>OX451737.1:143077164-143731788 GCA_948472305.1 Vicia faba | reverse complement strand
ATGTCAGGTGTTCTTGTATCCTCGTCAGAACAGGAATTTCCAACTACTGCTCCGACATCAGGTTTTCCCTAGTAAAGTCGTCAAACTTCTCAGGATTCCCCAATAGGATTTCACAAAATCCCCAGGTAGTGCATAAAACTTTCCTTCCCCAACAAAGTTTATTTCTCTAACAATGGAAGATCATCTCCCAACAGTTCAACTTTAACAAAATCTGAAGACCTACATTCTTCATCACCAACTGCAATCAGGGATTTATTTTCCCTAATTCAACAGCGCTACAATTGAACAACTGATACATTCACATATTGCATTCATACATCATTCTACAAATCTCATAACATCTATAGTACAAATGCATACATCCCAATCTCATTTATTTTGAGAACACCATTACACAATGCATTTCATACATCAAGACATTGCATACAGCTAATGCTTTACCTTTTCAAGAAAGATCAATCAACAAATATTTATCATCAATAATTTTCAACAGGTCCAGGATTAGCTCCTGAAACAAAATAGAGTAATTATCTGTGCGACCAAATACAGCTTTACACGGGCTCAACATGAAGCAATCTTACACGGGTTTCTTCTGACTTCCAAATACAGCTTTACACGAGCTCATCATGAAGCAATCTTAATGGGTTTCATCTGACTTCCAAATACAGCTTTACACAGGCTCATCATGAAGCAATATTACACGGGTTTCTTTTAACTTCCAAATACAGCTTTATACGAGCTCTTCATGAAGCAATCTTACACGGGTTTCTTTTGACTTCCAAATACACCTTTACACGGGCTCATCATGAATCAATCTTACACGAGTTTCTTCTGACTTCCAAATACAGCTTTATACGGGCTCTTCATGAAGCAATCTTACACGAGTTTCTTCTGACTTCCAAATACAACTTTATAAGGGCTCTTCATGAAGCAATCTTACACGGGTTTCTTCTGACTTCCAAATACAGCTTTACACGGGCTCATCATGAAGAAATCTTACACGGGTTTCTTCTGACTTCCAAATACAACTTTATACTGGCTCTTCATGAAGCAAACTTACACGAGTTTCTTTTGACTTCCAAATACAGATTTATACGGGCTCATCATGAAGCAATCTTACACGGGTTCCTTCTCCCTCCTTCTGAAGTTTTACACGGACTCATCCTGAAGCAACCCTACCCAGGTTCCTTCTCACAATCTTCAGATGCAGTTTTACACGGACTCATCCTGAAGCAACCCTACCCAGGTTCCTTCTCACAATCTCCAGATGCAGTTTTACACGGACTCATCCCGAGGTAACCCTACTCAGGTTCCTTCTCTTGAATTTCCAGATGCAGTTTTACACGGACTCATCCCGAAGCAACCCTACCAGGTTCCTTCTCACAATCTCCAGATGCAGTTTTACACGGACTCATCCTGAGGCAACCCTACCCAGGATCCTTCTCTTAAATTTTCATATGCAGTTTTACACGAACTCATCCTGAGGCAACCCTACCCAGGTTCCTTCTAACAATTTCCAGGTGCAGTTTTACACGGACTCATCCTGAGGCAACCCTACCCAAGTTCCTTCTTACAATTTCCAGATGCAGTTTTACCCGGACTCGTCCTGAAGCCGCCCTACCCAGGCTCCTTCTCATATATCTCTTAAAATAGCCCTACCCAGGTTCCTTCTCATACACTTCCAGATGAAGTCTTACCCAGACTAATCCTGAAACAGCCATACACAGGTTTCTTTTGATACATTTCCAGATAGCAGTTAATTTCATTCTCCCTAAAAAATTACTGCGAAGCATGAATTTCAACCAGAAAATACCAAACTTTCATCTCTCCAATCCAGAGATAACCCCTAAGTAGAGCCATGGACAACTAAAGTTCCTAGACTCTATTCCCCACAGAGTTTTCCTCAAACAGGAAAACAACAGAAATCAACATCCCCAGTGGACTCCTTTTCAGACAACAAGAATAAGAATCCCCATAAAGAGACCTCTTATGAAGCCAGTATCTAATCTAGATGGCATCTTTAAGCCCATATCCAACGATTCTCTGTCGTATTCTCTAGTGGCGTCTTTAAGCCCATCTCTGACAACTTTCAGTCATCTTCTCCAAATGGCATCTATAAGCCCATTCCCAACGTCATCAACCATCAGTATTACTTTATGCGAATGCAAATTTCTGGGCACTCTAGTGTTCAATCATCTTCCACCTTCAGATCACGAAAGATAGACAAGCCAATCTAAATCCTCAGGTTTAAGAAGATTGAACAGGGGTAGCTGTTGTATTCCAAAATTTTCCCTCCCATTTTCACACAATACATACTCCTAGAGGTCCTCAATTACCCAAGGTTGACCAAGAATTAATCAGACAAATTCTCCTCCTAAGCATTGGCCTTCCAACTAGGGTTTCATTTTTCAACAATATGTGTGAGCTCCAAAGATCTCAAATGTCTTCCATGGTACTAATATGTCTTCAAGATTATCCATGACGAATTTCATACCTTGCACTACAAGTTTGCTCAATCAACTGCTCAAATGCCTGAAAATCAAATGTACTTGGTCAAAAGTCAACTGTGACCCACTTGCAGTCAAACTTCAAGGTTTTTGGTCAACATCAACATTTTGAAGTGAAATCCATCATTTGATCAAGGGTTGATCATGATTCCTCAAGAAATGCTCCTAATTCATCAAAAGTAAAAAATTGCTAATTAGAGTTTTTATAGGAAAACTCAACTGAACTTTGACCAGCCATAACTTTCTCATACTTTATCAGAAAATTTTCCACCTAGGCTCATTTTGAACAGAATCCAATTCCCTACAACTTCTCTTCATCCCTCAAGTTCAAGAAATTCACCATTGGAAAGATACAAGCTCATACATTACAGGTCATTTTCAGAAAGTTAATAAAAGACACTTTTTTCCAAGACCATTTACATCAAGATAATTTCTCCAAATGAAAAAATGTTCAACATATAGGTTGTAGGGGACGTCTTGAGATTTCTAAAAAGTCAAATATCATCTCCAAAAGATAAAAGTTGAGCAAGTTATGGCTTGCACAAGTTGGGCAATTTTTGAGAAAGTGCATGAAGTGCAAATTGAGAAATATTGAACTTATGGACTAATGGGCATAGATTTTAAGGTTTGAACGTGTTTACAAAATTAAGAACCCCTAAACCGATCCATGCATTATTTTAATTTTTATTTCATTTATTTTTGATTTTATTCATTTAAACTCAAATTAAATCAAATAAAATGCAAGATTAATGCACAAGGCATGTAAGGCTTAAGATTTGAATTTCTTGGGGTCCAAATAGCTCATAGCAAGCTGTCAAAATCGTGACAACCAAGCAAATATCATTAATACAATACTTTCACAAGTTTCGAAAGTTTTTCAAATGAATTTTGGAAACAAATCATGCAATTGATGCCATGAGATTTCTTCTATTATTTTTGGCTTAAATTCCTCCTATATATAAACACAACACCCTCATACACTAGAGAGCATGAAATTGGTTGCCCAAGAACACTCTTTAAAACCTCAAATTTTGTCAAAACTAGGGCAAAATTAAAACCAAAGATCCAGCCACTTTCAGTCCAAGCCATCAATTACAAATCATTCCTGAGGTATCTAAGAGTAAGAATAGGTCGAAAGTCATGGCCATTGATGCTTGAAACAAGCATACTCATCTTCTCCGATTTACTTTTCTTTCAAACATTCATATAATTAATTTCATGTATTGCTAATGTTTATTAACTGCCCAAATGAGTTCATGTTGTTACGTAAAACATGTTTGAATCACAAATAATAGCTTGGCTTGGTGGATAAGGCGCCTGACTGTGACCCAAGGGGAATGGGTTTAACACCCACCCCATGCATTTTTCAGTTTTTGACTATTTTCTTTTCTAACCATTTTCATTTATTTATTTTTCACTTAATTTGTTTTCTATCATTAATTTAATTAACATATAAAATCACAAAAAAAATCATTAAATATTAGTTTTAGGCTTTTAATTAATTAAAATAATTTTTGACATAAAAGTTGTTTTGATTTAATCATTATTGATTTTATTTCATAATTAACTTGTAAATTAATCAGAGTTAGGTTTTTAATTATTAATTCACACTTTTATTATTTTCCAAACAAAAAATACCAAAAATATATTTTCTAACACTTAGAATCTTAGGTTTTAATTATTTTCTTAACATTTTTCTTATTTTTATTTCTATTCATTTGCTATTTATATTTATTAGAAAAATTGTATAGGTCACATAATAATTGTAATAGCCATGGTTTAAATTCTCGCAGTTTCATTATTTATGTAACTACACCAAAGCCCTGTAATAGCGTAGGAACTTTATTTCTCGCCTTTATATTTCTTGTAAACTTGTATATATTTAACTGCTAGTAATTAGGCATGTATGGCAAGATCTAAAATGAAACAATAGAAAACCCTAATTTCAAGATAAATATAACTTAATTGAACACACTTCTTACACTTGCACCTTTAGGGTAACCTCTCTCGTTGCCTCGGAAAACAATGGTCATGTCCCTCGAACATAGGGATACCATTAGCAAAGACCCTCGGTATAAATCATCATAAAAGATCATAGTCCCTCGATGTTTCCTATGGTATATGATCTTGTCCTTCGATGTTGCCTACAAATATATGATGATGTCTCTTCAGATTGCTAAAGGTATCCCTACATGTTGCCTTCAATGACCATAACGACGACCCTACGCCTGTCCCTCAAACATCCAACGATAGGGTTACCTACTCACTAATAGTAGGATAACACTGTCTAAAGGAAAAGAGGAAAAGAGGAAAAGAACAAACCTTTTCGAGTAGGTAGATAGTTCTTAGATGCTTGCTCAAATAATTTTTTTTCCACACATACACTCTTTTCTAAAAAATGTTTTCAAAGACACTTTGTATACGTTCTCTACGACACGAGAAACATTACAAAGTTTTCCGCTCAAAGGCATTTTCAAAAATAATTTTCAAAAACACACAAAGCAAAAGGTATTTCAAATTGAGCTAGCATTTAAGAGCCCATAGATAACTACGAATGAAAAGGGTGCTAACACATTCCCTTTCCATAATCTACCCCCTTACTCAGAAAACTCTCAAAAGGTCTTTTTTCTATTCTTTTCATCCTTTCCTTTGTTGGATAAAAGATAATTCGGTGGCGACTCTTGCTTACCGCGACATTTGCGAATGCAAAATGCAAAACTAGTATAACAATCGGTTCTGCCACCGTATGAGAAGGGGGGTAGATTATGGAAAGGGAAGGTGTTAGCACCATTTCTATCTATGGTTTTCCATGGGCTCTTAGGTACTTGTTTATTTTGAAAATTGCTTTCATGTTTGTGTGTTTTGAAAAGTTCGTTTGCTTTATGCTAATTCTTGTATCAGTCCTCAAGAGTGTTGATAAAGCATTTTGGAAAATGTTTTAAAAGTGTAGTGTGAAAAAAGTTGTTTTGAGCAAGTACCTAACAACTATCTGTTGGATTAAAATATCCAGCGTCAACCTTAGGGATTCGAAGGGCTTAACATCCCCCCATGGGCGCCTACACAGGTGTGTTAGGTGGGCCAGGTAGGCCCCTTGTTAGATTCTCTATAAGGAAATAGAGTAGCACCTTGGCTACAAGCAATTGCTTTTAGCTCAGTGGTAAGCGCTTGATCCTACAAGTGGTATCAGAGCAAGGTCATGGGTTCGAATCCCCCCGGCTGACACTGGGGGGGAGATTGTTGGATTAAAATATCCAGCGTCAACCTTAGGGATTCGAAGGGCTTAACACCCCCCCATGGGCGCCTACACAGGTGTGTTAGGTGGGCCAGGTAGGCCCCTTGTTAGATTCTCTATAAGGAAATAGAGTAGCACCTTGGCTACAAGCAATTGCTTTTAGCTCAGTGGTAAGCGCTTGATCCTACAGGTTCCACCTACCATCCTCCACCCATACATGCCTACTGATATTGGGGCATTAAAGAGGTCTTGGATGCAGCTAAGGGAAGAGCGGGATACTTACAGAGAAAAGTATCACGAGCAAGAGCAGAAGATTCTGAAGTTGACAAGGCAGCTGGAGAACGAGAAGATCCTCAACGACTATGTCCGCACCGACGAAAAGCGACCATGGGAGCGCTGATTGTCTTTTTTTATTTCTAGTTTTGATTTACTTTTCAGAATTTCCTTTTTGTAATGCCTTAAAGGCACCAGTTGAACATTGAATTCAAAGTTTATCTAATAAAAGTGTGTTTCATTTTGGTTTACGAATTTGAATCTCTAAAGTCTTTGAAATCATATCATACGTATATCATTCCCATGCACTTCATCACAGGTACCCTTACAGGTTTCTCATCTTCTTCGCTGTTTATTTCAGCACATCATGTCTTCTGAAACATCAACTGAGCAAGCCATCAAGGCTCTGCAAGCTCAAAACGCCCAGTTCCAGGAGTTGTTCATGAGTTTAGCCAAGGGTCAGCAAGATCTGAAGGCCCTTATCCTGAAAGTTAAGAAGAAGAAGAAGAAGAAGACGGTCCTACTGAATATGGGTCGTAGATTCGGAAACAATTTGCAAGAAGAGGTTGATTTGACTCACTCATCTGGAGGAGGAGATAATCAGGAAGAAAGGAGGGCTCCTAGCCCTGTGGTTTCTGACAATGAGACGAACTTTGACGAAGACCAGTATCCTCCGGCCGAGGATAGATATAAGCAGCTTGAAGACCGGTTGAATGCAATGGAGGTCCAGAAAGTTCCTGGTCTGGACTTTGGAGATTTGGGTATGTCATCTAGGATGGTGATTCCCCACAAGTTTAAAGCACCAGTCTTTGCTAAATACGACGGGGTTTCTTGCCCGAAACTACACCTCCATTCATATGTTAGAAAGATTCAGCCATAAACCGCTCATAAGAATCTTTAGATCCACTTCTTTCAAGACAGTCTTTCAGGGACTCAGCTTGAATGGTTTTACCAGCTGGAAGGAGCTAGTATCCGTAATTGGGAGGACTTGGTTGCTGCTTTCTATAAGCAGTACCAATACAATGCCGACCTCGCTCCCACGTGTACCAAACTTCAGGGTATGTCTATGGGTGCGAGCGAAGGTTTCAAAGACTACGCTCAGAAGTGGAGGGACCTTGTTGGAAGAGTGCAACCTCCCTTGGCTGATAGGGAGCTAGTGGATATGTTTTTGGGGACCTTGTCTGGTCCGTATTTCAACCATCTGATTGGAAGTTCCTCGTCCGGGTTTATAGAGCTGATTATGACCGGGGAAAGAATTGAGGCCGACATCAAATCCGGCAAGATACAGAAGGGTGCTTCATCAGGCACCGAGAAGAAGCCTTTTAAGAAGGAGTCAAGCGTTGTTTACAGCTCAAAGAGCCATAACAAACCTGAACACTGCCAAACTGTCAATGCGGTTGTTATATCAAGACTTGCTATTTCCCCTCAGCGTAGCAATCAGCCAAGGGCCGAGAGGCCACGAAGACAATTCACTCAGCTCAACATGACTTTATCCCAAATTTTGCCGCAGTTATTGAAGACCAACTTGGTGATTCCGAAGGAGGCCCCGAAGAATCCCAACACAACAATGCCCATGTACAATCCAAACGCCCACTGTGCTTTTCACTCTGATAGCCCCGGGCACGATACGAATGACTACTGGGTTTTAAAGAATAAGGTACAGGACCTGATTGATGCTAAGGAGATTGAGTTTGAAGCGCCTGAAAGGCCTAATGTTGTGACTGCTCCTATGCCCACGCATGGAGTAAATGTTGTAGATGAAGACTCGTTTGTGGTTTCTATGAAAGACATTGTTGCTCCATTGATGATTGTGAAGAAGAACCTTATGTTAGCCGGTTTATTTATGGGTTATGGCGAAGGTTGCCATTTGTGTGTCGTCTTACCTACCGGTTGCCATCTTTTGAAGTCAGGTGTCCAACGCTTGATGGATAACAAAGAAATTCTGTTTGAGAAGACTTTTGTTCCTTTGGTTCCTACTGAAGAAGTTGCTATAATCACCATTTTCGACAATTCTTCCAAGGATTCCTCGAGAAAGCCTGTTAGAATTACATCTGTTCCAAGAATTGCACCGTTGATCATTACCATTCCTGGGCCTATCCCATATACATCAAATAAAGCTATCCCATGGCACTATGGGGCTGACGTGTATTATCACGAGGTTAAACAAGACTTGAATGCTGAAGAGGTTGATACTGACGTCAGCAATATTGTTGGATCTAGTAAAGTCACCCGCAGCGGAAGGCTTTTCTCCCCTGAGATCTCTCCACCAGCCATTCGGAAGCCTGTTGTTATTACACCTACCAGTACATCTGCTACTGTCCCTGTTCATGTTCCAATTCTTACCCATGCGGCCGAGTCATCTGACGCTCGGGGCAAAGGGACCACCGATGAGCTTGCCCGGATGGAGGCACCGAAGAAGATTACTATTGAAGCCTCTAGATAAGAGATGGAGGAAATTTTGAAGATCATCAAAAAGAGCGATTACAATGTAGTCGAGCAGCTGGGTCAAACCCCGTCCAAAATCTCTATGTTGTCTCTGTTGTTATGCTTAGAAGCCCATGCCAAGGCTCTGATTGCTTTCCTGAAAACTACACACGTACCCTAGGAAACATCTGTTGATCAGTTTAAAGACTGTGTGGCAAGTTTAACTGCTGATAATGGTCTGGGTTTCTCTGACGCCGACTTGACTGCCAAGGGGAAGAATCACAATGACGCCATGCATGTCTCCATTGAGTGCAGGGGCACTACTCTTGCTCATGTGTTAGTGGATATTGGGTCCTCGCTGAATGTTTTACCCAAGAAGGCCCTAGACCGGTTAGACTGTGAAGGGTTGGAGTTGAAGCCGAGTAACATCGTAGTCATGGGTTTTGATGGGTCTAAGAGAATGGTACACGGAGAAGTGGATATTCCAGTGAAGGTTGGTTCTCAGATTTTCGCATCTACGTTCTATGTGATGGACATTTGGCCATCCTACTCTTGTTTGCTGGGTCACCCGTGGATCCATAAAGCTGGGGCAGTAACGTCTACGCTCCACCAGATGCTGAAATACCCAGTGAAAGAGAAAATTGTTATGGTACGAGGGGAAGAGGAGTACATGTTGAGCCACCTCAACTCCTTTCGGTATGTGGAAATGGACGGGGAGTTCATTGAAACCCCGTGTCAACATTTTGAAGAAGTCCCCCAGACGCTGGCATCAACTGAACCTATTGTCGAAGATCCTCCAATGAAGATGGTTTCCTTCAAGGATGCCCAGGCTATTATAGAGAAAGATGGGTGTGCAAATTGGGGCCAACTCCCTGATTTTGCACATAAAACTAACAAGTTTGATTTGGATTTCACTGCAGATGCTCAAAGGGCTGTTCGGAGTGCACGAATCAGAAGACCTCCCCTGTTTATCATAAATTCAGGAGTGAATGCCATTGAAGACGATGTTGAAGAATCTAAGTTTGACAGCTAGATTTACCCAACGGCCGACGGTGGATTAAGCAACTGGACAGCAAAGGACTTCGTCCCAATTTCTTTTATTACCCAGTAATGAGACTTTTGTTTTGAATTTGTAATAGACAATTTTTAAACTTTACGGCCCAGTGTCTTACCCGAGGCACTGTGGCTTTGTTTGTGAGGGCTTGATATTTGTCATCTCCATATATCATTAATAAAAGCATTGGACGTTTCTTGCATTTCAAATTTTGTGCTCCTTGTTTTTCTTTTTATTATATATTGCAACTATTTTACACACACTCACATATACAGGCCTCCATCCACTATGGATCTCACTGGTAACGACTCTACTACTGCCAGTTATGACTTCGAAATTCCGATCATCTTAGCCGAAGACGAAGGTGAAGATTATTGCGAAGTGCCTGGTGAACTTGCTTGACTGCTACTTCAGGAAGAGAGGACCATACAGCCGCACGAAGAGCCGGTGGAATCAGTAAATCTGGGTACAGAAGTAGACAAGAAAGAGGTCAAGATCGGTGCAAATCTGGAGCCTAGTGTTAAGCAACGGCTGATTCAGATGCTGCATGACTACGTTGAGATATTTGCCTGGTCTTATGAAGATATTCCTGGGTTGGATACCGATATTATGGTTCACCGCCTGCCTACCAAGGAAGACTGTCCTCCAGTGAAACAGAAAGTTCGTCGAATGCGCCCAGAGATGTCTGAGAAAATCAAGGCTGAGGTTATGAAACAATTTGATGCCAGTTTTCTAGCAGTTACTTCTTACCCACAGTGGGTTGCCAACGTGGTTCATGTGCCGAAGAAGGATGGGAAGGTACGAATGTGTGTTGACTATAGGGATCTGAACAGGGCGAGCCCCAAAGATGATTTCCCTCTACCTCATATCGACGTTCTGGTTGACAACATCGCACAACATAAGGTCTTCTCCTTTATGGATGGTTTCTCCGGTTATAATCAGATTAAAATGGCTCCCGAAGACATGGAGAAGACAAATTTTGTTACTCAATGGGGTACATTTTGCTACAAGGTCATGCCTTTCGGATTGAAGAATGCTGGGGAAACGTATCAGCGCGCCATGGTTGCCTTGTTCCATGACATGATCCATCATGAGATTGAGGTATACGTCGACGACATGATTGCCAGGTCACAGACTGAGGAAGAACACCTTGACCACCTTCAGAAGCTATTTGACAGGTTGAAGTTGTACAAGCTGAGGTTAAACCCGAACAAGTGCACCTTCGGGGTGAGATCTGGTAAGCTGCTGGGTTTCTTCGTAAGCGATAAAGGTATTCAAGTGGATCCTGCAAAGGTGAAGGTTATACAGGAAATGCCAGCTCCCCAAACAGAAAAAGAAGTCAGAGGCTTTCTGGGACGTCTGAACTACATTGCCTGATTCATCTCACACCTGACTGCTACTTGTGAGCCGATCTTCAAGTTACTGAAGAAAGATCAAGTGGTAAGATGGAACGATGAATGTCAGGCTGCTTTCAAAAGGATCAAAGAGTATCTCCAAGAGCCACCTATCCTGATGCCTCTAGTGGAAGGGAGACCTCTGATCTTATACTTGACAGTACTCGACAACTCAATGGGGTGCGTGTTGGGGAAACATGACGAGTCTGGCCGAAAAGAGCATGCTATTTATTACCTTAGCAAAAAGTTTACCGACTGCGAGACCCGATACAAGTTGCTCGAGAAAACTTGGTGCGCTTTGGCATGGGCTGCTCACCGGCTGAGACAGTATATGCTGACTCACACTACTCTATTAATATCAAAGATATATCTTCGAAAAGCCTGCCTTATCCGGAAGAATAGCAAGATGGAAGATGATCTTGACTGAGTATGACATCCAGTACACGACCCAAAAGGCAATCAAGAGAAGTGTGTTAGAAGATCATTTGGAACATCAAGCAGTGGATGATTACCAGTCTATGAACTTTGAATTTCCGGATGAGAATATCATGTTGGTAACCGATTTTGAAGAACCTGGACAGGATGAAGGACCTGAGGAAGGATCCTGATGGTCTATGTACTTTGATGGAGCTTCAAACGCTTTGGGTAATGGCATTGGTGCCATAATCATATCTCCTAAAGGCTCTCATGCTCCGTTCACCGCCCGATTATGTTTCAACTGCACCTACAATATGGCGGAGTATGAAGCGTGCATCATGGGTCTTCGAGCAGCAATTGACCTAAGGATTAAGTTTCTAAGTGTTTTCGGAGATTCCGTTCTCGTGATCAGTCAGATTAAAGGCGAGTGGGATACGAAACACCCAAATCTTATTCCTTACAAAGAGTATATATTGACATTGCTTCCTCACTTCGAGGAGATAACCTTTGAACACTTCCGTAGAGAGGAGAATCAGTTAGCGGACGCGCTAGCTACAATGTCTTCTATGTTCAAAGTCAATTGGGACAACGAAGCTCCCTGGATTACCATTGAAAGGTTGGACGAACCTGCACATTGCTGTGACATTGAGACTGAAGAGGTAGCAGATAAACCCTAGTTTCACAAGGTAAAGAGGTATCTTGAGGCTCAGGAATACCCCGAGGGTGCATCTGTTAATGATAAGAAGTTTCTGAGGAGGTTCGCGGAGAAGTTCTTCATCAGTAATGACATCCTTTACAAGCGTAACCATGATTCGACCTTACTGCGATGTGTGGATAAGAACGAGGCAGAAAGGATCATGGCAGAGTTACATGAAGGTACTTTCGGAACTCATTCCAATGGACACACCATGGAAAAGAAGATCCTTCGGGAAGGATATTATTGGTCCACTATGGAAGCCGATTGTTATCAGCATTCTCGGACCTGTCACAAGTGCCAAGTCTATACTGATAAAGTGCACATACCTCCAGTTCCTCTAAACGTCTTGACAGCTCCGTGGCCTTTTGCAATGTGGGGCATTGATATAATCGGCGAGATCAGACCTACAGCGTCCAACGGGCATCATTTCATCCTGATAGCTATTGATTACTTTACAAAGTGGGTTGAAGCAGCTTCCTTTGCTATTGTAACCAAGAATGTCATGGCACGGTTCATTCGGCACAATCTGATTTGTCGATACGGTGTACCAGAGAGGATCATAACAGACAATGGTACAAATCTCAACAATAAAATGATCATCGAACTCTGCAAGCAGTTCAAGATACAACATCACAACTCTTCTCCCTATCGGCCGAAGATGAATGGGGCTGTTGAAGCGGCTAATAAGAACATTAAGAAGATTGTGCACAAGATGACGGCGACATACAAAGACTGGCACGAGATGTTACCATTTTCTCTTCATGGTTACCTTACCTCAGCACGGACGTCAACAGGGGCAACCCCCTATTCCTTGGTATATGGCATGGAAGCCGTCTTACCTATCGAAGTTCAGATACCCTCTCTTCGGATTATGAAGGATGCAGGTTTGAGCGAAGATGACTGGATCCAGACCCGGCTTGATCAACTGAATTTAATCAACAAAAAGAGACTTACTGCTATTGTCATGGTCAGACGTATCAAAAGTGGATGATCAAGGCATTTAACAAGAAAGTTAGACGACAAGAGTATCAAGTCGGGGATTTGGTAATCAAGCGCATCATCTTACCTCAAGGTGATCCCAGGGGCAAATTGACCCCTACTTACGAAGGGCCATTTGTGGTTAAGAACATTTTCTCAGGAGGAGCTATGATTCTTACCACCATGGATGGTGACGACCTTTCTCACCCCGTCAATGCAGACATAGTGAAAAGATACTACGCATAATCAAAGACCCGCTAGGTCGACTGGCCTAGGCAAAAATAAGGGCTTCCCGGCGAACCAAAAGGGTTCGGGAAAAAATAAGGGATGAAAATGAAAAAAAAACTGTACACCCGGCAAGTCGAAAACATGAAAAGGCAGCTTAGGCAAAAAAGGGCATCCCGATGGACTGAAAACCCGAAAGGGCGGTCCAGGCAAAAATTAGGGATCAAAGCGTAACACTATGTCTCATTGGATCACCTTGCAACCAGACTTCGATATCGATTATCAAGCTCGGACGACACTAATCAATCTGATCTACCTTCAACCAAGTAGCAAAGTGATGAGATGCTCGAGGACATAAAGGCAATAGCAGAGTTGGAACCCAGTGGGATTATTCACATAGCTGTTTTGTTTAGTTTTTCACAAATTGTGTAAATTCTATTTGTTCGGCGGCGTTCTCTTACTAGGACGTCAACCTCTTGTACAAAAACGCCTATTTTACAGGCCAAACTTCAAAATCAATACAATTCATATTCAGAGAAATTTCAAACTGTTTTTCCTTTTTCTGTTTTGTTTTGCAAAGAACGTCCAATGTTCATTTTTGATATATGCATTTGACATTAATTACTGCTCATAAATATTTACATGCGAAACAAAAGACGATTACTTGTAATATCAGAAACAGGGGCAAATGAGAAATGTCCAAACTGTACAGTTGCTGTATCCACCAGGTACAAAGGTAGATTCAGCTGAAGAATATGGCCAAGGTGCTTTCACTCTCCGCAGAGTAAGAAAAGACAGTAATGATAGCTCTCCCCAGCTGAGACTTGCAACTGTAAATGAATCGGTAGTATTCTCCCCAAGCAGAGTTTATTTACCATCAGCACTGAAAGATCTTAATATTCCCCAACAGAGTATAAGGATATTCCCCGGCAGAATACAAAATATCCCCAGTGGAGTTTGGAAATTCTCCCCAGCGCAGTCTGAAAAAGCTTCCCCAATGGAGTTTGGAGAATCATCCCTAGTAGACTCTGAGAATTATCCTCATTAGAGTCTAAAAAGTTATCCCCAGTGAAGTCGCAACTGAAAGATCATCCCCAGCGGAGTTATTTCCCTTCACAAATAAGAAGACAATCCCCAACAGGATTCAGTATCACCAGCAACGGTAATTCATCCCCAGCGGAATTTATCGGTGGAATCCTCAGTAAAACATCTCTTCCCCACAGAACAATCTCCTCATCAGTTTATTCCCCAACGGAGTTATCCTCTCCTGCAGGTTTATTCTCACAATCATCTCTGTTCTCCATCCCCAACGGAAACGAAGAATCCAACTCTTTTCTCCAACAGTGATCCGGGATTTATTTTCCCCAACTACAAGCATTACATTTCCATACATCATGACACATGCATATACGCATCATATAACACAATTTCATTTATTTTGAGAACATCATTGCTTGATACATATCATGCATAATATACAACTGACCTTTACCTTTTAGGAAGGATGCGGTTAAATTCTCACAAAATTCAAAGCTATGAAGCTTTTATCTCAGTCGAATTACTGACAAGTTCTTAAATCTCAACAAAGTTTTCTCAGTTGAATTACAGACAAGGTCCTAAATCTCGACAAAGTTCCTCCGTCGAATTATAGACGAGTTCCTAAATCTCAGCAGAGTTTTCTCAGTTGAATTACGAGCGAGTTCTTAAATCTTGATGAAGATGTTTCCCCCAAGTTGAATTACTGACAAGTTCTTAAATCTCAACATAGTTTTTCTCAGTTGAATTACAGACAAGGTCCTAAATCTCGACAAAGTTCCTCCGTTGAATTACAGACGAGTTCCTAAATCTCAGCAGAGTTTTCTCAGTTGAATTACGAGCGAGTTCTTAAATCTTGATGAAGATGTTTCCCCCAAGTCGAATTACTGACAAGTTCTTAAATCTCAATAGAGTTTTTCTCAGTTGAATTACAGACAAGGTCCTAAATCTCGACAAAGTTCCTCCGTCGAATTACAGACGAGTTCCTAAATCTCAGCAGAGTTTTCTCAGTTAAATTACGGGCGAGTTCTTAAATCTTGATGAATATGTTTCCCCAAATTCGAATTACAGACAAGGTCCTAAATCTCGACAAAGTTCCTCCGTTGAATTATAGACAGGTTCCTAAATCTCAGCAGAGAAGTTTTCTCAGTTGAATTACGGGCGAGTTCTTAAATCTCGACGAAGATGTTTCCCCAAGTCGAATTACTGACAGGTTCTTAAATCTCAACAGAGTTTTTCTCAGTTGAATTACAGACAAAGTCCTAAATCTCGAAAAAGTTCCTCCGTCGAATTACAGACAGATCCCTAAATCTCAGTAGAGTTTTCTTAGTTGAATTACGGGAGAGTTCTTAAATCTCGATGAAGATGTTTCCCCCTCAGTTGAATTACGGACAAGTTCCTAAATCTCAACAAAGATCATACTTCCCCAATGGAATCTTCTACAACGACAGGTATACAAGCTCTCGCTAAGGAATCTCTTATGCGATCGACACTCCTTCAGATGGCATCTTTAAGCCCATCCTCCCTCCAGCAATCTCCAAATAGCATCTGTAAGCCCATTCCTGACATCACAAGGCTGATACAACTTCATGCGAGTGCAAATTTCTGGGCACTCTAGTGTTCAATCATCTTCCACCTTCGGATCACGAAAGGCATGAAAGCCAATCTACATCCTCAGGTTTAAGAAGATTGAACAGGGGCATCTGTTGTACCCAAAAATTTTCCCTCCCATATTTCTCAAAACATTGCAAGAAAAATCTCCAAGTTGCTCAAGTTAGTCCAAGAGTTGGTCAGACAAGCTATCTCTCAAGGCAGTCTACCCCAAATTAGGGTTTTATATTTCATCAAGATCCTTGAATCCAAATGACCTCAAGTGCTCCCCAATGTCCTAATATGTTCTCAAGGTCATCCATGTCAAGTTTCAAGCCTTGCAGAGGAAGTTTGCTCAGTCAATTGCTCAAAGGTCCAAAAGTCGACTGTGCTAGGGCAAAAGTCAACTGTGACCTACATACAGTCAAACCTCAAGATTTTTTGTCAAAATTCTCATTTTGAAGGATATTTCATCATTTGATCAAGGGTTGATCATGATTCATCAAGGATTGCTTACAATTCATCAAGATTCAAAAGTTGCTAAATTAGGGTTTTACAGGAAAAGTCAACTCAACTTTGACCAAGCATAACTGTCTCATACTTTATGATAAATGACCCATCTAAAGCTCATTTTGAAGAGGATTAAATTCCCTACAATCCATCTTCATACCCCAAGATCAAAAAATGCACTCACAAGAAGTTATGAATTTAGACATTATAGGTCATTTTGAAAAGTCAACAAAAACACCTTTTTTTTTCAAAGCTTCTAACTTGAGCATGGAATATCAAAATGATATGATACCAAAAGGGTTAGTTAGAGGGCATCTCAAGATTTCTAAAAAGTCCAAGAACATCTCCAAAAGTTCAAAATTGAAGAAGTTATGCATTGTTGAAGTTGGACTTTTTTTTGCACAATTGCCAAAAGTCAACTATCCCCAAAACTTCAAATTTTGCCAAATGGGCCCTTTCTTTTCCACTTGATTTGAGTTTGCATTATTTCCCACGTGCCCTAGCTCTATCCATGTGTCCATATCACATTTTTATTATTTAATTTGATTTTTATTTGAATTAATCCATTTTAAATCAAATAAAATCACATAAAATCTAAAGCATTGATAACATATGATTTTTTGGGTATCTCAGGCTCCAAATACAGCTATTATTTCAATTGAATTCGTATCAAAGGCATTGGTTACAAAAAGATGTGATTTAGGCCAAGTTTGGAAAGATTTTCATGGAGGATCAAATCAAATATGCAATCATCAATATGGAGAGATTTGGACAAAGCTTGTTAACCTAATCCAATGTGCAATACATAAGGAAGCTAAGGACACGAAAATCAGGGTTAGAGATCATTGGAAGCGGCAGAACAAAAACTTGCAAAATCACAAAAAAGTTTGAGATCAAAATCAAGGTTAGAGAGGTTTTCAGGGCTCGGGACTGGTCCCAATCGATTCCCGGAAACGCACACAACCTATTCCAATCCAAATCAGGCGTTCTCAGGCCCTTATACGCACTGTAAGTACATCACGTATCCGCTTCCTTCTTGAAATCGTAAATCATTATTCTGGCATCCATTGAGTAAAATAATGGCATATTTGTGATCACAAGAACATTTGCAAACTTTTGGCATCATTTAATTTCGTTTATCTAACATGTATTGCAAACCACCATAGTTAGGGTTTCTTGGACGTTTTTGGGAGTTTTCGTTTCGGGTGAAATTGAGCTACATGATGGACATGGTTGTGTCCAGGGGGTTGAGACGAACTCAACCCTAGCCTTAGAAATTATTTTCAAAGCCTGAGGAGGATTTTTGAATGATGATGAGTTTTTAGTTGCGGATGAAAATCCGCAGGTAAATTTATAGGGTTTTAAGGACATGGATGAACTCGTGTCATCCATCCATTGGCCAGTTCAAATATTTTGCGCGTTTTTTTTTATTTGCTGGCAATTGTTTTTGTTTTGATATATATTATATTACTTGCATTATTATAACAAACAAAACAGCGTGGCTTAGTGGTAACCTTGGCAATAGATATCCCTTCATGACCTGGGTTCGAATCCCAGGTCCCCCTCTTTCTCAATATTATTTCTTTTCAAGTTTTCCATTGCGCATGCCAGTCCAGATCCACACCATACTCCCTCACTATCCAAGCGCCAGATGGCCAAAGGGCCAGATCTGGTAGCCAAGTGTTGAAGGTCCACCAAAGTGTTGGTCAACGCGTGTGTACCAGATTCCAAAGGTCAAACGAACCAGCTGCTAATGGGCCAAGAAATTACTTCCAACACCCTCCAAATCAGGCCCACTCTCTCTTTTCTTGATAATTTGTTTATTTATTTAATTTCTTTAATTTTGTTTAATTTATTTCTAACCAATAACAAAATTCCTTTTTATCAAATAAAATCACAAAAATACTTTTTTTATCCAATCAAATTTTAAACTTTTATTTTTATTAATAAACTTATTATTTAATTAGGATATTAATTAGAAAACTCTAACTTATATTTGTAAATAAATAAAATTAATTAGACTTAATTAGGTTTTAACTACTAATTTAATTATTTTATTTTCTTTCTTCAATTAATAAAAAAACCCAAAATATGGCATTAATTTATTTTTCGTTAATTAATTTATTTAATTTTAATTTAGTATTTAATTTAGGATTAATTTCTTTTCTTAAATAAAAACGACAAAAAAAGCATTTTCTTTAACCAAAAGGGTCAAAACCCTAATTGTGCATCCGATTTAATTTCGCGTCGCGATTTACTTTTCTTTATCCAAATTGATGTATCTGTTTCCGGTATGTAATAGATAATTAGGACATTTTATTTATTTACGGCTTTACTTTATTTTATTTTCAAAGGGTCGCTTTTGGCAAATGTAAATACCTGACGCCTTGTAATTTAATTACTACACCTTTAATTTCCGCAAATTATAACTGCCAGATGTTTGATAATAGGGTTTGCATGAAAAGACTGAATGTTAATCTTAAAATCAAATTAGATCACCCTTAACATGTGCAAAGATAAAAATAACTGAAAACGACACACTCGCACATGCGCACTCTCAGGGTACACCCCACTTGGTTGCCTTCGTACACGGTCATTGAGTATAGGTCATTTTAGAGGTCGCCCTCTTGTCTAAAAGATCATAGTCGCCTCGAAATGGTTGCCTCAGATATTGTTGCCTCAAACAAATGATCTAAGACATTAAGGTTACCGCTAATGCGTCTTAAACATTGCTTTAGTGATTGTATGCCCCTCATTCGAATTGACCCTCAAACTCCAACGACGATGCTACCTACTCATTAATAGTGTGATAGCATTATCTAAAGGAAATTAGCATAGAACGATTCCTTTTTCGAGTAGGTAGATAGTTCTTAGATACTTGCTCTTTCAAAACAAAACTTTTCACACTTACACTCCTTTTCGAACAATGTTTTCAAAACACTTCATTACATTCATGAGGACAGAAGCAAGAGTTAAATCGAAGTTTTAAAACAAAAACTTTTTCAAACCCACAAGCACAAAGAAAACAATTGAGCAAGTACCTAAGATCCCATAGATAACTACGAATAGAAAGGGTGCTAACACCTTCCCTTTCTATAATCTACCCCCCGAACCCGAGAAATATCTCGAAAAAGGAATTTTTCTGTGCTTTTTTCCTTTCCTTGTTGGATAAAATAAAAGTCGGTGGCGACTCTTGCTTACCGCGACATTTTGCAAAAACAAACGCAAAACGCAAACCAGCATTCCAAAAAAAAAATAGTCAGTTCTTCCCACCGTATCACACCTGGTATTGCTAGAAGGCTAAAGTCCAAGAGAGTGAAAGATTCAAGTATCACACCCCCTCCCAAGACAATAAAAAAGAAAACCATTTATGGACCCCCAAAAGCAGGAAGTAAAGTGGTCTCTCCTTTTAGCAAGAGAAAAGCTAGACCTGTTAGCTCTACTGTTGATGATGAGGACGTTGTAAAAAGATCCAAGAGTAAGAAGAAAGTTGTTCTGATTGAAGAGACTGACTCTGAGTATGATGTCGAGCAAGATGTCTAGGACATCTCTCCTATCAAAAATTTTGAAAACAAGAAATTGTTTGTTAGGGTTCCAGAGGCCCCCACTTGACAACATCTCCATTCACTCTGTTGGGAATACTGAAAAGTGGAAGTATATGTATCAAAGAAGGATTTCTCTGGAGAGAGAACTAGGAGCTGGTGCTTTGGAATGTAAGGAAATCATGGAGCTGATCTCATATGCTGGACTGATGAAAACAGTTACCAAGTTTGCAAATTTCTATGAAACTCTTGTTAAGGAGTTTATTATTAATATTCCTATTGACTATGTTGACCATAAGAGTAAGGAGTATAGAAAGGTTTTTGTTAGAGGAATGTGTGTAGAATTTTCTCCTGCCATTATAAATAAATTTCTAAATAGGTCTGATGATGTATGTTATAAGCTGGAAGTAACAGACAATCAAGTGTGTAAAGCCATTATTTCTAATCAAGTAAGTGAGTGGCCAATGAAAAACAAACTTCCTGTCAGCAAAATGAGTGTGAAATATGCAATTTTACATAGGACTAGAGCTGGAAATTGGGTTCCCACTAATCACACTTCAATCAGCAGCATTGTTTTAGGAAAGTTCATTTATGCTATTGGAAACCAATTTTTTTTTTATTATGGGACTTATATCTTTGATCAGGCCATCAAACATGTAGGAACTTGTGCCATTAAGATGCCAATTTCTTTTCCTCCCCTCCTCCGTGGAATTATCCTAAATCAGCATGCGGGAATCCTAATTGGAAATGATGTTGTATGCAAGAGGGAGTCTGACTTGACCCTCCATTTTAAGCTCTTTTCAGGAAAACATGTCCCAAACATTGTTTTAACATCAGCGCCTGCTGAAAAGACCTCCACCAAGGATGATATGATCAATGAATTAAGGATGATATGATGTAATCAAAGTAAGCTCAGCTAGGAAGCAAATATTTGAAAAAATGATCAAAGACTTGCAAAAGGACAACAACCTTGATGATATAGGGAGCTCTGAAGGTGAAGACTCCAGTGAGAAAAGAAGTTTTGGTTCAACCAAGTCAACTGGTCCTAATGACAATTAGACTACTTGATGTTTATCTGAACTTCTTGTTTCTTTTTTTGGCACTTGCATGTGCTTGACATTTGAATTATATGGTATGTACCCTAATAATGATATTATCTTGATTGCATCCTTTCTTTGGAATATTATGACTAAAAAGCGGAAGATAAAGTGACTGAGTGACTGGCTAACCACTGACCATTGATTGAGGGGGAGCCTCATGTCCCAGAAGATGTTTTGACATCTTCCTGTGCTAATAGCTAATCTTCCCGTGCTAACAGCTAACTCCTAACTGAATGTATGTTTTGATTGCTTTGCTTAAGCTGCTTCCCAGATAATGCTCTGATAATTATGCTATTGCTCTGATAATATGCTCTAATAATGTTTTAGCCAAAATTTGCCAAAGGGGGAGTTTGTAAGTGTTTGTTGGCAGCAATTTTGGTAAAACAATGACTTGTTAATGTTTTGCTAAATGTCTTAACATTTGGAGGAAAACTGTTTTTGAATGATGTCAAAGCAGATGTCTTGACATCTTCCTAGTGAACTGATCTCAGCCCAAAATCAGTTAAGTCTTTTGCTTCCTGATTTCCAGCATTCTATAATTCAGGATTTGTGATCTACATGCTGCGAAAAATATGGAGGAATATTTTTCAAATTTCATAATTTTATCTTGGCCTGTTTTTATGGAAATATTCAAAAGATTTGAATATTTGTTTTTAAACCCAAGCCCAAATCTTCGCATATATAAGGACTTGCTTCCTTATTCAAAGACAAGCAACTTTTGAAGAAGAATACTTTCTTTCTGATTAGAAGTCTAGGGTTTTTATTTGTAATACACTCTAAGTATTAGTTTAAATACTTGAGTTGTTATTTGGGTCGTTAATTGTGTATCATTCATAAGCTTTTAAGCATTGAATGATTGAAGTGTTTCAAACTTATTAGTTCTGTTAAGTTCTTCACTGTAAGTGATTGAAGGGATTTGAGGATGGCCTCATACCTTGGTGAGTCTTAGGTAGAAGTTTAGCTTGGGTAGTGATTAAGTGATTAGATCGTAAACTGTTTGTTTACTAAGGGTCTATGAATTGATATTATTCAGTGAACTTGTCCCTGGCTTGATAGCCCTTAGAGTAGGTGTTGTTGTACACTGAACTGGGTGAACAATCTCTTGTGTTTTTATTGCTTTTGATTTTACTGCACCTTACTTGCAAACAGATATTTGTGTCGTGACATCTCATTCGACATCACATATCTGATACCAGAATTTCAATAATGAAGCTCCTCAGATTACTATTGAAAGGATAGATGAACCAACACATTATTATGAAGTTGATACTGATGGAGTAGATAAATGCCTTGGTTTCATGAATTGAAAAGATGCCTTGAGCCTCAAGAGTACTCCAAGGGGGCATCTATCAATGATAATAAGTTTCTAAGGAGGTTCTTCGCTAAGTGCTTTATGAGTAACGAAATCTTATACAAACGCAACCACGATTCAACTTTGCTTTATTGTGTAGACAAAAGGAATTTGGGAAGATCATGGAAGATATGCACGAAGGTGTCTTTGGTATTCACTCCATTGGAAATACGATGGCTAAGAAGATTCTGAGAGCGGGTTATTACTGGTCTACCATGGAAACCAATTGCCATCATTATTCCAAAAGTTGCCACAAATGCCAAATTTATGATGACAAAGTACATGTGCCTTCGGTTCCTTTGAATGTCTTGACTACTCCTAGGTCGTTTGCAATGTGTGGCATTAATATGATTGGAGATATTTATCCTACCACTTCCAATGTACATCGTTTCATCCCCGTCGCTATTGATTACTTCACGAAATGTGTGGAGGCGGCCTCGTTTGCTTCTGTTACCGAGAATGTTCTGGCTCGGTTCATCAAGCATAATCTCCTTTATCGATACGACATTCCTGAAAGGACCATCACAAATAATGGTAGCAATCTTAACTATACTATGATCATGGAACTCTGTATGCAGTTCAAGATTAAGCATCATAATTCTTCTTCGTACCGACCAAAGATGAATGGCACAGTGAAAGCCGCCAACAAGAATATCAAGAAGATCTTGCAGAAGATGATGGTGACATATAAAGATTGGCTAAGATGTTACCATTTTCTCTTCGTGGTTATCGCACTTCAGTATGTACATCAACTAGAGCAACCCCATTCTCTCTAGTCTACAGTATGGAGGTTGTCTTACCTATTGAAGTCCAGATTCCTTCCCTAAGGATTATGAAAGACGCAAATATAGATAAAGATGAATGGATTCAGACTCGACATGACCAGATAAATTTGATTGATGAAAAAAGGCTTGCGACTACTTGTCATGGTTAGATGTATCAGAAATACATGATCAAGGCCTTTAACAAGAAAGTCAAACATCACGTGTACCAGGATGGTGATTTGGTAATAAATCATATCATCCTACCATAAGATGATCCCAGGGGCTAACAGACTCCCACATACGAAGGGCCATTCGTGATCAAGAAGATTTTTTTGGCGGCGCTATGATACTTACCACCATGGACAGTGAAGATTTTCTGCACCCTATGAATGCAGATATAGTCAATAAATACTATGCGTAAAAGAGACCCACTAGGTTGAGAGGTCTAGGAAAAAATAAGGGCATCCCGGTGAACCAAAAGGGTTCAGGCAAAAATTAGGTACATATAAATAAAAATTATACACCCGGCAAGTCGAAAACCTAAGAATGCGGCTTGGGCAAAAAAGGGTATCCCGATGGACTGAAAACCCGAAAGGGAGGTTCAGGAAAAAGTTAGGGATTAAAGCATAATAATATGTATCATTGGATCATCTACTTACAGCCATCATTATTACTAATGACAAGTTCAGACGGTACAGATCAATTCAGTCATCTTCTTCCGATGGTAAGTGATGAGATCCTTGAAAACATAGGGGCAATAGTAAAGTTGAAACTCGATGGAATCATTTCCACATAGTTGTTTTTCTTTGTCGACCACTTTGTACTTTTCATATTTTATGAATATTTCCTCTTACTAGGATGAACAATAATTACTAAAGACCCTGGGAGTTGGGATAAAATTTCAGCTATTCTCAAACCCCATAAAGCAATCCTCACGAAGTTACCCCCAAAAAAGATACACTTCCCAGCAGGTCTAGTATGCCCTCAAGCAGAAATTGGGGCATTCTCCAATAGTTCATCTTTATATCCCCAATGGATAGCTTTACATGATCATTTCCCCCAGTTGGTTGCTCTGATAGACAGGAATGTGATCATTTCCCCAGCATCTTGCAGAAACTTCCTCAGCACGGTCAATGGAGTTTTGTTCCGCATCAAAGTTTTATCCCCTCAATGCAGTTTATAGGAATTTAATTTTTCATAAAATCCACGACAAAATTCTCTTTTCTAGCCAGGTTTATTTAAAGTGGATATCCCCAGAAGAGTTGATACTCGTATCTGAAATCTGATCAGATAATTCATCAGAGACTTATTCATCTCCTTTATCCCCAGTCAGGGTACATAAAAATCAAATTCCCCAGTAAAAGGACTACGGACTACCAAATCTCCCTTAATGCTTTTATCCCTAAGCATAAGTCGGAGATCCCCCAGCAACTAATCCACAAACAAAAAGCGAGAATCCCCAGCAAAATCGTTCCCAGCAGAAATTGAAGATTCATATTCTTCATCCCAGCAACAGTCTGTGATTTATTTTCCCCAACTAAACATTACTATAAGAAGCTACAGTTGCCGTCAGTGACATCTTGCATCCATACATCATTTACAAAATATATAGCTTATGCATACAAAACACATATAATATTCACAAGTATCTTGAGAGCATCATTATGCAATGCATTACATACATCATGATATTGCATAAAACTAATCTTATTTTTCAGGTTAGTTCACAAGCAGATAAATATTGTCAATAATTTATCATCCTTCAGATACAATCACTCGATGATTCATTCAGATACTCCTTTGGGTACAGTCAGGAGTAGACTCATTCCAGTACATATTCTAGATACAGTTCAGATACGATCAAGATATAGGTTCATTCTGATATTCATTCTAGTACATCTTCTAGATACAGTTCAGATATGATCAAGATATAGATTCATTCTGATATTCATTCCAGTACGTCTTTTAGATACAGTCAGGCGTAGACTCATTCTAATATAGATCTCAGATACAGTCGGGTGAAGACTCATTCTGATCCTCTTGTAGATACACTCAAGACATAGACTAATTCTAGACCATCATTCAAATAAAACCGAGACATAAGATTCATTATGGCACTCCCTAGAATATCTGCTAGATACAGTCAGACACTGACTCATTCTAGTATACTTCTCAGATATCGTCAAACATAGACTCATTCTGATACTCTTATCAATAGACACTTCGGATGACATCTATAAGACCATCTCTGGAGGCACTCCGTCACCTCTCTGAATGGCATCTTTAAGCCCATTCAACCAATGCAATCAACCAACAGTGTTACTTCGTGCACCGGTGAGTGCAAATTCCCGGGAACTTAATTGTTCAATCCTCTTCCACCTTCATATTACGAATGACGTACATGCCAATCTAACTCCTCAGGTTTAAGAAGATTGAACAGGGGCAGCTGTTGTACCCTAAAATTTCCCCTCCCATTTTCAAGACAAATTAATGCAAGACACTCTCTCAGGCTCATAGAAGTTTCAATTGCTAAAGGGTACTCAAGAAATTGATTAGACAAGTCCTCCTCCTAGGAAATTCACCTACAACTAGGGTTTTGTTTTTCTCAAAGTAAATTGAGCTTCTAATTCCTCAAGTGGGTTTCATAGTTCCTCATATGCTTCAAATAATCCTCATGTCAGGTTTCAGGCCTTGCTTCACAAGTTTGCTCAGTCAATTGCTCATATGAGTAAAAATTAGTTGTATTGGGTAAAAATTCAACATTGATCAATTTACATTTAAGATTTTTGGTCAAAATCAATATTTTGAAGTCACATTCATCATTTGATCAAGTGTTGATCATGATTCATCAAGAAAACTCAAGATTCATCAAAAGTCAAAAGTTACTAAATTAAGGTTTTCTTAAGGAGAAGTCAACTGAACTTTGACCAAACACAAGTTTCACATACTTCATTCGAAATTTATTAACCAAAGCCTATCTTGAATGAAATTAAATTCACAACAACTTTGTCTCTCTAAGCTCAAGGACAAAAATGCCTCATTTGAGAGATATGAGCCAAAGCTTTACAAGTCATTTTGAAAGTCAACAAAAAGAGACTTTTTGTGAAGGCAATTTACATCAAGTTAAAGACTACATATGAAAAAGTAATCAAAATTGAATTAGTAAGAGACATCTTGAGGTTTCCAAAAATTCCTAGATCACCTTCATATGACAAAAATTGAGAAAGTTATGAGTTGCACAAGTTGAGTAATTTTGAGAAAATGCATGAAGTTCAAATTGAGAAAACTTGAATTTTTGGACTAATGGATTTAAGTTTTAAGGTCTAAGCATGTTCATAATACCTTAGAGGACTCCTAAATCCACTGATGCATTTTTGTGATTTTTATTTCTTTTATTATTATTGTATTCAATTAAATTAAAAAAAAACCAAATAAAATACCAAGGCGTGTGGATACTGTTTTAACCATGTTGGAGGCCCAAATATATATCTTGAGAAGAAAGAAAACATGTGAGCTCATGAAGATATGATTTGGCCAAATTTAGAAACTTTTCATTTTAATTTTAAATCAAATCTTCACATATCTAAATTGTGAGATCCAAGCCCACAAGTTTAACCTAATCTCATCCTCTATATAAACACAATAAACTCATATGCCAAGGGACACGCATGCTGCCTCCAAGAATAAACCCTAGAATTCTCAAAAATTCAAGAAACTAGGGCAAGAACAAAACCTTATTTAAAGATATCCTCAATCAAGTTCAATCATTCCATCATCATCTTGACGTTCTTAGGAAGCTTTCCAAGTCCTTAAGCAATCAAAATCGTGTCCAAAACACCACGTCTCATCTTCACCGGTTTTAGTATCTATTTCAAATTCAAACCATTAATTTATGCATTTTTAACTAATTTGATGCATCCACATGTATTCATATACATCATTAGAACAGGTTTGATTCATAATATGTGATCTTTAGCGCAGGAACCAGGACTTGCCATTGTTAGGGCACCGAGCTTGTGAAGCTTCGAATCCCTAGCTACAAGTCGTTTCAGTCAAAACTAACACCACCATTGAATTTGTGAGGTCTCAATTAATGGATCGGGACACTTTTCTTTTTCATTTTGCTTCAATTTTGCAAGTTTGGAATTTAACCTCACCGGAGAAGAAGGTGGCGCCATCGTTGGTGGTGGCGCTGACCTGGGTCAAAGGCCTGCGTGGCTCCCTCCCTTTCTCTAATTGGTCCCTTTAAAAACATCTGACCCCACCACTAGCGCGCGTTTTCAATTCTTGTTGATTTCTGATTTTTAGAATTTAACTTGTTTTATATATATTACATGTTATTGAATTGACGCGAAACAACTACGATAAGGCGGCAAGTGAGATGCTTGTTAAATGATATGCCGTGGGTTCGATTCCCCATTTTATCAAAATCTATTATTTATTTTCCAGTTTAACACAGGTTTATTATATGTTGATTGGTACTCATTCTCAATCACAAACAAGCACACGGCCTGATGGACGATGCTATCACCTTTAAGCCAAAGGGGGTGGGTTCGATCCCCACCTCATGCATCTTATTTTCTTAGTTTTTCTAACCCATATTTTTCATTCCATTTAATTATCTTTTTTCCAATTAGCTCATTAACCAAAATCATAAAATACCTTTTCAAAACATAATGAGTTTAGTGTTTATTTCGTAACCAAATAATTTTCTTTAATTAATTAGACTTTAGGTTTTTATTAAATAAAATGAATTAGAAATTAGGTTTTTATTACTTTTAACACTTAAACATTTTCTACAAAAACACCAAAAATATATTTTCTAACACATAGAATCTTAAGGTTTTAATTGACTTTTTCTAACACTATCATTCATCTTTTGTCATATATTTTCTTAGTCAAGTGTATAGGACGCACTCTCTAATATAATAGCTTAGATTTATTTTTTCGCATTTTTTTCCTATTATGTAACGGCTCACAGGATGTAATATCTTAGATTTAATTTTCTGCACTTTACATTCCGCACATTGTATTTTTAACTGTTAGAAATTAGAATTTGCATGGAAAGACTAACAATTGGATGTAGATAACCATAATCTAAAGATAAAATAATTGAAAATAATCACTCTTCACACTTGCACCTCTAGGGTAACCTCTCTTGTTGCCTTATGAATATTGGTCATATCCCTCAAAAGTAAAAATGCTTTAGCAAAAGACCCTCAATACAGTCATCATAGTCCCTCGATGTCCCTCAAGTTGCCTACGAAAAGATGATCTAGCACCTCGGTGACCCTACGAATAAAAAAATGATAGTCCCTTCGAATTGCTAAAGTACCCTTACATGTTGCCTTCGATGACCATACAACGACCCTACGCATTTCCCTTCACATCCAATAGATAAGATTACCTATCAACTAATGGTATCGATAATACTATCTCCAAAGGAAAAGGAAAAGAGTAGGAAAGACAAAAAATCTTGTGGGTAGGACTCTTGCATACTTACTCATAAACAAAACATTTTCTCACATCACACTTCCAAAACAAATATTTTATGAAACACTTTGTATACATTATTGGGTACCTATACAAGAATTACTATAAAGTTTGCCCTATATTGGCATTTCAAAATATTTTTAAAAAATTCACACACAAAAAGCAAGTGAGCTAAGAAATCAAGAGCCCGTAGATAACTACGGATGTAAATGGTGCTAACACCTTCCCTTTACATAATTTACCCCCTAAACACAAAATCTTTCAAAGTTCTTTCCTTTTATTTTCACCTTTCCTAAGTATTGGATAAAAGAAAAGTCGGCGGCGACTCTTGCTAAACACCCATTTGTGATAACACTAAAAAAAGTTAGTTCTCCCACCGTATTATAGTAGTCATGCATTTACCATACCCATCACTGTAGATATTATCAGAAGCTTTACATCCTACTTCACCATAGTTAGAAAAGCCACTTCTGAAACTAACGTTGAGCATCAGGTTTCAAATACATAATCCCAAGCCTCTCCCAAAGGCAACCCTCAAAAAACATGATGTTATAACTTAGGACACCAGCTTCTTATCACATAAACCATTCACATTGGTTCTTGATCCACCATCCATAGAAGTTTTAAGCTTAGAAGTCCTTTTTTCAATCTATACAAGAAGATATCAATAGAACACAACCTTTGGAGCTTATTCAAGTTATCACAAACACCAGAAAACCAATGGAGAGAAATAAACTCTCATACACTTTCTGAAGCATAATGTTCAAACTTCAATCCCATGTTAATACATTAGAAAGATACACAACCCCTTCTTTAGTTAGATAGGATATCAAGCACAAAGGATTTGGCATCAATCACGTGCATAACCACATGAGAGAAACACTTCCTCATGTTCCTCCCTTCGTAGTTTCCCTTAGAGGTACAATTAGCAAATAGGGATACCTTCTCAGAAATGGTAGACCATTTTGTCTGACATCCTTCTTCTGTAAGCCACTATCATACGTGGATTTAAATAGTTAAGACTGATATTCAGTCTACAAACCACACCAGATTTAACTCGTGGCTTGAGTTTACAATCTACCATGGTCAGACATTCCAATTTAGAATCTAATGGTGACCAGCAATCCTCACACCATGGACTTCAAGAACAACTTCCTTTTCTGGAGAAGTGATCACTGAGATGATATTCCAACATCAGTTCAGACATCAATCTCAATCATAGGATTTTAACATTTGCTATGGTTCTAGAGGAAACATCTATAGTAACCCATATACATCCCTTTGCTCGGAACACATGAGAACCATACCGCACTAGACAAATCACCCTCCAAGACTGTATCATAGATATATACAACAACCCACGTTCTACACACTTGAGATTTTAGAAAGTAGATATTTTTCCTAAGAGATGTCGAGACACTGATCTTTGAACAACACCACAATGAACAATTTAAAACAATAATTAAAACAGTACAAAAAGTAAACAACATGCAAAATTGTTGACCCAATTCGATGTACAACAACACCTACTATGGGGGCTACCAAGCCAGGAAGGAAATCCACTAAATAGTATTAATTTGAAGAAAAAATCCCCTGTTTACAACTCCTCACTTAATCACTACCCGTGCTATATTTATACCTAAGACTCACATAGGTATGAGACCCCTCTCACTCCTCTTACAGTCACAAGCAGTGACAAGAACACAATTCAAACGAGTTAGAAGTCAAAATTCAAAAACACACAATCACTCTATACTTAGAAGCTTAAGAGTGATTGATAAGAAAGAAGGAGACACACTCCAATAAACAAAATTCACTCTTGCTTAAAAGCTTATGAGTGATTTGAAGGTGTGAAAAACACAAGAAAAGAGGGAGGGGGTTTGAGTTAGGTTTTAAATCAAAAACATTTCTTTAAAAATAATCCCCTTTAAATAAAATATGTTTTCCCCACTCTTGATTATAACAATAATTAAGAATAGGAAGTAAAGAACAAGGTATGTTTATACTAGTTCACTTGAAAACTATCAAGCTACTCTAGTCTACCCGCCAAGGTGATTTCGCCTTATCAAACAAGGACTTAATCCAATAATCAAACTGATTATTACAATGCACAAGTTAACTACAAGTGACTAACGTTACAACCTCTATGACACACTAATCTTAGACTTCTCAAGGATTCTGACCAATTGGCCCCTTAAGGAAAATCAAACAATTGTTTGAACAAAGTTTGTATAAGAGAAATTATGCTTCTACACAAGCAGATATATAAACAAAAATTTTAGAACATAGACTAGAGAAATATGAAAGTGTATGAACACTCTTAATAGAAAGTGTATCAATTTGAATTGGCGTGAATTAGAAGCTTTTTCTCTTAGTCTTCAAGCCTCTTATAAAGCCAATAAAATAATATATCTGTTGGGGGGTACTCTTGGGATTTCTATAATCTTTGGCGGCTTGAATCACGTGGGGACAGGATCGTATGCATCATCTGTCCTTCATGGTGTTGAAGTGAAATGTTTTAATTATACCATGTACTATTTGTACCACATTAACGTTATCTTCTTTCCTTCTATACTTTAGAAGCTTCTGAGAGCATGAGTTTAGAAAAGAGAACATAACACTAAGGTCATCCGAACTTCAAATCTTTAGAGTCTTCAAAACTGTGTCTTTAAAGTCTTCAGAAGTTGGTCTTGATAACCTTTTCTAGAACCTTGGGTGTGATACGGTGGAAGAACTGACTTGACGTTTTGCGTTTATGTTCGCAAATGTTTCAGTTTAGCAAGAGTCGCCACCGACTTTTATTTTATCCAAAAGGAAAGGTCAAAAAGCACAGGAAAGACCTTTGAGATGTTTTCTTGAGTTTGGGGGGTAGATTATGAAAAGGGAAGGTGCTAGCACCATTTTCATCCATGGTTTTCCATTGGCTCTTAGTTACTTGTTTAGATCACTTGCTTTGCTTTTCCAATTGTTTGAAATGGTGCTTTGTGTGGTTTTTGAAAGTATTTTGAAAAGAGGCCATCGTTTAGGAAATCTTTGTAATGATTCTCGTTTGTAAGAATGTATACAAAGATGTTTTCCTTTTGAAAAATGTTTCAATATTTTGAAAGTTGTTTGGAAATGTTTTGAAAATGTGTGTGTTTGTTTGAAAATAGCAAGGATTGTTTGCAAATTTGATAAAGTAACTAGAAGCATCTACCTACTCAAAAGTCTTTCTTGTACATTTTTATTCCTTTGACATTGTTGTTTTACCATTGTTTTGGTAGACAACCCTATCTTTGGATGTTAAACGGGACGGGCGTGGGTCATCGTATGACCATGATAGCAATGGTGCCAAGTATCTTAGCAAGTTTTAGGTACGAAGATCATTTGTTTTTAGGAAACCATGTCTAGCGTCATCGAGGGACTATGATCTTTTGTTTTGTTTTGTTTTGCCAAGATACCTAGCATGCATACCATGGCCATGTTTTAAGGCAGCCAAGTGGGTGAAACCCTAGAGGTGCTTGTGTGCAATGTGTTGTCATTTTTTATGCATTTTTGTATTGTGTTAGGTCTTGCTATTTGTTTGATTTTTGTCTTATCATACAAACCCTAATTTACTAAACATGTATATAATGCGATAAATTGTGTAAAGTAAATCTAAACTATTACAACAATATTATGGGAAGGGGGATACAAGTTTTGAATGGGGCATATTTGCACAAAATAAAACCCTAATTCACTATTACAACCCAATTGAATTTATTGTACAATAAATAAATAAACAAATATTTAAATATGCAATAAAAATATGAATATGCAAAAATGTTTTGTAATTGTTTTATGTATGTAAAATAAATAAATTATTTAAGTTCTAAAAATAAGAAAAAATAATATGATTATTTTTGAAAGGGGAAACCCTAATTTTGTATTGAAAGAAAATATTGTTTTCTAATATTATTTTATTCATTTTTTGTTTAAGAAAAATAATAGAAATATGTACAAAATGTTAAAAATTAAATATGTATGACAAGTAATATTTTAAGTGTATGAATAATAAAATAAAAATATATGACATTTTTTTAAATTATTTACAAGTTTTATTTAGGAAAATAAAGTATATTATTACTAATAAACTATTTTTTATGTCAAAAAATAATAAATAAAATAAAATAAAAATGCAAAAAATAAAGAAAATATTTTTCAAGATTTTTCATATTCAGAAAAATAAATAAAAGCAATAAATATAAAAATGAAAAGAAAATATGAAAAAATAATTAAAATAAGCAAAGGGGGTGCATAAAGTGGATCAGGGGGTCTGAAAAGTAGCAAGCCCAAGGCCCAGGACAGCTTTGTCCCTGACCTCCAGACAGCAAATCTACGCGCGCTTGCCTTCAAATCCTATTCTTACTCATATGCTTGCATAAAATCAAAAATTCATAACACAAAAAAGGTAGCTCATGAACTCACGATTCCAATGATGTAAAGAACATGACCTAACTCTAAAAGACCTAACTTCATAAAATCAAAAATTAACAAATAGTTTGACCTAATCAAAAGACAAAAATGCATGAAAAACAAACACAATGCACACTTACATCCCTAGGGTTACAATCCACTTGTTGCCTTCAAAAATGGGCCATGGTATGCATGTTAAGTACTTTGGCAAAACAAAAACAAAACAAAAGATCGTAGTCCCTCGATGATGCTATCTGAGTTGCCTAAACAAAATGATCAAGTCCCTTAAGAAAATTGCCAAAAATACTTGACACAATTGCTATCATGGTCTATATGATGACCCGTGCTTGTCCCGTTTAACATCCTAACAGAAGGTTGCTCACCAAATACAATGGTGAAACAACACTGTTAAAAGGGTTAAAAACATAAGAAAGATCTTTGAGTAAAATAGGGTAGATAACTCTTAGTTACTTGATCAAAAGCTTGCAAAAACATCCTTGCTATTTTCAAACACACTTCACAACACAATTTCAAAATCCTACTTTCAAATATTGAAAACTTTTCAAAAGACAAAAACACCTTTGTATACATTCAAACAAGAATCATTACAAAGGTTGCCACAACGATGGCCTCTTTTCAAAACATCTTTCAAAACCACATACAAAGCACCATTTCAAACAATTGAAGAGCACCATTTCAAACAATTGAAAAGCAAAGCAAGTGATCTAAACAAGTAACTAAGAGCCCCATGGATAACCATGGATGAAAAGGGTGCTTGCACCTTACCTTTTCATAATCTACTCCCCGAACCCAAGAAAACATCTCAAAGGTCTTTCCTGTGCTTTTTGACCTTTCCTTAGGATAAAATAAAAATTCGGTGGCGACTCTTGCTAAACCGAAACATTTGCAAACACAAACGCAAAACCTCAAGTCAGTTCTCCCACCGTATCACAGAACTGGAGACTCTGCTGGGGATTAATTCTAACAGTGGGGTTACCTTAGGGTTTTAGATCACCTTTGCATGCTTATCTTGTTTGCCTTGATGGCTTTACATGTTGGGTTCCTTGCTTGGGTTTGTTTTAAATCCTACACCCAGATTTGGGGGCATCTTTTAGGTAAGTAGCAATAAACTGTGAGGGAACTGTGCGGGGTATATCGACATGGTTGAAGTAGTGGCTACGTTAGTGCGACATATTTGTGGGTACCGGTAGCCTTTGAGTTAATAAAAAAGAATACGGGGCCGCTGAGTGATGTCATAAAGCACTAACGAACTCTTAGAACCTTACTTGACCATCTTGGCCTTTTTAGGGGTAGTGAGATGACCGGCTTTGGTGCAGTCCGAAGTTGGTAGATACTCGATACTACACTCATTGAGGGTTGTTTTCTTGGAATATTTCGGTCGCCAATAAAGTGGATAAACTGAAACCATGAACACAGAAAATAATCCAGTGATATTGAGCTCCTTAGAACCCGGTTTCTATTTATAGGAAAGGTTGAGCCAACTAACTTCAAGAGGGTACTTACCTATGAACTCCATGCAAGCCTAAACCTAAGGACTTGTCTGCTTTGTGTGAATGTGATTATCTGTATATACACTCGCTTATTTTTTCATACTTGTACATAACATCATAACATCATACCATAGCATTTTCAATAACCATTTCAAGGATCTCGAGGGTCTTTGATGCAGGGTCACGTTGAACCAGACGTCTACCAAGGGGCAAGAGGATTAATTTTCCTCTAAACAAACACCGTCAAAGTCAAGTGCAACAACTTGAATCGAGGGATATGACCCACTCGACATGGTGAGCTTGATTCTCGTGGAAAAACATCCACAAATGCAAAGTTCTCCAATCAAAGATGTTGATCGAAGTTCAATCTCTAACATTTTCTTGTGTTTACCCTGCGAGATCCTTGAAAACATGCATCCACATATCATGCATTGTATCATGACAGGTTTTCCCTTTCAGGTTTCCTTATTCTCCTACTATTTATTTCAGTAGAAATGGCTCTAGAGAGGACTGTCGAAGATATCCAGGCTCAGAACGCTCAACTTCAAGAAATGTTCTTGAACCTGTCCCAGGGGCAAGAAGAGGTGAAAGCTCTCCTCACAAGGGGCATGGTCCTAGGGAATCCAGGCGGCGTCAGGAATGATCAGTTGGAAGGGCTACAGATTAAGTTGGCAATAATGAAAATCCATATGATGGGATAACTGGTGGGCCAGATGGCTCTCATTCAAGACTTGGCTCAAAGACAAGAGGAGCTCAGGGTCCTCATCAACAAACTGCTTCAAGATAACCAAGTGGGGAAAACAACTAGGGTTGAAGATCAAGTCATCATTCAACCTCCTTTGAGACAAGAAGACAAGGGAAAGGCTCCTCAGCTTGCTTCAGGGTCACAAGCCCAGCAACAACCTCTCCAGCGTCAACGGGATAATCGGCGTAAGCAAAATGCATCTGGAAGACATTTCACTGAGACTGACATACCATTACCTCTAATACTGGAACACTTGTTGGAGGTCAATATGACTGCTTTAAAGGATCCTCTTCCGAATCCCAATACCTCTGTTCCTAGCTATCACCCCGATGCATTTTGTGTATACCACTCCTATAGTCCTGGACATGACACCAACGACTGTTGGGCTTTGAAAAACAAAATTCATGACTCGATTGACAGAGGAGTGCTGAAATTCATGTCGGATGGCGAGATGAAAATCTTCCTCTGAGGGTTCTCCACCTGAAATGAAAAGTTCGAACTAAGAGACTTTTGTTTCATTAGAATTTTCAAGTTGTAATTTCCTTTGTTATTTCAAACAACTATCTGTTAATGTCAAACTCTATTTCATTAATGCATTGCATATTATGATCGGTGGGAATGAGAACTGACTGTTTTTGGAATGCTGGTTCGCGTTTGCGTTTGTTTTCGCAAAGTGTCGCGGTAAGCAAGAGTCGCCACCGTCTTTTATTTTATCCAACAAGGAAAGGACAAAAGCACATAAAAATTCCTTTTCGAGATGTTTCTCGGGTTCGGGAGGTAGATTATAGAAAGGGAAGGTATTAGAACCCTTTCTATCCATGGTTATCCACGGGCTCTTAGGTACTTGCTCACTATGTTTTCAAAAGTTTTCTTTTCTTTGTGATTGTGGATTTTGAAAAGAGTTTTGTTTTTGAAGAGAGTGTAAGTACGAAAAGTTTTGTTTTGTTTTTAAAAGGAGCAAGTACTTAAGAACATCTACCTACTCAAAAAGGAATTAAATTGTGCTAATGTCCTTTAGACAATGCTATCCCACTATTGAGGAGTAGGTAGCATCATCGTTTGGAGTTTTCGGGTCAATTCGATTTAAGGGACGTGTGGTCACTAAAGTAACGTTAGGACGCCTTAGCGGTAATCCTGATGTCTTAGATCATTTTATCCGAGGCAACCATTTTGAGGCAACTTATGATCTTTGGACAAAAGGACGACCTCTAACACATCCTATACTTAATGACCACGTTCGAGGCAACCAAGTGAGGCGTACCTTAGGAGTGGCATGTGCAAGTGTGTCAATTTTCAATTATATTATTTTTGCATGTCATGGTGAGCTACTGTTGATTTTAAGTTAAGAGTTAATCTTGCCATGCAATCCTAGTTAGCATACATCTAAACAGTTAATATATGTACAGGAATTTAAAGTGCGGGAATTGTAAATCCTACGCTATTATAGGGCTTCGGGGAGGGGGATTATTTACATGTCCAAAATTGGGGGAATAAAAGCAGTAAAGCGTAAAAGTCTTAGTTAAGCTATTACAAACCAGTAGGCAGTTACAATAAAATAAGCGCGCGCGAATCTTAAAATAACTTCTAAAAATTCTAAGAATAAAATCTTTTTGTTGCTTTATTTTATTTTGGGAAAATGATCTAAATCTACTTAATTTTAGTTTTTGGAAAAAATGTTAAGATAATTAAAAGGTTAATTAACAAAGTTAATTTAATAGAAAAAACTAGCCTAATGTTTTTGTGGTTTTTCTTTAATTGATTTTATGTTGATTAAAAAAAAGAAATAAAATAGTCAAAATAAAGCTGAAATCGAAGGAAACAAGCAGCAAATAAAAAAAATATAATTCTGGAGGCCTGGGTCGAAAGAGGTGTGGGTTGTCTTTCGACCCAGTGAAGAGGCTTGATCGAAAGTGCATGAGGGGCTGCACTTTGAGGGTGTTCGATCTGGATATGTCATCCTTCGATCTGGAAAGGTCATCCTTCGATATGGAAATCTTGGATCCAGTTCGAAGCTAAGGTGCTAAGCTTCGAAGCTCTGAACAGGATTCTGAGAATATATTTCCTGCAAAACGAAACAAATGTTAAAAGGTCCAGGGGGGACTTTTACCCCCATGATTCGAATCTCCTCCCAATTCGAACCTGCTGAATCTGGGTCTGGGTTTGTTTTATCTTGGGATTCGAAGGAGAAACTCAGATTGTGCCCAAGCAATGGCACAATCTCAACTTTGCGTTGTAGCTTACATGTATCACATTAAATCATTCACAAACAACAATAATAACGTGAATATGCAATCAAAATGAATTTAAATTAGAGATCGAATGAGTTTGAGATTAGATTTTTTTACCAAACAGAGGTGCTTTGATCTGTAGTTTTGAGTGTGGAATGGCTGCTTTGGCTTGGATAAAAATGTTGATAACCTTTGGTGGGTTTATGGGTAGCGTATCTCCAAATCCTCTGTTTTTTCTGTTCTCTATTTTTTCTGTGTTTTTCCGTCCTCTGCACTGCATGCTTGCCCCTGTATTTATAGGAGTGTGGGGGTCTAGTAACGGCAAGAGACAACCTATTAAACAGGCCTTTAAAGCCATGAGACAAGAATCAGACACATTAAATAATTTCCTTTTTTGAAATATTCATGTCTCTTGAATGAACCTTGACACTTTTGAATTTCGAATGCCTTCAGGCCCTACTCTTCGATTGGTCTTGATTTGCCTCCTTCGAATGTACTTCTTATGTACCCTTTGAATGGGCCTTCTGAATGCTTCTTCGAATGGTTTTGAGTTGCACAGAATCACTATGGTCGAATCAGCTCTTTAGGAACAGAAAAGGCAAGAATCTGGCCTTTAAATCAGGAATTAAATCCACAATCAGCATTTAATTATTTCTATATTTTCAAGGGAAACATGCCATTTTCTCATGTTCAGTGTACCTAGACATGTTTTTTGAGTGCCCCCTTGATGGCTTTGTTAACAGGCCAATCGAAAGGCTTTGTTAACAGGCCAATCGAAAGGTGTTGTTCATGCTAATCAGAGGACATGGTTAACATGCCTGTCGAAGCTGCCTTGACACAATGCTAAATTGAAGGATCCCTTGGCATGCCAATTGAAATGCTTAGCCCAGGGTGCCAAACGAAAAGGTCTTTCAGAATTCCAATCGAAGGCCTTGACACAATGTCAATCGAAGTGCTTGTCCATAATGCCAATCGAAAGGCTCTTTCAGAATACCAAACGAAGGGTCTTTCAGAATTCCAATCGAAGTGCTTGTCCATAATGCCAATCGAAGGGCTTGTCCATAATGCCAATCGAAAGGTACTTAAAGCACCACTCAAAAAAATTTCTTTTTCCTTAGGCAAGGGTTTGTGATCAACCATGCAGGGGGAAGACTTTGGAAAACATGAGAGGGAAAATTTTGGGGTACAACAGTTGCCCCTGTTCAATTTTCTTAAACTTGAGGATATAGATTGGCTTTCGAGCCTTTCGTGATCCGAAGGTGGAAGATAATTGAACACTAAAGTGCCCAGAAATTTGCACTTGCATGGTGAAGTATCAGCATTGTGATGTCGGGAATGGGCTTACAGATGCCATTTGGAGATTGTTGGTAGGAGGATGGGCTTATAGATGCCATCTGCAGGAGTGTCGATCGCATAAGAGATTCCTTAGCGAGAACTTGCATTGTTGTAGAAGATTTCGCTGGGGAAGTCTAACCTTGTTGAGATTTAGGAACCTGCCTGTACTTCAACTGAGAGAATGCTTCAGCTGAGTTTTAAGAACCTGTTCATAATTCAATTGGGGGGAAGCATCTTCATCAAGATCTAGGAACCGTCTCGTGCTCAATGGAGTATACCGTTGAGGTTATAGAACTTGTCCACACTATGACGGAGGAGAACATCAAGATCTAGGAACTGACTCGTGCTTAATGGAGTATACTGTTGAGGTTATAGAACTTGTCCACACTATGACGTAGGGAAACATCTTCATCAAGATCTAAGAATTGTCTCGTGCCCACCGGGAGTATACCGCCGAGGTTATAGAACTTGTCCACACTATGACGGAGGAAAACATCAAGATCTAGGAAATGACTCGTGCTCAATGGAGTATACCGTTGAGGTTATAGTACTTGTCCACACTATGACGTAGGGAAACATCTTCATCAAGATCTAGGAAATGTCTCGTGCTCACCGGGAGTATACCATTGAGGTTATAGAACTCGTCCACACTATGATGGAGGAAGCTGTCGAGATTGAGAACCTTATCTGAAATTCAAACGATGATAATTCAATTGAGATTTAAGAATTGGTCAGATCTTCGACTAAGCTGAGAACTTTAACTGTATCTTTCCTGAAAGGTAAAGGTCAGTCATATGCAATGCATGATATGGATCAGGCAATGATGTTCTCAAAATAGATGAGATTGTATTCGTATGATGCGTATATGCATGTATCATGATGTATGGAAGTGTGATGTTTTAGCTAGGAAAATAAATCCCGGAGCTGCTGGAGAATGGAGTTGAGTCTGGATGATTGTCAGAATTGCGTCTGCATCTGGAGCGTATCTGAAATGTATTTGAATGAGTGACAGAATGACATCTGGATCGTATCTGGACTATTATTTGAAATGAGTGACAGAATGACATCCGAATCTGGATCGTATCTGGACTATAATTTGAATGAGTGACAGAATGACATCCGAATCTGGATCATATCTGGACTGTAATTTGAATGAGTGACAGAATGATATCCGAATCTGGATCGTATCTGGACTGTAATTTGAATGAGTGACAGAATGACATCCGAATCTGGATCGTATATGGACTGTAATTTGAATGAGTGACAAAATGACATCCGAATCTGGATCGTATCTGAACTGTAATTTGAATGAGTGACAGAATGACATCCGAATCTGGATCGTATCTGGAATGTAATTTGAATGAGTGACAGAATGACATCCGAATCTGGATCGTATCTGGACTGCAATTTGAATGAGTGACAAAATGACATCCTAATCTGGATCGTATCTGGACTGTAATTTGAATGAGTGACAGAATGAAATCTGAATCTGGATCGTATTTGGACTGTAATTCGAATGAGTGACAGAATGACATCCGAATCTGGATCGTATCTGGACTGTATTTTGAATGAATCTGGAATAAGTATCAGAATGTCAGCCATATCTGGGTCGCATCTGAACTGTCTCTAGAAGGGGTCTGGAATAAGTATCAGAATGTCATCCATATCTGGGTCGCATCTGAACTGTCACTAGAAGGGGTCTGGAATAAGTATCAGAATGTCATCCATATCTGGGTCGCATCTGAACTGTCTCAAGAAGGGGTCTGGAATAAGTATCAGAATGTCAGCCATATCTGGATCGCATCTAAACTGTCTCTAGAATAAATCTGGAATAAGTATCAGAATGTCAGCCATATCTGGATCGCATCTGAACTGTCTCTAGAAGGAGTCTGGAATAAGTATCAGAATGTCAGCCATATCTGGATCGCATCTGAACTGTTTCTAGAAGGAGTCTGGAATAAGTATCAGAATGTCATCCATATCTGGATCGCATCTGAACTGTCTCTAGAAGGAATCTGGAATAAGTATCAGAATGTCAGCCATATCTGAATCGCATCTGAACTGTCTCTAGAAGGAATCTGGAATAAGTATCAGAATGTCAGCCATATCTGGATCGCATCTGAACTGTCTCTAGAAGGAATCTCAGAAGATGATGATCTTTTCCTGTTGATTTACCTTTCCTGAAAAGGTAAAGAGTTAGTTGTATGCAATGTCATGATGTATGCATTGTCATGATGTATGCATTGTGTAATGTTGTTCTCAAAATAAAATGAGATTTGTGTCATATATATTTTGTATGCATATGTTATGAATGTTGTTGAAGTGTAATTTTGTCTTGGACTTTGCTCAAGATGTTTCCACCGGGGATCCCTGCTTTGTTGTTTGAGGAGAACTCCGCTGGGGGATATTGAAAACTTTGTGGGGAGTATGTTTATTTCTGTTTGGGAAAATAGTTTAGGAGTCTTAGTCGTCCGTTGCTCTATCGGGGAGTCGAAGTTGAACTGATATCTGGTCGGGTCCAGGTTTCGCAGTAACTTGCTGGGGATTGTATAGTAGTTTACTGGGGAAGAGGAGTTGCGGTCCTTTGATTTGTAGTAGTCAGAGAGGCAAAACCAAACTGGGGAATCCTGGTGTTGTTGTGGAAATAAACCCTGTCGTCAGTCCGCTAGAGAGGTGACATCTTCGTTGGGGGAAGTCCTCGAGGATTCTTGAGGTTGATTCAGCTGGAGAAAGGTTTTCACAGATTAAACCCTTGCTGGGAATTATCCTATGAGAAGAATTTTGGGGAGATCTGTCATTGCCCCTAGTAGCAAGTGTTTGTGACATTGCCGGAAAATGTTTAATTGTACGCAACCCTTCACTGAGATTGATGTCTAATTCCCTAAACGACGGAGATGGAGACTTGCCCCTGGTTACTCTGCACGTCTTCAGAGATTTCTTGAAATCTTGACTGGACTGCCCCAGGTGTGCTGGATAGTGACATGTCGAGTCCCCCTGTTGATAGGAGATTCTTCAATGGAAGTGTCATCCTTCTTGAATTGATTTTGTTCACTGAGAGAGCTTTTGTTCACTGGATATTCATTGTGTGAATTTTTCCGCTGTCAAACAAATAGCCAAATGCAAACAGTGATATTCAAATAATGCAAAGTTTATGCTTGTCTCGAAGTCTTGAAAAATGCGTTTTTTATCAGAAAACTTTTTATAAGACAAATTCAACACAAGATTTAGGGCAAAGCCTTACAGGAGTCAGGATACCTTTTGTAACAGTATGCTTTTGAACTAACCCATGCTTCAATTAGGACTTTTGAAGGGTTGTAACGTGGCTTGGTTCACGGTTTAAGAAACAAAGGATAAAGGCTCAAAGTATATTTGTACCCACCCGCTCTTCGTGATGTTCTTCAATCCTAAACTCAGTTAATTGTGCAACGAACTCTATTTGAATTTGGAACGACGTTTTGGTGATGGTTCACACAAGTTGGATTTTGGAAGGCAGTCATCATTTCATTTTTCATGTTGTTGAGGATTTGTAGCGACCTCGTTCTTTTGATTTGTTATCCCTAATTTTTGCCTGCCTGTTTCTGTTTTCGAGATTACAGTCAGCGGGATGCCCCAGCTTTCTTAAGCCTCCTTTATAGGTTTTGGCTCAGTGGGCTTTTCTTTTTTGAGAGATTGACTGCCTATGAGATAAGGAACCACCACTGTCTTTTGATTCCAGAGGAATGCTTTTGATGTCGTTCGTTGTATTATGAACTGAGAGTTTTGCGACTTCAATGCGCATCTTTTTGAATTGACTGAGAGACTACCCTGCCCCAGGTTTAAGTTAAAGGTTTCAATTTGTGTTTAAAACAGAAAACTCCTACTTCTTTGGCTCGAAGGGGTTGACTTGGGATTATCTTCCTTATAACTTCAGTGTTTAGGATTTGAAAGAAATGCCTGTACATCGTCAGCAAGGTCTGTCCAAAAGCATAATGTATGAGATTATGACATTGTTTCGTCATCCTAACTTTAAAGGCTTGTAACTTTTAGCAAGAGTTGAATGTCATAAAGTGAGTAAAAAGCATAGTTTAAATGCAATGAAAGGATGAATTCAAGACAAAAATATGCAAGGCATTAATGAAACAGAGTTTGACATTAATAGATAATTGTTTGAATAACAAAGAGATTACAACTTGAAAATTCAAATGAACAAAAGCTTTCAATGATTCATCATAGGAGCAGTGATTATGTTTGGAGTCTCTGGAGTGTTAAACTTGATCTCCTTGGCATCAATCATGTCTTGGATCTTGTTCTTCAGAGCCCAACAGTTGTTTGTGTCATGTCCCGGACTGTCAGAGTGGTATGCACACCTTTCATTGGGATGATAGGTAGGAGCAGAAGTATTTGGGTTCCGGAGAGGAGCCTTTAATGTAATCAGCTCTGCCTTCAACATGTGTTGTAGCGCTTGACCCAGTGACATGTTGATCTTAGTGAATTGTCTTTTAGGCATGACCTCCTTACGCTGATGCCCCTGTCTTTGTTGAGCAGGCGTAGGATTAGAGATCAAGATTTCTCCTACGTATTGGTCATGACGATCCTTTTGACCATACACAGCATTGGACTCTTTCTTCCCATTGTAGGGCTTTTTTCTGAGCATCAGAAGGTGTTTCTTATTGAATCTTCCCACTTTTGATGCCAGCTTCGACCCTTTCGCCAGTCAGTATTAGCTCGGTGAATCCGGCTGAAGAGCTTCCGATCAAGTGTTTGAAATAGGGACCAGACAAAGTCCCAAGAAACATGTCCACCAACTCCCTATCAGACAGAGGGAGTTGGACTCTTCCAGCAAGATCTCTCCACTTCTGAGCGTAGTCCTTAAAGCCTTCGCCTGTACCCATAGACATACCCTGAAGCTGAGTACGCGTGGGAGCAAGGTCGGTATTATACTGGTATTGCTTGTAAAAAGCAGCAGCAAGGTCCTCCCAGTTGCGGATGTTAGCTCCTTCCAGTTGACAGAACCATTCAAGTTGAGTCCCTGACAGACTATCTTGAAAGAAAAGGATCCACAAGTTCTTATCAGCAGTGTAAGGTTGGATCTTCCTCACATATGACCGGAGGTGCAGCTTGGGACAGGAAGCTCCGTCATACTTGGCAAAGGCAGGTGCCTTGAACTTATGGGGAATCACCACCCTAGATGATATACCTAGATCTCCGAAGTCCAGACCGGGCACCTTCTGTATTTCCATGGCGTTCAGACGGTCTTCCAGTTGTTTGTACTTATCCTCAGCAGGAGGATACTGTTCTTCATCATAGTCCATCTCGTTGTCGGAGACTATAGGGCTAGGAGCCCTCCTTTCTTGTGGACTGTCTTTCCCTTCATATGGGGTGGTCAGATCAACTTCGTTCTGCATCCCGTTTCCAAACCTGCGTCCAGTATTGAACAGGATGGTCCTCTTTTTCTTCTTCTTCCTCTCTTTCAGGTCCTGCTGACCCTTAGCTAGGCTCATGACCAACTCTTGAAATTGGGCATTCTGGGCCTGGAGAGCCTTGATAGCTTGCTCAGTGGAAGGTTCAGTAGACATGATGATTGCTGAAATAAACAGCGAAGAAGATAAGAGACATGTACTGGGAGACCTGTTATGCAATGATATGTATGATATATGTATGCAATGTTTCCAAGGATCTCGCGGGGTAAACAAGAAACTGTTAGAATCTGAATCTGATTGCTTGATTGAAGGAACTTCGTGTTTCTGAGAGTCCTTCTTCAAGAGTCAAGCTCACCATATCGAGTGGGTCATAGCCCCTGACTCAAGTTATCATGTTTTACTCTCTAGATGACATTGGCTAGAGGAAAATAAATCCCCTTTGCCCCTTGCTAGACTTTTGATTTACCATAACCTGCATCACAGACCCTTGAGATCCTTGAAATGGTTAAAGAAATGTTAAGGCATGATGTTATGATGTGTATGCTATGCGTTTAAGAAAAGGTGTGAGGTGATGTAAGTAAGCCCTGCAATAAGTCCAAATTATTGGATAAGGACTGTAAACAAAATCTGCAAGGAACTTATGTTGTCAGATAACTAGAATGTTCAAGTAGCTCAAGTTTGAAGGCACACAAGTCACACATATAGCCTTAAGTTTAGGCTGGCATGGAGTTTCATAGGTAAGTACCCTCTTGAGTTTAGTTGGCTCAAAACCTGTCCTATAAATAGTAACCGGGTTCTAAGGAGCTCAATATCATTGGATTGTTTTCTATGTTCATCGTTTTGGTTTAGCCACTAAACTAGCGACCAAAATATTCCAAGAAAACAATCCTCAATGAGTGTAGCATCGAGTATCTACCAACTTCGGACTGCACCAAAGTCGGTCATCTCACTACCCCTAAAAAAGGCCAAGATGGTCAAGTAAGGTTCTAGGTCATTAGTGCTTAGTGACATCACTCAGCGGCCCCATATTCTCTTTGATTGACTCAAAGGCTACCGGTACTCACAAATATGTCACACTAATATAGCTATTGCTTCAACCGTGTTGGTATACCCCGCACAGTTTCCACAACGTATTGCTATCTATGAATGTTTCCCAAATCCGGGTTAGGATTTATAGAACTCCGATACAAGCCCACAAAATCAAAAGCATACAAAGCAATACAATTGAAAACCTAAGTGATCTAATCCTAAGGTACACCTCACTTATAATATAGTCCCCAGCAGATTCGCTAGTTCTGTGATTGGTGGGAATGAGAACTAACTGTTTTTGGAATGCTGGTTCGCGTTTGCATTTGTTTTCTCAAAGTGTTGCGGTAAGCAAGAGTCGCCACCGTCTTTTATTTTATCCAACAAGGAAAGGACAAAAGCACAGAAAAATTCCTTTTCGAGATGTTTCTCGGGTTCGGGAGGTAGATTATAGAAAGGGAAGGTATTAGCACCCTTTCTATCTGTGGTTATCCACGGGCTCTTAGGTACTTGCTCACTATGTTTTCAAACGTTTGCTTTTCTTTGTGATTGTGGGTTTTGAAAAAAGTTTTGTTTTTAAAGAGAGTGTAAGTGCTAAAAGTTTTGTTTTGTTTTTAAAAGTAGCAAGTACTTAAGAACATCTACCTACTCAAAAAGGAATTAAACTGTGCTAATGTCCTTTAGACAATGCTATCCCACTATTGAGGAGTAGGTAACATCGTCGTTTGGATTTTTCGGGTCAATTCGATTTAAGGGACGTGTGGTCACTAAAGCAACGTTAGGACGCCTTAGCGGTAATCCTGATGTTTTAGATCATTTTATCCGAGGCAACCGTTTCGAGGCAACTAATGATCTTTGGAAAAAAGGACGACCTCTAACACATCCTATACTTAATGACCACGTTCGAGGCAACCAAGTGAGGCGTACCCTAGGAGTGGCATGTGCAAGTGTGTCAATTTTCAGTTATATTATTTTTGCATGTCATGGTGAGCTACTGTTGATTTTAAGTTAAGAGTTAATCTTGCCATGCAATCCTAGTTAGCATACATCTAAACAGTTAATATATGTACAGGAATTTAAAGTGCGGGAATTGTAAATCCTACACTATTACAAGGATTCGGGGAGGGGGATTATTTACATGTCCAAAATTGGGGGAATAAAAGCAGTAAAGCGTAAAAGTCTTAGTTAAGCTATTACAAACCAGTAGGCAGTTACAATAAAATAAGCGCGCGCGAATCTGAAAATAACTTCTAAAAATTCTAAGAATAAAATCTTTTTGTTGCTTTATTTTATTTTGGGAAAATGATCTAAATCTACTTAATTTTAGTTTTTGGAAAAAATGTTAAGATAATTAAAAGGTTAATTAACAAAGTTAATTTAATAGAAAAAACTAGCCTAATGTTTTTGTGGTTTCTCTTTAATTGATTTTATGTTGATTAAAAAAAAGAAATAAAATAGTCAAAATAAAGCTGAAATCGAAGGAAACAGGCAGCAAATAAAAAAAAATATAATTCTGGAGGCCTGGGTCGAAAGAGGTGTGGGTTGTCTTTCGACCCAGTGAAGAGGCTTGATCGAAAGTGCATGAGGGGCTGCACTTTGAGGGTGTTCGATTTGGATATGTCATCCTTCGATCTGGAAAGGTCATCCTTCGATCTGGAAATCCTGGATCCAGTTCGAAGCTAAGCTGCTAAGCTTCGAAGCTCTGAACAGGATTCTGAGAATATATTTCCTGCAAAATGAAACAAATGTTAAAAGGTCCAGGGGGGACTTTTACCCCCCTGATTCGAATCTCCTCCCAATTCGAACCTGCTGAATCTGGGTCTGGGTTTGGTTTATCCTGGGATTCGAAGGAGAAACTCAGATTGTTCCCAAGCAATGGCATAATCTCAACTTTGCATTGTAGCTTACATGTATCACATTAAATCATTCACAAACAACAATAATAACGTGAATATGCAATCAAAATGAATTTAAATCAGAGATCGAATGAGTTTGAGATTATATTTTTTTACCAAACAGAGATGCTTTGATCTGTAGTTCTGAGTGTGGAATGGCTGCTTTGGCTTGGATGAAAATGTTGATAACCTTTGGTGGGTTTGTGGGCAGCGTATCTCCAAATCCTCTGTTTTTTCTTTTCTCTATTTTTTTCTGTGTGTTTTTTCGTCCTCTGCACTGCATGCTTGCCCCTGTATTTATAGGAGTGTGGGGGTCTAGTAACGGCAAGAAACAACCCATTAAACAGGCCTTTAAAGCCATGAGACAAGAATCAGACACATTAAATAATTTCCTTTTTTGAAATATTCATGTCTCTTGAATGAACCTGGACACTTTTGAATTTCGAATGCCTTCAGGCCTTACTCTTTGATTGGTCTTGATTTGCCTCCTTCGAATGGACTTCTTATGTACCCTTTGAATGGGCCTTCTGAATGCTTCTTCGAATGGTTTTGAGTTACACAGAATCACTCTGGTCGAATCAGCTCTTTAGGAACAGAAAAGGCAAGAATCTGGCCTTTAACTCAGGAATTAAATCCACAATCAGCATTTAATTATTTCTATATTTGTAAGGGAAACATGCCATTTTCTCATGTTCAGTGTACCTGGACATGTTTTTTGAGTGCCCCCTTGATGGCTTTGTTAACAGGCCAATCGAAAGGCTTTGTTAACAGGCCAATCAGAAGGTGTTGTTCATGCTAATCGGAGGACATGGTTAACATGCCTGTCGAAGCTGCCTTGACACAATGCTAAATTGAAGGATCCCTTGGCATGCCAATTGAAATGCTTAGCCCAGGGTGCCAAATGAAAAGGTCTTTCAGAATTCCAATCGAAGGCCTTGACACAATGCCAATCGAAGTGCTTGTCCATAATGCCAATCAAAAGGCTCCTTCAGAATACCAAATGAAGGGTCTTTCAGAATTCCAATCGAAGTGCTTGTCCATAATGCCAATCGAAGGGCTTGTCCATAATGCCAATCGAAAGGTACTTAAAGCACCACTCAAAAAAATTTATTTTTCCTTAGGAAAGGGTTTGTGATCAACCATGCAGGGGGGAGACTTTGGAAAACATGAGAGGGCAAATTTTGGGGTACAACACATATGTTTGTCTTGAATTCATCCATTAATTTTCACTATTCTTGAATTATGCTTCCTACTTTCTTTATGATATTTAACTCTTGCTAAAAGTTACGAGTCTTTAAAGGGAGGATGACGAAAACAATACCATAATCTCATACAGTATGCTTTTGGACAGACCTTGCTGACGATGTATAGGCGTTTCTTTCAAAATCCTAAACACTGGAGTTATAAGGAAGATAATCCCTTGTCAACCCCTTCGAGCCAAAGAAGTAAAAGTTTTATGTTTTAAACACATATTGAAACCTTTAATCAAACCTGGGGCTGGGTAGTCTCTCAGTTAATTCAAAAGATGCGCGTTGACGTCGCAAACTCTCAGTTCGTAATACAACGAATGACATCAAAAACATTCCTTTGGAATCAAAAGACAGTGATGGTTCCTTTTCTCATAGGCAGTCATTATCTCTCAAAAGAGAAAAGCCCACTAAGCCAAAACCTACAAAGGAGGCTTAAGAAAGCTGGGGCATCCCGCTGACTGTAATCTCGAAAACAGGAACAGTCAGGCAAAAATTAGGGATAATGAATCAAAAGAAAGAGGTCATTACAAATCCTCAACAAATGTTCCAAAAAATGACTGCCTTCCAACAAATTCAACTTGTGTGGATCATCACCAAAACGTCGTTCCAAACTCGAATAGAGTTCGACGCACAATTAACTGAGTTTAGGATTGAAGAACATCACGAAGAGCGGGTGGGTACAAATATACTTTGGGCCTTTATCCTTTGTTTCTTAAACCGTGAACCAAGCCACGTTACAACCCTTCAAAAGTCCTAATTGAAGCACGGGTTAGTTCGAAAGCATACGGTTACAAAAGGTATCCTGACTCCTGTAAGGCTTTGCTCTAAATCTTGAGCTGAATTTTTCCTATAAAAAGTTTTCTTCTAAAATCGCATTTTTCAAAACTTCGAGACAAGCATGAACTTTGCATTATTTGAATATCGTTGTTTGCACATGTTTATTTGTTTGACAGCGAAGAAATTGACATAGTGAATGTTCGGATGAACGAAAGCTCTCTCAGTGAATAAAATCACTTCAAGTGGGATGACACTCCCGTTGCAAAAATCTCCCTTCGACAAAAAGGGGACTTGATATGGTATTATCCAATAAACTTGGGGCAGTCCAGTAAAGATTTCAATAAATCACTCAAGATCCAGTAAAACTGGGGCAGTCCAGTCAAGATTTCAAGAAATCTCTCAAATGCAGATTAACCTGGGGCAAGTCTCCCTCACCATCATTTGGGGCATTAAAACGCCAATCTCATCAAGGGGTTACATACATTCCAAATTTCCTGTCAGCGTCACAAACATTTGATACTAGGGGCAGTGACGAATCTCTCCAAAATCTTTCTGAAAAGAAATTGAAGCGTCCTCGAGAAGTTTATCACCTCTCTAGCAGACCAACAGTCATGGGTTTATTTCCCCAACACTCGTCAAGGATTTATTCTCCAAAACGAAATTACATTTCAACAACATTCATAACATACGCAGTTTGATCGACAGATAAAGATTCCTTCATCACCTGTTGGAAGTTACGGTCGTCGAAGATTCCTTCATCACCTGTTGGAAGTTACGATCGTCGAAGATTCCTTCATCACCTGTTGGAAGTTACGGTTGTCGAAGATTCCTTCATCACCTGTTGGAAGTTACGGTCGTCGAAGATTCCTTCATCACCTATCGGAAGTTACGGTCGTCGAAGATTCTTTTATCACCTGTTGGAGTTACAGTCGTCAAAGCTTCCTCCATCATTCGGTTGAATCAAAGTTAACCCAAGACCCTCTCTGTTTTAGTCAGATCGACACTAAGATCTCCCTGATTCTTGTGCCAGTGGAAGATATTCCGGGTTTTTGATATTTCATATAAATCTCTCAGCGATTTATTCTGATTTTCTTCACTATCAGGGATGAAGAATCCAATATTTTTCTCCTCCACCAGCTCGGGATTTATTTTCCCCAGCGAAAGGTCGTCTTGAAAAACATTACACCTCCGTACATCAGGCCGTCATATGACGCAATCTCATTTATTTTGAGAACATCATTGTTTGATATATGCCACTAACCTTTACCTTTCAGGAAAGGTACAATCAAATTCAAGCGACGAAGCTTTTACTTCAGTTGAATTACGGACAAGTTCCTAAATCTCAACAGAAACAACCCACCAGCAGAATAATGGACAATTGAAGCTCCTAAAATTCTGTTTCTCTCAAGAATGAAGACTCTCATCCTTGAAACCTTAGAAGATTGGTATACTCCCAAGCTCCTGATACCCTTAACAGAATGAAGATTCTCATCCTTAAAACCTCATAAGATTGGTATACTCCCAAGCTCCTGATACCGTTAATAGAATGAAGATTCTCATCCTTGAAACCTCAGAAGATTGGTATACTCCCAAGCTCCTGATACCGTTAACAGAATGAAGAGTCTCATCCTTGAAACCTCAAAAGATTGGTATACTCCCAAGCTCCTGATACCGTTAACAGAATGAAGATTCTCATCCTTGAAACCTCAGAAGATTGGTATACTCCCAAGCTCCTGATACCCTTAACAAAATGAAGATTCTCATTCTTAAAACCTCAGAAGATTGGTATACTCCCAACCTTCTGACCCAAACGCCTGAATGAAGATTCTCATTCTTGCTTCCCCAGTAGATTGGCATACACCCAACCTTCTGACCCAAACGCCTGAATGAAGATTCTCATTTTTTCTTCCCCAGTAGATTGGCATACTCCCAACCTCCTGATATTCCCAACAGAATGAAGATTCTCAAAGTGGTATATAACCTGAATTCCTGACATTCCCGACAGATTGAGGATTCTAATTCTCAAAGTGGTACATAACCCGAGTTTCTGATATTCCCGACAGAATGAAGATTCTCGTCCTCAAAGTGGCATACGACTTGACTTCTGAACTTCTTCCAAATAGGAATAAGCTTCTCCAGCAGGATAGCCACTCCGCAACAGTATGGCTATTCCCCACAAGAGTTCTTACTCCCCAACAAAATCAAGATTCTCATCCTTGATTCTCCAGAGTTTTCTTTACTCTCAGCATGAATTTGTCAGAATTTTTAAATCCCCTGCAGATCGAAGATTCTCGTTCTCGGCTCCTTTGTACAAATTCCCCTAGCAGAATGAAGATTCTCATTCTCAATTTTCCACAGAGTTTTCAGATATCCCCCAGCGAAGTTTTCCTCAAAACAGGAATCCCCAATAGATTGGCATACAACCCAAACTCCTGATTTCCCCAGCAGTGGTCCCAGGACTTCTCATTCTCAACGATCAAAGGATTTTCAATTCCCAGCACACAGTTGCTCCATATACAGATGTTTCTCTGTTACCCATTAAGATTACAGATACACTCCAGACATGGAAGTCATTCTGTTATTCATTCAAGAATCAAATATAGTTACAGCTCGGATATGCTCTAAACACAAACGCCATTCCCTTGCTCATACAAACCCAATCTCCAGATACAACTCAGATACATTCCAAATACAGATACCATTCTGATGTTCATTCTACTGATTTTCAACAAAAAAATCTTGGATGGCATCTTTAAGCCCATCTCCAGCAAGATTCTACCATCTCCAAATGGCATCTTTAAGCCCATTCCCTCAACAATATTTGGACGAGTGCAAATTTACGGGCACTCTAGTGTCCAATCCTCTTTTACCTTCGAGTCACGAAAGGAAAACTTGTCAATCTAACTCTTCAAGTTCAAGAAGATTGAACATGGGAAACTGTTGTACCCCAAAATTTTCCCTCTCATTTTATCAACATTTCTCATCACAAGGCTCTTGGAACTCAAGACCAGGCTAGGCTTTGCACTGCTCAAGGCACCTCCTTGCACTGTTGACCTAAATTAGGGTTTGAGTTTGCACAGGGATTTTTGGACTTTCAATGCCCAAATTAACTTTCATACTTCATGTTGGACTCATAAGTTTACCCATACCAGGTTTCAAGCCTTGAATCAAATTTTTGCCCAAGCAATTGGACAGTTGACCTAGAAATCAGCTGTATTGGGGAAAAAGTCAACTGTGACCAATTTACAGTCAAACCTCATGAATTTTGACCCACATCAACATTATGAACTCATATGAACCATTTGATCAAGTTTGGACCACAATTCCACAAGAAATTTGATCAGATCACCAAAAGGGCAAAATGGTCATTTTTAGGGTTTTAACTGTACAAAGGCAATTTTTGACTGTTTGACCTAGCCAATGGCAAATTAAGCTCAACCATGGACTCAAGGACTCAATGGCATCATCTTGACTTATTTAACAAGTTCAAAAGATCTCAAATGCATAGGATTGACAAATGAATTTTTCAGTCAACTGATCAAAATTTGACTGTACACTGAAAAGTCAAACTTTGACTTTTTGGTCAAAATCAAGTGCCAAGGGTCATTTTTCATCAAGATGTGTCAAATTATGAAACTTGTTCATCAAGAAACCCAAAATTGCAAATTAGGGTTTGAAATTGAAAAAAAATTCATAACTTAGAATTTTTCTAAGTTATGAAATTTTCTTAATTTTTCCTAACTTTGCCCCACATTTTCACCATGATGAAAATGGATTCAAACAAAACATACAACATGAAAGTTGTATTCCTCCACAAAGTCTACAACTTTGGTTCACAAATGTTTCTCAAAATGAGGTTGGATCTCAAGTTATGAGTTTTGGAACAAGGGTCCCTAAAAATTTTAACTTAGAGAAATTTTGCCCTAATTTAGGCAGGATTTTGACCCATCTTCTTGGCCATTTTTCACATAGTTCCACTTAGAATCTCAAGTTGCACTTCAAATATGGATTATAGTACATGTTGCAAGCTTTCCAAATTGTCCAAGAACTCCTCAAACACATTTGTGGTTAGGGAGAATCGAATGCTTGAAGTTGGCAAAAACTCACTTTGTAACCATGGCCAATACATGTTCATACAAGTTGCAAAATCTGTCCAAACTAGCTTTGTAGTTAATTACAGGTATCTAAACCCTTCAACACTCAAAAATTGAATACAAACTCATTGGACATTGGTGTTATTCTGATCATTAGAGGTTTGCACAATGAACAAATCCATTTTTGGCATAAAGGTAGCACTTCCATTTTCATAAAGGCAACTTTATGTCAACATTGCTTCTCTTGAGCCTTGGACCTCTTTCTTTGCAGCAAACAAGTTCCACAAACTCAGGCAAAGGTACAAGAAACTTGTGCATGCTTGGAGATAGCATGTACAGGCCTACCTCATTTCACTTCACACTTTTCTTTCAAAACAAGTCAACTTGCCAAAAGGACATAACTTGAGCATCTGATATATTCAACTCTTGCCAACATTCCAAACAAGTTTTGCACATCCCTGTGAGCCAGAAACACGAGTCATTCATCCCTCAAACACCCTTGTACACAAAAATCACATTTTCTTGCAAAACAGGGCAGGCCCTGCAAAATCACTTCCATTTTCACATCTACTCGTGTGTTTTGCTTGCAACTAGTTCCAATACCTTCCATTCAACTCACTCAAACTATCCCAAACCTCCATTACCAGCTGTAATTCCATTTACAGTGTTCACCATTTTCGTTTCAAGCTTGTGCAGGTTGACTTCTAGAGGTTGATTCAGGGACATTCAAGGCAAACTAAGCATTGGGAAAGGTCCAGGGAACATCAAGCAAGCTCAAAAGAACCTTAGGCCTCATTGAAAGTTGCTGCATTGCCATACTCGAGCTTGACTGAAACAGGTATTTCTCAAACTTCTATCTCTCTATTTATGAACATTTAGCCTTAGGTTTGTGAATGAAAGATGTAGTACTCATTGCCATGAAGCCATACATATGCTCAGTTTTCATTTATATTAAGCGTGCTAAGAGAATTTCATCCATGAACATGCTGAAAAAACTAGGTCATATTTTAGGGCCAGAGAAATTCTCTCTGGTCTTTGAGAGTTAGATTAAGTTTTTTATATGGTTAGAATCGTGGTTTGATGCTCTACAAGTTTCATGTTTTGAGTTTTGGCAAAAGATCACAAATACAGGAGTTAGCAGTTTGTACAGGCGCGCGCGTATTTTCAAACATTCTGGAGGTTGAAGTTGAAGTCTGGGCTGGGCCTGTCCTTTTTTGCTGTCTGCACCCCCATTTTGCTAAATGCACCCCCTGGCCCATTTTCTTTATATTTTGTTATTTTTGTATTTTAATTTCATTTCTGACTTTATTATTTTATTTCCAAACATAAAAAATGCTTAAAAAATATTTTCATAATTTTTTAAATTTATTTGGTATTTATTTAATCATTTCTAACATTAAAACATTATTAATACTTTTTTTATTATTTGTTTAAATTTAAAAATAATGTAAATAATACTTTTATTTTTATTTCTTATTTTTATTCACACTGAAAATATTTTCTTGAATATATTTTATTTTTGTAAATATTTTATCTTATTTTATACATATTTAATATATATATATATATATATCATATTTAATATATATATATATATATATATATATATATATATATATATATATATATATATATATATATATATATATATATATATATATATATATATATATATATATATATATATATATATATATATATATATATATATATATATATATATATATATATATATATATATATATATATATATATATATATATATATATATATATATATATATATATATATATATATATATATATATATTTTATTAAAAACATAGATAAAAATACAAAAATATTACATTTTTATTTTTATTATTATTTATACTAAAAAATACTTTTTTTAAATATATTTCATTTTTGTACATATTAATATATTTTTGTATATAAATAATATATAATATTATTTCCTTAAGGAAAATTAGGGTTTACCCCTTAATTAAATAAAATCAACTTTTTTTATTTTAATTCTTTACACCTTTTTCACATTGAAAAATACTTTACATACATAAACATAAACAAAAATAAAAACTTCTTTTTTTTTGCATAATACATTTTATTTAACATTTATTTATTTTGTTTATTTAAATAATTGTACATTTAAATATTGTTGCATTGAGATTCAATTTGGATGTAATAGTAATCTAGGGTTTATATTTCTTGTCAAATATCCCCTATTCAAAATTGTACCCCCATCCCCATAATCATGTTGTAATAGCTTAGAATTTAAATTCTCGCACTTAACGCTTTCAATTATGCCATGGTTAGAGAATTAGGGTTTGTATGTAAAATCAAATTAACAAATAGTTTGACCTAATCAAAAGACAAAAATGTATGAAAAACAAATACAATGCACACTTACACCCCTAGGGTTACAATCCACTTGTTGCCTTCAAAAATGGGCCATGGTATGCATGTTAAGTACTTTGGCAAAACAAAAACAAAACAAAAGATCATAGTCCCTCGATGACGCTATCTGAGTTTCCTAAACAAAATGATCAAGTCCCTTAAGAAAATTGCCAAAAATACTTGACACAATTGCTATCATGGTTTATATGATGACCCGTGCCTGTCCCGTTTAACATCCTAACATAAGGTTGTTCACCAAATATAATGGTGAAACAACACTGTTAAAAGGGTTAAAAACATAAGAAAGATCTTTGAGTAAAATAGGGTAGATAACTCTTAGTTACTTGATCAAAAGCTTGCAAAAACCTCCTTGCTATTTTCAAACACACTTCACAATACAATTTCAAAATCCTACTTTCAAACATTAAAAACTTTTCAAAAGACAAAAACACCTTTGTATACATTCAAACAAGAATCATTACAAAGGTTGCCACAACGATGGCCTCTTTTCAAAACATCTTTCAAAACCACACACAAAGCACCATTTCAAACAATTGAAGAGCACCATTTCAAACAATTGAAAAGCAAAGCAAGTGATCTAAACAAGTAACTAAGAGCCCATGGATGAAAAGGGTGCTTGCACCTTCCCTTTTCATAATCTACTCCCCGAACCCAAGAAAACATCTCAAAGGTCTTTCCTGTGCTTTTTGACCTTTCCTTAGGATAAAATAAAAAGTAGGTGGCGACTCTTGCTAAACCGAAACATTTGCGAACACAAATGCAAAACCTCAAGTCAGTTCTACCACCGTATCACAGATGCTGTAGGCTTGATCTCTCCAATCATGTCGATTCCCCACATAGCGAAGGGCCAAGGAGCTGTTAAGACATTTAGAGGAACCAGAGGCACGTACACCTTGTCTGCATAGATTTGACATTTGTGGCAGGTGCGGGAATGTTGATAGCAGTCAGCTTCCATGGTAGACCAGTAATAGCCTTCCCTTAGAATCTTCTTAGCCATCGTATGTCGGCTAGAGTGAGTGCCAAAGGTACCTTCATGAAATTCGGCCATGATCTTTTTAGCTTCAGCTTTGTCCACATAACGGAGCAGAATAGAATCATGATTGCGCTTGTACAGGATGCCATTGCTTAGGAACAACTTTTCCGAGAATATCCTTAAGAACTTTTTGTCATTGACTGAAGCTTCTTCAGGGTATTCCTGCGCCTCGAGATACCTTTTGACTTCATGAAACCATGGTTGGTCCACTACTTCTTCGGTATTAATCTCTTGACAAAGTGCAGGTTCGTCCATCCGTTCAATGGTGATTTGGGGAGCCTCATTATCCCAGTTAAGTTTAAACATGGATGACATTATAGCTAGAGCATCTGCTAGCTGATTTTCTTCTCGCGGGAAGTGCTCGAAGGTAATCTACTCGAAATATGGTAACAATGTCAAGACATGTTCTTTGTAAGGGATGAGGTTTGGATGCTTAGTATCCCACTCTCCTTTGATCTGACTGATGACCAAAGCTGAGTCCCCAAACACAATAAAAGATTTGATTCCCAAGTCTATGGCAGCCCTGAGTCCAAAGATGCAAGCTTCATACTCTGCCATGTTGTTCATACAGTTGAAGCAAAGTCTGGTCCTGAAAGGAGTATGGCAACCTTCTGGAGATATAAGCACAACACTTATATTGTTACCAAGTGCATTGGAAGCACCATCGAAGTACAAGATCCATCAGGATCCTTGTTCAGGTCCTTCATATGGTCTGATATCTTCAACGTTGTCCAATGTCATGATGTCCTTGTCAGGGAAGTCAAACCTCATGGATTGGTATTCTTCGACAGCTTGATGAGCTAGATGATCAGCTAGCACACTCCCCTTTATAGATTTTTGGGTTGTGTACTATATGTCGTATTCCGTTAGGATCATCTGCCATTTAGATATTCTTCCAGATAGAGAAGGCTTCTCAAAGATGTACTTGATCGGATCCATCTTAGATATCAGCAAAGTGGTATGAGTCAACATATACTGCCTCAGCCGACGAGCAGCCCATACCAAAGTGCAGCAAGTTTTCTCGAGTAGTGAGTATCGGGTCTCACAGTCGGTAAACTTTTTGCTAAGGTAATAAATGGCATGCTCTTTTCGGCCAGACTCGTCATGTTGGCCTAGTACGCACCCCATTGAATTCTCTAGGACAGTCAGATACATGATTAGCGGTCTTCCTTCGACGGGTGGCATCAAGATATGAGGTTCTAGCAAATACTCCTTGATTTTATCGAAAGCAATTTGACAGTCATCATTCCATTTAACTACCTGATCTTTCTTCAACAGCTTGAAGATTGGTTCACAGGTAGATGTTAGGTGAGAAATGAACCTTGCAATGTAGTTTAAGCGTCCCAAGAAACCTCTGACCTCCTTCTCAGTGCGAGGAGCAGGCATTTCTTGTATAGCTTTGACTTTGGCAGGATCAAACTTGATGCCTTTGTTGCTGACAATGAAACCTAAGAGTTTACTGGATCGGACTCCGAATGTACACTTGTTAGGATTCAGTCTGAGCTTGTACTCCTTCAACCTGAAAAACAGCTTTTGCAAGTGATCAAGGTGTTCTTCTTCAATTTGTGATCGGGTTATCATGTCATCTACGTAGACCTCTATCTCATGATGTATCATATCATGAAACAAAGCTACCATGGCGCGTTGATAGGTTTCCCCGGCATTCTTCAGTCCAAATGGCATCACTTTGTAGCAGAACGTACCCCACTGTGTAACAAAAGTAGTTTTCTCCATGTCCTCAGGGGCCATTTTGATCTGGTTATAGCCTGAGAATCCGTCCATGAAAGAAAATACTTTGTGTTGAGTTGTGTTGTCAACCAGGATGTCAATGTGCGGAAGTGGAAAGTCATCTTTAGGGTTGGCCCTGTTTAAGTCTTTGTAATCCACGCACATCCTCACCTTGTCGTCTTTCTTAGGCACGGGCACAATGTTAGCAACCCATTCTGGATAGGAAGTAATAGCGAGAAATCCAACATTGAACTGTTTCATAACTTCTACTTTGATCTTTTCAGACATGTCGGGCCTCATGCGACGGACCTTTTGTTTAACTGGCGGACAGTCGTCTCTTGTGGGTAGACGGTGTACCACAATGTCTGTATCAAGTCTCGGCATGTCTTCATAGGACCAGGCAAAGATCTCAACATATTCATGAAACAACTGAATTAGGCGCTCTTTGACACTTGGCTCTAGGTTGGCATTCACTCTGATTTCCTTCTTGTCTTCCTCAGTTCCTAAGTTGATTGTATCCAACTGCTCTTCATGAGGAAAAATTTATCTTGCTTCTTGTTGAAGTAATCTGGCCAACTCCCCTGGAAACTCACAATCTTCCTCACCTTCGTATTCGGCTTGGTTGACTAGATCTTCAGAGTCACTGAAGGCTATAGCAGTATCATTACCCATGGGTTCCGGAGTGGAAGGGTACCTGCATTTGTGAGTGTGGGTGTGTGTAAGGGCTTAGCCATCTTAAAACAACAAAATGTAAAAGAAAGACAATGAGCACAAAAGGTTTAAATATAAAAAGCGTCCATGATTCATTAAAATGACATATGAAATGAAAATAAGAACCCTTACAAATGGACCTATGTGCCTCGGGTAAGACACATGGTTGAAAAAGTACGAATTGTTTGTGAATTATTACAGTCCAACATAAATGGAAAAGATAAATTACTGATTTATGAATGTAATCGGAACAAAGTCTTTTGCTTCCCAGTTGCACAATCCTCCACAAATAGTAGGAAAAATCCAGTCTTCCAGGCTGCCCTCTTCTTCACTGTCCTCTAGTGCATTCACCCCTTGGTGGCTGATCTTCACAGGAGGCCCTCTGGCACAGGAGCGACGCACAGCCTTCTGACCAGTCAAAGTGAACCCTAGGCCGAATTTGTCCGATTTGAAAGGAATGTCTGGTAGCTGACCCCAGATAGTGGATCCGCCTTCTTCCACTACTGCCCTTGCATCCTTGAGAGATGACATCCGAGGTGGAGGTCTCGTGATCACAGGAGTTGAAGATACTGCTTTAGTCGCTGCTATTTCCTCATAAACCTCTTCAAAGTGTTGAAAAGGGGTCTCTATGAATTCTCCATCTAAGTCCACATAACGGAAGGAGTTCAGATGACTGATCATGTATTCCTCTTCACCATGAACAGTTATAATTTTCCCTTGGACGGGGTACTTGAGCATCTGGTGCAAGGTGGAAGTGACAGCTCTGGTATTGTGAATCCAGGGGCGTCCCAACAGGCAAGAGTAGGAAGGACGGATGTCCATCACGTAGAATGTTGAATTGAACGTCTGGGTACCCACTTTGATCGGGATGTCCACCTCTCCATGGACCATCCTCTTAGAACCATCAAAGGCTATGACGATTATATTGCTGGGTTTTAGGGTTAAGCCTTCACAATCCAACCTATCCAAGGGTTTCTTCAGCAAGACATTCAAAGACGACCCAGTATCAACCAAAACATGAGCTAAGGTGGTTCCCCTACACTCCACCGAGACATGTAGTGCATCATTATGTTTTCTCCCTTTGGAGGTTAAGTCGACATCGGAGAAACCCAGGCCATTGTTAGCTGTCAGACTGGCTACACACTCCTGGAACTGATCAGCGGAGGTTTCCTGCGGCACGTGGGCCGTCTTCAAAATTTTGACCAAAGCTTTAGCATGCGCTTCGGAGCACAACAGCAATGCTAACATTGCGATTTTGGAGGGGGTCTGCCCCAGTTGCTCAACAACATCATAATCACTTTTCTTAATGATCTTCATAATCTCTTCCATCTCTTTCTGGGATGTTTCAGGAATGACTAGTGATTGAGCCTTCGTCAAGACAGGCTCCTCTTGAACTTTCTTTCCTTTTTTCTCAGCAGCGGGAACAGGGATGGGAATTGTATTGTTATCATCGGCGGGTACACTTGCAGGTAAAATCACAAGGGTAATCTTTGGAGTGGCCACGGATCCAAAGACTGCTGTTGGAAGATCCATCTCTGGAGAAAAGATTCTTCCACTACGAGTAACCTTTCTTATTCCGGCAATGTTACTGATGTCGGGATTATCTTCCTCAGAGCTTTCTTCTTCTGCAATCTGTTCAATTTGTTTGACACCATGGTAGTAGATTTCTCCACCATAGTTCCATGGTACCATTTTATCGGATTTGTATGTGGTTGGTCCGGGCATTGTTATCTTCAAAGGAGTAGTCATAGGAGCGGATGTAATCCTAACGGGTTTTTTAGGAACCCTGGAAGGATTGGCGTATATGGTTATTATTGAAACTTCTGGAACTGGAATGGGTGAGACAGGAGCTTTCTCAAACAAAATTTCCTTGTTATCAATCAATTGTGGGATTCTTTTCTTCAAAAGAGGACAGTCAAATGGGGAGGATAGGCAAGCACGACAATCTTGGTCAAATCCTGGGAACACCCCAGCTTTCAACAAATTTAACTTGATGGTGAGGAGAGGAGTTATCAATTCACCCACAGTAGAAACAAATAGATCTTCTTCAATAGCGTTGGCATTATGACCATGCCTCGGCATCGGAGCAGAGATAACATTCGGCTTTTCAGGAGCTTCAAATTCAACTTCCTTTGCGTCAATCAGATCTTGAATCTTGTTCTTCAGGGCCCAACAGTTGTTGGTGTCGTGCCCTGGACTTTCTGAGTGATAAGAACACCTTGCATTCGGATGGTAGTGTGGAGATGAAGTGTTAGGATTTTTAGGGGCCTCTTTCAGCATGGCCAAATTTAACTTCAAGAGATGTGGTAAGACTTGAGCAGGAGTCATGTTTATCTTGGTGAATTGCCTTACAGGCCTTTCCACCCTTTGCTGGCTATTCCTCAGTTGTTCATTTCTCGGTTGATTGTTTCTCGGCTGGTCTGAAGCAGACTTTTGAATCATAACGGCCCCCACAGTTGGTCGTCTTTCGGTTCTTCCCTGATTTCTCTGTGCATAGACAGCTGGCACTTCTTTCTTTCCCGTGAAGGGCTTTTTTACAGCAATTGAGGTAGATGCATCCTTCTGAATTTTCCCGCTTCTAATACCGGCTTCCAACCTTTCGCCAGTTAGAGTCAACTCAGTGAAAGCTGCTGAGGAGCTTTCAATCAGGTGATTAAAGAAAGGACCTGACAGAGTCCCCAAGAACATGTCCACTAGCTCTCTTTCAGATAAAGGTGGTTGCACCCTTCCGGCTAAGTCCCTCTATTTTTATGCGTAGTCTTTGAAACCCTCGTTGGTAGCCATAGCCATACTTTGTAGCTGAGTACGGGTTGGCGCCAAGTCGGCATTGTATTGGTACTGTTTATAGAATGCGGCTGCCAAGTCCTCCCAATTATGGACATCTGCTCTCTCCAACTGGTAGAACCAATCAAGCTGCATTCCCGAAAGACTGTCCTGGAAAAAGTGGACCCACATGTCCTTGTCAGAAGAATGTGGTTGAATTTTCCTGACATAAGATCGTAGGTGCATCTTTGGGTAAGACACCCCATCGTACTTAGCAAACAGTTGCACTTTGAATTTAGGAGGGATTAAAATTCCAGAAACCAAACCTAACTCCTCAAAATGCAGCCCTGGAACTCTCTGTATCTCCATGGCAGCTAGACGCTCTTCCAGGTTCTTGTATTTGTCATCGGCCTGAGGATACTGCTGTTCAGAGTAATCCTCATCTTCCTCTTCTTCTACTTCAGACTCAGATGGCATTGTAGTTCCTTTACCTTTTCCTTCCCCCTCTTCAGATGTTGATGGGAATTCCAAAGTTTGTCTGGCTTGTCCTTCAAATCTTCTACCCATAAGAACCACACCGGCTCGCTTCTTTTTCTTTTTCTCTTTTTCCTTCTCTAGTAGAGTCTTGAGCTCCTCCCGCCCCTTTGCCAAGGTCAGAAGTAGCTGTTGAAATTGTGAATTCTGGGCTTGCAAATCTTTGACCGTTTGTTCAATATCCATGTTGCTGAAATAAACAGCAGAGAGATGAGGAAACTTGGTGTGAAGACCTGTTTATGCATATGATGAATGATATGTATTCATGTAATGCATTCAAGGATTCAAAAATTCAAATTTGTTTTAAACAAAAAAGAAACACATGTCATATTAATAAGGTAGAATTTGTTAGTACATCAATGCCCCATGGACAAAATAATACAAAATTCTAAGGTAAAAAGACGTTGCGCATCCTCTTTGGTGCAATGTAGGTGTTAAGAGTCTGCTCTTCGTGAAGTTGACGAGTGAGTTCCAAAACCTTCTTCTCGCTTGCGTAGAATTGGGCTTCAAAAGTATCGCGTTCTCCCTTGAGCTGTATCCAACTCCTTTGTAAATCTTCAAGTGATGTTGGCATGTTAGGATGTAGGAGGGTGTATGGAACCTCTCCTTCCATAACAGGCTCTATAATCACTGGGAGAATGGAGGGGTATGGCATCATAAGACTTTGGGCGCGGGTTTGTACCCACTTGAGGTAAGGCTTAAGGGGGATGGAATTCTTGTGTCCCAAGGTCTTACTGTCTACCTTGTTGGGCATCCTCCAAGCTCAGATAAACCTTTGTCGAAGTCCTTGATCGTCGTTGTCGAAGTCAAAAACCAAGTCTGGAATCAGCATGTCATGTGGGCCATCCCTTCGGGCATAACCAAATTGTCTCAGAGCCAAGCAGAGGTTGTAGGTGATGCCTCCCCTAATTCCAAGTAGAGGGACATTAGGGAATTCTCCATAACGGTCAATGATGATAACATTCTTTTTTGATCGAGAACACCAATGAATATCTGAATGTGTAAGAGTCATCAATCGTTGTGACCACCTCAAACCTTGCTCATTCTTCAAAAATGATTGGGGAAGATGAGAAATAAACCATCTCGCCAGTAGAGGAGTGCAACACATGAGAACACCTCTTTTCCTTATTGTTCGAGTGTGAAAAGAGTTTAAGATATCTCCAAGCAATGTAGGCACCGGGTTGCGAGCCATGAAGATTTTGACAGCACTCACATCTATAAGTTGGTCAGGGTTAGGGAACAAGACCATCCCATAGATGAGAAGAGATACAATCTCCTCAAAAGCTTGTAGGTCCAAAGAATTCCAGCAGCTTTGGGCCTTCTCAAATAGGGACTTTGACAAGAAGCCTTTGACACCACTTCTAGTTTCCCAATGTGTTGTGACATCAGAGGAGTGCAAGTGTAAGGCTTGAGCAATCTCTTCTGGTTTTGGATCTCTTTCTGTACCGTTGAAAGGTAGTTGATTGAGAATAGGAATCCTCAGGAGTTGAGAGAATTCCTCCAAAGTAGGCACAAGCTGGTAGTCAGGAAATGTGAAGCAATGATGCAAAGGGTCAAAGAACTGGAAGAGAACTTTCAGCATATCCTCCTCAGTGTTGGTGTTGACCAAGTTGAGTAGACGACCATGTCTCTCGGTGAATGGAGAATTTTCAGGAATCCTTGAAGCTAGCTCCTTGAGTTGTGGAGGAATTCTTACAAGGTTGACTTGGATAGTTTTCCTGTGAAGTGAATCCATAACCTACAAAACAGGAACAAAGATGAAAATCCAAAATCCTTGAAATGGTTAGTGGATGCATATGATGCTTCATGATGTACATGATGTTATGCACAAGTATATATGTACAAACAAATCACATAAGTTCTTAGTTTAGGTTTGCATTGGGTTTCATAGGTAAGTACCATCTTGAAGTTTAGTTGGATCAACCTGTCCTAGAAATAGTAACCGGGTTCTAAGGAGCTCAATATCACTGGATTGTTTCCTTGTTCATTGTTTCAATTCAGCCTCTTTACTGGCGACTGAAATATTCCAAGGAACCAACCCTCAATGAGTGTAGTATTGAGTATCTACCAACTTCGGACTACACCAAAGTCGGTCATCTCACTACATCCTAAAAGGCCAAGTTGGTCAAGTAAAGGTTCTAAAAGTTCATCAGTGCTTCATGACATCACTTATCCGCCCCGTATTCTCTTTGATTAACTCAAAGGCTACCGGTACCCACAAATATGTCGCACTAATATAGATATTGCTTAGACCATGCTGGTATACCCCGCACAGTTTCCACAACGTATTGCTATTTACCTATGAATGTTTCCCAAATCCGGGTAGAGGATTCAAACCCAAACAATAGAACCAAAGTGTAAAGCAAACAAGTCAAGCAATATAAGCATGTAAAGGTGATCTAAACCCTAAGGTAACCCCACTTTTATAATTATCCCCAGCAGAGTCGCCAGTTCTGTGATACGGTGGTAGAACTGACTTAAGGTTTTGCGTTTGTGTTTGCAAATGTTTCGGTTTAGCAAGAGTCACCACCGACTTTTATTTTATCCAAAAGGAAAGGTCAAAAAGCACATGAAAGACCTTTGAGATGTTTTCTTGAGTTCGGGGGGTAGATTATGAAAAGGGAAGGTGCTAGCACCCTTTTCATCCATGGTTTTTCATGGGCTCTTAGTTACTTGTTTAGATCACTTGCTTTGTTTTTCCAATTGTTTGAAATGGTGCTTTGTGTGGTTTTTGAAAGTATTTTGAAAAGATGCCATCGTTTAGGCAATCTTTGTAATGATTCTCGTTTGTAAGAATGTATACAAAGATGTTTGTCTTTTGAAAAATGTTTCAATGTTTTGAAAGTTGTTTGCAAATGTTTTGAAAATGTGTGTGTTTGTTTTAAAATAGCAAGGATTGTTTGCAAATTTGATCAAGTAACTAGAAGCATCTACCTACTCAAAAGTCTTTCTTGTACATTTTTATTCCTTTGACATTGTTGTTTTACCATTGTTTTAGTAGACAACCCTATCTTTGGATGTTAAACGGGACGGGCGTGGGTCATCGTATGACCATGATAGCAATGGTGCCAAGTATCTTAGCAAGTTTTAGGGACCAAGATCATTTGTTTTTAGGAAACCTTGTCTAGCGTCATCGAGGGACTATGATCTTTTGTTTTGTTTTGTTTTGCCAAGATACCTAGCATGCATACCATGGCCATGTTTTAAGGCAACCAAGTGGGTGAAACCCTAGAGGTGCTTGTGTGTAATGTGTTGTCATTTTTCATGCATTTTTGTCTTGTGTTAGGTCTTGCTATTTGTTTGATTTTTGTCTTATCATACAAACCCTAATTTACTAAACATGTATATAATGCGTTAAATTGCGTAAAGTAAATCTAAACTATTTCAGTAGGAGTTAATAAGGCAAGTCTGGTGCCTTCGACGCGCCTTCTGGCTATCTCAGGAGCCTTTTCGTTTATTTGAGTCTTCTGAGGTAGAAATGACTCAAAAGTGGCGTTTAGCCAGAGTTGAAGTAGCCAAAAGGGACCAGCAAGCAGCAAGCTGGCTCTATTTTCGATTACTTTCAATTGAGCCGCTCCACTGCTTATTGACTCATACAAATTCGCCAGTATTAATTCGGCCAAACAGATGTTTTGCCCGTGATGAAGCTGAGTAGAAAGGGTGTCCATTTTCTTCGTCACTTGTAGGGATTTCGTGCAGAACATGAAGCGCGACAGCCAAAGGGCTAGAAACACGATGTGCTCCACATCAGTCACCACAACTATCGATTTGTCATGGTAATGGTTGGTGTATGTGGTGTAAGTGGGTTTGGTGGCAGAAAACCCAATCTGGTCTTCAGACATTTCCTCTGGGTCGAAGTAGTCCCCAGTTGGTCGAAGACCAGTAATAGCGCCCACGTCGAAAAGAGTGGGCGTTACCATTCCACAAGGAAAGTGGAAGGTATAGTGTGTATAGTCCCAAAATAGCAAAGAAGCTACCAGCATTTCAGGACAGTAGTTAAGACCAGTTTTGGACAGCATGACTAGGTCATAAATCCCCATGCCTTTCCAAATCGAAGCCTGGCACTTCTCCATCTTGTTGAGCCAAGTATTGTATTATGGTGTAAGGTTAGGGCTAGACCTAAAAGCCCTAACCCCCTGTTAAAAAACCGAAGATCTATCTTCTCCTTTGCAGGATCTTCGGTATCATCTGTCGCCTTCTTTGAGCACCCAATGGGTTTGAGTGCCTCATGCACGGGGAAGAAACCCTCGATTTTCGTTGGGTCAGCAATGCATGGTGAGAGAGGACCGGACATGGCGAAAACCTGGTTGGAATACCCAACAGGAATCAGCAGTTGAGAACCATAAGTTTCACGCTCAGCGTCTCCCATGGGTTCAGGAACTCTTCGCATTCCCATGGAGTTAACTATCGGAGTGGTTGAGAAGATTTCCGGTTGAGTAGTGTTAGAGGGAGTGCTAGATCTGGGGATATTGGAAGCACGAGTACGTGAAGCCATTTTTTTGGTTTGAGATGAAGATGAAGAACAGATTACTGGGTTTTGAGAGGAAGAAGCTTGCAGGAAATTTCATTCGACTGAAGATTTGGATGCAAGAAAGCGTAAAAAGTCCAACAGAGGCACTTAGTTCTATTTATAGTGATTGAAAAATCACAAGGCTCGAGGACATTTAATGCTACAGACAAGAGTAGGGCACGTGGCACTCATTTGGTGTTGTAACCATTCAGAAGAATGGAAACGGTGCAGCATGCGTCCTCGATTTCGGGAAATAGTCATGATGACGGCATATGAAAGGTAAACATGCGTGCAAAATGCCTTACTGAAGTGACGTCTTAGGAAAAGGTGAAATGATGACTTTTTGAGTTTGTCAATTGGTTGGTAGATGAAAAGCACACAAACCGACTTGTGGCTGAGAATGAAGGACATGTGTCGAATGGAATCTCAAAGAATGCCTTTTTCTTTTCAGCGTCGAAATAAGACATTCTTGGGGGGCAATTTGTTGGCTCCTAAATTCGACACCCATGTTTATTATCATATAGACCATTAATTATGAGTCAGAAGAGTTTCCTACATAAGGAGGCTTCGACCAACTGATCATGTTGAAGGCTCATCAAAGAATGACAAGATACTTAGAGAAATTCCTTTAAGTTAGAATCTTGTTGTCTTCGACGTCGAAGGAACCTCTCGACAAAGGTCCCTGATGCCCAAGGTCGAACAGTTTGAGATTTGAATTGTTGGAGGGAAAACGGTTCCCAGCAGTTACCAAGTGCAACGTGTCGGGAGCATAGGCGTCGAAGGTTGTGAACGTGCCATGTGGCGTCATCTCGAAGCTGTGTAATTGCCCAGCGGTTACTTAGGATTTTCCTTAGTATAAATACAAAGTTTCTATGTAGTCATTAGTGTGTTCATCATTTTATACAAGTCACTCATTCAGATTCAAGTACCCAGCGTGAGAGAAAGAATCATTGAGAATGTATGTGTGAAACACCATTTAAATTAATCAAAGTCTTTTATATTCAAGCAATTTACCGTTGTTCATTTATTTACTTCCGTCGAAGCCTTTTTATTTAACAATTCCTTAACGCTTTTATTTATTTTATCAAGCTATTCTCCATGCAATTTACTTAAAGTTTCTTTACTTTACTGGCATTAATCACCATTAGGGTTAGTCAAACTCCAAAAATCAATCATGTCTTAGGATCAATCTGATTGATCCTGCTAGTCACCAAATAAGTAACCTTTTGGAAGATCAACGGTTGTTTACCAATTTTCAGGGTAAACAAATTGGCACACCTGATGGGACCTTGTGTTGATTTTCTCACGATTAACCGTTTTATATAAAATATCCTCCTTTTTCGAGAGTATTGCATGTTATTGAGAAGTGGTAGAATATACACCAACGAAACCAATACTAGGAGAAGAAGTGAAGAAATGGAGAATCCGCCAAACAACGGAGAAATCCCATAGACAAAAGTGGGAGCGACGGTTATCCCAACCGTAAGTGAAGTGGTAACTGCTGGTTCAACGCCAGCAGTAACGGTTACACAAACGGGGCCATTACCTCCATTTACAGGCCCCAGAATGCCTTTGGGAACTCCCCCACCAAGGGGAAACCAAGGAACTAGGCCATATGTTCCCCCAGGCTTTTCGACAGTCGGTTTAAATCGAGAACCACTCTATGGCATGCCAACTTCTGAATTGGCTAGCCTGACGAATGCTACGTCCACTTTTTCAGATCCTTTAGTGAGCGCCTCTTCGCCACTCCAAGGCTCTGGGGTTGGAATGGCGAATAGGGGTAGGACCCAACTCTTAGGAGGAACGTCCCAAGTAATGCATGGCCTTACGAATGCCTCTACATCAGTCTTGAGGCAGCAAATGGACGAAAGCAACCACGACATGGTTCAAATGTTGGCGCAAACTTTAAGTACAGTGCTAAATCCTCTAATACAAAATACCACCCAGTCGAATCAGCAAATGACAACGCAAATGTCGCGTCTGGATGACTTTTTTGGGGTACCCCAACCTATTCGACAGCCTCAAATGGCACAAATAAGGGGGAACCAAGGTATACTTCTAGAGGAAGAAACCACTATTAACCAAGTCCAGCAGCCTGTCGAAGAGAACCTTGGGGTACAAATGGAACAACCCGGGATCGAAGAACCTAGAGTTATAGCCCCGGAAATAAGGATGGTTAATAGAAACCAAAACGCTAACGAAGTAGTTCAGCAGATCCAATACCAGAATGTTGGTTTGGAGAATAACTTGACAGCCATGATTTAAAGAATCATGATGCAAAACGGGATGAATATGGGCTTCCGTAGGCCCAACTTCACATCCCCGCTGTCGGAATATGTGTTACAAACGGACTTGCCTCCTAGATGCAAAGTCCCTAAGTTCACTAAGTTTTCAGGGGACACCACAGAATCCACTGTCGAACATGTGGCAAGATATTTAATCGAAGCAGGAGAAATTTCTAACAATGAGAACCTGAGGATTAAGTATTTCCCAAGTTCCCTAACCAAAAATGCGTTTACTTGGTTCACAACTCTCCCTCCCAATTCGATCCACCATTGGACCCAATTGGAGAGATTATTCCATGAGCAATTCTACATCGGACAAACCAAGATAAGCCTGAAAGAATTGGCCAGTGTAAAGAGGAGATTCACTGAGCCTATAGACGAATACCTAAATAGGTTTAGATTGCTCAAGGCAAGATGCTTTACGCAAGTTCCAGAATATGAGTTAGTCTAAATAGCCGCAGGAGGTCTAGATTACTCCATTAGGAAGAAATTAGACACTCAGTACCTGAGGGACATGGCCCAATTGGCCGATAGGGTTCGACAGGTAGAACGCCTTAAAGCTGAAAAAGCCAAGGCGACGAAAACTCATAAAAGAGAAAGGATAGCGTATGTCGAGATGGACGATGAAGATCCAGAAACGTTCGACGAACCCATAACCGTCAAAGAAAATGAGGTCGATTTAGCTGAGTTAAAACAAGGGCCACCATACTCTTGCAAACTACTAGTCCCCTCAAGTGGAAAAAACCCCACTGGTTCTGAAAAGGCCAATGATAGGTTCCCTAAAAAGACTTACAGTTTTGATATTACGAAATGTGATGAAATTTTTGATTTACTTGTAAAAGATGGCCAAATGATAATACCCCCAGGGGTAAAAGTGCCTCCTCTTGATCAAAGAAAGAAAAGAGGCTATTGCAAATATCATAACTTTCTGGGCCATAAAACATCTCAATGTTTTCTTTTCAGGGATCTCGTGCAGAATGCTATCAAAGAAGAGAGGCTGAAGTTCGCTGATAAGGCCCCCGTGAATGTGGATTCGAGCCCTTTGCAGGCGGAAGCCCACTATGCTGAACCTTCAAAGGTGAATATGATCGAAGCTTCCAGAAGTCAGTTGAAAAGGCCAGGGATAACCATGGTCGAAGTCACCAAAGATCATATTAATATGCCAATATTTGGCAGTTTTTCTGGGAACCTTTCTAGAAAGACAATTGAAGCAGTCCAAAAGGCCGCTGAAAGTCCAAAACTGGAGACAGTTGGAGCCTCAAAATCTGGAACTAAACTTGTCTCCTACTTGGCTGCAGTGCAAGGCCAGACAAAAGACTTGGAGGCTCAAATGAAGCAAATGACTCTTGCCACTAAAGACAACATGAATGTCAACATGGTCGAAATCTCTGAATCAAAAGTTTCAAAGAAGACCATTAGGCAAGAGCAAGCAAACAAAACAGCTTTTCCTCTAGAGAACGAAAATCTGACAGAATTCCTGCAACGATGCCAGAAGAAGAAATCGGAAGTGATGTTGTGTCCTGGATGCAGCTCTATTTTTGACAAGAAAGCTGCTGAACACATCGAAGGTGTGAGAGCAGCAAACAGAAATTGGAGCAGAAATGCCCAAAAAGGTGTAGGCTCTGATGCTCGACACGATCCCAGAAGAACCTACCAAAAGGGTTCAAATCAGGAAAGGAGGCCACCAACTTTCAGGCCTCCAACCAATGTGCCAGTTGATACATGGCTCAAAACATCGAGTCGAAAGAGACCCATCGAAGAAAGGTGGCATTCCTTTGAAGTGCCAAGAGGTTCATCTTTGACACTCAAGAAAGAACCTCATGTTGGTGCCTCCAAAGTGACCCAAGTATCAAGTAACTACAAGGGAAAGAACCCAATGTCTCGATCCCAGTGGAGAAGATACCAAAGGCGGCGCAAGGCTGAGAGAGAAGCTGTCAACGAACTAAAACCAGAGTCAAGTTCAAATGTCCCCCAGCGAAATCAAAGAAATCCTTTGGAGAGGGAACCGTTGTCCAATAGGTTGGTATGGCCTGAACAAGGCGAAGCTGGTGACAAAGATGGCTCTGAGTCTGACGACACATTAGACATCATGGTAAATATAGTGTCAGTTTTGCCAATAGAATTCAACCGCCAAATGGAAGTTGAATCGAACGACTGGGAAGTTGAACAAGAGATGGCCAAGCATAGGCCAGTTTGCTACTTTGTCATGGGTAATGGCTGCACTAAAGAGTAGAATGGTTTCTTCGAACCACCAACTGAGGCGATGAAAAGTCACCTCAAGCCCTTATTCATAAGGGCAAAACTCGAAGAGGCCACTGTAAACAAGATCTTGGTGGACTGTGGGGCAACCATCAACATAATCCCCCACTTCATGCTAAGAAAAATAGGCAAAAGTGATGAAAACATCAAGCCTCATAATATGGTCCTATCGAACTACGAAGGCGGAATAGGGACCACCATGGGTGTGATTCAACTGGACCTCAAAATGGGATCCATCCTTCGACCAACCATGTTTATGGTCATATCGGCTAAACCAAATTACAACCTATTGTTAGGCCGAGAATGGATACATGGTGTAGGAGCAGTACCATCATCAATGCACCAAAGGGTGATATTATGGCGTCCTGATGGAATTGTCGAGAATATAGAAGCAGATCAGAGATACTACTTAGGCGAAGTAAACCACCTAGGGAGAGCTGATTTCGACAAAAATTTGGCTCACATTGGGCCATGTCCAGCACCTGACTTCGACATGGCGCCAGCGCCAAATGCTTTTTGTTCCTTGTATCTGCATCCTGATCATGGGTTTCAATGGGATAAAGAAAATTTGTCCCACATTGATTTCAGTGGGCTAACTGACATCCAGCCAACTGGTTGGGGAAGTGAATTCAGTGATAATGACTGAGTCACAAGCATTGCAGCGAATTTCGGCTTATGTAGCCAAAACTAGAATGATAGCGACTCTTGAAGCCAAAGTAAAATATATGGCCAACAAGGCCAATGAGCAGGAGCCACCAGATATTAGTCCTGGGAAAGATTTCGATCCAGAACCTCCTGATATCAGAACAGAAGGAATGCAGGATCAAAGGCTCGACGCCATCTACGACGATGAGCCTTTGGGATTCGAAAAGGACCCCCTGGCGAACAACATCAAAATGTTAGCACAGGATCCTTTAGAGGAAATCAACTTGGGCGAAGGGTTAGATAAAAGGCCCACATACATCAGCGCCAAAATAGACCCAGAGCTCAGGGTTGAAGTGATCCAATTATTAAAGGAGTTCAAGGACTGCTTTGCATGGGATTACGATGAGATGCCTGGTCTCGACGGAGGATTGGTAGAACTTCAGTTGCCAATCAAATCTGAAAAAAAGCCAGTCAAGCAAGGTCCAAGACTCTTCTCTCCAGAAATACTGTCGAAGATCAAAACGGAAGTCGAAAGACTGTTGAAGTGCAAATTCATACGAGCTACGAGGTACGTCGAATGGATTGCAAACATTGTGCCAGTAATTAAGAAAAATGGTACGTTGAGGGTGTGCATAGATTTTAGAGATTTGAATGCTGCAACACCCAAATATGAATATCCTATGCCTGTGGCGGAAATGTTAGTCGACTCTACCGCTGGCCACGAGTACCTGAGCATGCTCGACGGTTACTCAGGATACAATCAAATTTTCATTGCTGAAGAAGATATGTCGAAAACAGCTTTTTGATGCCCCGGGGCCATAGGCACTTACGAATGGGTAGTAATGCCTTTTGGTCTAAAAAACGTTGGGGAAACATATCAGCGAGCGATGAACTCTATCTTCCATGATTTTATTAACACTTTCATGTAAGTATATATTGATGATATCGTTGTAAAATTTGTTTCCAGGAAGAACCATATAGACCACCTTCGACAATCATTTGAAAGAATGAGAGAGCATGGTCTGAAAATGAACCCTTTGAAGTGTGCGTTCTGTGTGAAAGCTGGAGATTTCTTGCGCTTCATCGTCCACAAAAAAGGAATCGAAATCAACCAGAATAAGACAAAGGCAATCTTGGAAACGAAAGCGCCAACAAATAAGAAGGAACTGCAATCTCTGCTGGGCAAGATTAACTTCTTGAGAAGATTTATATCTAACCTAAGTGGAAAAGCGCAAGCCTTCTCACCCTTACTTCGATTGAATAAGGAAGGGTTTGAGTGGGGGCAAGAGCAACAGGATGCCTTCGACAAGATCAAAGGGTATCTCACCAAGCCACCTATCTTGGTGCCTCCTTGTAGCAATAGGAGTATGAGATTGTACATAGCTACGTCCGACAAAACTTTGGGAAGCATGTTAGCCCAAGAAGATGAAAATGGAGTCGAAAGACCCATTTACTATCTTAGCAGAGTTTTGAACGATGCAGAAACTAGATATAGCGAAGTTGAAAAATTATGTCTATGTCTTTATTTCTCTTGTACAAAGCTCAAACAGTATATAAAACCAGTTGATGTGTATGTTTCGTCTCATTTTGATGTTTTCAAATACATGTTGTCGAAACCATCTTGCACAGTCGAATTGGCAAGTGGGCGCTAGCATTAACTGAGTATTCACTGACCTTTATGCCTCTTAAGGCAGTAAAAGGACAAGTGGTAGCAGACTTTATAGTCGACCACTCGATTCAGGTTGAAAATATGAATTACGTGGAGATAGAACCCTAGAAATTTTACTTCGATGGTTCCATCCATAAAGATGGAACGGGAGTAGGGGTCCTAATTATTTCTCCAGAAAAAATTCCAACAACATTCAAGTACAAAATAGAAGGTACTTGTTCGAACAATGAGGATGAATACGAAGCTCTAATTACTAGCCATGAAATATTGTTGGAATTGGGGGCAACTCGAGTCGAAATAATGGAAGACTCAGAGTTAGTCATTAAGCAAGTCACAAAAGAGTACAAATGCATAAGAGAAAATCTCATTATGTACTTTGTGATAGCAAATCGTTTATTGAAAAAATTCGAAATGGTTAATATTCGACACATACCTAGATTGGAAAACCAAATAGCCAATGATTTGGCACAAATTGCATCTGGGTATAAGATTTCAAAAACGAGATTACAAAGAGCAATCGAAGTTCGAGAAAAAATAAAAGCAACTAGTTTGTTTCCAACTGATTTGGAATCAACAAGACTAGGGTATGCTGATCGAAGGAATTTCGAAATTTCGTTCATAGATAATTTATCAGAGCAAGATTGGAGGAAACCCATTGTAGATTATCTACAAAATCCAGCAGCTTTGACAGAACGAAAAATAAAATATAGGGCGTTAAGTTACGTACTCATGGGTAACGAGTTGTTCAAAAAGATGCCTGAAGGGGTATTATTAAAATGCTTAAGCGAAACCGAAGCATACATAGCCCTTTCGACTACGCATGCTGGAGCATGTAGGGCTCACCAAGTAGGTCATAAGATGAAATGGTTGTTGTTTCGACAAGGACTATATTGGCCCACTATCTTGAAAGATTATGTTGAGTTCGCGAAGGGTTGCCAGGAATGCCAAGTCCATACTGGTATCCAACATGTACCAGCAAGCGAACTTCACTCAATAGTGAAACCTTGGCCTTTTAGAGGATGGGCGTTGGATCTTATTGGAGAGATTCGACCAGCATCATCAAAGAGCCAGAAGTATATACTGGTAGGCATTGATTATTTCACTAAATGGATCGAAGCTATCCCTTTAGTCAACGCAGACCAAGAAAATGTCATTGAATTTATTCAAAAGAACATTATCTACAGATTTGGAATCCCTGAGACTATAGCAACTGATCAAGGGTCAATGTTTACTGGTCGAAAGATGCAGGAATTCGCTCAAGAAACAGGCTTTAGACTCCTAACATCAACACCTTATTACGCGCAGGCAAATGGTCAAGTTGAAGCGGAGAATAAAATAGTGATTGGCCTGATAAAAAAGCATGTGGGAAAGAAGCCAAAAAATTGGCACAAAACGTTAGACCAGATCTTGTGGGCCTGTCGAACGTCCCCAAAGGAAGCCACAGGTACAACACCATATCGGCTAACTTATGGTCATGACGCAGTACTGCCAACAGAAATTTGTCTTCAATCAACAAGGGTTCAAAAACATCAAGATATCCCCTCTGAGGTTTATTGGGATATGATGTTAGATGAATTGGTAGATTTAGACGAAGAAAGACTACGAGCTCTCGACCTACTGAGAATTCAGAAGAAAAGAGTGGAAGACTCTTACAATAAGAAAGTAAAACCTAAGGCATTCTCGCCTGAAGAGCTAGTTTGGAAGGTAATTCTTCCTATGGATCAAAGAGATCGAAGCATGGGAAAATGGTCACCCAAGTGGGAAGGACCGTTCAGAATTATTCAAACTTTTTTTGGTGGAGCTTATGAGGTCGAAGAGTTAAGCGAAGATAAAAGACTCTTGAGAGTAAACGGCAAATATTTGAAAAAATATAAACCTATGCTCCAAGAGATCAAAATAAATAATAATTAATTACTAAGTGAACCATAAAGCCAAAATGGAAATTGACATTGATCAAACAAAATGGCTACATTGTATTACAAAAATTACAGTACATTGGTCAATGAGGTACAGAGCAAAATTAAAAAGGGACAGAGGCTTTCAGACGAAGATATTTGGCTCGCTGCAACTCCGGTTGTTTGTTACACAAGGCATTCGCCTGAGAAATTTTGGCAATCTGGTCATCTAGGGCTTGGGCCCTTTCAGCGAACTCTAGGCCTCAAGCAACTTCATCTTGGCTCTCTGTGTCTGAAACGGTCGAAAGGAGTTCCTCTTTGCGCTTAGTGTTAGCGTTTAACCTGGCTTCCAACTCCTCGATTTGCGCCCGTATAGAGGCGTTATCCTGATCTATGGCTTCGATTTCCTGTTGCTCGGACGTCTTCTGTTTTGACAATTCTGCAATTCGAGAAGTCGATTCAGCTACTTCAGTCCAAGCAGAAGAACACTTGCCATGCAGCGTTTCGAGTTGGCTGTTGAACCCCCTTCGACGATTATATTCTGCAGAGACTTGGTCAATAATGGAGTATAACTCCAAGATGAAGCTGGAAATCTCTGGAGAAACAGCAAGCAAATCAACTGCGCCCAAGACAGCTCCCAAACAAGACTGGGCAGTAGGATCCCCCTCCAAAGCCTTCATCAAATCCATCTTGAAGAACTGAGCCTTAACTTTCTTCAAGACCTCATCGAGAGGAGAAGTCGAAGTAGACTTCCCTGATGCAGTAGAAGCATCATGGCTAGGGTCAGATGAATTTTCCCTGCTCTCGATGATGGCATTCAGGTAGCCAACTGGATTGTTTTGCTTCAAGAGGGCCAAATCCTCTTTAGACCTGGGCTTTGTTGAGGTAACCGTTTCTGCAACAATGTGGGTTTGGGGCTGATCATTTTCAGTAGCGTCAGCGTCAACATGACCCTCTTCATCATGTTGCTCTTCTGTCTCATTGACCACTTGAGTTTCCTCCTGGTGATGCGTCCCAGGGCCACCCTCTGTTTCAGCAAGAACTTCATCATCCAAGGGTTCCTCCTCTCGTTGTCTGCTATGGTCAGCAGAATCTTGTGGCTCCGAAGTTTGATTCACTTTGTTAGCAGAGCTGACGAAAGAAGAAGGATGGTAAGTGGGTTCCCCTGCGTTGTTTATAAAGGTATCAGAACCTTCGACAGGATGCCCAGTTGGCGCTGAAGTTCCAGCTGTTTCCTACAAATAGAAAAGAAAAATATTCTAATTAGGGAGATGCGCAATCGAAGGTGATCATCGACACCTAAGTTAAAAGTGGTCGAAGGCACTACCTGTAAAGGAATCTCAGCCCCAGGGCTAGAGTTGTCACTCACAACGGGTTTGCTGAGCAAGACATTTAGCTCCTCCTCAGTGGGTTCTGCGATGATCATAGGAGGTGGTCTGGGTTTATTCCCTGTGACTTTAGTTCTAATCACAGGTCGAGGCTCAGGAGCAGGGACAACCTTCTTCAGCTTTCTCCGTTTGAGAGGAACAGGGGGAGATTCCTCCTCGTTGCCACTCGAAGATTCGACCGTTAATATAGGTCGCTTCTTAGGCGCAGGTTCCTGAAAATCCCAAATGGAGTTGATTTAAGACACAACATCGAAAACCAGGATGTTTAAAACCAAAGAAGGAAACAAGAGAAATTTTGTTACCTGTGCTGGAGGTTTTGTAGAGGGACCTCCACCCTAATGGCTGTCTGTGGCTTTCTTAGCCACAGGTTTTCGAACAACTGAAAGAAGAAACGTTCACAAGTTATGTTTGGCAGATATAAGTTGAAATGAAAAGGCAAGTATAATTTGAAGAGGGGACGTACATTTCTTTATTTTTTCGAGAACCAAGACGAAGGACTTCTGGAGTTCGTCTGCAAAATCTTTTTCATCGAAGAACTCTTCGACGTAATATCTCTTCCACCAGTCTTCAAAAGATGGTGAACAGAGGAAGTTGAGTTGGTAGTCGAACAATGATAGTACGGTCCGACCAACGTACCTACTAATATGCTTAGTAGAAGCATCCTCAGAGTAGTCATTACAAAAGTACAATAATGATTTATCCCGAGGATAAATTGGAGACGGAAGCGATTGGATAATGCAAAACTGTCAAGAGACAAGATTCGACTGGTAAGCAATCAGGCTCAGTTGATTCTTTGAACTCTTGAAGCGCAATGGCATTATCCTTGGGGTAAGAAATGCTTCACATATCGTTGTGTGCTCCTCAAGGTGAGGATCCTCTGATGATTTAGGATGGGGCCTGGTAAACCACCCTGGGCCAAACTTTCGACCGGAGAAAGGGGCCATGGTCGAGGTAAATTCCTTCCTCCCTGCAAACATCTGAACGAAGTTTGCAAAGGTCTTTTGTAGGTCCAGCCCATCTTCAGTAGGAGTTAATAAGGCAAGCCTGATGCCTTCGACGCGCCTTCTGGCTATATCAGGAGCCTTTTCGTTTATTTGAGTCTTCTGAGGTAGAAATGACTCAAAAGTGGCGTTTAGCCAGAGTTGAACTAGCCAGAAGGGACCAGTAAGCAGCAAGCTGGCTCTATTTTCGATTACTTTCAATTGAGCCGCTCCACTGCTTATTGACTCATACAAATTCGCCAGTATTAATTCGGCCAAACAGATGTTTTGGCCGTGATGAAGCTGAGTAGCAAGGGTGACCATTTTCTTCGTCACTTATAGGGATTTCGTGCAGAACACGAAGCGCGACAGCCAAAGGGCTAGAAACACGATGTGCTCCACATCAGTCACCACAGCCGTCGATTTGTCATGGTAATGGTTGGTGTAGGTGGTGTAAGTGGGTTTGGTGGCAGAAAACCCAATCTGGTCTTCAGACATTTCCTCTGGGTCGAAGTAGTCCCCAGTTGGTCGAAGACCAGTAATAGCGGCCACGTCGAAAAGAGTGGGCGTTACCATTCCACAAGGCAAGTGGAAGGTATAGTGCGTATAGTCCCAAAACAGCAAAGAAGCTACCAGCATTTCAGGACAGTAGTTAAGACCAGTTTTGGATAGCATGACTAGGTCATAAATCCCCATGCCTTTCCAAATCGAAGCCTGGCACTTCTCCATCTTGTTGAGCCAAGCATTGTATTCTGGTGTAAGGTTAGGGCTAGACCTAAAAGCCCTAACCCCCCTGTTAAAAAACCGAAGATCTATCTTCTCCTTTGCAGGATCTTCGGTATCATCTGTCGCCTTCTTTGAGCACCCAATGGGTTTGAGTGCCTCATGCACGGGGAAGAAACCCTCGATTTTCGTTGGGTCAGCAATGCATGGTGAGAGAGGACCAGACATGGCAAAAACCTGGTTGGAATACCCAACAGGAATCAGCAGTTGAGAACCATAAGTTTCACGCTCAGCGTCTCCCATGGGTTCAGGAACTCTTCGCATTCCCATGGAGTTAACTATCAGAGCGGTTGAGAAGATTTCCGGTTGAGTAGTGTTAGAGGGAGTGCTAGATCTGGGGACATTGGAAGCACGAGTACGTGAAGCCATTTTTTTGGTTTGAGATGAAGATGAAGAACAAAGATTACTGGGTTTTGAGAGGAAGAAGCTTGCAGAAAATTTCATTTGACTGAAGATTTGGATGCAAGAAAGCGTAAAGAGTCCAACAGAGGCACTTAGTGCTATTTATAGTGATTGAAAAATCACAAGGCTCGAGGACATTTAATGCTACAGACAAGAGTGGGACACGTGGCACTCATTTGGTGTTGTAACTGTAACACCCCTTCTAAAATACCCCGAATAATATTAATTATATCAATGATTAAAGACATATTCCATCAGAGTTAACACGGAACAAGGGATGTCACAATTATGAAATAAATAAAACTTCCAATAAAACAGTAGTCATGCTACACTGAGGGTCATTATTCAAATAATTCAATCAACTTAAGACCATGTCTTACACAACAGAAAAATACCATAACCAAAACGGAATAAACCAAAACATAATTATTCCCAATGAAATTCAAAGAAACAATTGAATAATAACTAATTCCTCAACTAAACGTTCCCCAGTGTTACAACCTATCAGAGCACGACACTGACACGCGGACTTAAAGTAACATAGCTCTAGAGCCATCCTCACCAACTTCTGAGCTGCTAACTTTAATCTGAAATTGTTAAAGTAAGGGTGAGATTTCTCATAATTAACATGCATTATAAGCTTCTCAATCAACATTATATCACAAGCATGTTATTTCACCCATTTTAGCATAAATTCATATTCAACACGCAGTTCCAATCATACAAGTCATTATGCATAAATCAATAATCAACCAAATAATTGTAACACTGGAAGACATCCTAACATGTTACAATTCCATGCAAACACAAATGCAGATACAATGCATGTGGTACCAACACGTGACCAAGTCACCCAACACTGATCCATCATCAACCGGATACAACAACCATCTATTCGTCCATAAACACCCGGACACGAATCCAGCCTAACCACCCATCATCACCCGGGTATCGGTTAACGGCAATACAAGTCAAATTCCACACAATGGGAATTAACTTCACCAAAACAATGCATATGCACGCACATCACTAGCATGCAACATCAAATCAGTCTATGAAATACATCAATTTATCATAACTGAACCAAAACCAAAAACATGATATCTCAACGATATTGCACACCATCATTAGTAACATAAATATGCCTGTCATTCACACAATACTAATACATCCATCCATCACAGGTTCACTGCTACATACACACCCATGTGCGTTAGCCAATAATCACTTATTCCGGGATTTGACTCATTTTCAAAATAATTTCAGGTTTTAGGAAATCTTTTCATTTTATAAAATAGAGCATTAAATTTAAGAAATAACGTCCAAAACGGCACTCAAAACGGACTTACGGTTTGAAAGTTATGAATTTTCAAAGTTTAATATTTTTCAAAAGTTACAGCAGAACCCGGTTCCTACATATGCAGGAACCGGTTCCTGCGAAGTTCAAAAATCACGCTTCTGGAAAAATGTATGGGAACCCGGTTCCTACCTATACAGGAACCGGTTCCTACGTGCATTTTTACCAGTTTTTATAAATTCACACAGTGGAGCCCGGTTCCTCCCCACTGGGAACCGGTTCCCACGACCTGCAGAGTCAAATTCTGCACTTTTGACAACATTTATTCATTCTAAACCAATTCCAAACATACCCATACGAATTGCAACATGAGAAACACCAAAACACATCCACTTTGCACCATTATAACATCAAACAACATTATTTCATCATTCCTTTTTATCATCTGACACCCTAATAGTTTTCAACCTACAATTCGACGCAATAGGGACAATTCTACGGAACCCTAGAATTCCAAACCGGGATTCCCTAACATACTATGATCCATACTATTGAATATCTAAACCGATAATACGAATTAACTAATCGAAATCACCCCTTACCTTGTGGGTTCTTCGAATTCTGACGCTTCCGGTTTTCTCCTTCTTTTTCCTCTTCTCAAATGCACGTATGATGAATATTCCAAAATAACTCTCTTTCTCTTCTTTTTCCTTTTAATACTCCTTTTATTATTCCAATAAAATAATTAAATTAGTAATTAGTAAGAGTAGAGTATTTTACCCCTCACACCCTCTAATCACTCTTCACACCACCAATACTTCTTTCCTTTAATTAATTAAATTAATTCCAATAATCCAAAAATACCATTAATTAAATTTCCAATTAAATTAATAATTAAAAATTCTAATTATTTAATAATCGGATTATTTGGGGTGTCACAGTAACCGTTCTGAAGAACGGAAACGGTGCAGCGTGCGTCCTCGATTTCGGGAAATAGTCATGATGACGGCATATGAAAGGTAAACGTGCGTGCAAAACGCCTTACTGAAGTGACGTCTTAGGAAAAGGTGAAATGATGACTTTTTGAGTTTGTCAGTTGGTTGGTAGATGAAAAGCACACAAACCGACTTGTGGCTGAGAATGAAGGACATGTGTCGAATGGAATCTCAAAGAATGCCTTTTTCTTTTCAACGTCGAAATAAGACATTCTTGGGGGGAAATTTGTTGGCTCCTAAATTCGACACCCATGTTTATTATCATATAGACCATTAATTATGAGTCAGAAGAGTTTCCTACATAAGGAGGCTTTGACCAACTGATCATGTCGAAGGCTCATCAAAGAATGACAAGATACTTAGAGAAATTCCTTTAAGTTAGAATCTTGTTGTCTTCGACGTCGAAGGAACCTCTCGACAAAGGTCCCTGATGCCCAAGGTCGAATAGTTTGAGATTTGAATTGTTGTAGGGAAAACGGTTCCCAGCAGTTACCAAGTGCAACGTGTCGGGAGCATAGGCGTCGAAGGTTGTGAGCGTGCCATGTGGCGTCATCTCGAAGCGGTGTAACTGCCCAGCAGTTACTTAGGATTTTCCTTAGTATAAATACAAAGTTTCTATGTAGTTATTAGTGTGTTCATCATTTTATACAAGTCACTCATTCATATTCAAGTACCCAGCGTGAGAGAAAGAATCATTGAGAATGTATGTGTGAAACACCATTTAAATTAATCAAAGTCTTTTATATTCAAGCAATTTACCGTTGTTCATTTATTTACTTCCGTCAAAGCCTTTTTATTTAACAATTCCTTAACGCTTTTATTTATTTTATCAAGCTTTTCTCCATGCAATTTACTTAAAGTTTCTTTACTTTATTGGCATTAATCACCATTAGGGTTAGTCATATTCTAAAAATCAACCATGTCTTAGGATCAATCTGATCGATCCTGCTAGTCACCAAATAAGTAACCTTTTGGAAGATCAGCGGTTGTTTACCAATTTTCAGGGTAAACACCTACAACATAAGAGTTAATCTTCCTCTGACCATTTTCAATTTCTTGAATGAAATAAAGACTTCTCGAGAGGAAATGATTTCCTCGTATCTTATGGAAGAGTTCTTTCTGAACTTTTCTATAAGTTAGAGATAGTTGAAGGTAATGTTGAAGTTGAGTGGACTGAGAAGTTTGAATTTGTTGAGTAGTTTTCTTTGTTGTGTTGTTTTTTTATTATCAATGAAATATTCTTGTTTATTGATAATAAAGTTTTTGAGTATTACTGATTAACAAAAAAAACATGACATTTGAAAAAGACGTCAAGTGATAAATCGTTGAAAAAAGTTTTAAATGCGACAACAGGGATTCGAAGTGAGTTTCCTTATAGCTATTTTATCTCGGTTTTCAAGAAAATCGAGATAAAAAGTTTATTATTTTTTTATGGATAAAAAAGACACTAATTTATAGTTGTGTTACCTCGATTTTTATAACGCCGATGTAACATGTTGTTATCTGATTAAAAAATAAAATATTGCACTCTCAGAATATATACCTCAGTTTTTAGCATGTTAGAGATGAAAATTTCATCATAAAAGTGTTATTCGTTGTAGTGATATAATCAGGAGGGTTTTAGAAATCTTATTGAAACTGAGCCTATGCTAGAGTATTATCCCATTGTTGATGCTGCTTCATCTCAACATTATTTATCACATGAGTTCCTAGTGTAACATATATGCGTTATATGTTAGATTTGATTATTAACCCATGGTTATTTACCAACATAATTACCACATATTCTTTGCATGGGTAAACCCTCCAAGGAAGGTACTAGTATATTAATTATTAGAAAGTATGTTATGCCCAATGGCTTTTGAGCTGAGGAGTTCACAATGTTTATTTGTGTTCTTGCTACTGATCAGCTAAAGACTTTTCCTTAGTGTATGACATATTGTTTTCTCGCAGAGCATTGCCGAAAGGAAAAACTTACGACATACAAATTTGTCTTGCTAGATGAAGAAGCCTTATTGCCATTTGTACTTGTCTAAATTCAATATTACCCTGGTTTAACATGTCATTCTACAATTCTTCCTCAGGTTTAACCATTGCAAAAGTACTAGGATGGTAATTATGAGGAATAAAATATACATGTTGTATATGATTAAGCTGAGTTTGCAAAAGTCATGTCTTTGCAACGATTGTTTGAGTTTGAATTATAACGACTATTTACGTTGGTTCTGTTGAATTTCTTGGATTTAATAGGTGACTAATATTAGAGGGTAATTTAGTATTTGTCATTTGTTGGATATTCTCTTTAGGCCTCATGTGACATTCTTATCTTTACTACTTTTGTGTATAAATAGGTGTACTAGGTTTACATTTAATACAATCAATTCTCTTCAATTATTTGTGCCAGCTTTTAGCATTTATTCCTTTTCTCTCTTCTACCTCAATTTCATCACCTTGCACTAACAAATTAGTATCTAGAGCTCCTGGTTTATTCTGAAATTCTGGGAAACACGAGTGATAGTGAGCTGTGTGTTTGATTTTTAAATCTTGAACAAAAATCTGAAACAGAACCACACTGATTCTGTAGGTTTGGGAAACACTGAGTGAGAATCTGAGATCTGAGTTTTTGTGCAAGGTTTAAGATGAATGGAGGCAGTAGTTTGAACACTAAACTTCCAGTTTTTGATGGTAAAAACTGGAACAGATGGAAGATACAAATGCGTGTGCTGTTTGGTGCTCAGGATGTTCTGGACCTTGTTTCTGAAGGTTATGTTGCAGTTACAGCAGATGCTACTGAAGAACAAAATTCAGAAGAAAGAGCTATGAGGAAGAGGGATCAGAAAGCTCTGTTCTTTATCCATCAGTGTGTGGATGAAAATGTGTTTGAGAAGATTGTTGATTCGACGACGTCGAAAGGGGCATGGGATATACTGGCCAGATGTTATGGTGGTGACGTGTCAGTAAAGAAGGTAAAGCTTCAGTCCCTGCGAAAGCAATATAAAAATCTCAGCATGAAGAACAGTGAGAAAGTTTATGAGTACATCTCCAGAATGATTCTGATCAATAATGAGATGAAAGCTTGTGGAGAAACACTTTCTGAACAAGTAATCATAGAAAAGATTCTGAGGTCACTTACTCCTCAGTTTGATTACATTGTTGTTTCTATTGAACATTCTAAAAATCTGGAAACCATGAGAATATAAGAGTTGCAAAGCAGTCTAGAAGCACAAGAGTTGCATTTGACTGAAAGAACTTCTGAGAGGGAAGTGGAGGAAGCTCTGAAAGCTTCTTTTGTCAAGAAGGACCAGAAGCAGAATAGACGTGGTGATAAATTCCAGAAGTCAGAAACCTCAACTTCTGATGAAAATAAATATCAAAAGGGAAAGGAAAGGTATGACAAGAAGAAGGTTCAATGTTACTGTTGTAAACAGTTTGGCCATTTTTCCAGAGATTGTAGAAATAGAGGAAGGATATCAGAAGAAGAAAATATAGCCAGAGGAGATTTTGATGATGAACCTGTGCTACTGATGGCTTCTGATTCTGATGGAAACTGTTCAGAAGATTGGTGGTATATGGACACTGGCTGTTCAAACCACTTGACTGGGAACAAACAATGGCTGATAGACTTTGACTCCAGAAGGAGAACAAAGATCAGATGTGATGATGATAAGTACCTTAATGCAGAAGGTATGGGAAATGTCAGAGTCAGAGTGAAGAATGGAAAAAACATTTTGATCAAAGATGTTTGGTATGTTCCTGGAATTAAAAGCAATCTAATGAGTGTGGGTCAGCTTATTGAGAAAGGTTTTTCAATGGTTATGAAAGACAACCTCTTGACATTGTATGATTCTAATCAGAAGTTAATTATGAAGTCTGAGCAGGGAAGCAACAGAACATTCAAGGTGAATGTAGAAACTTCTGAAGCGGAGTGTCTTAGTGCAGAAGGCGCTGAAGCTGACAGTAAGTTGTGGCACAAGAGGTTGGGGCATTTGAACTATAGAAGCTTAGGGCATCTAAGTTTTAAGAAGCTCGTACATGGCATTTCGAATATTGTGAAGCCTCAGAAGTCATGTGAGATATGCATGAAAGGCAAGCAACCCAGATTGCCATTTGCATCAGATGTAGCCCCCAGAGCGAAGCATGCTCTGGGAGTAGTACATTCTGATGTGTGTGGACCATTTCCAGTACCTTTACTTGAAGGAAACAAACATTTTGTGTCTTTTGTGGATGAGTTCACAAGAATGACATGGGTAACACTCATCAAGTTCAAGCATGAAGTGTTTACTGAGTTCCAGAAGTTCAAGGTGAAGGCTGAGAAGTAGAGTGGTCAGAAGCTGAAGATTCTGAGAACAAATGGTGGAGGTGAGTATAACTCTACAGAGTTCCAGAAGTTATGTGAGGAGAATGAAATAGAACATGAGGTTACTGCTCCATATACTCCTCAGCACAACGGTCTTGCTGAAAGAAGAAACAGACCTTTGCTTGATATGACCAGAAGTATGCTGAAAGAGAAGAAGTTACCTCACATGTTATGGGGAGAAGTTGTTGCCATATCAGCATATGTTCTGAATAGGTGCCCAACAAAGAAGCTGAAAGAAATTGTTCCTTTAGAAAAATGGACTGGAGACAAGCAAAGTGTTATCCATCTGAAGGTGTTTAGTTCTGTATGCTACAAACACGTTCCAGAGGCTAGAAGACAAAAACTGGATGATAGAAGAAAAACAATGTTACTGGTGGGGTACCACAGTACAGGTGCCTATAAGCTTTATTGTCCAGAAACCAAAAAAGGTGAAATCAACAGAGACGTCATTGTGAAAGAGTCAGAAACATGGGATTAGAACAAGCTTCAATCAGATTCTGGTGTAGCGCCAACACCAGGGTTAGTTTTTGAAGATTCTTCAGAAAGTTCTGAAGACGAGTTAGAGTCAAAAGATGAAGACTCTGAAGATGACTCAGAATCTCAGGGAGATTCTGATAGTGGATCTGATTCTGATCCAGATTCTAATGATGATCCAGAATCTGGTGGTGATTATACTTCTGGAAGGGAAAACTCTGAAGACATGGGATCTGGAGAACAAGTTTCCAGAAGTAACTCTGAAGGTGGTAATTCTGAAGGAAATAATTCTGGACAAAGTTCAGAAGCTAGCATTGTTCCGAGTTCTGGAGAAGCTTCAGAACAAGATCAGAGGCCATAGAGAATCAGACGAATACCAAGTAGGTTTGCAGATTTTAGCATGTTGCATGATACTGAAGTAGATTCTGAAGGAGAAATCGTTCAGTGTGCCATGCTAGTAGATTCTGAACCAGTGGGTATTGAAGAATCTATCAAGAAGAAAGTATGGTTGAATTCCATGAAAGAAGAACTTAAGGCTATTGAAAGAAACAAGACTTGGAAGCTGACAGAACTTCCAAAAGGCAAGAAAGCCATCAACGTCAGATGGGTTTTCAAGTAGAAGCTAAAGCCAGATGGATCAATTGGAAAACATAAAGCGAGACTAGTGGCCAGAGGTTTTCTTCAGAAACCTGGACTAGATTACTTTGAGGTGTTTGCGCCTGTAGCTAGTCACGAAATAATCAGACTGGTGATTGCTTTAGCTGCAAACATAAATTAGCCTTTGATACATCTGGATGTGAAGTCCGCATTTCAGAAAGGTCCATTACAGGAAGAAGTTTATGTGTCACAACCTCCTGGATTTGTGAAAAAGAATCATGAATGGATGGTATACAGGTTAAATAAAGCTCTGTATGGACTGAAGCAAGCGCCCAGAGCTTGGAATTTGAAGATTGATTCGTTTTTCAAGGAACAAGGGTTTCATAAGTGTGAGATGGAGTATGGTGTTTATGTTCAGCATGCTTCAGAAGGTAATATGATTCTGGTCTGTTTGTATGTTGATGACATATTACTCACAGGAAGTTCTGAGCAAGAAACAGCTGAGTTCAAGAAAGTTCTGATGAATGCGTTTGAGATGACAAATCTTGGAAAAATGAGGTTCTTTCTAGGAATGGAATTTATATACTCTGAGAAAGGAATCATTTTACATCATAAAAAGTATGAACTAGAGCTTCTGAAGAGATTTGAGCTAGCAAATTGCAAGGTTGCTATCACACCTGCTGATACGAATCAGAAGTTGGACTCTGATTCTGATGGAGAGGATGTGGATGCTACAACCTTCAAACAGATGGTTGGTTCTCTGAGGTATTTGTGTAATACCATACCTGATATTTGCTATGCAGTTGGAATGGTCAGCAGATACATGAGCAAACCAAAGTGGTCTCATTACTAAGTTGTTGTCAGGATTCTGAGGTATGTAAAAGGAACTCTGAAATATGGAGTGTTATTTCCTTCTGGAGGAAAGATCAAATCAAAACTTCTGAGTTATTTTGATTCTGATTGGTGTGGAGATAGAGTTGACAAAATAAGTACTTCTGGATACTTGTTCAAGTTTCGGAGAGGTCCAATTTCTTGGAGTTCCAAGAAACAGCCTGTTGTGGCTTTGTCAACATGTGAAACTGAATACATTGCAGGTGTTGTAGCTGCTTGTCAAGCAGTTTGGCTTCTGAATCTCCTGCATGATCTGAAGGTTGAAGTTGAGGAACCTCTGAAGCTGATGATTGATAATAAGTCTGCAATTAATCTTGCCAAGAATCAGTGCTACATGGAAGAAGCAAGTACATTGAGACGAAGTTTCACTTTCTCAGAAGTCAAGTGCAGAAAGGAGTGTTAGAAGTTCTGCACTGTAGCACTCAGAAGCAGCTGGCAGATGTTCTAACAAAGGCGATTAAAACAGATCAATTTCTTCGCTTGAGAGATGAAATTGGTGTTGTTAACTTCTGATAGTTAGTAAATTACGGGATGGTATTAGAGGGTAATTTAGTATTTGTCATTTGTTGGATATTCTCTTTAGGCCCTATGTGGCATTCTTATCTTTACTACTTTTGTGTATAAATAGGTGTACTAGGTTTACATTTAATACAATCAATTTTCTTCAATCATTTGTGGCAGCTTTTAGCATTTATTCATTTTCTCTCTTCTACCTCAATTTCATCACCTTGCACTAACAACTAAGAGTTGGCTTGTTTGACCTCTAATTCTGTATCTTGTTGAACCTTACTAAGAACCACGGATTTAACAATGTTAGTATATTTTTGTGAAACATAATCTATTTGTCATGTATCTCCATGTCGATGTGCTTTATAATGAAAAACTTGTTTATAACCACTAGATATTTAAGTGGATCAACTAGTGTATCTCTAACATCATTGACAAGAACTACAAATGCTGGTATTCTCAATATTTATGAAGGGTCGTTAGGTCTATGTTGGAATAACCTCTTGGATGATGATGTTGAAGGTTAATTCATATTATTAAGAATATTTCTTAATTACAAGTGCATATTTAAGAATAGTTGTGATCTGACAAACTAAAATTTCCTGTGGTTTTAGGAGAAGTATCCAATTAAGTGTGCCAAATTTATTATCAAACTTAAAACATAGTTTGACATCAGTCAATAGCTTTTAATTGTGATTCCCCTATCTTCAAGCAATTACGGTGATGACAAAAATGTGTACCTCGACAACATATTCCTCAATTCTTTCAAATAGGGTTAAGTACGGATTCTTGAATGTTTTGAGATACTAAACCAAAAAATACATAAAATAAAGAAGAACGATAAATGATTAAGAGTCAATAAAAATATTGTTTGATTGATAATGTGTTTTGATAAAATTTACAAGTACAATATTTTTAGGTAAACACTTGTACATCCTACTTGCCAAAATGATATCATCTTCTTAATTTACTCTTGCTTGACTAATTACATGACTTCGAGTCAACAATTATTTGGACAAATGAAGCTACATAGAACACAAGTAAAATGTAAAGTTGCTTAGTTTCAATAATTTTTGACTGAATCTTAACACTTATAAGTACGATCACCATGGACCTTAGTGGAATTGAGAAAAATCACACATTCGATTTCCTTTACACAATCCCAACCCCTCTAACCTTACATTTGTTGAGCGGAACTCGACCAATTCTAAATTCAAATTTAATTGCTTGCCGATTTCAACTTACAATTTTCATGTCCGAACAACATTTAACCTTTCATTTAATCGATAAGGATTTAACCTATCACAATTTGGACTTGTATCTCTCAATCTCTAAAAATTATTCTAACCCAACAATTTGCAACGGAGGATTGCATATATTGTTGAATTTGCAGCAGGCTATAGCGATAGCTTGAAATTGATAATGATGATTACAACTAAAGAACTATTTTCTACCATATTTATTGAAATTTGGCATAGACATATCGAGAAAATTTAATAAATTGTTGCTTTCTTTTAGAAAAAGAAAAGGGCAAAAAGGAAAAGAACAAAAAGACAAGTAACAAAGGATGCAACGACAAGAGGAAGAGGATATAATGACAATGTGTCATGTTTTAGCGTTCAAGGGGCCAATTCCAACTCTTCTTATTCACAAAGTGTGGCTTGGATAAGATTGGAGCTGAGAAAATATCCATGTTTTCATACACCTTATTGGTTATTGACACAAGTTGAGCTGATTTTTATGTATACACAACCCAAATTGTGAGAAAATTATTTGTTTTTGGCAATAATTTGGGAGACAATTTAGTCGTAATATCTAACATATTTTAATGAATTGAAAGACGTGGTCAGAATATTTTGAAGAATATTTGTTGGAAATTCACCAAAGTCTATGATGAATTTCTATCACAATGACAATTTAATTATGAGACAAACAAAGAAAAGAAGACAAGACAAATAATTTCTGCATAGTTTCTCTCTGCTCACAAACTGTGAAAACTTTGTTATTCACTTACAACTGCAAATTCTGTGAATACAACTTGCTTGACTTGCTTACAAAAATAAGGATTACTCCCTCTATTTATAATTGAGCTTACACCCTAAGCCCAAAGCTCAAAATATCTTTTTGTTACTAAATAAAATCTAATTTATTCTAGACTTAAATCAAATCTATTTAAATCTAAAACAAATCAAATCTTTTCAACACAAAGTTTCGACACACAGAATTACAATTTAACACACCACCTAATTTATTGTGTCTAAACTATCTATGTTAATCATGGCTCTTAGTCTTCTGAATACTTCGACTTGCACTCCCTTCGTCATGATGTCTGCAATCTGATTCTCAGTTCTGCAGTGTTCCAAATTCATTTTCCCATCTGCTACCTGCTCTCGATGATAATGGAACCTCATTCTAATGTGCTTACTTTGACCATGTGCTATTGGGTTCTTCGCCAGATTGATAGCTGACATGATGTCGATCTTCATGGTAATTGCTCCATGATCTTTCCCTGTTATCTCTTCGACCAAGTTCACCATCCAAGTTGCTTGACATGCACAAAGAGAAGTAACTATGTATTCTGCTTCGCATGATGATAATGTCACTACTGGTTCCTTTCTTGAATTCCAAGAAATGGATGCACCACCTAGCATAAACACATATCCTGTTGTTAACTTTCGATCTTCAACATCACTACACCAACTCGAATAAGTGTATCCCACTAACTTGCATTCTTTTCCTTTATCAGCTACAGGAAACAATATGCCATAATCGAAAGTTCCTTTGAGATACCTTAGTATCCTCTTCACTGTTTCTAGATGTGATACCTTTGGCTTCTGCATGAATCTACTTACCATACATATACTGTATGTTAAGTCAGGCCTTGTATGACAAAGTATCTCAATCATCCAATAAGTCTTCTGTATTGGATTGGATCAACATCATCTTCATCTGCATTTTTCGACAGTTGCAGTCTTGGTTCTGCAGGTTTCGAAGTTGGGTTGCATTCTTCCATCTCAAATCTCTTGAGAATTTCTCCTGCATATCTTCTTTGATGCATCATCAAACCTCTACTTCTCTTGTATAATTCGATGCCAAGGAAATATGAAATCTCACCCAAGTCAGATATTTCGAATTCCTTGCTGAGATCACCTTTGAAGTCTTCGATCTCATTTTTACATATACCTGTTATCAACAAATCATCTACATAGAGACATAGTATAAGGAATTTACTCTTGCTTCTTCTTACATATACTCCGTGTTCAATTGTGCACTTCACAAATTCCTTCTCCCTTAGAAAACTATCAATTTTCTTATTCCAAACCCTTGGAGCTTGTTTCAATCCATACAGGGATTTATGCAGTCTGTACACCTTTCTTTCTTTGTCATGTTTCATAAAATCAACTGGTTGTTTAACATAGACTTCTTCATCTAAGGGTCCATTTAGGAATGCACACTTCACGTCCATCTGACATATGTGCCAACTGTTTATTTTTGCTAGACCAACAACCAACCTGATTGTTTCGATCCTAGCAACAGGTGCAAAAACTTCATCGAAGTCTATTCTTTCTTTCTGTAGAAATCCTTTCGCCACAAGTCTTGCTTTGTGTCGAGTTACTTCACCTTTCGAATTCGTTTTCACTTTGTATACCCACTTGACATCAATTTCCTTCTTGCCTTGAGGCAATTCGACAAGTGACCAAGTGTTGTTGTCTTCGATAGACTTCACTTCTTTGTTCATTGCTTTCACCCACTTCGAATCCTTCAATGCTTCAGCTGCATTAACAGGTTCGACATCTGCATAGAAAGCATAATGTACCAGCTCACCTTCATCATCTATCATATCATCTGATGTAATCACACAATCTTGTAATCTTGTAGGCATGCGTCTTGTTCTTTGAGGTCTGCTTGTACTTGGTATATCTGTCGGTTCCTCTTGTCGAACTTCTCTTTTGACTTGAGTTTCTGGCTCTTCGAATAGGATTCCCACTGAATCTTTCTTGACATTTTCAGTCCAATCCCATTCTTTAAACTCATCTATGATCACGTCCCTGCTGATCACAATCTGCTTGTTCTCTGGATCAAACAACTTGTAGCCTCCTGTCGAATGATATCCAACTAGAATCATTTGACTTGTCATCGAGTTTTCTTCTCAACTGATCTGACACATGTCTATGTGCAATAGATCCAAATACCTTCAGATGACTCAAGCTAGGCTTCACACTAGACCAACATTCTTCTGGAGTAATTCCTTCTAGCTTCTTTGTAGGACATCTGTTCAAAACGTATGTTGCAGTCGAAACAGCTTTACCCCAAAACTCTTTAGGTAAATTCTTGCCTTTCAACATGCTTCTCACCATATTCATGATGGTTCGATTCTTCCTTTCCGCAATTCCATTTTGTTGTGGAGTATAGGGTGGCACCACCTCATGCAAAATCCCTTCCTTTTCACATAGCCTTTAAAAATCTTTCGACACATATTCTCCACCACCATCAATTCTCAAAACTTTGAGTTTTCGACCACTTTGTCTTTCGACCATAGACTTAAACTTGGCAAATACCTCGATCACTTCACTTTTCTTCTTGATCAGATAAGTCCACAGCTTTCGACTGAAATCATCTATAAATGTAACAAAGTATTTGTTACCTCCCATCGAATCCACCATGATTGGTCCATATACATCAGAGTATATGACTTCAAGACTAGCCTTCGATCTGCTTCCTGCATCCCTGCTGAAGTTATTCTTGTGTTGCTTCGCCTGCACACATTCCTCACATACCTCGTTTGGAATGTCGATTTATGGCAATCCTGAAACCATATTTCTTCTCTTCAAATCTAAGATGTCTCTGAAGTTGAGATGGCCTATTCTATAATGCCATATCCATTCATCTCTGCTAGCTGCAGTCGAAAGGCACTTGTGCTCCATCACATTTAGTTCAATCTTGAAGGTTCGATTCTGAGACATAGGAGCCTTCAAGATTAATCTCCCATTTGCATCAACGACTCTCATCATCTTATCTTCGATTGACACTTTATAATTCTTTTCGATCAACTACCCTATACTGAGCAAATTGATCTTCATGCCTAGTATGTATAACACATTGGAGATTACTGACCTTTTGCCATCTTTCTTCATAATCATAACATCACCAATACCTTCAGCTGCTAAGGTATTTTCATTTGCAAATTTTACCATATTTTTCATTGAGAGCTTTATATTAACAAACCAGTCTTTCCTTCCAGATATATGTGATGAACATCCTGAATCCAAGTACCATTGGTCCTTGAATCTATCTTCATCTTTTGTTATGACCATCAGCATCATATCTTCTTCTTCTTCATGTTTTGCAAGCTTTGCATCACTTTCTAGATTCTTTCGTTTTTCTGGACAATCACTCGAATAGTGACCATACTTCTGACAATTGTAACATTGAATGTGACTCTTATCAGGTTTTCGACCACCACCTCTTCCTCTATTTGCAACACCACCTCTTTGGTTGTCTTGGTATGGTTTTCTTTGATTCGACACGTTTCCTTCGATCTGGTTTCCTCTACCATTCAATTTGTTGTAGCCACTTCTACCTCTGTCGAAACATTTTCCTTTGACTTTGGTCTCTTTTGTTGAATGTGCCTGCAGGGCCACATCACTCTTCGACTTGCCTGCAGCTCTTTCGTTCATTCTTTGTTCATAAGATTCAAGCGTCCCTTAAAGCTCTTCCTTTGTCAATTTCGACAAATCTTTCGCCTCTTCTATCTCCACCACTATGTGGTCGAACTTAGGAGCTAAAAATCTCAAGATCTTCGAAACAATAGCTCTTGTTGTTAACGTTTCTCCATATATCTTGATTTGATTTACTAGTTTTGTAACTCTAAGGAAGAAATAAGATATGCTTTCACTGTCTTCCATCTGAAGCAGTTCATAGGTCCTTATGTGAGTTTGTAACCTCACTTATTTCACTTTCTCAGCGCCTCCAAAAGACTTCTCAAGGATTTCCCAAGCTTCTTTTGCAGATTCTGAATCACTAACCTTTTCGAAATTGTCTGGGCTGACACATTGATGAATTATAAATAATGTTTTATAACTCAGCTTCTCAGATTCTGTATATTTCTTCTTTTCTTCTTCTGAAGCATTTTCTCCAAGCGCTTCGACTCCATCTTTTCCAAGGTCCCAAAGACCTTGACGCCTGAATAAGACTTTCATCTGTTTGCACCAATTCTCATAGTTGTCAACTTTCAGAATTGGTAGCATTGTTGGATAGTTTGCATTCCCATAACTTGTCATCATGAATTCTTCAATCGTTCTTGATTGATACTTCCCTTGAATCGAAACAAAGCTCTTGATACCAGATGTTGGAAATCCACCAAAGTCTATGATGAATTTCTACCACAATGACAATTCAATTATGAGACAAACAAAGAAAAGAAGACAAGACAAATAATTTCTGCAGAGTTTCGCTCTGCTCACAAACTGTGAAAACTTTGTTATTCACTTGCAACTGCAAATTCGGTGAATACAACTTGCTTGACTTGCTTACAAAAATAGGGGTTACTCCCTCTATTTATAACCGAGCTTACACCCTAAGCCCAAAGCCCAAAATATCTTTTTGTTACTAAATAAAATCTAATTTATTCTAGACTTAAATCAAATCTATTTAAATCTAAAACAAATCAAATCTTTTCGACACATAGTTTTGACACACTGAATTACAATTTAACAATATTTAATAAATATTCACCTAAAAAATAATATTTAAATATTCTCAACATAAAAACATATTTTAAATAGTTTAAATGTGAAAGATGTCTAACTATTATATTCAAATTTATCAAACTTTAATAAAGAGGCCGATGTTGAGACATTGTCGAAAACAATTTCTCTAAAATATAATATTATTTTCAGATTTTATAAAAAAGTAATGTATTAAAAAAATAGACAAAATTATGTCAATGAGTTTTTAACTTTAACCCTTTTCTTTTTTGTAGATTGATTTTTTAAATTTAATATTTTTTCTTCTGAATTGATTATTTATGTAAAATTATGTTTGCATAGTTGACCTTTAAGTTATGATTTTGTTAAGGGTGTTAAAAATCGAATGAGCTCAATAAAAAATTGTCAACTAAATTAAAATGAAATTAAAAAAATTATATTTAATTCAGATGTATTTAAGTTATTTTCTAATAAATCTATATGGTTCGATTCGATTTGCGATTTACGGTTTATATTGTATACGTATAAAATATATTTAGACATGTGTATATTTGAAATAAGTGACTTAATTATAAATGAACAATGATCATATAAACTCAATTGTATTAAATAACCATATAAAAAGGATCCGTGAGATGGAGAAAAAAATGAATTTTAACATTTAAAAATAAAAATTGTCTCTCAAATAAAGGTAATTATTGAGTAAAATAAAATAGATATTGTATTCATAATGACTCCTGAGATAAAAAAATTATTTGATGCGATATAAAAAATATTTATATACAAATGCAAAATTTGAAATGATTTACTTAATTGTAAAATAAAGAATAATCATATAAAAAGAAGAAAAAATGTGAGATGGAGAAAAAAAACTTAATATTTAAAAATAAGAATTTTGTCTCTTAAATTAAGACAATCGTTGACTAAAATAAAATAGATATATTTTTAATAGTGACCAAAGAGATAAATAAATTTTTTATTTTATTAAAATAAAAAATAGATTATTAGTATTTTTAGTGGTAATAAATAAATAGAGATAAAAAAGTTAAAATGAAAATGAGAAAGTGTGGGAAAAAGAAATGTGTAAAAGATTTGAAATTTTAATCAAGAGAAAGAATGAGTATGTAATATTTAATTGTGATTTAATTGGTTAAAGTAGAAGAATGAATGTCACATGTCATGTTGTAATAGGAAATAAGAATGAAGAAAAAGTAAACATTTCTTGATTACTTAAATTCCTTTTTCTTAGTATAAATAATTTATGATGAAAGGACAATTTAAGAAGTTCATGCAATTCATTTTTAATAGATAGAAAGTAGATTTAAAATGATTTACTTAATTGTTAAATAAACAATAATCATACAAAAAGAAAGAAAAAAGTAATATGGAGAAAGAAAAAAATTAATATTTTTTTATTGATAAATCAATTATTTATTGCATCAATTAAGAAACTGTACAAGGTCCATAAAACCAAATAAAGACAAAATTACAATTTTTTATACCACTCTTTTCACTATCAGTATACCTATGATTCTCTATATTGTCTATTCTATTTAGAACATCTTCTTTCATCTTTTTAACTATCATGCTCGGGTTCCACACCTTCTGATTCCAAAGAACCTCATTCCTAGCTCTCCAAATGTGATAAACCATAGCTAGCACAGCAGAAGCATACACCTTCTGCTTAAGCTTCTTGACTTTACCTCTTACAATCCATCTAATAACTGCAACAAGGTCCATCTTAACAATCTTCCAATTGAGCCAACTTTTTATAGCTTCCCAACACCTTGTACTGAACCTGCAACTAAAAAATCAATGATGCCTACTCTCATCAAACTCATCACATAACAAGCAATTTTTATTATCCACAATATTCATCGTGTGCAACCTAGTTTTTGTTTTAAGCCTATCATGCATAGCTATCCACCCAATGAATCTATGCTTCGGAATAATATTAGTATCCCAAACAATTTTATCCCAATGGTACTTCTCACCATTCCCCTTAAAAATTTTATAAATCTTTTTGATATTATACTTCTCTTTCTCAATAGACTGCTTCTTGGTCTTTAAACTGTCTTTGACCTCCATAATTTTCTTCCAATACTAACTCCCTTGGGATGGAACGCCATAATCCCACCAGTCAGCCTCTTTTAGATACACTTGGTTAATGCATTTTATCCATATATTGTCCTTCTTCTAGAAACATTCCAAACATGGTTCCCAATGGCTTCCATATTCCACACCTTGCTATTAGTGAAGCCTAATCCACCTTTATGCTTAGACTTAACAACTTTATGCCAAGCAATATTACTAGCAGACTGATTATAAGCCTTACCAGTCCATAAGTAAGCTCTACATATGGAATTAATGTCCTTGAACACCTGCTTTGGTAAAACAGTAATCTGAATCCAATAAACATGGAAAGTCGTCAACACAGAATTAACTTGAATAACTCTCCCAGCAAACGACAAAGCTCTAGTGCTCCAAGATCTAATTTTACCTATTATCTTTTCAACCAGATTTTGACAATCTTGAGCTGATATCTTTTTTTATTTAATCGGCATTCCTAAGTAAGTAAAAGGCATTGCCCCTACTAAAACCAGAGGCATCGGTCACTCTCTTCATATCTTTCTCTTTCATACCTCAGCATAAGACATTTGTCTTTTCTTTACTAGGATATAAGCCAGAAGTTCTAGAGAATAACTTCATACCTTGCAACATCTTGTAAATGGGGATAAACTTACCCTTACTAAACAAGAGAACATCATCTGTAAAGCATAAATGATTCAACTTCAAAGTCTTGCAATTATCATGATACTTGAACTCCTCCAAGTCTCCAACTTTCCTCATAATCCTAGACATGTACTCCATCCCAATCACAAATAACAAAGGAGACATAGGATCTCCCTGTCTCAGTTCTCTCTTGGACTTGAAGTAACCATGTAAAGAGCCATTCATCATTAAAGAAAATTTTGGTGTTCTAACACAGTTCACGACCAAACCAATAAAATTCTTAGGTAAATTTATCACATCCATCATCTCTTCAATAAAGTCCCACTCAGTTGTATCATAAGCTTTTTTTACATCTAACTTTATGATACAATTCGGACTAACATTCTTTCTACCATAATATTTGACTAAGTCTCGACAAAGCATAATATTATAGGCTATGAATCTACCCCTAATAAAACCACCTTAATTCTGAGCTATAATATAAGGTAAAATCTCTCTAAGACGACTACACATGATTTTAGAAGCAACCTTATAAATCACATTACATCAAGAGATAGCTCTATAATCACTCACTAGATTTTGGCACTTGGAATTAGGAATTAAGGTGATTGCAGTAGTGTTAATTTCTTTCAGGATATTACAAGAGTTCAGAAAAGAGATGACAAATTTGCTAACATCCTCGCCAATAATCTCCCATTTATCTTAAAGAAAGTAACTACTATAGCCATCCGGACCTGGCGTTTTCTCACCTGGGATATTGTAAACAACCTTCTCCACTTCATCTTCTGCATAAGATCTCCTAAGGAGATCCCTCATCCTCTGATTAAGCTTCTTCCCTTGCTCTAGGATGCTAGTCTTCACATTAATTTTGTTTCTCAAGGAATTCCCAAGTAACTCTTCATAAAAAGAAATGAATTCAGACGTCACCTCTTTGGGATCATTCAACCAAGCACCTCCCCTACTAGTTATAGAAGTAATCCTATTTGGGTTATTTCTTTGGCTAATACTAGCATGAAATAATGTTGTATTAGCATCACCATCATTCATCCATCTATGGTGAGCTTTTTGGGCCATGAACTCATAGTAAGCTTGGATAGTCTCCACAACAACTCTTCTAGCATAGTATTCCTTATCCATCAACATCACATTGACATGATCTTTTCTAAGCTCTTCTTGACTCTCCTCAAGCTTATGCCTAGCTACCAACTCAACCTCTTGAATATTGTTAAACTCTTTCCTGTTGATATCCTTCAACATCTCCTTCATTCTCTTCATCTTATGAAAAACTCTATACATTGGAGTCCCATAATAGGATTTATTCCAACTGTCTTTGAGCATATCTTTGAAACCATGGTATTTATGCCACATTCTAAAATACCTAAAAGGTTTTTCCCCTACCACCTCATGGTCTATGGTGAGAATGATAGGAGTGTGATCAAACTTTCCTTCCAGCATGAAATAAACATTAACATTTGTATGAGAGTTTAACCAACTTTGATTAGCTAAAGCTCTATCAATCTTAGAATAAAATATGTCACTCCCCTACTTCTAATTATTCCAATTAAAATAGCTACCATTATATTTGATATCATACAACTGACAATCTTGAACACATTGCAAAAAGTTACTGTTATTAGGATATCTATCCTTCTTCCAAATTCTATCCTCCCTAGACAGAATATAATTGAAATCTCCCATGATGAGCCAGGGATTACTATTATTCACTTCACTCAAGTCTTTCTAGAGATCCAATCTTTCTTTATCAGTGTTGAAGCCATACACAAAAGTTACCAAACTCTCCCACTGATGCCCTAGGTGCTTGATTTTCAAATGAATAATTTGGATAGTACTCTTCAAGATATCCACCTCATATATCTTAGGATTCCATCCTAACGCCAATCTTCCACCTTTATGACTAGTTATGTTAGATGTGAAACACCATCCAGAAAACACATTATGATACAGGTTACAAAGGTTGTGAGCCTTGATTCTAGTTTCAAGGAGGCACATAATTCAAACCATGTTACAAAGGATCGTATTTTTAATATCTCTTTGTTTCACGTGGTTATTTCCCCCCTGACATTCCAGGCTACAATCCTATCCATTATTAAGAGGGGGTCCTCCCTCCCCTCCTTTCTCAATTGTATTGTTAATAACCATCTCTCCTCTTGAGGTTTCTCCTTCCTCAAAGTTTTTGCAATGTTTGGAAATGGTTTTCAATCACATTCACCACTTGTGCAGCTTTAGCCTTGTATCTAACTACTTTAGTTGCCTTTTGAAAACCATCAGCGTCTCTAATTTCTAGTTGAGGCTTGTCTTCAATCTTCTTTTTCACTATCCATTGTGGCTTCCTTGGTAATATCTTCCTGTAATCTTCCACTCTATACCTCATGCCTTGAAGGTGTGCATATTTGTCAGGTCTCCATTTATATCCCACTCTGATTTCTATATTACCTCCCTTCTCATCTTCAAACTGAATAACATCAGGCAAGTCTGCCTCAGTGGAGACCTCTATCATCACTCTTGGATAGTTAAGCCTATCCCTCAACTTAGTAGCTCTGTCAACCTTCACTTATTTTTTAACTTGCCCAATGATTTTGTATAGTGATTTCTCTCCCCAGTACTTTATGTCTAGTTCCTCCAATCTAACCCATATAGGGATGGCATGGATATCATTCTTTTTAAAATTCATCTGTTGATCCCATGGCTTCATGATCAAAGGCTTTTTATCAAAGAACACATAAACATCCTTGAGTATTTCGTCTCTTTTCTCAACAAAATTAAATCTAACAATGAAAACACCATGAGTAATAGACCCTACCTTGTCAATTCCTTTAGTTTTCCATATTCTTCTTACAAATCCTTCAATCACCTAAATATGAGGATTCACACCTAAAACATAGAAAACTAACGCATAATTCCAGTAAGCCACTTCATTCTCGATGTCTTCCAATTTAATTTTGACATGATTATGCTTTGAGTATTGCTCAACCCTAGCTTCTTCCTCCGCAAATTTTAGATTCAGATTTAACATAGACAATTTTAAGATTTGAGAAGTTAGGGTTTTACATTTCATAATTCTTTGACCTCGATCCTCAAAAATTTCCAAGCCACCAGTCATCACCTCCAAAATCCCCTTCCCTCTTGGTGTTTCCACGTCTGCCTCCAAGCTATCACAGTCCTCTTTGAGAAAACAATTGGAACCACTCCCAAAATTTCCTCCATAGTTTTTGATTTCTTTCCCCCTATTTGCATATGATGGTCCTTTTTTTTTCTTTTTCTATTTCTTCATTTTTGTTTAAGATTGGTGAGTCTTTCTTGCCATAGCTCCAATCGGAGACCCCAATTGAGAAGCCCTCCCCGGTGAAAATCCCTTCCGGTTAGGTCCTTGATTCGAAAAAAATTATATTTAAAAATAAGGATCTTGTCTCAAATTAAGACAATCGTTGATTAAAGTAAAATAGATATTATTTTGATAATGATCTGTGAGATAAATATTTTTTTTTATTTTATTAAAATAAAAGAATAGGCTATTAGTATTTTTAATGATAATAAATAAATAGAGATAAAAAAATGAAAATGAAAATGAGAAAGTGTGAAAAAAAATAAATGTGAGAGAGGTTTAAAATTTTAATCAAGAGAGAATGTATGTATGTAATATTTAATTGTGATTTAACTGGTGAAAGTTGAAAAATGAATGTCACATGTCATGCTATAATATGAGATGAGAATAAAAAAGTAAACATTACTTGATTACTCAAATTTCCTTTTCTTAGTGTAAATAATTTATGGTTAAAGAGCAACTTAAGAAGTTCATACAATTGATTTTTAATAGATAGATAGTAGATTCTTTAGAGAAACTAACAAGTACTATGTCTATATTTTATCATATTCTTTGAAGGATATTTATTTTAATTTACATATCAATAAAAAAGAAAATATTTTTCATTTATAAATGATATTTTAACAAAAAAAAATATTTTATCATATTCTTATGATATTTATTTAAGAATGCAATTTCATCAATATCATTCTTTAGACCTATGATAAAATTGTAAGACACAATTTTATGCATCAAATTATTAATTTATTTTGAAAATTATAAACTTATTTTTTAGTAATGTATGAATGACTAGACATAAAATTATGTTTTCTTCTATTTGTGTATGTATGGCTTAATAATTTTCTTGTAAAAAATCGAACCAACCGAATCAACTAAAACCGCATTGACACTACTACAGAACGCACAAACAACAACCCTAATTCACCACAGTTCTTCCCAACACTGTGGTGACATCTCTAAAACCGTGTGCTAACATTTTTTATTAAAAATTGTTAGGATATAATAACGGTTATTGTCATAATCGTGGTTATACAATCAAAGCTTTATTGGGTTCGAACATCAACTCCATCAAATAATTTATTCCTTTAACATTAAAGCGCCTTTTCTTAATTATTATTTTTAAATCAAAATTAAAAGGGATGTCACTACAGTGGTTGACTCAACCATTGTTTGTTTGTTTAAAATTCCACTATGGTTCTGGTGTTTAACCATGATCAAATGTTTTACTAATAAATTAAAACAACTTAGTCCCCATTTCTTTCATAAGATGCCCTAGGTGAACAAGCCAACCAGAGACGACAGCAGTACTCGTCTTCAATCGAAAATATTAAACATATTCATCCTTGTTAATTTCAATCACAAATCTTCAACACCTTCATTCTTGATATCATCCTCATCTTCGAAGTAAGGTACTCTTCATCTTCAGTTTTAAATCCTTTTTTTGTTTAATGTTGTATATTGTTCTTGGTTCATATATACCATTTGTTAGTTGTTCTGTTTGTTCCCCCGAATACCTTCCTTATGTTTAATGTTGTATATTGTTCTTGGTAGATATATATCGTTTGTTAGTTATTCTGTTGGATATAGAAGTGAATAAAAATATTATATTCATATGCTTAAGGTTTATAGTTATAGTTTTTGGTTTAGATTTTGGTGTGTCATTCACATTATTATTCGTATATAAACTCTAGAAGTTTTTATGGACCGTATTTGGATGAAAGTCGATATATTAGGTTCGGTTTATGAGAATGGAGTTTATGAAATCCTTGAATGCACTGATAAAAATCTTCTCGACAATAATGGTATCTTTCATTGTCCTTGTGTTAAATGCGAGAATATTCGTAAAGGTACAAATGATGAAATATTCCATCACTTATGTGTTATTGGTATATGTCAAAATTATACAATATGGACGTGGCATGGTGAGGTGGATAATGAGAGAAGTCGGGCATCCCAAAGTGAAAAAGTGGATGAATATGAATATATGGATGGTCGACTAGAGGATATGTTTTGTGATGTTGGAGAATCTTCTTTTAAGAATGCTCATATTTATGATACTTCATGTAGTGATAAAGATACCCCTTTATATAAGGGATGCACAAGTTTTACACGATTGTCTGTGGTGTTAAAGTTGTTTAATCTGAAGGCAAAAAATGGATGGGTCGGATAAAAGTTTCACATAACTACTTGATATGTTAAAGAAAATGTTACAGAAGATATTGTATTCAATAGGTTTGAAGTACATAAAAATACATGCATTCCCTAATGGTTTCATATTATACTTGAAAAATTACAAAGACTTGAATCAATGTCTGAAATATGGTGTGTCGCATTACAAGATGAATTCCAATAATGGTGATGACAATGAATATGACAATTTTAGTAGGAAGCATCCTCCTGCTAAAGTGTTATGGTGTTTTCCAATACTTTCACAATTTAAGAGACTTTTCCTAATTTAAATGACGCAAAGAATATGAGATTGGATGCAGGTGAAAGGAAACATGATAGAAACATTTGATATGTAGTTGATTCTTTGTAATGGAAGAAAATTGATTCGTTGTTTTCAGATTTTAGACTTGAGCCAAGAAACCTTAGGCTTGGGCTTGACACTGATGGAATGAACCCCTTTGGTAATCTTATCACTAATCATTCTTTGTGGCATGTTCTTCTCACTATTTACAACCTATCTCCTTGGTTGTGCATGAAGCACAAGTATATTTTGTTAAGTATGATGTTTCTGGACCACAACAACCTGGTAACGACATAGATGTTTATCTTGCTCCATTAATTGAAGATTTAAGACTTTTGTGTGATAAAGACATTGAAGTTGATGATGCATATTTTGGGGGAAAGTTTAAGATGCGTGCAATGTTATTTTTCACAATCAACGAATTTCTTGTTATCACCAACTTGAGTTTGGAAAAAAGACCATTTACCTTGGGCATCGAAAATTTCTAAAACCCAGTCATCCTTATCGTAGATTACATAAGGTTTTTAATATAGAGCAAGAGTTTGATATGGCTCCTAAACCTTTAACCGGGGATGAAGTTTATCAATGAAAGAAACATATTAATGTTGTCTTAGGAAAGAGAGAAAAAGAAAAAGGGCAAGTTGAGAAAAATATATGGAAAAAGAGGTTTGTGTTCTTTAATCTTCTATATTGGTCAAGTCTTGACGTTAGACATTGTCTTGATATGATGCACTTTGAGAAAAATGTGTATGATAGTTTGATTGGAATACTTCTAAACATTCTAGGTAAGACTAAAGATAGTAAGACTTCTCATCACGTTATGGAGGCGATGGGTATACGAAAATAGTTGGCTCCGATAGATAGAGGAAATAGAAATTATCTTCCTCTAGCATGTCACACTCTACCTAAAAAGGAAAAAAGAAAAATTTATGCAAGTGATTGCATGGTATCAAAGTTTCCCAAGGTTACTCATCAAATATTAATGAACTTATATCAATAAAAGATCTTAAGTTAATTGGTTTAAAATCTCATGATTTTCATGTATTGAAGCAACAACTTCTACTAGTGGTTATCTGTGGTATCCAATCAAAAAATGTGAGAGTAACTATAACCCGATTGTGCTTATTCTTTAATGTCATATGTAATAAAGTTCTTGATTTCAAAAAATTAGATGAATTAGAAGACGAGGCTGCCATAATCTTGTGTCAATTGGAGATGTATTTTCCTTCATTTTTTTTGAAATTATGGTTCACTTACTTGTTCATCTAGTTAGAGAAATCAGATTTTATGGTCCAGTTTATTTAAGGTGGATGTATCCAATAGAGACATATATGAAAGGTACATCGCTGAAGAAGTTGTTGTGTTTTATAAAAACTATTTTTTAGAAGCATATTCTATAGGAATTCCAAAGTCTCGCCATGTTGATCACATAAATGAAAGATGTATTCAAGGTCCAAATGTTACATCAATGGCTCGAGATGTAGTTATTCAAGCACATATCTATATATTGAATAATATTGATGAAGTACAACCTTACATAGTGTTGTACCCCAAAATTTTCCCTCTCATTTATCAAGAATTTGCTCACAAGATCTCCTTTGACTCAAGACTACATTAGGGTTGATCAGCTCAAGAGACCTCCTTAAGCACTGATGACCAAAATTAGGGTTTGAGATTGCACAAGGATATTTAAACTTCCAATGCCCCATATGACTTTCATGGATCATTGTGCACCCACAATATTGCTCATGTCAAGTTTCAAGCCTTGTATCACACTTTTGCTTAGTCAATTGAGCAATTGACCTAAAAATCAATTGTATTGGGGAAAAAGTCAACCATGGCCAATTTACAGTCAAACTTCATAATTTTTTATCCACATCAATATTTTAGACTCATATGTATCATTTGATCAAGTTTGGACCATAATTCCTCAAAAAATTTGATCAAATCTTCAAAAGGGCAAAATGGTCAAAATTAGGGTTTTGACTGGGAAAGGGCAATTTCTGATTTTTGACCTAGAAAATTATCAATTGGTTTAAGGCATGAACTCAAGAGTCCAATTGCATCATTTTTACCTAATGACATGGCTCAAAACATTGCTCAAATCCAATGAATTGACAGATGAATTTTTAGTCAACTGATCAAAAGTTAACTGTATACTGAAAAGTCAAACTTTGACTTTTTGGTCAAATTCAAATATCAAAGATCACAATTCATCAAAACATGTCAAAATATGAAACTTATTCATCAAGAAATCCAAAATTCAAGATTTCATTTTGAAAAGTTAAAATTTCTAAGCTTAGAAATTTTTCTAAGTGTTGGAAATTTCTTATTTTTTCATAACTTTGAGCAAAATTTTCACCATGATGAAAGTTGATTCAAAAGAAACATCCAATATGAAACGTGTTTTCCATATATATTTATGCTTTGATTTATATAAACAGATATATAGCCACCCCAGTGGTAGAAGCGCGCGCCTGTGACTTGAGGGACCTGGGTTCGGGCCCCAGTGGTACCCTTTTGGATTTTTTCCATTTTTTTCATACATACTGACTTTTTTGGCATGCGCTGGGCCTCCCTTGGGCCTTTATGTTTTTTTTTCTTCTTGTTGTTAACCCCCTGTTTCACTTACACAACCCCTGGCCCATTTTTATTTCTTTTTCTTATTCTTATTTATTTTTTTCTTAAATATTTTATCTAATATTAAAAAATCATAAAAAATATAAAAACAATAGATTAATATTTTGATAAAGTTTATTTATTTTTTACACAAAAAAATTATTTTATTTAATCAATACTTTATTTATTTTACCAATTGTTCTTGTAAATTTAATTAAAAATAGGGTTTTTAGTTATCTCCTTTTACACCATTTTAAATATTTTATTTTAAAATATAAACAGACAAAAAATATTTTATAATACTATAATATATTTTTAAGACAAAAAAATATCAAAAATATTCTTCTTATAAACTTAATTTCTTTTTTTTTATCCATTAATAGATTAGGGTTTTATTTAATTTCTTTTCCTAGTAAATTTAGGTTTTACTTTTAATTAATTATTTTCCCTTTAGTTAATTAGGTTAAAAAAACAAAACCCCTTTCTTTCTAAAAAATCCAAAAAATATCCATTTTCTTCACATTTACATTCTTACACATTTATTTCATTTTGTATATTATTTATTTCAATTCTTGCACCAATTCAATATGGTTGTAATAGATAATTAGATTTATTTTCTTGCAATCCCCCTTTTTAATTTGTACATCCCCCTAACACAAGTATTGTAATAGCGTAGTAATTTTAAATTTTGCAATTTATCGCTTTTATATACAAATGCTAGTAATTAGGGTTTGTATGGAAAGACTAAAACCAATGCTTAGAAAACCCTAATCAAAGATAAAATCAAGCATGAAAATAATACACTTGCACACGAGCACCCCTAGGGTAAATCCACTTGGTTGCCTTACAAAATGGCCATATTACGCATGCGAGGCATCTTAGCAAAAATAAGCAAAATATAAGATCATAGTCCCTCGACGACGCTATCTAAGTTGCCTTTTAAATGATCTTAGTCCCTAAAAGAGAATGCTAAGATATCTTGCAAAATGGCTAATCATGGTTATACGATGACCCACGCCAGTCCCGTTTACATCCAAAGATAGGGTTACTTACCAAATCAATGGTAAGATAACAATGTCAAAGGAAAAGGAAATGAACATGAAAGACTTTTGAGTAGGTAGAATGCTCCTAATTACTTGATCCATTTCAAAATAAAACATCCTTTTTATTTTCAAAACAAACATCTACACTTTCAAAACATCTTACAAAACTTGAAAACATTTTCAAAAAATCAACATCTTTGTATACATTCTTACGAACGAGAATCATTACAAAGTTTGCCTAAACAATGGCCTCTTTACAAAATACTTTCAAAAACCACACAAAGCACAATTTCAAACAAAAGCAAGTGATCTAGCAAGTAACTAAGAGCCCATGGAAAACCATGGATGAAAAGGGTGCTAATACCTTAACTTTTCAAGAAACAATCTCAAATGTCTTTCCTATGCTTTTTCACCTTTCCTTTTGGATAAAAGAAAAGTCGGTGGAGGCTCTTGCTAACCGCAACATTTGCGATAAAACGCAAAACCTTCAAGTCAGTTCTCCCACCGTATCACATGTAGATACTGACAAATGACTTTTGAATAAAAAATATCACGGAATGAGCGGCAAGTTGTTAATAGAGCATAACAAGATATTCATATATTGGTATAATAAATGGGTATCTAATGATCGTAGTGTCTCTGAGATACTTAAGTTATTATCGTACAAGCCAAAATTTAATGTCATAACTTGGACTGCATACGACATTGGATATTATACCTTTTATATAAAATCAAAAGATGATCGTAGTACAATGCAAAATAATGGGGTTATGGTTGAAGCTGAATCAATGTATTTCTCTAGTTCGAAAGATAACAACCCTGTATTGGCAACTATCACATCTTATGATGTCATTGAGGATATTTGAGAGATTGATTATGTTATTTTCAAAGTGTCTTCATTTAAATTAAAGTGCATTCCCAATAATAGTAATGGTGTACACATTGATGACTTAGGATTCAAATAGGTTGACCTTGGAAAGGCATCTTTTATGATTGAACCATTCATCATGGCTTCAAAAGCAAAACAAGTTTTCTATGTGACCGAATCGTCATACACATCGAGAAAATGGTCAATCGTTCTCCAAGAAAAACACATTCCTCTTAGTGATGAAAGTCTTGATATTTTTTCCACTCCTTCTTACACAACTCAAGTTCCTACCATATATGATGAAGTTGATGGAAATGTTGTACATTCTATTTGAATCAGTCATGAAGAAGGCATATGGGAAAATTAATAAGTAAGTATTTTATTCTTAATTCATAATATATTAATTGTATGGTATAATTTATATGTTTTTTTTACTAATGCAAGTATGATTATTTGAAATCATAAGTATTTATATGTCAAGACACCAAGAGACAAGACACCTAAAGACACAAAACCAAAACACCAACATACAATTATGTGATAATATGTAATGTGTAAATTGTAGGTTATTTTAATTGTGACATTTTGGTTTTTAAGTAATATACAGTTTTTTGTTATTAAACCAATTTTTATTGTTATTATGATACAATTATTATTATTATTATTATTATTATTATTATTATTATTATTATTATTATTATTATTATTATTATTATTATTATTATTATTATTATGATAACTATATCACAAATGGAAATTGTCAGTTCTACTGTGATTGTTTGTTCTGTTGTGATATGATCCACCAAAATACAGGTTAAAAAATGGAGAAAATTATAAAAGCATGGTTAAATTTATTACTTCAGCATAAAGTTTCACAACGGTTAAATAACAAAATTGTTGTAATATCTTGCACCTAGGACCTTTATGTATATCAAACGATTCGTTGGCTCAACCGTTGTGATAGGATGCGCACTTTCTAGTTTTCTATAACGGTCACTGGACAGTAATTGTATTAAGGCATATACAACCATACGCTATATAACAACGCCTAGTCCTGCATGATTATATGTTTTTCCCAACCGTTATTGAATGTCTTTTCCGTAGTAGTGTGATTTGGTTTGGTTTCGTTCGGTTTTATTTATTAAAGGAAACTAAACTAAACCAAACCACACACTTTTTATCTTGTAGTTCGGATGTTTTTTAGCGTGAAAACCACCCAAACCGCACCACAAACACCCCTAGATCTTGTTGCATTTGTATTTTATGTTACATTTTATGACGGAAGGAACCACAACAAGAGACAAACTATATTCATGTATTATGTGACAGTAGGAACCACAAAAATAAAGAAACTATATTCATGTATGTTGTACCCCAAAATTTTCCCTCTCATTTATCAAGTATTTTCTCACAAGATCTCCTTTGGTTCAAGACTGCACAAGGGTTGATCAGCTCAAGACACCTCCTTAAGCACTGATGACTGAAATTAGGGTTTGAGATTGCACAAGGATAATTGAACTTTTAGTGCCTCATATGAATTTCATAGATCATTATTGACCCTCAAGATTTCTCATGTCAAGTTTCAAGTCTTGGATCACATTTTTGTTCAGTCAATTGATTGGTTGACCTAAAAATCAACTGTATTTGGGAAAAAGTCAACTGTGGTCAATTTACAGTCAAACTTCATAATTTTTTATCCATATCAACATTATAAACTTATATATGTCATTTGATCAAGTTTGGACCATAATTCTTCAAGAAATTTGATCAGATCATCAAAAGGGCAAAATGGTCAAAATTAGGGATTTGACTGGGAAAGGGAAATTTCTGATTTTTTGACCTAGCAGATGGTTAATTGGTTTGAGACATGATCTCAAGGATTCAATTGCATCATTTTTACCTAATGACATGACTCAAAATATTGTTCAAGGTCATTTGATTGATAGTTGATTTTCAGTCAACTGTACACTGAAAAGTCAAACTTTGACTTTTTGGTCAAAATCAAGTGTCAAAGGTTTACAATTCATCAAAACATGTCAAAATATGAAACTTGTTCATCAAGAAATAAAAAATTCAAGATTTTATTTTGAAAAGTCAATGTTTCCAAACTTAGAAATTTTTCCAAGTGTTGAAACTTCATATTTTTTCACAACTTTGAGCCAATTTTTCACCATGATGCAAGATGATTCAAAGGAGACTTTCAACATGAAAGTTGTAGATCTCAATAAGATCTAAAACATTTCTTTACACAACTTCTCCTATAAATTCATGGATTTCAAGTTATGATTTTGTTAATACATGTTCATGAAACTTGGAAACTTAGTGAAATTTTGCCCTAGTTTAGGCAGGATTTTGACCTAACTTCATGGAAATTTTTCACATAGTTCCAAGTGGAATTTTCAAAAGTGATTTAAAGAGGGGTTGTAGAGAACATTACAAGATTTCTAAAATGTCCAAGAACTCCTTGAGATCATGTTTGAGCAAGGAGAATTGAAGGCATGAAGTTGGCATTTCATTCTTAAATTATAGGTCATTTCCATGATGAACAAGAATTCAAATCCATGCTAGGCTGCACAATCTTTGCTTTGCAGGCCTCAAACTTGATTGGAACTCCATAATTAATGTTTGGCACAGATGTTAGAGGCTTTAATCCAAGCATTCAATGCATTGCCCATGCTTAATACCATTTTAGGAAGAAAGTACATATTGCCATTTTGGAAAAGTAGCTTTTGTGCACAAAATCAGTTCTTGAGCTTTGCAATTGTTTTCTTATGATCACACACAACCTATAACCCAAAAGAAACTTGTCTAAAGTCTCAAAACAACTCATCCCATTCTTGTACTTTGTCTTGAAACTACATTTTCATTTTTCTTCAAAAACAAGCAAAATCCAATAACTTGTACTTGTGTGATTCTGACCCTCTCAAGCCTCACAATCTTTTCCATACATATACACAAGTAATTTGCAAGAAAAGGGACTCATGCTTAAGCCCTCAAACTCCCTAGAACTCATAATCATACATAAAAACTCTATTATTGCATAATCTAACCAAAAACTTGAAACTCACATCTCCCTCGTGCGTTTCCAAGCCTTTTGGTTCCTAAAGCTTCTTAACATCAAATACAAACCATCCAAAGTCCTTTTGCCTAACTGTAACACCTCCATCATCAAGTTCCATTTTCAAAAATAGGGGTCTGCAAGTGGACTTCTCCAAAACTCCTCAGCCACTTTCAGCTCAAGCCAAGCATCACATTAGCTTCCTGGGAACTTGAGGAAGCTAACCCAATCACTAGGACTAATTGAAAGCTGCTCAAACTCAAAACAAGATACTCTCTTGCAAGGTTAGTTTTCTGACTTTTGAACTATTCATATATGCATTGTTAGGCTTCCATTTTCAAAGATAAAATTTAGATACCATTTCCACGAAGCTGTACATATCCATAGTTTGCATTTATATGGCCTGAGCTTAGAGAATTTTAGAGTTGAAGTTTCTGAAATTTTTAGGTTTTAAATTAGGGCCAGAAAAATTCTCACTCATCTTTGACTTTTAGCTTTAGTTATTTATATGGTTGGATTCGTGGGAAGAAATACCACAACTTTCATGTTTGTACTTTCCATCTTTGTTGAGAGATTAAGAAGTTACAGGTAGTCTGGCTGGGCGTGAGGTTAAAGATGAAGTTCAGGCCATGGAGTTGATTTATAATATATATTTATGGTTTGATATAAATGAACGGATGTACAACCACCCCAGTGGTAAGGCAGCGCGCTGGTAACCAAGAGGGTGTGGGTTCAACACCCTGTGCGTTGCCTTTTGCTTATTTTTCTCACATTTTTCCTTTCTTTCTGTTTGCAACGCCTGGGCCCTTAACATTGGGCCTTCTTTTTTTCTAACTTACCCCCTGCCTTAATTCAGCACCCCCTGGCCCAATTTTTATTTTTTATTTTCTTTTGCTTATTTTATTTCATTTTTTTTCTTTATTATTATTATTATTATTATTATTATTAATATTTATTTTTATTGTTATTAATAAAAATACAAAAAAATATTTTATTTATTACTTTTATACTTGTTTAGTTTATTTGTTTTATAAAACTAAAAGAACAAAAACATTTTCTTAATAAATTAATTTCTTTCTTAATAATTAATATTTAGGTTTAGGTTTAACTATTATATTATTTTCTTGTAATTAAAATTAATTTAGAACTTAGGTTTCTTTTAATTAATTAATATCCATATTTAATTTTATTAATTTAAAACCATTCCATAAATAAAACCCTAAAAAATCCTTCTTTTAGTTAATTTCTTTTCTTATTTAGTTTAAGTTAATTTTATTTAATTTTCCTTAATCATTTTTTTCTTAGGTCAAGACTAAACCCTTTCATAAAAGACAAAATCATTTCCTTTTTTTATTTACATTCTTGCACTTTTATTTTTAATTTTGTACAATATTCAATATGGTTGTGATAATTATTTAGATTTAATTTTCTTGCAATTTCCCCATTTGTAAATTTGTACACCCCTCCCCTAATGATGCATTAGCTTAGTATTGTTATTTTCCGCAATTTAATGCTTTATATATAAATGATAGTAAATTAGGGTTTGTATGGAAAGATAAAATCAATGTTTAGAAAAACCCTAATTCAAAGATAAAACAATGCATGTAAATCAATACACTTGCACACTTACATCCTTAGGGTAAATCCACTTGTTTCCTTGAGAAATAAATGGCCATAATACGCATGTAAGATGTCTTAGCAAAAATAAACAAAAATACAAGATCATAGTCCCTCGACGACGCTACAAATGTTGCCTTACGAATGATCTTAGTCCCTTAAAGAAAATGCTAAGATATCTTACAACATTGCTATTCATGACTATACGACGACCCTTGCCTGTCCCTTTTACATCCAAAGATAGGGTTTCTTACCAAATCAATGGTAAGATAACAATGTCAAAGGAAAGAGGAAATAAACATGAAAGACTTTTGAGTAGGTAGAATGTTCTTAGTTGGTTGCTCATTTTCAAACCAAAACATCCTTTCTATTTTCAAAACAAACACCAACACTTCCAAAAACATCTTTCAAACTTGAAAACATTTTCAAAAAATCAACACTTTGTATATATTCTTACGAACGAGAACCATTACAAAGTTTTCCTAAACGATGTCGCCTTTTCAAAATACTTTCAAAAACCACACAAAGCATATTTTCAAACAAAAGCAAGTGATAGCAAGCAACTAAGAGCCCTAGATAACTACGGATGAAAAGGGTGCTAATACCTTCCCTTTTTATAATCTACCCCCCGAACTCAAGAAAACAATCTCAAAGGTCTTTCCTGTTCTTTTCAGCCTTTCCTTTTGGATAAAAGAAAAGTCGGTGGGGACTCTTTCTAACTGCAACATTTGCGATCAAACGCAAAACAACCAAGTCAGTTCTCCCACCGCGTTATAGAACTGGCGACTCTTCTTGGGAAAATTTTAAAAGTGGGGTTACCTTAGGGCTAGATCACATTTACTTGCTTTCATTCTTTGATTTATTTTCTTTACATTTTGGTTCTTTGTTTGGGTTTAAATCCTCTACCCGGATTAGGGATACCTTATAGGTAAGTAGCAATACATTGTGGAAATTATGCGGGGTATACCGACATGGTCAAAGAAATAGCTACATTAGTGTGACATGTTTGTGGGTATTGGTAGCCCTTGAGTAGTCAAGGAGAATACAGGGCCGCTGAGTGATGTCATGAAGCACTAACTAACTTCTAGAACCTTTACTTGACCAACTTGGCCATTAAGACGTAGTGAGATGACCGACTTTGGTGCAGTCCGAAGTTGGTAGATACTCGATACTACACTCATTGAGGTTTAGTTTTTTGGGATATTTCGGTCGCCATTAAAGAGGCTTGCGCTGAAACAATGCTCGAGGAAACAAACCAGTGATATTGAGCTCCCTTAGAACCCGGTTACTATTGCTAGGAAAGGTTTGAGCCAACTAAACTTCAAGATGGTACTTACCTATGAGACTCCATGCAAGCCTAAACCTAAGTACTTGTTTGTTTTGTTTGTATATATTTACTTGTACATAACATCATAAACATCATAACATCATACTCACTAACCATTTCAAGGATTTTTGGGACTTATCTTTGTTCTGTTTTGTAGGACATGGATTCTATTTGCAGGAAAATCATTCAAGTCAATCTCGTAAGGATCCCTCCTCAACTTAAAGAGTTAGCATCAAGGGTTCCTAAGAATTCTCCATTTACCGAAAGACATGGTGACCTCCTAAACTTGGTTACCTCCAATACGGATGAAGATATGATGAAGGTGCTCTTCCAATTCTTTGATCCTCTACACCATTACTTCACATTTCCCAATTATCAACTTGTGCCAACTTTGGAAGAATTCTCCCAACTCTTAAGGATTCCCATTCTCAATCAACAACCCTTAAATGGTACAGAAAGAGATCCAAAACCAGAAGAGATTGCTCAAGCCATACACTTGCAACAATCTGATGTCACAACTAATTGGGAAACAATGAGTGGTGTCAAAGGTTTCTTAGCCAAGTTCTTGTTTGAGAAAGCTCAAGACTGTTGGAACTCTTTAGATTTGCAATATCTTGAGGAAATTGTGGACCTTATCATTTATGGGATGGTTTTGTTTCTAAATCCTGACCAACTCATAAATGTAAACGCCCTCAAAATCTTCATGTCTCGTAACCTGGTGCCTACTTTGTTAAGAGACATCCTACATTCTTTTAACTCTTGCACTATGAGGAAAAGAGGTATCCTCATGTGTTGTACTCCTCTCTTAGCAAGAGGGTTTATTTCGCATCTTCCCCAATCTGTATTGAAGAACTAGCAAGGTTCAAGGTGGTCACATAGGTTGATACGCTCAAACATTCAGATATTCATTGGTGTTCCCGATTTGTGGAGAATGTTACTATCATCGAACGTTGTGGAGAATTCCCTAATGTCCCCATACTTGGCATTAGGGGAGGTATCACTTACAACCTCTGCTTGGCCTTACGACAATTTGGTTACGCCCGAAGGGACGGTCCCTATGAGATGCTTATCTAAGGATTGGTATTTGACTATGAGAGTGAAGATCAAGGTCACCGCCAGAGGTTTATCCGAGCTTGGACGATGTTAAACAAGATAGATAGAAAGACATTGGGGAACAATAATTCCATCCCTCTTGAGCCTTATCTCAAATGGGTACGAGCCCGTGCTCAAAGTCTTATGATGCCTTATCCTTCCATCTTACCAGTTAACATAGAACCTGTTGCGGAAGGAGATGTCCCATACAATATCCTTCATCCTGACATGCCCACCTCTCTCGATGACTTGCAAAGGGATTGGATACAACTTAAGGGGGAGAGAGACACTTTCGAGGCTCAATTCTACGCCAGCAAGAAGAAGGTTCTGGAACTCACCAAGCAACTTCATGAAGAGCGAAGTCTGAACGCCTACATCACACCAAAGAGGACGCGTTCAACTTTTTTATCTTAGAGTTTTTGTATTTCTTTGTAAGCCCAAAGAGGCATGATGTACTCAAACTTTGATTTATTAATATAACGTGTGTTCCTTTTTTGTTTAAATAAAATTTAAATTTCTAATTTCCTTGAAATCATTGCATATGCATCTCCATTCATCATAACACAAACAGGTTTCTTACCACATGTCTCCTTATCTTTCTACTGTTTATTTCAATAAGATGGATCTTGAACAAACAATAAAAGATCTTCAGGTGCATAACGCTCAGTTTCAACAAATGTTTTTGACTTTGGCAAACGGACAAGAGGATTTGAAAACTTTGCTGATCAAAGAAAAGAAGAAGAAGGCGAAGAAATCAACCGGTGTTTTGAATCTGGGAAGAAGGTTCCCAGGGCCAGCTAGACGGACCCTAGACTCCACAACATCATTAGGTGAAAAGGATAATCAAGAAGGGAAAAACAAGGAAGTGACTGACCATCCAGAATCTGAAGAATAAGAAGAGGTTGATTACTCTGAAGAGAAGAATCCTTCAGCTGACGACAAATACAAATAGTTGGAAGATCGCTTAAGTGCAATGGAGATTCAGAAAGTGCCCGGGCTGGACTTTGAAGAGCTGGGTTTGGTGTCTGGGATTGTTATTCCACCAAAATTCAAGGCACTAGTGTTTGCTAAGTACGACGGGGTTTCGTGTCCCAAGATGCACCTCCGATCTTATGTGAGGAAGATACAACCTCACACTGCTGACAGAGATTTGTGGGTCCACTTCTTTCAGGATAGTCTATCCGAGACTCAGCTAGATTGGTTCTATCAACTGGAGAGGGCCAATATCCATAATTGGGAAGACCTGACCGCTGCTTTTTATAAGTAGTATCAATATAATGCAGACCTTTCTCCCACCCGTACTCAACTCCAAAGTCTGGCTATGGGTTCAAGCGAGGGTTTCAAAGACTACGCTCAGAAGTGGAGGGACTTAGTAGGGAGAGTCCAGCCTCCCCTGTCTGACAGGGAGCTAGTGGACATGTTTATGGGTACCCTATCCGGTCCTTTATTTAATCATCTAATTGGAAGCTCCTCAGCCAGCTTCACTAAATTAATCTTGACCGGGGAGATAGTGGAAGCTGGGATTAAGAGTGGGAAGATCCAAAAGGATGCATCCTCCAGTGCCGTGAGAAAACCATTCATTAGTAAGAAATAGGTTGGTGTTGTGTACCCTTAAAGGAATCAGGACATAACTGAACGCCGTCCAACGGTAGGGTCCGTCAGGATCCCTAAGCCTACACCTACTCAACAAAGGAACAACCAACCTAGTACAGAAAGACCGGTAAGACAATTTACCCGGATAAATATGAAGTTGTCTCAAGTCTTGCCACATTTGTTGAGATCGAATCTGGTAACCTTGCGAGAAGCTCTGGAGAATCCCAACACAGCCTCTCCCCGTTACAACCCAAGTGCCCGTTATGCTTACTGTGATACGGTGGGAGAATTGACTTGGTTGTTTTGAACTTTATCACAAATGTTTCCGTTAGCAACAGTCGCCACCGACTTTTATTTTATCCAATAAGGAAAGGCTGAAAAGAACAATAAAGACCTTTAGAGATGTTTTCTTGAGTTTGAGGGGTAGATTATGAAAAGGGAAGGTATTAGCACCCTTTTCATCCATAGTTATCTATTGGCTCTTAGTTTCTTGCTAGATCACTTGCTTTTTTGTTTGAAAATGTGCTTTGTGTGGTTTTTTGAAAGTATTTTGTAAAGATGCCATCGTTTAGGCAAACTTTGTAATGATTCTCGTTCGTAAGAATGTATACAAAGTGTTGATATTTTGAAAATGTTTTCATGTTTGAAAGATGTTTTTGAAAGTGTTGGTGTTTGTTTTGAAAATAGAAAGTATGTTTTGGTTTGAAAATGAGCAAGCAACTAGGAACATTCTACCTACTCAACAGTATTTCTTGTTTATTTCCTCTTTCCTTTGACATTGTTATCTTACCATTGATTTGGTAAGTAACCCTATCTTTGGATATAAAAGGGAAGGGCGTGGGTCATCGTATAACCATGATTAGAAATATTGCACGGTATCTTAGCATTTTTCTTTAGGGACTAAGATCATTTTGAAAGGCAACATAGATAGCGTCACCGAGGGGCTATGATCTTGTATTTTACTCGTCTTTGCTAAGATACCCCACATGCGTAACATGGCCATTTTCATAAGGCAACCAAGTGGATTTACTCTAGGGGTATTTGTGTGTAAGTGTATTGATTTACATGCTTGTTTATATTTGATTAGGGTTTTCTATTGATTGGTTTTAGTCTTTCCATACAAAACCCTAATTACTGGCATTTGTATTTGAAAGCATTAAATTGCGGAAAATAAAGTCCTACGCTATTACATCGTTTAGGGGATGGGGGTACAATTTACAAATGGGGATGAAATAGGAACTTAAATATTACAACCATATCGAATAACAATGAAGGAAACGTAAAAATAGTGTAAAAAGAAGGAAAAATGCATTTTGAACTATTATGTGTTGACACAAGCGCCTATGCATCGACACATAACTTTCCTTGCCCCTGTATTGCCAAATTAACTCAGTATGAGTCGATACATAATGGTATGTGTCGACTCATACACTGCATGTGTCGACTCATACGTGCTCTGTGTCGACTCATACGCTCTTTTCCATTCTATTTTGGTCCTGTAAAGCAGTATGTATCGACTCATAAGGCTATGTGTCGACTCATACAGTCATTTTTTCTACTTCAACATTGTTTTGCTGCATACATGGGTTAGTTCTCAACATATAATGAAAATAATGGAAGATAAACAAAAGGTTAGCTTCAAGAATAAAGGTTACTACACTTTGTCTTCAAAAATGAATTACTAATGATGCTTGAAATGAAGAACTAAAGTCAAGAAACTTACCTTGGAGCTGGATCTTATACTTTGAGATTGAGTTGTTATCTTGACTGTTCTTGAACTTGGAAAAGAAAACAGATGTGTTGTAGAAGCTTACTCTTTAGTTTTAACAAATTCTAGGTGATGCATATGAGGTGCTCAGATGTTTGGACAGAGTTTGCAAGGTGAGAGAGTTCCAAATATTTGGACTTTAAAACTCAAGAGTGGAAGCTTTTTTTCCCCGACAGTTATGGCTTTTTGGAGAGTATGGGATCTTGATGACTAGTTTACAACAAAACTTCTGGCTTTTATCTCTATTTTTTCTAACCTCTTCCTCTTGCAAATGCTTCTTTTATTTATAGGCAAGGGGTTTGTGCATATGAGTTGATTAGGTTTTCAAAACAACATGTTATGGTTTGGTTGGATTACAAAGATCAAACTAAGTCAAGTACTCCATAGTCCCAAGGTGCAGTACCAAAGTTACTGGTATTGAGGAGCTACTTTCCATGATTTATGGTGGAGTATAATCAGCAGTCAACAAGGTATGGGCTCAAGACAAACTTTGTACAAAAAGCTTGCTTTTCAAGAATTGCAATGGTGCCTTTATGCCATAAATGGAAAGATCTTTTGGACAATGGTTTAAACACTTGGGTAATAGATCAAGAGTGGGTGTAATCATTAAATTACAATTATGTTTACAAGTAAAGAAGCCTGCAACATAAAAATTATGCAGCAAATCATGAGAGTTTTGTTATGTGTTCTTCACTAGAATGACTTGCAATTCAAGGATGGATGTCCAACTTCAAGCCCTTGAATCTCCTAGATCAAGTATGATAAATTCATGATCTTGGATGTTTTGGAAAGCTTGAAACGTCCTCTATAACTTTCATGTTGGCCATTTTGACAAAATCTTCTTGTAACTATGTGAAACAAATGCCAAGAAGTTGGGATAAAATCCTGAACAAAATCTGTTGAAAATTTCTCTAAGTGTTAAATGAAAATGTCATGACTTCATGAATTTATAACTCAAAATCCAAGCACTTCTAATATTTGATTAGCAAAGCAAAGTTGTAGATATTATTGGGATCTACAAATTTTATGTTGAAAGTTTTCCTTGAACCGTCTTGCATCTTGGTGAAAGAATGGCATGAAGTGATGAAATTATCATGTATAAAAACACTTAGAAAATTTCTAAGTCTTGGAAATCTTGACTTTTCAAGTTGACTTTTGACTTTCCTGACTTCTTGATGATCAAGCTTGATATTTTTAAATGTCTTGATGAATTTTTATATTTGGAATGTAATGTTGACCAAAAAGTCAAAGTTTGACTTTTCAGGGTATAGTTGACTTTTTCATCAGTACTGTTGTTTTTAGGTCATATGATCAATTGACTGAACAATTTTGTAATCCAAGGCTTGAAACTTGACATGAGCAATCTTGAAGGTCCATAATGATCCATGAAAGTCATTTGAGGCATTAAAAGTCCAATTGTCCTTGTTCAAACTCAAACCCTAATTTTGGTCATTAGTGCTTAAGGAGGTGTCTTGAGCTGATCAAACCTAGTGCAGTCTTGAACCAAGAGAGATCTTTGTGAGAAAATATTTAATAAGTGAGAGGGAAAATTTTGGGGTACAACAGCTGCCCCTGTTCAATCTTCTTAAACCTGAAGAGTTAGATTAGCGGATCCGTCATTCGTGACTTGAAGGTGAGAGATGATTGAACATTAGAGTGCCCAAAATTTTGCACTTGAAGATGGATGGTGAATGGGCTTATAGATGCCATTAGGAGGAAAGTTGGTAAACATTGGAATAAGTATCAGCACAAATCTCTTATTGATTTATACTAAAACTTGATGTTTTACTTGGGAGAAAAAGGGTTAGTAAAATGCAGATGTCTGCATGAGGTTCACCAGATGTGGTATTATGTTAAATGCATATGGTATGTACATGCTATGATTTATGAATGTGAGATGTGTGTTTTTGTCCGGGAAAATAAATCCCTGACTGCTGCTGAGGAAATTCTAGGTGGTTGAATCCTTGATTGCCGTTGGAGATAGAGAATATGCATATCTTCAAATTTTGTTGAAAGGATGCTTTCACTGGAGGATATCTCTTGAATGTCAGTTGTTATCTAGTCAGATCCAGGCTTCACAATTTGCTGAGGATGAAGTAGTCAGATGCTATCTGGTCGGATCCAGGCTTCACGATAAATTAACTGGGGGAAGAGATGAATTAACTGTTATCTGGTCGGATTCCAGGCTTTGCAGAAATTTTTCTTGAAATTGAATAGTTATCTGGTCGAATCCAGGCTTCACAACAACTTGCTGGGAATATGGAAGTTAACTGTTATCTGTTCGGATCCAGGCTTCGCAGTAACTTGAAGTGGTAACTACTATTTGGTCGGGTCCAGATTTCATGTTTTTGGAAAGTTGTACTATTATCTGGTCGAGTCCAGACTCCATAGTGTCTCTTCGGGGATCATAGTTAGTTGTTATCTGGTCAGGCTCCAGGTTTCGCAACAAACTGTTTAAAAAACTGTTATCTGGTCGGGTCCAGGATTTGCAGATTTCTGAGGTTGATGAGGTCAATTGATATCTGGTCGGGTCCAGGTTTCACCATAAACTGTTTGGGGATTTAGTTGTTATCTGGTCAGTTTGCAGGTTTCACAACGAATCTCTGAGGGTAATTGCTATCTGGTCGGATCCAGGCTTCACAACAACTTGCTTGAAATGATGAAATTGAAAACTAATATCTGGTCGCATCCAGGTCATAGTAATTTGTTGGGGCAGAGGCAAACTCTACTGGGGAAAAGAAGTTAAACCTTGGTCGGGTTGAGTCCAGGTTCTTCTATATCTTTGAAGAGTTAGACTATTATCTGGTCGGGTCCAGGTTTCATAGTATCTTGAAATTGAGATCAATTGTTATATGGTTGGGTCCAGGTTGCAGATACTCAAACTGTTATCTGGTCGGGTCCAGGTTTCAGTAATTCACTAGGGATAGTGGAAAACTCTACTGGAGAAGAGGAGTTTTTCTAATGATTTTGTAGGAATTAAACTACTATCTGGTCGGGCCCAGGCTTCAGCAATTGAAGAAGTCAAACTATTATCTGGTCGGGTCCAGGCTTCAGTAATAACTTGAAAATTATGCTAATATCTGGTCGGGTCCAGGCTTCATAGTATCTTTTTGGAAATAGTAAAGGCTTTGCTGAAGGCTTTACCCCAGATCAGGGGTTATGGCCCTATGATTTGCAATAATCTAAAAGGAAAATTCAAACTGGAGAGTGTAGACTCAGTCGGGTAGGACAAACTCAGCTTGGGGAGGATACACTCAACTGGGGAGGATATACACAGCTGGGGAATAACGGGCTCAGCTGAGGAGGATGGACTATGCCGGGGGAATACAGACTCGGTTGGGGAGGATGTACTCGACTGGGGAAATTTGTGGTTCCTCGATTGTTGTTGGGGAAATAAAACTTGTTGGGGAAATAAACCATGTTGGGGAAATAAACCTTGTTGGGGAAATAAACCCTGTTGGGGAAATAAACCCTCTTGAGGAAGTGAGTTTCTTTTAGGAAGAGATCCACGAGGCTTTAACTTGTAAAAATCAACTTAGCTGGAGAGAGAGCTGCCAAGAGATTGAGACTCTGGTCGGGGATTATCATATGCAAAGAGACTTTGTGAGTAACTTTGTTGAGGAGGATGTTAATGGAATAACTCTGAAGGTATTCCATATTTATTTAAAGAAGTGCCTGTTACTGCTTAGGTCATATGTGCAAAACAGTTTTAATTATGTTTATATGCATATGTTCATTCAATTTTAGTTATTGGACAAATTTGCATTCAAAAGACAGAAATTTTGCACTTCAAAGTATATTTGTATTGATATTTTACCCATGAATAGCCGTTTTTGTACAGAGAGACGGAGATCCTAGTAAGAGGAAAACATCGAAAGGAAACAAAGTTGAGAATGAAAACAAATAGCCATGTGAAATGATCTCACTGCCTTCCAACTCTACTATAGCCCCAATTTCTTTGAATGTCCCTTGTCGTTGATAGAAGTTGATTGGATTGATCTTGGATCGTTTGAACTTGGACCTTGGTGATAAAATTAACTGTGTTGATTCCACGGGACATAGTCATACGCTTTTAATCATTAACTTTTGCGTGGACCGCCCTTTCGGGTTTTCAGTCCACCAGGATACCCATTTTTCCTAAGTCGCCCTTTCGGGTTTTCAACTTGCCGGGTGTACAATCTTTTGCATATATCCCTAATTTTTTCCCAGACCTTTTGGTTTGCCGGGATGCCTTTATTTTGCCTAGGTGTGTCAACCTAGCGAGTCTCTTATGCGTAGTATTTTTTAACTATGTCTGCGTTTGTAGGATATGGGAAATCTTCACCATCCATGGTAGTCAGCATCATGGCACCTCCAGAGAAAACTCTCTTGACAACAAATGGCCCTTCATAGGTGGCAGTCCATTTTCCTCTGGGGTCGCCTTGTGGTAGAATGATGCGTTTTATCACCAAGTCACCAACTTGATATACTCGAGGCTTGATCTTTTTGTTGAAAGCCTTGATCATTCGTTTTTGGTACGTCTGACCATGGCAAACAACAGCTAACCATTTTTCGTCAATCAAGTTCAGCTGATCCAATCTCGTTTGAATCCACTCGTCTTCTCCTAGGCCTGCCTCATTCATAATCCTCAGCAAGGGAATCTGAACTTCCACTGGCAAAACAGCTTCCATGCCATAAACTAGAGAAAAGTGAGTTGCCCCAGTTGATGTTCTAGATGAAGTACGGTAGAAATGTAGAGCAAACGGCAACATCTCATGCCAATCCTTATAGGTTACTACCATTTTCTGCATAATCTTCTTGATATTTTTGTTGGCCGCTTCGACTGTGCCATTCATTTTCAGTTTATATAGAGAAGAATTATGATGCTTGATCTTAAACTGAGTACAAAGCTTAGTGATCATGGAATTGTTGAGGTTATTCCCATTGTCGGTGGTGATCCTTTCGGGGATACCATAACGGAAAATGAGGTTGTGTATGATGAATCTGGCTACCATATTCTTGGTGACTGAGGCAAACGAGGAAGCTTCGACCCATTTGGTAAAATAGTTGATAGCAATAAGAATGAAGCGATTCCCGTTGGAAGCGGTGGGTTTGATCTCTCCAATCATGTCAATGCCCCACATTGCAAATGGCCACGGAGTAGTCATGACGTTCAAAGGGATAAGAGGCACATGGACCTAGTCAGCATAGATTTGTCATTTGTGATAAGTTCTTGAATGTTGATGGCAATCGGTCTCCATCGTTGACCAATACTAACGGGCTCTTAAGATTTTATTAGCCATCGTATATCCGCTTGAGTGAGTACCGAAGAGACCATCGTGTACGTCTTCCATAATTTCCTCCGCCTCCTTCTTGTCCATACATCGGAGTAGAGTTGAATCATGGTTGCGCTTGTACAATATCCCGTTACTTAGGAAGAATTTGGCTGCAAATCTTCGCAATAACTTTTTGTCATTGATAGATGCCCCCTCTGGATACTCTTATGCTTCAAGGTATCTCATCACCTCATGGTACCATGACTTTTCCGCATCGGTGTCTGTTTACCGTTGTTTTTGGTAAACAACTGCTGGTCTCCAAAAGGTAAGTTTTTTGGTTTACTTGCGGGATCGACCAAACTAATCCCATAACATATGCTAATCTTTATGTAAAATGAGTAAGAAGGAAGAACGCACGTTCGACCCAGGGGAAAGATGTTTAAGATTGTTGAACAGTAAGCAAAAGCATAAAAATGCAAGTAAAAGAAGTAAAAAGATGACTTTGCAGGATAATGGTAAAGTAATGTAAAAATACTTTTATTAAGTAAAAAAGGTGTTTCTAATGTACATTGCTATGCTTTTATCCTTTCTCACGCAGTAGTTACTTGGATAATATTTGAGAAATTTAGTACCATAAGTTGAACACACTTAAAAATTACACAAGCTTCTTAATTTATACTAAAAGTAGGTAACTGTCGAGGGGACATTCTGCGCTAGGATGAAGACAAGTGTCTTCTGCATGCCTCTCGACCCATAGCCTTTTTCCACGTTCCCCTCCCTTAGACGCTGATGAAAACCACCTTTCCCTCCAATAATTCAAATTTCAAAATGGTCTTCGTCCCATGTGCCAAGGCGCGGACACTTTCCTTCAGTCGAAAGACCTAAATCTGCTTCAGTCGAATGAACCTTTGGTCGAAGCTTCTTATCATAACTTAGATCCTTTTCCTTAATTTATCTCATGCGTCGAATTATACCTCCTGGTTTAGTTCATTTCCAGTTGTTTGGTCAAAGAGATCAAATATAGTAAGTGTCGAATTTGGGAGCCAACTAATTCCCCCCCAAGAATGTCTATTTCGACGCTCAAAGAAATAGCCATTCTTTGAACTTCCCATTCGACACCTGTCTTCCCAGTTGTCCACCAAGCTTTGACGTGTGCTTTTTCGCCTTCCGACAACTGCTACACCTGGTAAACCCATCATTACTTTTCTCCAAGATGTCTCTTCAAAACTGCTGTTACCACGCTTGCCATGATGGCCATATTCCTATAATCTAGGCAAGCATGTCCCAATGTTTCCCAATGCCTGCACGGTAATCGTTTCATGCATTGCCACATGCCCCACTACCTGTGAAACATTAAATTCCTTTGACGAGACATCTCCCACTTCTGAAGGCTATAAATACTTCCAGGCTTTTCTATTTGGAACTTTTATCATTTCCAGCTTTTCCAAATCCCTTGCATTCTCACAACATTGTACTGTCACCTTCGCTCTTTCTCTTAAGTCTTTAACAATGGCCTTTCTCTCTAATGCTCCAAAAAATCCTCAACCAAAAAACGCTAATGATGTTCAGAAACCACCAGAGATCTTTTCCACCAACCCTCATTCTTCCTCGACAAACAGGTACATTGCTGAACCTATGAGAGAATGGCGAGAAGCCTATGATTCTCAACTCCTTATTCCCATTAGATACGGTGGGAACATGTATGCTATGTCCGGTCCGTTATCTTCATGTGTTGAAAATCCCTTAAAAAACCGTGCCTTTTTTACTACACACCCAAGGCTTAGACCCATAGGTTGTGCCAAAAAACCTAGGGCAGACCCTTAAGACGCTACACCGGCTAACCAACAACATCCTCAAACCACTGATGATATCAACCTCCAGTTCATGAACAAAGGGAATCAAATCTTTTGATCAAGCCCCAACCTTTCTTCTGAATACTCCGACTGGTTGAATAAAATGGAGAGGGTGCAAGCTTCTGTCTGGAAGGAGATGGGCATCTATGACTTAGTGATGCTGTCGAAGACAGGATTGCCTTACTGCCCTCTTATGCTGATATCCTCATTGTACTTTTGGGATAGTGCACATTTTATTTTTCATCTTCCTTGTGGGATGATGACCCCTACTTTGTTCGACATAGCTGTCATCACTGGTCTTCGACCCACTGGTGACTATTTTGACCCTGAAGACTTGTCTGAGGATCCTATTGGGTTTGCTGCTACCAAACCCACTTATACTACCTTCATAAACCACTTTCATGACAAGGCCTCAAATACCGTGTTAGAGGTGGAGCACATAGCCTTCTTGGCCATGTGGCTGTCTCGATTTGTTTTATGTACTAAATCACTACAGGTGACGAAAAAGATGCTGACGCTTGCAACACAGCTCCATCACAAATACCCTCTTTGCTTGGCCGAATTGATTCTGGCCAACTTATATGAGTCCATCAGCAATGGTGTGACTCAACTTAAGGTTCTAGGAGACAGAGGAAGCTTGCTTCTATCTGGTCCCTTTTGGCTTCTGCAACTGTGGCTTAACGCCACCTTCGAGTCCTTCCTCCCTCAAAAGAACAAGATTAACGAAGAAGCTCCTGAAATCTTGAACAGGAGGGTCGAAGGCACCAGGTTGGCATTGCTAACTCCCACTGATGAAGGCCAACAGTTTCAAAAGGCCTTTACAAGCTTCATAATGATGTTTGCAGAGAGAAAGAGCTTTTTTCGACTATGGCTCCCTTTGCCAGTCGAAAAGTTGGCCCGGAATGGTTCACTAGACCATATCCTCCGGATGAAGAGGATGACGTGACTGATGAGTTCGTGTGCATGTGGGAAGCGTTTCTCTGCCCCAGGATCATGCCTTTAAGATTTAAGAGCTCGAAGAACCAATTGAGCTTAATTGCTTATCAACCAAATCTTGTCTCTCGACAGTTTGGCATTGCTCAGTCGCTTCCTTCGCCTATTTACCCTTGAGAGAAGCTGCTACTTTTTTATAATGCAGATTACTCAGAGGATGCTGCTACCAAGCATATTGGTAGGTATTTTGGTCGAACTGCACTGACCCTGTTCGACTTTAACCTTCATTTTCTGAATTCTGTCACTTTTGAGACGTGGTGGAAACATTATTATGAGGAAGAGTTCTTCGATTAGAAGGACTTCGCCCACCATCTACGTGAGGCATTCAAGCTGGTTCTCGACAGAGTCAAAAAAGGTATACCTTTCTCCATCCCTTGGTCTTAGATTTGTTTTCCAACACCTAATTAACTATAGTTGTTTTGCCTTCTGTTTAGCTGTCAAGAGGGTTGCCTCTAAGAAAACCGTTGAGAGTACAAAAGGGGGAGACTCTGCTATCAATCCCTCTCCTAAGGTACTTACATTTCCTTTTTACCCTTAGTTTTATCTGACATAGTTATTGATCTTCTCGACTTGGTTTTCTATATGCTCAGAAACCAACCCCCCAAAAGTGGAAGGTTCAGGAAATCCAAATCTCTAGCAATGAAAAAGAGGAGTCTCCTCCTGTTCCTTTGCAGAGACGAAGATTGAAAAAGCCAGCTGCCAGCTCCTGCCGTCGAAACTCGTCCAAAAATTAGGATTAAAACTACAGCTGGGAGGCCTCCTCCTGTAATCATCAACAAACCTACTGAACAGGAGGTGATTGCTAGGTTAAACAATCCCAGTGAAAGTGATAACTCTAGTCCTGGTGTTGAAATCCCAGTCCAGGTATTTCTTCGACTGCTTACTATTCACTTCTTTCACTCTCTTTTACTTTGTGATGATTCTACAAGCAATAAATTCTTTCTATTTTCCAGGACACTGCTGGCACTTCGACACGAAATCCTACTCATGTCGAGGATTCGACCACTTGCTTGAATAGTGATGGGAATCCTACCTACAAGCCCTCTTCAGCGAAAGACTCCTTTATGAGTTCAGTTGACGAAGTAAATCAGACTTCTGAACCCCAGCACGAAACCATAAAAGAAGCTGATGAAGAAGAAGCTGAAGGTAACCAAGAGGAGATTAGGATTCCTTTGGTAGAAGTGCAAGAGACTGAGGAGGAAGGTATCCCTAACGTCGAAACTGAAACAGAGAGGGAAAATGTGGAGATCCCAGAAGCTGAGGGTGAAGAAGTTTTTGCTGAAGGAAACAAAAATCCTCCAGGTGCTGAGGCAATTCCTACTCAAGTACCTAACGTGGTTATTACAGCCAACGCAAGCATCTTTTCGACGGGGTCCAGAACCAAAGAGGATTTGGATTTACTGAAGCAACAAAATCCGTTAATTTATCTGACTACAATTTTGGAGGGTCGAGAGAGTTCCTATGATCGCAGTGCCTCGACTGCATCTGGCAGATCTACCCCGACTTCCCCTCTCGACGAGGCTCTTTAAAAGGTTAAAGCACAAATCTTTAAAAGAGATTTGATGTTAACTTTAGAGGGGGAACCAACAGCTCCTTCCTATCTGAAGATTATCTTGAAAGCTGTCGATCTTCTTGTTGCCCCTCCGGATGTAGCCAGTGTAATCTTGGATTTACTCTCTATTATCGATCAAGTATCAGCAGACTTCAATCGTCAGAGAACCCTTAATCGTGAGATTGAGGAAGCCAATGGCCAAGTGGCTGCTGCCTGGCATGCTGCCACTGAATCCACTTCTAGAGTAAAGGACTTGTCGAAGGCCTAGGAGGCTAGGCAAAAGGAGGTCGAGGAGATTGATCAAGACAATGTTCATTTGAGAGCACAGATTGCAGAGTTAGAAGCAAAAATCGCTGCTAACGACAAAAAGAAAGAGGAGCTTCTTGCTGTGAACAATGAGTCAGAAAGCCAAGAAGAATTGGCTAAAGGGTTAAGACATGTCGATCGAGCTCAATCTCTGGATGCTAAGCTCGAAACCCTTCACCAATCAAAAGATCTATGTGATCGAAGGCTAGAATTGCAAAGGATCAAGTATATCCAGATTAAAGCTAATCTTCCCTTCTAAATCTTGTTTTTCTCCATTATGTAATCACTTTTTGTAACAATTTCAGAGCCATTTTGGCACCTTTAATGAAAATTATTTAAGTTTCCATTTTGGCATTCTTTATAATTAGTGATTATATATTATTTATTTTGATCTCTTGAAGCATAGGTCTATATGTTTTCAAGTATTTACCATTTACCTTCAGGAGTCTTCGATCTTCGCTTTACTCTTCGATCTCATAGGCTCCGCCTGAGAAAACTTGTACAATCTTAAAAGGTCCTTCCCACTTAGGAGACCATTTTCCCAAACTTCTGTCCTTTCGATCCATTGGGAGTATTACTTTCCAAACTAGATCTTCAGGCTGAAATGTCTTGGACTTTACCCTTCGATTGTAGGATCTCTCGACTCGCTTCTTCTGTAGTCTCAAAATATCCAAAGCTTTCAACCTTTCTTCGTCCAAGTCTACTAGTTCATCCAATACCATGTTCCAATAGACTTCAGAGGGGATCTCATGATGTATCTGAATCCTTGTAGATTGAAAGTGGATTTCCACTGGTAACACTGCATCATGACCATAGGTTAGGCGAAATGGTGTTGTCCCTGTTGCTTCTTTAGGACACGTTCGACATGCCCACAGGACTTGATCTAGTGATTTGTGCCAGTTTCTGGGTTTCTTTCCCACATGTTTCTTGATTAAACTGATTACTACCTTATTTGCTACTTCGACCTGGCCATTAGCTTGCGCATAATAAGGTGTAGATGTTAATAGTTTAAATCCTATTTTTGCAGCGAAATCTTGCATCTTTCGACCAGTAAAAACTGACCCTTGGTCTGTAGTCATTGTTTCAGGGATTCCAAATCTGTATATGATGTACTTTTGAATGAATTCAATGACATTCTTCTGGTCTACATTGACTAAGGGGATCGCTTCGATCCACTTGGAAAAATAATCAATGCCCACTAATATATACCTTTGACCTTTAGAAGATGATGTTCGAATTTCTCCAATGAGATCCAAAGCCCATCCTCTAAAAGGCCAAGGTTTCACAATCGAGTGAAGTTCATTTGCTGGCACATGTTGAATTCCTGTATGTTTTTGGCATTCTTGGCATCCTTTGGCAAATTCAACACAATCTTTTAGCATAGTGGGCCAATACAAGCCTTGTCGAAACAATAACCATTTCATTTTTTGGCCTACTTGGTGTGCTCCACATGCCCCAGCGTGTGTGGTGGAAAGAGCCATATATGCTTCTGTTTCACTTAAGCATTTCAAAAGTACACCTTCTGGTGTTTTCTTAAATAATTCATTTCCCATCAACACATAACTCAGCGCTCTGTACTTTATCTTTCGTTCTGTCGAAGCTGTTGGATTTTGTAAATAGTCCACTACAGGCTTTCTCCAATCCTGCTCTGTTAGATTGTCTATGAACGATATTTCAAAATTTTCATGATCAGTATATCCTAACTTTGTGGTCTTTAAATCTGATAGAAATAATTTGGTGGCAGTTACTCTTCCCCTAACTTCGATTGCCTGTTTCAGCTTCTCTTTTGAAACTTTATACCTAAAAGCAATTTGTGCCAAGTCGTTAGCTGCTGGATTTTCCAATCTGGGTATGTGTCGAATGCTAACTGCCTCGAAGTTTTTCAACAACCATCTGGCTATTACAAAATACATAATAAGGTTTTCTTTTATGCATTTGTATTCTTTCGTAATTTGTTTTAGGACTAACTCCGAGTCTCCCATTATTTCGACTTGAGTTGCCCCTAATTCCAACAAGATTTCAAGGCCTATGATTAATGCTTCGTATTCAGACTCATTATTCGAACAATCTCCATCTATTTTGTACTTAAATGTTGTTGGAATTTTATTTGGAGAAATAATAAGGACTCCGACTCCAACTCCGTCTTTATAACGAGATCCATCGAAGTAAAGTTTCCATGGCTCGATCTCCAAATAATTTAGTGACCTTTCTTGTATAGAGTGGTCGACTATAAAGTCTGCAACCACTTGGCCTTTTATAGCCTTAAGAGGAATGGAAGTTAATGAATATTCAGTCAATGCAAGTGCCCATTTGCCAACTCTACTATGCAGAATGGGTTTTGACAACATATACTTGAAAACGTCAAAATGAGACGAGAGATAAACATTAACTGGCTTTATATATTGCTTAAGTTTTGTACATGAAAAATACAAACATAAACACAGTTTTTCAACTTCGTTATATCTAGTTTCTGCATCATTTAAAACTCTATTGAGGTAGTATATGGGCCTTTCGACACCATGTTCGTCCTCCTGAGCCAACATGCTCCCTAAAGTCTTATCTGACGCAGCTATGTACAGTCTCATACTTCTACTTCGACAAGGAGGCACCAGAATAGGTGGTTTAATGAGGTACTCTTTGATTTTATCGAAGGCCTCTCGATGTTCTTCCCTCCATTCAAATCCTCCTTTGTTGAGTCGAAGTAATGGCGAAAAGGCTTACGTTTTCCCACTAAGGTTGGATATAAATCTCCTTAGGAAATTTATTTTCCCAAGTAAGGATTACAATTCCTTTTTGTTAGTTGGCGCTTTGGCTTGCAAGATAACTTTGGTCTTGTTTTTGTTTATCTCGATGCCTTTCTTGTGGACCACAAAACCTAATAAATCTCCTGCTTTTACACCAAAAGCACACTTCAGAGGATTCATCTTCAGGCCATAACGTCTCATCCTCTCAAAGGATTGTCGAAGATGATCCATATGAGCCTTCCCTGAAACAGATTTGACAACAATATCATCAATATAAATTTGCATGAAAGTGTCAATAAAGTCATGGAATATCGAATTCATGGCTCTTTGGTACGTTGCCCCCTGCATTTTTTAGGCCAAAAGGCATCACTACCCATTCATAGGTGCTTAAAGCCCCAGGGCAACGAAAGGCCGTTTTTGACACATCTTCTTCAACAATGAAGATTTGATTGTATCCAAAGTAGCCATCCAGCATACTCATGTATTTGAAACCAGTGGCAGAATCCACAAGCATTTGCGCCACTGGCATTGGATATTCGTCTTTGGGTGTCGTAGCATTGAGATCTCTGAAATCGATGCACACCCTCAAGGTACCATTTTTCATTATAACAGGTACAATATTTGCAATCCACTCGACATACCTGGTTGTTCTAATGAACTTGCACTTCAGTAGCCTTTCGACTTCTGTTTTGATTTTTGATAAAATCTTTGGTGCAAACCATCTTGGAGTCTACTTAATGGGTTTCTTTCCAGGCTTTATTGGTAACTGCAGTTCGACCAATCCTCTGTCGAGACCAGGCATCTCGTCATAGTCCCACGCGAAGCAGTCCTTGAACTCTTTCAGTAATTTGATCATTTCGACCTTGAGTCCTGGATCCATCTTTGCGCTTATGTATGTGGGCTTGTTCACAGGACCTTCGCCTAGATTTACCTCTTCTAGAGGATCTTGTGCCAAAATTCTGACATTGTTCGCCAGCGGGTCCTTTTCGAAACCGAGAGGTTCATCGTCATAGATGGCGTCTAACCTCTGGTCTAGAAAGTCTTTCGTTCCCAAGTCGGGAGGCTCAGGGTCGAAATCTTTCTCAGGTCCTGTCTTCGACAGGACTTGTTCATTGGCCTTGGAAGCCACATATTTAACTTCAACCTCTAAGGCCGCTATCATTCTATTTTCGACCACATAAGCGGAAATCTTTGGAGAGTTGATGACTCAGTCATCATCATCAAATTTTCTGCCCCAGCCTGTTGGCCGTATATCACTGACTCCTCCAAAGTCTATGTTGGATAAATCTTCTCTATCCCACTGGAAACCATAATCGGAGTGCAGGTATAGAGAGCAGAACGCATTTGGAGTTGGAGTCAAATCAAACTTTGTTGGGATACAAGGCCCTATGTGAGCCAAATTCCTGTCGAAATCATTCTTTCCAACACTATTTATTTCACCCAGGTAATAACTCTGGTCTGCTTCAATGTTCTCCACAATGCCATCTGGGCTCCACATTATGACCCTTTGGTGCATCGAAGATGGCACTGCTCCAATGCCATGTATCCACTCTCGACCAAGGAGTAGATTGTAGTTGGGCTTTCCTGAAATAACCATGAACATGGTGGGTCGAAGGATTGAGCCCACTTTGAGGTCGAGTTGAATGACACCCATTGTGGTGCCAATGCCCCCTTCATAATTGGATAAGACCATGTTGTGTGGCTTTATGTCATCATCTCCTTTGCCTAACTTTTCCAGCATGAATTATGGTATGATATTGATGGTTTCCCCACAATCAACTAGAATTTTGTTTATGGTTACCTCTCCAACTTTTGCTCTAATGAACAGTGGTTTCAGATGGCTCTTCATCGCCTCCGTTGGTGGTTCGAAAAATGCGTTTTGTTCTTCCACGCATCCATTGTTCATTATATAGTAGCATACTGGCTTGTGTCTAGCCAGTTCCTGTTCAACCATTAGGTCAGTCTCTTCGACTTCGACCTCTCGGTTATATTCTTTGGGCAACACAGATATGACATTTACCATGATGTCCAAACTGTCACTAGAGTCGGAGTCGTCATCATTCGACCCACACTCTTTCGCCCAGGGCACAAGATTTCTCTCCAGAGGTTTCCTTTGTCTTTTTTGCACATTAGTGCTAACTTCTAGATGACGTCCAGCTGCTTCTTTCTCAGCCTTTCGCCGTCTTTGAAACCTCCTCCATTGTGAACGAGACATAGGATTCTTTCCTTTATATTTTCTCGACACATGGGTCATTTTGTTCGACGCAGAGGCATGGTATTCCTTTCTGTAATCTAGAGAGGAACCTCTTGGTACGTCGAATGGCTGCCACCTTTCTTCATTTGGCCGTTTCCTTCCCATGGTCTTCAACCAGGTATCAGTAGGCACATTAGTTGGAGGCCTGAAAGTTGGTGGCCTCCTTTCCTGATCCATGGGTCTTTGTTGATGTCCCCTTATAGGGTCAAATCGAGTTTCTGGACCTATTTTTTGTTGGGTATTGTGGCCCAGTTTTGCTTTTACAGTCCGCATCACCTGTATGTGTTCAGAGGCCTTCTTATCAAAAATAGAGCTACACCTAGGGCATAACATTACTTCTGATTTCTTCTTTTGGCATCTATGCAAAAAATCTGCCAAATTTTCATCCTCCTTTGGGAATGCAGTTTTGTTTACTTCCTCTTGTCGAAGGGTTTCCTCTGAAACTTTGGCTCCAGAGACTTCGATCATATTAACCTGCATGTTACTTTTGGCAGCCAGGTTCATCTTCTGCATTTTGGCCTCCAAGTCCTCTGTCGAACCCTTTGCAGCAGCCAAATAAGAACCTGTGGTGGTTCTTTTCCTGGAGCTTTCAGTAACTCCTTTGATCAGTTTCAGGCTAACAACAACCTTCTTGTTTGATGCTTGGTCAACTTCCTTTTTCGAATCCAGGCCTTCAGTGGCCTTTCTCACCCCTTCGATTGTTTTCCTGGAGATGTTCCCAGTGAAACTTCCGAAGATAGGTTTTGTGATGAAATCTTCAGACACTTCTACCATATGAATGCCAACTGGTTCGGCATAATGAGCCTCTGCTTGCAGTGGGTTTGTGTCGATTTTCATTGCTGGTTTATCAGCAAATTTCAGCCTTCCTTCATTCAGTGCATGTTGAACGAGATCCCTGAAAAGGAAACATTGTGAGGTTTTATGTCCCAAAAAATTATGATATTTACAAAAACCTCTTTTCTTTCTCTGTTCTAAAGGAGGCAATTTAGCCCCTGGGGGCACTATCATCTGTCCATCTTTAACTAATAGATCAAATATTTCGTCACACTTGGATATGTCGAAACTATAAGTTTTCTTAGGAAACTTATCACTGTTTTTCTCAGGTTCCACATGATTTTTCTCATTTGATGGCACCAACAATTTACAAGAATATGGTGGTCCATGTTTTAATTCAGCTACATCTATTTCGCCTTCTTCGACATCTATAGGATCACTGTATGTCTCTGGATCGTCATCATCCATTTCGACATAAGCTACCCTTTCTCGTTGAAGAGTTTTAGCAGTTTTAGCCTTTTCAGCTTTAAGGCGTTCTACTTGTCGAACCCTATCAGCAAGTTGGGTCATATCCCTTAGGTACTGTGTATCCAACTTTTTCCTAATCGAATAATCCAGGCCACCTGCTGCTATTTCAACTAATTCATGCTCAGGTACTTGGGTAAAGCATCTGGCTTTGAGTAGTCGAAACCTATTTAAATATTCATCAATTGGCTCTGTGAACCTTCTTTTTACACTAGCTAATTCTTTTAGACTTATCTTGGTTTGACCCATGTAAAATTGTTCATGGAACAATCTTTCTAATTGGTTCCAGTTGTGGACCTAATTGGCGGGGAGTGTAGTGAACCAAGTAAAAGCATTTTTAGTTAAGGAACTTGGGAAGTATTTGGTTCTAAGGTTTTCATTGTTTGTTATTTCTCCTGCCTCTATCAAATATCTAGCCATATGTTCGACAGTCGACTCTGTCGTATCCCCTGAAAATTTAGTGAACTTTAGGACTTTTCCCCTAGGTGGTAAGTTCGTTTGCAGAATATACTCTGACAATGGGGATGTAAAGTTTGGTCTATGGAAACCAACATTCATCCCGTTTTGAAGCATGATTCTCTCGATCATAGCGGTTAAATTATTATCCGCCCCATAGTTCTGGTGTCGAACTTGTTGTATGAATTCGTCAGCGTTTTGGTTTCTATTAGCCAGAATAATGCCCTGATCGATTTCTCGATGGTTTCGAGGTATCTCTATTCTTGGTTGTTCTGCTTCGACCCTTGGAACTTGGGGGTTTGGATTAGTAGTCAAATCTTCTTCCATGATTACCCCTTGATTTAATCTTATTGGTACCCTTTGGGGTTGTCGAACAACTTGGGGTAATTGAGCAACCTGGGGCACCCCAAAGAATTCAGCCATGCGCGTCATTTGCGCTGTCATCTGTTGATTCGACTGTGTGGCAGTCTGAATGAGGGGATTTAGTACTGTACTTAGAGTTTGTGCTAACATTTGTACCATTTCATGGTTACTTTCGTCCATTTGTTGCCTCAAAATTGTTGTCGAAGCATTTGTGAGACTTGGTATCATATGAAATGGCCCTCCCAAAAATTGGTTTCTACTGCCTCTAGATCCCTGTAATGGTGATGTTGCATTTACCAAAGGTTCTGAAAAAGTAGATGCAACATTCATAAGGCTAGCCATTTCAGTCGTTTGCATGCCATATGGCTGTTCTCGACCCATCCAGGTTGTCGAAAAGCCTGGGGGTACAACTGATCGAGATCCTAGGTTTATCCTTGGTGGGGGTGTTCCCAAAGGACCTCTCGGACCCACATACGTAAGTAAGGGTCCAGTTTGATTCATGGTTAACACTAGTATGGATCCTAAAGAAGTTGGGATATTCCCTTCGACAGTAGTAGTAGCTGCTTCTCCTGTGATCGGTGGAGGTATTTCTCCATGGTTTGGCTCGTTAGCCATACTACTCTCTCCGTTTCCTTTCCTAACAGTATATTTGTTGGTTACTCTACCACTTTGTAATAACATGCAATGTTATAACTGTACAGGAAAAAAACACAATAACATAGAAAATTAGCAACGTCCTACCAAGTGTGCCAATTTGTTTACCGTTGTTTTTGGTAAACAACCGCTGGTCTCCAAAAGGTAAGTTTTTTGGTTTACTTGCGGGATCGACCAAACTAATCCCAGAACATATGCTAATCTTTATGTAAAATGAGTAAGAAGGAAGAACGTACGTTCGACCCAGGGGAAAGATGTTTAAGATTGTTGAACAGTAAGCAAAAGCATAAAAATGCAAGTAAAAGAAGTAAAAAGATGACTTTGTAGGATAATGGTAAAGTAATGTAAAAAGACTTTTATTAAGTAAAAAAAGGTGTTTCTAACGTACATTGCTCTGCTTTTATCCTTTCTCACGCATTAGTTACTTGGATAATATTTGAGAGATTTAGTACCATAAGTTGAACACACTTAAAAATTACACAAGCTTCTTAATTTATACTAAAAGTAGGTAACCGTCGAGGGGACATTCTGCGCTAGGATGAAGACAAGTGTCTTCTGCATGCCTCTCGACCCATAGCCTTTTTCCACGTTACCTTCCCTTAGACGCTGATGAAAACCACCTTTCCCTCTAATAATTCAAATTTCAAAATGGTCTTCGTCCCATGTGCCAAGGCGCGAACACTTTCCTTCAGTCGAACAACCTAAATCTGCTTCAGTCGAATGAACCTTTGGTCGAAGCTTCTTATCATAACTTAGATCCTTTTCCTTAAGTTATCTCATGCATCGAATTATACCTCCTGGTTTAGTTCGTTTCTAGTTGTTTGGTCAAAGAGACCAAATATAGTAAGTGTCGAATTTGGGAGCCAACAATGTCAAGCTCATAGCAATGTGCAGGTTCATGGAATCTTTCAATTGTTATCATAAGGGCTTCGTTGTCACATCTGACCTTGAACATTGAAGACATGGTTGCCAAAACGTCAGCCAACTGGTTTTCTTCCCTAGGGAAGTGCTCAAAAGTGATCTCTTCGAAGTAAGGAATTAAGGATAGCACAAGTTCCTTGTAAGGGATAAGATTAGGGTGTTTAGTGTCCCAATATCCTTTTACTTGGCTGATCACTAGGGCAGAATCCCCGAACACATCCAAATGCATGATCCTTAAGTCAATAGCAACTTTCAGACCTAAGATGCATGCTTCATACTCGACCATATTGTTTGTGAAATTGAAGCATATTATGGCAGTGAAAGGAGTGTGGCAACCTTAGGGAGAGATGATCACATCACCAATTTCGTTACCTAAGGCTTTGGAAGCCCCATCGAATACCATAGTCCATCGGGATCCTTGTTCAGGTCCGTCATATGGTCCAGGTTTCACACAGTCGGTTACCAGCATGATGTTCTCATCAGGGAAGTCGAAGTTCATTGACTGATAATCATCCACAACTTGGTGAGCCAAATAATCTGCTAGTACACTTTCTTTGATGGCCTTTTGAGTCGTGTATTGAATGTCGTACTCAGTCAAGATCATTTTCCATCTGGTTATCCGTCCGGAAAGGGTAGGTTTCTCAAAGATGTACTTGATTGGGTCCATCTTAGAAATCAACAGAGTGGTATGAGTCAACATATATTGTCTTAGCCGGCGAGCAGCCCATGCCAGAGCGTAGCAAGTTTTCTCGAGCAGTGAATATCTAGTTTCACAGTCGGTAAACTTTTTGCTCAGGTAGTAAATAGCATGCTCTTTTCAGCCTGACTCGTCATGTTGGCCTAAAACACACCCCATAGAGTTCTCTAATACTGTCAAGTACATGATCAAGGGTCTTACTTCAACTAGAGGCATGAGAATATGAGGTTCTTATAAGTATTCTTTGATTTTGTCAAAGGAAATCTGGCACTCATCATTCCATCTGACTACCTGATCTTTCTTCAAGAGTTTGAAGAGTGGCTCATAAGTAGCAGTCAAGTGAGATATGAAACAGGCAATGTAATTGAGACGACCCAAGAATCATCTGACTTCTTTCTCAGAATGAGGGACTGACATTTCTTTGATGGCCTTTACCTTTGCAGGATCAACTTCAATTCCTTTATTGCTGACGATAAAACCTAGAAGCTTTCCAGATCGTACTCCAAACGTGCACTTGTTAGGGTTTAACGTCAACTTGTACTTCTTCAGCCTCTCGAATAATTTGTGCAAGTGATCGAGATGTTCTTCTTCGGTTTATGATCTGGCAATCATATCATCCATATATACCTCTATCTCATGATGAATCATGTCATGAAATAAAGCTACCGAAGTTGTTGTACCCCAAAATTTTCCCTCCCATATTCTTCAAGGTTTGTCAAGAATCATCTTCAAATGGTTCAAGGTTTCTCAAGGATTGCACAGTCCAAATGCCTCCTAAGCCAGTCAAAATTAGGGTTTTGGTTCTTTCAAGGAATTTGAGATTTTTAATGGCTCAATTAAGTCTCATGGGCCTATATACATTGTCAAGCATCTACATGTCAAGTCTCAAGTCTCACAATGCCAGTTTGGACAGTCAAAAGCCTCATTTGATCTACAGTCGACTGCAGGGGCAAAATGGTCATTTTACAGTCAAAAGTCAGAATTTTTGGTCAACATCTTATTTTGAGGTCACAATCATCATTTGATCAAGTCTTGATCATGATTCCACAAGGATGGCTCAAAAATCATCAAAGATGCAAAAGTTACTATTTTTGGATAGTAGAAAACTCAACTGTATCTTGACCAAGGCATAACTTTTTCATGGTTCATCAGAAAAATCCTATCCAATGCTCATTTTGAACGGGATGACATTTCCTACAAATCATCTTCACATTCCAAGTCCAAGAAATGCTCTCATAAAAAGTTATCAATTTCTACATTATAGGTCAATTTCAAAAGTCAACAAAAAGGCATTTTAAGTCAAAGACCATAACATGAGATTGGTAAATCCAAATTACATGGGACCAAAGGCATTGGTTAGAGGACTTCAATACCTTTCCAAAATGTCCAAGAACATGTTCATATGATCAAAATTGAGCAAGATATGCATTGGAGAAGTTGGGAAATTTTTATGAATTTGCAAAAGTCAACTATCCTTAAAACTTCAATTTTTGACAAAAGGGCCCACTTTCTTCCATTTGATTCAGCCTTGTCATGCCACACACGTGTCCCATGATTAATTTCAAGATCAAACATTTATTTTTCTATTTTATTTAATTTTTATTGATTTAATTCATTTTAAATCTATAATAATTCAAATAAAATCTAAAAATCAATGGAATAGTATCTTTATGATTTGAACAACTTTCATATATCATGTGCCAACTAACCAATTCGTGCTAGGGCTTTTTTGTGCATAAAATCTTAGATTTGCTTCAAATTTGGAAAGGTTTTCAATGGTGGTCAATCAAATCAACAAACTTCAATACACAAAGATACAAGCCCAAATTTGGACCTAGACTAATTGCCTTATACATATACAAGGAGCCTAAACCTAATTCACGACCTAAGGATTGCTAAAAACGGCCAAGGCAAAACTGAAAATTGTTGGAAAAATGGGTGATCAAGAGCAGTATTGCAGACGTTTTCAAACCAAAAGGAGCATGTAGCCTTCTTCCTTGCTATCCACTAAAGCTAACGCGATCAGCACCACGTCCTAAAACCCCCTGAACAACGCTGTAAGTTATCACGAAGTTAGCCTTGAACACGAAATCGCAACTCTTAATTCTTGCACTTTTTCTTCAAAGCATTGGCATATTCATGTTTCTTGTTTGATTTCTAACCTAATGGAAATATTCAATTTTGTTTTTATGCCCTATACTGTGATACCCGATTCTAGGGTTTATGGGCTTGCTTTTTAGGCGTTTTCGATGCAGGGAAAATTGGTCACCATAATTGGTAAAGGAGTGATCAGGAGATGGAGACGAGACCAACCATGGTCTTGGAATGAATTTTTGCAGCATAGGGACGATTTTAGGAAAGGCCTACGAAACTTCCTGCGAATAAAAATCTGCAGGTAAATAACCAGCAATTTTGATGAAGAAGACGATGATGTGTTGCAGCATGATTGGCCCATTTAAAATTAAAGCGCGTTTTTTTGTTTTGCTAGCATATTAATTGATTTATGAATATTATATTTAGTCTTTATTACACTAACAAATAAACAAGGCAGTTGGGTTGGTTGAAGCGCACATGCATAGTCCCTTGGGACCTGGGTTCGAATCCCAGGTCCCCCAAAACCCTTTGTGCTATTTTATTTCAGGAAGTTATGTACAACACTCCAAGCAAGTCTCACCATACGCCTCATCCAGATGCACGCCAAGTGGCCACAGTCACAAATCCAGTGGTCATAAGATGATCCTCACCATACTCCTGGTCAACCCACGCGTAGGCAAATCCAGAAAGTCAGAAGGGCTTGAGTGTTATTGGGCTTGAATATTGCTAACAAAACCCCAAAGCTGGCCCATCACCCCCCTGGTTTATTATTTCTTCTTATTTTCCTTTTCTTTTATTTTATTTTTACTAACTCTTATTATTATTATTACTATATTTATTTAACTAACCTAATTAATATTTTTTATAATAAAATTCAGAAAACAAAAAAATGTAAATATTTTTATTATTATTATTTATTAATTCACTTTATTTTTTGTAAATAAATATAATTAATTAATTTAGTTAATTAGGTTAACTTTAATTTTTTTCACAATAAATAAAATTAATATAGAAATTAGGGTTTTACTAACTTTTGACTTTATTTTATTTTTTATTTTATTTTCATTAAAACATAAAAACTAAAAAAAATACTTTTTCTTTTAATTAATTGATTAATTAGTTTTAGGGTTAATATTTAATTAAATGCAAAAAGGACCAAACTTCTTTCATTTCTCAAAAAGGGTCAAAACCCTAAAGACTTTTCCGGATTCAATTTCCTTTCGCGCATATTTATTTTGATTATATTTATGTAACTGCTCCGAGGATGTAATAGCGTAATTAGGACTTTTATCGCTTTCTTTTATTTTTCGCAATTTATTTTCAAGGGTTATGTTTTTGGCGATGTAAATACCCGACGCCTTGTAATAGCGTAGATTTACTTTCCGGAATTTACTTTCCGCAACTATTAACTGTTATGCATGACAAGACTTGTTCTGAAAATAAAATCAACCCGTAGCTCACCATAACGTGTTCAAAGATAATTTAACTGAATCCTGACACACTCGCACATGCCACTTCTAGGGTACGCCTCACTTGGTTGCCTCGACGTGGTCATTGAGTATAGGATGTTTTAGAAGTCGCCCTCCTGTCTAAAGATCCAAGTTGCCTCGAAACAGTTGCCTCAGATAAAAAAGGATCTAGGATATTAGGGTTACCGCTAAGGCGTCCTAACGTTGCTTTGGTTACCACACATGTCCCTATAATTGAATTGACCCGAATAACTCTGACGATGGTGCTACCTACTTCTCAATAGTGGGATAATACTGTCTAAAGGACATTTACACAGCTTAATTCCTTTAGAGTAGGTAGATTTCTCCTGGGTACTTGCTCTTTCAAAAACAAAAACAACTTTTCGCACCTACACTTTCAAAAAGTTTTCAAACAAACACTTCATACACTCTTGAGGACTGATACAAGAGTTACCTAAAAGTTTTCAAAACGAAACTTTTTCAAAACCCACAAACACAAGAAAAGCAAGCAATTTTTGAAAACATAGTGAGCAAGTACCTAAGAGCCCGTGGATAACCACAGATAGAAAGGATGCTAACACCTTCCCTTTCTATAATATACCTCCCGAACCGAAAAACATCTCGAAAAGGAATTTTGTTGTGCTTTTGTCCTTTCCTTGTTGGAGAACATAAAAGACGGTGGCGACTCTTGCTTACCGCGACATTTCGCGAAACCAGCATTTCAAAACAGTCAGTTCTATTTCCACCGATCACAGAACTGGCGACTCTGCTGGGGATTTTTATAAGTGAGGTGTACCTTAGGATTAGACCACTCTTATGTTTTCAATTGAATGCTTTGTTTGCTTTAATATTTGTGGGCTTGCATCGGAGTTTCATAGATCCTAACCCGGATTTAGGGAATACCCTTTAGGTAGCAAAAAGTTGTGAGGGACCTGTCCGGCGTAGACTGACACGGGTGAAGCAGTAGCTACATTGGTGTGACACCTTGGTCTGTACCGATATCCCTTGTGTTGGAACGAGGAGAATATGGGTCTTCTGAGGAGTCATTAAGCACCAACTGACCTTAGAACCCTAAATTGACCCAACTTGGCCATAGAACACTAGCAGTATGCTACACTCATTGAGGCTAAACTCTCGCGATGGTTCTGGCCGCAAGAAAAGATTGCGAAGCTGGAGTTATGACCGATTGAGGGTAGTCAGTGATATTGAGATCCTCTAGAACCCGGTTACTATTTTCTAGGACAGGTCTTAACCAACGAAACTGAAAGAGGGTAGTAACTAAACTTCATGTTGGCCTAAACTCTAAGGGCTGTCTTGTGTGACTTGTGTGCCTTCAAACTTGAACTACTTGCACATTCTTGTTATCTGACAATATGAGTTCCTTGCAGGTTTTGTTTACAGTCCTTAATCTGGGCTCATAACAGGGTTTACTTACATCACTCCATGCATAACATAACATCATATCATCATAACATTGCATACATCCTGCATAAGGACTAATCCATTTCAAGGATCTCAAGGGCTTGTGATGCAGGTCATGATGAATCAAATGTCTAGCAAGGGGCAAAGGGGATTTATTTTCCTCTAGCCAAGGTTGTTTGGAGATCAAAATACGATGACTTGAGTCAGGGGCTATGACCCACTCGATATGGTGAGCTTTAACTCTTGAGGAAGGACTCTCAACAACATGAAGTTCCTTCAATCAAGCTACCGGATTCAAATTCTAACAAGCTTCTCTGTTTACCCCGCGAGATCCTTGAAAACATTGCATGCATATCATACATATCATTGCATTACAGGTACCCTTTTTACAGGTCACTTATCTTCTTCACTGTTTATTTCAGCAATCATCATGTCTTCTGAACCTTCCGCTGAACAAGCTATCAAGGCCCTCCAGGCCCAGAACGCCCAGTTCCAGGAGTTGGTTATGAGCCTAGCCCAGGGTCAACAGGACCTGAAAACTCTGATTCTGAAAGAGAGGAAGAAGAAGAAGAAAAGGACTGTTTTATTCAACGCTAGACGCAGATCTGGGAATGGATCACAGAATGAGGTTGAGCTGACTACTTCATCTGTAGGCAAAGACAGTCCCCAAGAGAGAAGGGTTCCTAGTCCCGTGGTCTCCGACAACGAGACAGATTACAATGATGAACAGTACCCTTCTGCCGAGGATAGGTACAAACAGCTAGAGGACCGCCTAAGTGCTATGGAGATTCAACATGTGCCCGGGTTGGACTTTGGAGACCTAGGCTTATCCTCTGGGGTGGTGATTCCCCACAAGTTCAAGGCGCCTGCCTTTGCAAAATATGACGGAGCTTCCTGTCCTAAGCTACATCTCAGATCATATGCAAGGAAGATCCAACCTTACACTGCGGACAAGAACTTATGGATCCATTTCTTCCAGGATAGTCTTCCAGGGACTCAACTCGAATGGTTCTATCAACTAGATGGAGCCAACATTCGTATCTGGGAGGACTTGGCTACTGCGTTTTATAAGCAGTATCAGTATAATTCCGACCTCGCTCCTACACGTACCCAACTCCAGGGTATGTCACTAGGGACGGGTGAAGGATTTAAGGAGTATGCTCAAAAGTGGAGAGACCTTGCTGGAAGGGTGCAGCCACCTTTGACTGACCGTGAACTTGCGGACATGTTCTTGGGGACCCTGTCTGGTCCATTCTTCAACCATCTGATTGGGAATTCTTCTGCTGGGTTTAAAGACCTTATCTTGACTGGTGAGAGAATAGAAGCTGGTATCAAGTCTGGGAAAATACAGAAGGGTGACTCCTCGAACACTGAGAAGAAATCATTCAAGAAAGAATCCAGTGCTGTTTATGGTTCAAGAGGGAAGAATAGGTCCGAACACCGCCAAGCTGTCAACGCGGTGGTTATTTCAAAACCGGCCAGTGATCCTCAACATCGCAACCAACAAAGGGAAGAGAGACCTAGAAGGCAATTCACTCCCCTCAGCATGACCTTGTCCCATATATTGCCACAGTTGCTAAAGACCAATTTGGTAACTCTAAGGGACCCTCCTAAGAATCCCAACAAGACACCTTCAAGGTACAACCCCAACGCCCGTTGCGCTTATCACTCTGACAGCCCGGGGCATGCTACAGACGATTGTTGGACTTTGAGGAACAAGGTTCAGGACCTAATCGATGCAGAGGAGGTCGAGTTCGAAGCACCCGAGACTCCCAATGTGATCACTGCTCCCTTGCCAAAACATGGCTAGGATTGAGAGACTTTTGTTCATTTGAATTCTGATATTGTATTTTTCTTTGCTTATTCAAACAATTATCATGTCAAACTCTCTTATTTCATTAATGCATTACATGTGTCTGTTTTGAAGTAATTGTGTTCACTATGCTTAAAACTGCGTTCATTTTTTGATGTTCAAATGCTCGATTAAAAACTCTAAGCCTTTTGAGGGAGGATGACGAAAATGATACCACAATCTTTACAATATGCTTTTGAATAGACCCCGCTGATGAGGTATAGGCATTGTTTCAAATCCTAAACAGTGGAGTTATAAGGAAGATAATCCCTAGTCAACCCCTTTGAGCCAAAGAAGTCGGAGTTTTTCTTTTCAAAAATTAAAACCCTTAATCATAACCTGGGGCAGTGTAGTTTTCTCAGTTTAATCCAGGTGCACAATGAATGACATCAAAAGATTCCTTCCAAAACAAAAGACAGTGATGGTTCTGAATAATCATAAAGACTGGCAGTCATTATCTCTCAAAATAAAAGCCCAATAAGTCAAAACCTATGAAGGAGACTTACAAAACTGGGGCATCCCGCTGACTGTAATCACAAAAGAAACAGTTCAGGAAAAAGACAGGGATAATAAAATCGAAAAGAAAGAGGTCCTACTAACCCTCGACAAAAAAGAAATGACTGCCTGTTCAAAATAAACTGTCAGCATCCGAACCATCACCGGTATATCAGAGTAAAGATTCAAACAAAATCTAATGCACGATTAGCTGAGTTTAGGATCAAAGAACATCACGAAGAGCGGGTGGGTACAAATAAATTTCGAGCCTTTATCCTTTGTTTCTTAAACCGTGAACCAGGCCATGTTATAACCATTAAAAGTCCTAGATGAAGCATGGGTTAGTTCGAAAGCATACTGTTACAAAAGGTATCCTGACTCCTGTAGGGCTCGCTGTAAAATCCTGAGTTGACATCACATTTTACAAAAAATCACTTGTTTTATTGAAAACTGCATTTTCAAAAACTTCAAGACAGACATAAGCTTTGCATTCTTGAAATAATATTGTTTGCATATGACTATTTGTTCAAACAGCAGAGAAATTCGCACGACGAATATCTAGTGAACAAAAACCTTCTCAACAAAAAGGATCACATCAAGTGGAAAAACACTTCCAATCCAGGGGCACGACATGAGCACTTCCCATCATTTGGGGCAGTCAAGTCAAGATTCAAGGAATCTCTCAAAATGCCAAATAGCCAGGGGCAAATCTCCGCCTGAGTCACTTGGGGCATTGGACATGAATTCCAGCAACGGATCTTGCGTGATCAAACATCTTATGGTAGTATGGAGACACAATACTACCGACAGTGACGACTCCCTACATCCTGAGAGCATGGACATAGTCAAAAAAATATTGCACATAATCAAAGACCCGCTAGGTTGACTGGCCTAGGCAAAAATAAGGGCTTCCCGGCGAACCAAAAAGGTTCGGGCAAAAATAAGGGATGAAAATGAAAAAATCTGTACACCCGACAAGTCGAAAACCTGAAAAGGCAGCTTGGGCAAAAATGGGTATCCCGGTGGACTGAAAACCCGAAAGGGCGGTCCAGGCAAAAGTTAGGGATCAAAAGCGTACGACTATGTCCCATCATCTTGTCACTCGCCTACCAAAAGAAGATTTGTCAATCGGCAGTTATCAAGCACCTCCACAGGTACCTTCTCCCGCAGAAATTGGGGCAATAAGAATTGTCCAAACTGTGCAAGGTGCCAAGGTAGGTTCAGCTGAAGAATGTGACCAAGATACCTTCACTCCCCGCAGAGTAAGACAAGATTCAACAATACTCTCCCCAAGCAGAGTTGGCCTCCCATCAGCCCCTAAAAAGGCACAGTATCCCCAGCAAGTCAGCATACTCTCCCCCAAGCAGAGTTGGTCTACCATCAGCCCTGAGAAAGTTAGGTATCCCCAGTAGATCTTAATATTCCCCATCGGAGTATACAGAGATTCCTCAGCAAGCATCCCTGACAGTCTTAATATTCATCAACGAAATATAAGATTGTTCCCCGGCGGAATACCAGACATCCCAGTGGAGCCATTTCCCCAGTACAGTCCTAAAAGTTTCCCCAGGAGAGTTGAGCCATCTCCCCAATAGATCCTGGAAGCTTATCCCCAGTAGAGTCTAGAAGCTGGTCCCCTGCAGAGTACAAATATCTCTCCCCGACCATGTTCAAAGGTTATTCCCCACCAGAGCCTAACTGGGTTATCCTCAGCAAATTACAACGGAAAGATCGTCCTCGGCGAAGTTCTTCCTATCCCCAGTGGAGTTCATCAAATCCCTCAACAGAGCTTATCAACAGGAATCCCCAGCAGAGTTAGCATTAAAATCTCATTAAAGCATCTCTTCCCACAGAATAATTCCCCGCAGAGTAATCTCTTCACCAGTTTATTCCCCAATGGAGTCATCTTCTCCTACTGGTTTATTCTGGCAATCATCTTCATTCATCATCCTCAGCGGAAACGAAGAATTCAACATCATTCTCCAGCGGCTCCGGGATTTGTCTTCCCCATCTAAAAGCATCACATTTCCATACATCATGATACATGCATATACGCATCATATCACACAATCTCATTTATTCCTGAGAACGTCATGACATCATGCATTTCATACATCATGACATTGCATACAACTAATGTTTTGCCTTTTCAGGAAAAGGCCAAATCAAAGGATGATCGCCATCAACCTTTTGAAGTTCCAGATTCGATACCTGTATCTAGCCAGGGCATATCTTTGAGCGACTGATTAGAGGTCTACGCCTGTATCCAGCCAGGAAAGCTATCTCGATCAACCTTTTGAAGTTCCAGATTCGATACCTGTATCTAGCCAGGGCATATCTGTGAGCGACTGATTAGAGGTCTACGCCTGTATCCAGCCAGGAAAGCTATCTCGATCAACCTTTTGAAGTTCCAGATTCGATACCTGTATCTAGCCAGGGCATATCTGTGAGCGACTGATTAGAGGTCTACGCCTGTATCCAGCCAGGAAAGCTATCTCGATCAACCTTTTGAAGTTCTAGATTCGATACCTGTATCTAGCCAGGGCATATCTGTGAGCGACTGATTAGAGGTCTACGCCTGTATCCAGCCAGGAAAGCCATCTCGATCAACCTTTTGAAGTTCCGGATTCGATACCTGTATCTAGCTAGGGCATATCTGTGAGCGACTGATTAGAGGTTTACGCCTGTATCCAGCCAAGAAAGCTATCTCGATCAACCTTTTGAAGTTCCAGATTCGATACTTGTATCTAGCCAGGGCATATCTGTGAGCGACTGATTAGAGGTTTATGCCTGTATCCAGCCAGGAAAGCTATCTCGATCAACCTTTTGAAGTTCTACATTCGATACCTGTATCTAGCCAGGGCATATCTGTGAGCGACTGATTAGAGGTCTACGCCTGTATCCAGCCAGGAAAGCTATCTCGATCAACCTTTTGAAGTTCCAGATTCGATACCTGTATCTAGCCAGGGCATATCTGTGAGCGACTGATTAGAGGTCTACACCTGTATCCAGCCAGGAAAGCTATCTCGATCAACCTTTTGAAGTTCCAGATTCGATACCTGTATCTAGCCAGGGCATATCTGTGAGCGATTGATTGTAGGTCTATACCTGTATCTAGCCAGGAAAGTATCTGCATGAAGAGATTGAAGATCATCACCTGTAACAGGCCAGGAATTTATCTTTCTTTCTCAAGTACGCAAGTTCTCGCTAAGGAATCTCTTACGCGATCGACATCTCCAAATGGCATCCATAAGCCCATTCCCGACAAGATTTTGTCACATCTCCAGATGGCATCTATAAGCCCATCCTCCTATCCACCATCTCTCCAAATGGCATCTGTAAGCCCATTCCCGACATCACATTGCTGATACTACACTATGCGAGTGCAAATTTCTGGGCACTCTAGTGTTCAATCATCTTCCACCTTCGGATCACGAAAGGCACGCAGCCAATCTACATCCTCAGGTCTAAGAAGATTAAACAGGGGCAACTGTTGTACCCCAAAATTTGCCCTCCCATATTCTTCAAGGTTTGTCAAGAATCATCTTCAAATGGTTCAAGGTTTCTCAAGGATTGCACAGTCCAAATGCCTCCTAAGCCAGTCAAAATTAGGGTTTTGGTTCTTTCAAGGAATTTGAGATTTTTAATGGCTCAATAAAGTCTCATGGGCCTATATACATTGTCAAGCATCTACATGTCAAGTCTCAAGTCTCACAATGCCAGTTTGCACAGTCAAAAGCCTCATTTGATCTACAGTCGACTGCAGGGGCAAAATGGTCATTTTACAGTCAAAAGTCAGAATTTTTGGTCAACATCTTATTTTGAGGTCACAATCATCATTTGATCAAGTCTTGATCATGATTCCACAAGGATGGCTCAAAAATCATCAAAGATGCAAAAGTTACTATTTTTGGACAGTAGAAACGTCAACTGTATCTTGACCAAGGCATAACTTTTTCATGGTTCATTAGAAAAATCCCATCCAATTCTCATTTTGAAGGAGATGACATTTCCTACAACTCATCTTCACATTCCAAGTCCAAGAAATGCTCTCATAAAAAGTTATCAATTTCTACATTATAGGTCAATTTCAAAAGTCAACAAAAAGGCATTTTAAGTCAAAGACCATAACTTCAGATTGGTAAATCCAAATTACATGGGACCAAAGGCATTGGTTAGAGGACTTCAATACCTTTCCAAAATGTCCAAGAACATGTTCATATGATCAAAATTGAGCAAGATATGCATTGGAGAAGTTGGGAAATTTTTATGAATTTGCAAAAGTCAACTATCCTTAAAACTTCAATTTTTGACAAAAGGGCCCACTTTCTTCCATTTGATTCAGCCTTGTCATGCCACACACGTGTCCCATGATTAATTTCAAGGTCAAACATTTATTTTTCTATTTTATTTAATTTTTATTGATTTAATTCATTTTAAATCTATAATAATTCAAATAAAATCTAAAAATCAATGGAATAGTATCTTTATGATTTGAACAACTTTCATATATCATGTGCCAACTAACCAATTCGTGCTAGGGCTTTTTTGTGCATAAAATCTTATATTTGCTTCAAATTTGGAAAGGTTTTCAATGGTGGTCAATCAAATCTCCAAACATCAATACACAAAGATACAAGCCCAAATTTGGACCTAGACTAATTGCCTTATACATATACAAGGAGCCTAAACCTAATTCATGACCTAAGGATTGCTAAAAACGGCCAAGGCAAAACTGAAAATTGTTGGAAAAGTGGGTGATCAAGAGCAGTATTGTAGACGTTTTCAAACCAAAAGGAGCACGTAGCCTTCTTCCTTGCTATCCACTGAAGCTAACGCGATCAACACCACGTCCTAAAACCCCCTGAACAACGCTGTAAGTTATCACGAAGTCAGCCTTGAACACGAAATCACAACTCTCAATTCTTGCACTTTTTCTTCAAAGCATTGGCATATTCATGTTTCTTGTTTGATTTCTAACCTAATGGCAATATTCAATTTTGTTTTTATGCCCTATACTGTGATACCCGATTCTAGGGTTTATGGGCTTGCTTTTTAGGCGTTTTCAATGCAGGGAAAATTGGTCACCATAATTGGTACAGGAGTGATCAGGAGATGGATACGAGACCAACCATGGTCTTGGAATGAATTTTTGCAGCCTAGGGACGATTTTAGGAAAGGCCTACGAAACTTCCTTAGGATAAAAATCCGCAGGTAAATAACCAACAATTTTGATGAAGAAGACGATGATGTGTTGCAGCATGATTGTCCCATTTAAAATTAAAGCGCGTTTTTTTGTTTTGCTAGCATATTAATTGATTTATGAATATTATATTTAGTCTTTATTACACTAACAAATAAACAAGGCAGTTGGGTTGGTTGAAGCGCACATGCATAGTCCCTTGGGACCTGGGTTCGAATCCCAGGTCCCCCAAAACCCTTTGTGCTATTTTATTTCAGGAAGTTATGTACAACACTCCAAGCAAGTCTCACCATACGCCTCATCCAGATGCACGCCAAGTGGCCACAGTCACAAATCCAGTGGTCATAAGATGATCCTCACCATACTCCTGGTCAACCCACGCGTAGGCAAATCCAGAAAGTCAGAAGGGCTTGAGTGTTATTGGGCTTGAATATTGCTAACAAAACCCCAAAGCTGGCCCATCACCCCCCTGGTTTATTATTTCTTCTTATTTTCCTTTTCTTTTATTTTATTTTTACTAACTATTATTATTATTATTACTATATTTAGTTAACTAACCTAATTAATATTTTTTATAATAAAATTCAGAAAACAAAAAAATGTAAATATTTTTATTATTATTATTTATTAATTTCACTTTATTTTTTGTAAATAAATATATAATTAATTAATTTAGTTAATTAGGTTAACTTTAATTTTTTTCACAATAAATAAAATTAATATAGAAATTAGGGTTTTACTAACTTTTGACTTTATTTTATTTTTTATTTTATTTTCATTAAAACATAAAAACTAAAAAAAAATACTTTTTCTTTTAATTAATTGATTAATTAGTTTTAGGGTTAATATTTAATTAAATGCAAAAAGGACCAAACTTCCCTCTTTTCTCAAAAAGGGTCAAAACCCTAAAGACTTTTCCGGATTCAATTTCCTTTCGCGCATATTTATTTTGATTATATTTATGTAACTACTCCGAGGATGTAATAACGTAATTAGGACTTTTATCGCTTTCTTTTATTTTTCGCAATTTATTTTCAAGGGTTATGTTTTTGGCGATGTAAATACCCGACGCCTTGTAATAGCGTAGATTTACTTTCCGCAATTTACTTTCCGCAACTATTAACTGTTATGCATGACAAGACTTGTTCTGAAAATAAAATCAACTCGTAGCTCACCATAACGTGTTCAAAGATAATTTAACTGAATCCTGAAACACTCGCACATGCCACTTCTAGGGTACGCCTCACTTGGTTGCCTCGACGTGGTCATTGAGTATAGGATGTTTTAGAGGTCGCCCTCCTGTCTAAAGATCCAAGTTGCCTCGAAACGGTTGCCTCGGATAAAAAAGGATCTAGGACATTAGGGTTACCGCTAAGGCGTCCTAACGTTGCTTTGGTGACCACACATGTCCCTATAATCGAATTGACCCGAATAACTCCGACAACGGTGCTACCTACTTCTCAATAGTGGGATAGTACTGTCTAAAGGACATTTACACAACTTAATTCCTTTAGAGTAGGTAGATTTCTCCTGGGTACTTGCTCTTTCAAAAACAAAAACAACTTTTCGCACCTACACTTTCAAAAAGTTTTCAAACAAACACTTCATACACTCTTGAGGACTGATACAAGAGTTACCTAGAAGTTTTCAAAACGAAACTTTTTCAAAACCCACAAACACAAGAAAAGCAAACAATTTTTGAAAACATAGTGAGCAAGTACCTAAGAGCCCGTGGATAACCACAGATAGAAAGGGTGCTAACACCTTCCCTTTCTATAATCTACCTCCCGAACCGAGAAACATCTCGAAAAGGAATTTTGCTGTGCTTTTGTCCTTTCCTTGTTGGAGAACATAAAAGACGGTGGTGACTCTTGCTTACCGCGACATTTCGCGAAACCAGCATTTCAAAACAGTCAGTTCTATTTCCACCGATCACAGAAGCCCTTTGATATGTTTCCCCTGCATTCTTCAGTCCGAACGGCATGGCCTTGTAATAGAAGGTGCCCCCTTACATAACGAAAGTAGACTTCTCCATGTCTTTGGGGAACATCTTTATTTGATTATAACCTGAGAAGCCATCCATGAAAGAGAAGACTTTATGTTGAGCAATATTATCAACTAAGACGTCAATGTGTGGTAGAGGAAAGTCATCCTTGGGGCTCGCCCTATTCAGATCCCTATAGTCTATGCACATGCGAACTTTCCCATCTTTCTTTGGCACTGGCACCATATTGGCAACCCATTGAGGATATGATGTCATATCTAGGAACCATGCATCAAATTGTTTCATCACTTCAGCTTTGATCTTTTCAGACATATCAGGCCTCATGCGACGAACCTTTTGTTTAACAGGATGACAGTCTTCTCTCGTCGGGAGACGATGAACTATGATGTCGGTATCCAACCCAGGCATATCTTCATAAGACCAAGAAAATACTTCCACATAATCACACAACATCTGAACCAACCTTCTCTTAACACTGCTTTCTAAATATTACTGATTCTGATTTCCTTCTTATCTGACTCAGTACCCAGGTTGATAACTTCAACTGACTCTTTGTGCGGTTGAATAACTTTTTCCTCTTGTAATAGAAGTCAGGCTAGTTCTCCCGATATGTCACAATCTTCCTCGCCTTCGTCTTCGGCTTGGTTGATAGGATATTCAAAGTTATATTCGGCAATAGTATAGTCATTGGCAATATGATCCAGAGTGGATGTGGACCTGCATGTGTGTGTATATGTGTGTGTGTGTGCATATAAGATACATGGCTAAAAAATGTATTTGCAAGAAAGAAAAGACAATGAACACAAATATTTGAATGCAAAAGAGTCCAATGTACTGAATGATCATATGATTAGATGAACATAAATAAAACCCTTGACAAATGGACAAAAGTGCCCCGAGCCAGGCACATGGCTTAAAAGTCACTGTTAAAGTATTACAGACAACAAGTTCTTGAATTGAAAGAAAAGCAATAACAAGTAGATTACTCCTCAATGAAGGATACGAGCATAAAGTCTTTCGGATGCCAATTCTTCAGCTTTGTTGTAGTTGGATACACCCACTCTTCAAATGCAGCTTCTTCTTCAGAATCACCCACGGCGTTGACTTCACAGCTTCCAATACAGAGAGGTGGATTTCCAGCACGAGCATGCATCACTTCCTTCTGAGCTTTGACGGTGAAGCCTAAACCAAACCTGTCCGCTTTAAATGGGATATCGAGGAGTTTCCCACAAGTATCGCAATTTCTTTCTTCAATTACTGCACGTGCGCCTTTGACTGAAACCATCTTTGGTGTGGCCTTAACAACTTTAGACTCATCAGAAGAACATTTGGTAGCAGCAATCATCGGTGGTACAACCACAAAGGCTTGACATGGGGTTTCAATGAATTCTCCGTCCATCTCTACATACTTGAAAGAGTTAAGGTAGCTCACCATAAACTCTTCTTCCCCACAGATGGTGACTATTCTTCCCTTGACTGGATATTTGAGTTTCTGATGGAGGGTTGAGGTCACTACCCCAGCTTTATGGATCCACGGACGACCTAACAGACAAGAATATGCCAGACGAATATCTATAATATAGAAGGTGGAGTTGAAGATTTTGGAGCCCACTTTGATTGGAAGATCTACCTCTCCATGAACAGTCCTCTTTGATCCGTCAAATGCCCTTACAATGATATCCCTTGGCTTCAAGACTAAATCTTCACAGTCAAGACAGTGTAACGCCCCCTTGGGTAATACATTCAGAGAAGAACCAGTGTCGACTAACACATGTGCTAAGATAGTCCCTTTGCACTCGATAGAAACATGTAAAGCTTTATTGTGATTCTTCCTGAGAGGTGTTAATTCAGCATCTGAAAATCCCAAGCCATTATCAGTTGTCAGGCTAGCTACGCAATTCTCAAATTGGTCCATTGTTGTCTCATGGGGGACATGAGCCTTTTTCAGGAACTTGATTAATGTTCGAGCATGGGCATCGGAGCAAAGCAACAATGACAACACTAAAATCTTAGAAGGGGTTTACCCCAACTGTTCTACAATCTTGAAGTCGCTTCTTTTTATGATCTTCAAAATCTCGTCCATCTCACGAGCGGAGGGTTCTTCATCAACTACGTCCTTGGAGGGTACTTCAATCACAACAGGCTCAGCCACCTTCTCTTTCCCACTTGTGTCAGTACCTGGCTTGGTGGCAGTAATGCGGATGGGCGTCCTTGTAACAACTGGTGGTGAGATATTGCGTGAAAATATTCTCCTAGTTCTAGTTACTTTTCTTGAGCCAGCTATGTTTCCAACATTGTCATCTTTTTCTTCATCGATCCAGGCATCTTTTTTAATCCCATGATAGAACACTTCAGCACCGTAATTCCATGGTACTGCTTTATTTGAAGAATAAGGAATCGGTCAGGGATTGGTAATTATTAAGGGAGAAACAGTGGGTTCATTTGAAATCCTAATAGGACCTTTGGAGGTGATCCAAAGAGGCTTGTTGGAGATGGTAATAATGGAGAGGTCTTCACATTTGTCAATCAAATTTTTGGCAAGTGGGGTTTTCTCAAATAAAATTTCGTGGCTATCCATCAGGCATTGAATGCCTTTCTTCAGCCCCCCACATCCATTGAGTTACCTTGTACAGCACATACAGTCTTTTTCACTGCCAGGGAAGATCCCGACTTTCAATAGATTATTCTTGATTACATTCAGCGGAGTGGTCAATTCTTCAACAGAGGCAACAAAAATTGTATCTTCAACAACATTAACATTTTTGCCATGCTTCAGCATCAGAGCGGTAATTACATTCGATGTTGGAGGAGGATCAAACTCAATAGTATTGATGTCAATCAAATCCTCGATTCTGTTCTTCAAGGCCCAGCACTGGTCAGTCTCGTTCCCGTGGCTGTTTGAATGGTAAGCACACTTAGCGTTCAGATTATACTTTGGTGACGAGGTGTCAGGGTTGGCAGGAGGATCGCGCAATGTCACTAAATTAGATTTGAGAAAATGTTGAAGGGCTTGAGACAGTGACATGCCTAACCTTGTAAATTGTCTTCTTAGAGTTTTAAAACATTGATGATTTGCAGATGATCTTGGAGTAGGAGTTGGATTGGAGATTTAGACAGCATTGACAGACGGGTGATCGTTCTTCTTGGTGCGGGCCCTTGCCCCATACACATCATTTAATTCCTTTTTTGCAGCAAAAGGTTTCTTGATAGGATTGGGAGTGGAGGTAGATGCCACATAGATCTTCCCACTTTTGATGCCACTTTCAACTCTTTCACCAGTTAAGATTAATTCGGTGAAACCAGAAGAAGAGCAGCCAACCAACAGATTGAAGAAAGGACCAGATAAAGTGCTCATGAACATGTCGATGTGCTCCTTATCAGTCAAGGGAGGTTGGACCCTACTGGCAAGGTCTCTCCATTTTTGGGCATATTCCATAAGTCCTTCATTCTTTCCCATGGTCATATCTTGCAACTGAACCCTCGTTGGCGCCAAGTCGACATTGTACTGATACTGATGGTAGAAGGCAGTAGCTAGATCCTCCCAAGTGTTAATACGAGAACCATCTAACTGATAAAACCAATCAAGTTGATTTCCAGCCAAGCTCTCTTGGAAAAAGTGAACCCAGAGCTTCTTATCAGCAGTGTGTGGCTGTATCCTGCGCACATAAGATTTCAAATGGAGTTTTGGACAAGAAACCCCATCGTACTTTGCAAAGAGTGGTACTTTTAATTTGTGGGGAATGACTACCCCAGAGATCAAACCCAAATCATCAAAATCTAAACTGGGGACGGCTTGGATTTCAACAGCTTTCAATCTGTCTTCTAACTGCTTGTATTTGATATCAGCGGGTGGATACTGCTCGTTGAAATAATCATCATCAAATTCTTGATCATTAGCACATTATGCCTGAGTACTCTTGACCTCACTGACCTGGTTCTCGTCCTCTTCATATGAGTCTCCTCCTACTGGGATTTGACAGATTGTCTCCTTGAACCTTCTACCCATGTTGAGTAGAGCTTTCTTCTTTGGCTTCTTCTTAACGGCCAGCAAAGCCATCATATCTTGCTGCCCCTTGGCTAGGGCTAGTAAAGCTTCATGAAACTTAGAATTCTGGGCTTGGAGATCCGTCACAGTCTTCTCTAGATCCATCTTGCTGAAATAAACATCGGAAAGATAAGGAAACCTGTTATGTGAAAACCTGTCATGTTATGATGCATGGAATATGTACATGCAAATGATTTCAAGGACTAATGAAGTTTAAATTTGTATAGACAAAAGAAATGAACAAACGTTAATTCTTATTAGACAAAACAAGAAAGATTACACCATGCCTCTTGGTCTTACAAAATAACTTTCTAAGATAAAAAGACGGAACACATCCTCTTTGGTGCGAGATAAGCGTTCACACTTTGCTCTTCTTGTAGCTGCTTCGTAAGCTCCAAGGCCCTCTTTTCACTAGCATAGAATTGAGCCTCGAAAGTATCTCGTTCTCCCTTCATCTAGATCCAACCCTTTTGCAAGTCTTCGAGATAGGTAGGCATGTCGGGATGGAGGATAATGTAAGGAACATCTCCTTCAACGACAGGCTCCACAATGAATGGTAAGATAGAGGGATAAGGCGTCACAAGTTTCTGAGCACGAGCTCGTACCCATTTGAGATAAGGCTCGAGGGGAATGGAATTCTTGTTTCCTAGCGTCTTGCTATCCACCTTGTTCAACATCCTCCAAGCTCGGATAAATCTCTGGCGGTGACCTTGATCGTCACTCTCGTAGTCAAATACCAAACCTTGAATAAGTATCTCGTGTGGACCATCCCTTCGGGCGTAACCAAATTGTCTTAAGGCTAAGCAAGGGTTGTAGGTGACACCTCCTCTAATTCCAAGCAAAGGGACATTAGGTAATTCTCCACAACAGTCGACAATATGTAATTCCAACCAATGAATATCTGAATGTCTGAGTGTCATCAACCTATGGTACCATCTTGAACCTTGCTCATTCTTCAATATAGATTGGGGGAGATGCAAAATAAACCATCTTTCCAATAGAGGAGTATAACACATAAGGATACCTCTTTTCCTCATAGTACGAGTGTGAAAGGAACGTAGGATGTCCCCTAGAAAAGTAGGCACCGGGTTATGAGACATGAAGATTTTGACGGTGTTTACATCAATGAGTTGGTCAGGATTTGGAAACAAAACCATCCCATAGATGAGGAGAGCCACAATTTCCTCAAAAGATTGCAAATCCAAAGAGTTCCAACAGTTTTGGGCTTTCTCAAATAAGAACTTTGCTAGGAAACCTTTGACACCACTCCTTGTTTCCCAATTAGTTGTGATATCAGATGGTTGCAAGTGTAGAGCTTGAGCAATCTCTTCTGGATTTGGATCTCTTTTCGTACCGTTGAAAGGTAATTGATTGAGAATGGGAATCCTCAAAAGTTGGGAGAGTTCTTCCAAAGTCGAAACAAGTTGATAATCGGGAAATGTGAAGCAATGGTGTAAAGGATCAAAGAACTGAAAGAGAACCTACATCATGTCTTCATCAGTGTTGGAGGTGACTAAGTTTAGTAGGCGACCATGTCTTTCGGTAAATGGAGAATTTTCAGGAATCCTTGATACTAGCTCTTTAAGTTGAGGAGGGATCCTCACGAGATTGACTAGAATGGTTTTTCTGCGAATAGAATCCATGTCCTACAAAACAGGTCAAAGAAAAATCCCAAAAATCCTTGAAATGGTTAGTGAGTATGAGTATGATGTTTATGATGTTATGTATAAGTATCTATACACAAACAAACAAACAATTCCTTAGATTTAGGCTTGCATGGAGTCTTATAGGTAAGTACCCTCTTGAAGTTTAGTTGGCTCAAACTTGTCCTAGTAATAGTAACCGGGTTCTAAGGAGCTCAATATCACTGGTTTGTTTTCTCGGGCATTATTTCAGCATAAGCGTCTTTAATGGCGACCGAAATATCCCTAAAAACCAAACCTCAATGAGTGTAGTATCGAGTATCTACCAACTTCGGAGTGCACCAAAGCCGGTGATCTGACTATGTCCTAATGGCCATATTGGTCAAGTAAAGGTTCTAAAAGTTCATTAGTGCTTCATGACATCACTCAGCGGCCCCGTATTCTCCTTGACTACTCAAGGGCTACCGGTACCCACAAATATGTCGCACTAACATAGCTATTTCTTAGACCGTGTCGGTATACCCCGCACAGTTTCCACAACGTATTTCTACTTACCTATAAGATATCCCAAAACTGGGTAGAGGATTCAAACCCCAAAAAAGAACCATAATGTAAAGCACACAAGTCAAACAAAGAAAAAAAGTAAATGTGATCTAACCCTAAGGTAACCCCACTTTTAGAATATCCCCCCAGCAGAGTCGGCAGTTCTATGATACAGTGGGAGAACTGACTTGGTTGTTTTGCGTTTTATCGCAAATGTTGCGGTTAGCAAGAGTCGCCTCCGACTTTTCTTTTATACAATAAGGAAAGGCTGAAAAGAACAGGAAAGACCTTTAGAGATGTTTTCTTGAGTTCACGGGGTAGATTATGAAAAGGAAAGGTATTAGCGCCCTTTTCATCCATAGTTATCTATGGGCTCTTAGTTGCTTGCTAGATCACTTGCTTTTTTGTTTTAAAATGTGCTTTGTGTGGTTTTTTGAAAGTATTTTGTAAAGATGCCATCATTTAGGAAAACTTTGTAATGATTCTCGTTCGTAAGAATGTATACAAAGTGTTGATCTTTTGAAAATGTTTTCAAGTTTGAAAGATGTTTTTGAAAGTGTTGGTGTTTGTTTTGAAAATAGCAAGGATGTTTTGGTTTGAAAATGAGCAAGCAACTAGAAACATTCTACCTACTCAAAAGTCTTTCTTGTTTATTTCCTCTTTCCTTTGACATTGTTATCTTACCATTGATTTGGTAAGTAACCCTATCTTTGGATGTAAAAGCGACGGGCGTGGGTTATCGTATAACCATGATTAGCAATATTGTAAGGTATCTTATCATTTTTATTTAGGGAATAAGATCATTTTGAAAGGCAACATAGATAGCGTCATCGAGGGGCTATGATCTTTTATTTTGCTCGTCTTTGCTAAGATACCCCACATGCGTAACATGGTCATTTTCATAAGGCAACCAAGTGGATTTACCCTAGGGGTGTTTGTGTGAAAGTTTATTGATTTACATGCTTGTTTATATTTGATTAGGGTTTTATATTGATTGGTTTTAGTCTTTCCAGACAAAACCCTAATTACTGGCATTTGTATTTAAAAGCATTAAATTGCGGAAAATAAAGTCCTACGCTATTACATCGTTTAGGGGATGGAGGTACAATTTACAAATGGGGATGAAATAGGAACTTAAATATTACAACTATATCAAATAACAATGAAGGAAATGTAAAAACAATGTGTGATACGGTGGGAGAACTGACTAGGGTTTTGCGTTCGTTTTCGCAAATGTTTCGGTTGAGCAAGAGTCGCCACCGACTTTTTATTTTATCCTAAGGAAAGGTTTAAAAAGCACAGCAAAAACCTTTGAGATTTTTCTTGGGTTCGGGGAGTAGATTATAGAAGGGGAAGGTATTAGCACCCCTTCTATCCATGGTTATCCATGGGCTCTTAGGTACTTGCTTAGATCAATCTTGCCTTGGTTTTCAATTGTTTGAAATGGTGCTTTGTGTGTGGTTTTGAAAATGTTTTGAAAAGATGCCTTGTGCTAGGCTAACCTTGTAACAATTCTTTACTCGAATGTTTTACAAAAGGTGTTTTATCTTTTTAAAAAAGATGTTTCAAGGGTTTGAAAAGTTGATTTTGAAAGTGTTTGTGAAGTGGGTTTTGAAATTAGGCAAGTGTTTTCTTTGCAAATTGACAAGTACTTAAGAGTTTATCTACCCTAAAGCTTTCTCAAAGATTTTTGTCATGTTTTAAGCCCTTTTGACAAATTTGTTCCACCATTGCATTTGGTGGACAATCTTGTCTTAGGAGATGAAAGGGACGGGCGCGGGTCATCGTTTGGACCATAATTGCAATAGTGTTAAAGGTCTTTGGGCAATTTTCTTTTAGGGACTTGATCATTTGTTTTTGTTTGTTTTGAAAAGTTTTATCGAGGGACTATGATCATTCAATTTGTTTGTTTTGCCCAAAGAAGTTGAACATGCAATATGGCCCAATTATTTGAAGGAAACAAAGTGGAATACCCTAGGGGTGCAAGTGTGAGATGTGTTGTTTATTTTCATGATCATTTATCTTTGTATTAGGTCAAACTATTTTTTATCGTTTTTCACATGCAAACCCTAATTCTAACATGGCATAATTAGAAAGCGTATAAAGTGCGAAATTTAAATTCCTACGCTATTACAACATAGTAATATAGGGAAGGGGGTACAAATTTACAAATGGGGGATATTTAGACAAGAATTTAAATCTAGGCTATTACATCATTTGTTTTGAATATTTACAAGGTAAATAAATTGCATAATTAAATAGAAATTAAATAAATATGCAAAATGCAAAAAGAAAGTTTTTATACATGTATGAAAAAATGTTGTTTATGTAAAATAAAATAAGAAAATAAAAAGGTATTATTTTTGAGTATTTTTAACTTTTAGGGCAAAAACCCTAATTTCAATTAAAATGGATATTAATTACTTAATTCATATAATATTTATTATTTATATACAAAAATAAAATAAAATATGGTATATTTGTAAAAAGGCCTTTTTTAGTATTAAATATTAAAAAATAAAATATATACATTATTTGCTATTTTTATTCTAAGTATATTAATATATATATATATATATATATATATATATATATATATATATATATATATATATATATATATATATATATATATATATATATATATATATATATATATATATATATATATATATATATATATATATATATATATATATATATATATATATATATATATATATATGTATACTTATATTATTTTAAATAGGCATTATATACAAATAATAATAATATTCAATTGTTTTTTTTAGAAAATAGTATTTTTTATATGAAATATTTTCAGAAGGTAATATAAAATAAAAATAAAAATAGAAGTACTTTTTACATATTTTTCTATTTTATTCTAAGTAATGATATATATCTATTTATATACAAATCAAAAGAAAATCAAATAAAAACCAAATAAAATCAAAAAAATGATGAGAAAAATATTTCCAAAATTTTAACATGTTGAGCAAAAATAAATGAGTCAAATAAAAAAAGAAAAAGTCAAAAATATTAAAAAATGAAGCAAATGGGCTCAGGGGTGTGAAACAGAAAAAATGGTGTGGATAGCAAAAATGATACAGGCCCAGCCCAATCCACTTCTTCTTCAACCTTTGGCCAAAAACGCGCGCCTTGTTACAGAGATTCAAACATCCTGATTCTTTGAGATTTTGCACAAACTTTCAACACAAAACATGTCAAGCATTGAATCACGATTCCAAATATATAAAAAACTCATCCTAACTCTCAGAAATGAGAGAGAATTTTATCAATCCCAAATCATGACCTAAACTTTCTGCCATTTTCAAAGCTTAAATTCTCTCAACTCAGGCAAAAGAAATGAAATGTAAAGCTATGTACATGCTCAGGGCTATGAGTAGAACCTTGTTTCTTCACAAACTTAAGACTAAAGATGCATAATAAGAGAGATACGAGTTCAAAATTTTACCTATTCAGTTGAACTTCTATCTGGAGAATGAGGAACTTTCAGTGCAAGGTGATGATTGGAAAAGCTTCCTTGAGGTCCAGGGATGCTATTCCAATGTTTACTTTGTCTTGAAAGCTTCTGAATCAAGCTGTAGAACTTCACCTGCAAGTCAAAGATGTGAAAATGGTGGAAGTGGTTAGAGCAATTACAGATCGTGTCTTAGCTTCTGGATAGCTTGCATAGGTTGTAAGGAAGGTAGAGGAACAAGTTTGGACAAGAATGCTTGAAGGGATTGAGAGATGGCACTCAAACTGCAGGCCTTGCCCTGTTTGAGCAGTTTGATGGTGTTTCTGAGATGAAGAGTGTTTGAGAGGTCAAGGATTCGTGCAAAAGCTTGGTTGGGATGTTTTGAATGTGTCTACAATATTTGCTTTCTTGTTCTAAGGCTGAGATGGAAGTTGTTACAAATTATGCAATGTTTCTTAATCTTTAAGCAACAAAGTGCAAGTTGGTGTTTTAGGTCAGTAGGGGGCCTCTAATCCTGCTGCAAAGTCTCTCTTGATCAGAGCAAATTGTCCATAATCTTGTGCCAAAAGAGATTTAGCTTTTACTTGTTTGATTTTCAAATTGACATAAAGTGAACTTTTGCAAAAATGGATAGCTTACTTTTTCCAAATTGGGATTAATCCTCTAGACAAAGCTTGAACTCAAAGAACTTGGTCTTGGTACAAAGAATATGCATTAAATTTATGAGTGTAACTTGGTTTAAGGACCTGTAATCAAGGGCATGCTGGTTTTGAGAAGTTGCATAATCTTATGAACATGAAAAATGGCCAATTCAAAAGTGAGTTTTTGCTATATTGTGAAATTCGATTCTCCCTAACCATGAGGTTGTTTGAGAAGTTCTTGGACATTTTGGAAAGCTTGGAATGTGTACTACAATCCATATTTGAAATGCAAATTGAAATTCCAAGTGGAAGGGTATGGAAAATGGCCTTGAAGTGGGGTAGAAAACCTTGTCAAAATAGGTTAAAATTCTACTAAGTTAAAAATGGTTTAGTGCCCTTATTCAAAAAATTGTAACTTGAGATAAAAGCTTCAAATGAGAAAACTTTGTGAATCAAAGTTGTAGATTATGCAACAAGCTACAACTTTCATGTTTTGACTTTTGTTTGAATCCAAATGGATCTTGGTGAAAAGGTGGGGCAAAGTTGGGAAAAAACTAGGGTTTTTCATAACTTAGAAAAATTCTAAGTTATGAAAAATTCCATTTTCTAACCCTAATTTGCAATTTGTGATTTCTTGGTGAACAAGTTTCATGATTTGGCATGTTTTGATGAAAAATGAATCTTGACCTTTGATTTTGACCAAAAAGTCAAAGTTTGACTTTTCAGTATACAGTCAAAACTGATCAATTGACTGGGAAATTCAACTGTCAATCTTGTGTACTTGGGATCTTTTGAGTTTGTTGATCATGTCAAGATAATTCCATAGGGTTCTTGAATCCATATGTGAGCTTGGTTTGCCATTGGCTAGGTCAAACAGTCAAAAATTGCCTCTGTACAGTCAAAACCCTAAAAATAACCATTTTGCCCTTTTAGTGATCTGATCAAATTTCTTATGGAATTGTGATCCAAACTTGATCAAATGGTTCATATGAGTTCATAATGTTGATGTGGGTCAAATTTCATGAAGTTTGACTGTCAATTGGCCACAGTTGACTTTTTCCCCAATATAGTTGATTTCTAGGTCAACTGCCCAATTGACTGGGCAAAACTTGGAATCAAGACTTGAAACTTGGTATGGATAAACTTGAGAGGTCAACATGAAGCAAGAAAGTCATCTTGGGCACTTTAGGTCAAAACATCTTTGTGCAAACACAAACCCTAATTTGGGGTTAGCAGTGCAAGGAGGAGTCTTGAGCAGATGAAATCCTAACTAGATCTTAAGCTTCAAGAGTTTTGTGAGGAGAGATTAATGAGAAATGGGAGGGCAAATTTTGGGGTACAACAGTTGCCCCTGTTCAATCTTCTTGAACCTGAAGAGTTAGATTGGCAAGCTTGCCTTTCGTGACTCGAGGGTAAAAGGAGATTGGACACTAGAGTGCCCGGAAATTTGCACTCATCAAAGCACTGGATGCGGGAATGGGCTTAGGGATGCCATTTGGAGATGGGCTTAACGATGCCATCTGGGAGAGTGACAAAAACTTGTCGGGGATGGGCTTAAAGATGCCATCTGGAAGGGAATATCAGGAAAGTGTCCAAGCTTTGGACCATTTCTGAATTGGGGGTCTAAACAAGCAATAGGTTGACATCTATTGTTGGGAGGAACCTGCAAGCTGCTTTCAGGAAGTTGCATCTGAACAAGTTGATAGATTAACATCCGTTGTTGGGAAGAATCCATGAACTGTTTTCAGAAATCTTGAGAAGAATCTGAACAAGCGATAGGTTCACATCCGTTTACTTGGAGAACCCGTGAACTGTTTTCAGAAATCTTGAAGTTGAATAAGCAATAGAGCAACATCCGTTGTTGGGAAGCTTCCGTAAACTAAATTCAAAGGTGCATCTGAACAAGCTGATAGATTAACATCCGTTGTTGGGAAGAATCCACGAACTGTTTTCAGAAATCTTGAGAAGAATCTGAACAAGCGATAGGTTAACATCCGTTTACTTGGAGAACCCGTGAACTGTTTTCAGAAATCTTGAAATTGAATAAGCAATAGAGCAGCATCCGTTATTGGGAAGCTTCCGTAAACTAAATTCAAAGGTACATCTGAACAAGCTGATAGATTAACATCCGTTGTTGGGAAGAATCCACGAACTGTTTTCAGAAATCTTGAGAAGAATCTGAACAAGCGATAGGTTAACATCCGTTTACTTGGAGAACCCGTGAACTGTTTTCAGAAATCTTGAAATTGAATAAGCAATAGAGCAGCATCCGTTGTTGGGAAGCTTCCGTAAACTAAATTCAAAGGTACATCTGAACAAGCTGATAGATTAACATCCGTTGTTGGGAAGAATCCACGAACTGTTTTCAGAAATCTTGAGAAGAATCTGAACAAGCGATAGGTTAACATCCGTTTACTTGGAGAACCCGTGAACTGTTTTCAGAAATCTTGAGATTTGAATGATTTTAGTCTGTCGACTGATCTTACCTGAAAAGGCGAAGAGTTAGTTGTATGCAAGGCTATGATGCATGATACAATGTATATTATGGTGTTATGAATGTAAATGGATGTGCATGTAAGCAGGAGAGCTGTCTTGCATAGGATAGATGAATCCGGGACAGCGGAAGATAGAAGTATCCTGACTGCTGCCGGGGAAAATAAGTCCTGGGTCGTTACTGGGGAACCTGGAGCTTGGGTTGTATATCTATCTTCTGGGGAACTCCTGAAGTCTTCTACTGGGGAGTACCAAACTAGTAGACTCATGTTGGGGAGGCCAGATTGAGAATCTTCAGCTTGGAGAGAAGTATCTCTGGAGACTTCACTGGGGAACCCAAAATTTTTCTTCCTACAAACTCTGTGGGGAGAAGGTTTAAAAGTCTGACTCCGCTGGGGATTGTCCATTTGAAGCTTTTGATCTGCTGGGGATACTGAAGCTTAAACTCTGAGGGAAAATGATTTCCGGAAAATTCTCTGGCTGGGGATTTGCAAAGATAAACTCCTCCGGGGATTGTATTGATAAGTTATTGTTGGGGGAATTTTGAGGAACTCCGCTGGGGATGGGAAGAATTTTGGCGAGCGCGATCTCCCCTAGTTGTTAGCTGAGGATAACCCAGTTATAAGCCTTCGTGAGGAATAACTTTGAATAAAACTCGGAAGGGACGTCCGTACTCTGCGGGGAATACCTTTCAGAACCTTACTGGGGATAAGCTTCGAGGGTCTGCTGGAGATAGACCTCAGGGTTTGCCAGGGATGTGGATTACAAATCTCGAGGGATGTCCTTTGAAAGGGTGCCAAAATATCCGCTTTGTACCTTCATCCTATCAGTAATCCTCCTTCTTAGGTTCAATTAGGAAGTGATCATGTTTCAAATGCATATGCCTATTTAACAAAACATTGGACGTTTCTCAAAAATAAAACAAATAGTGCAAGAGAAAAAGAAAAAGAAAAAGGGAAATGACACAAATTTTGGGAAGAGTATTTGTATTGATTTTCTTTGAGTATATTTGTACAAAGGAGACAATCATCCTAGTAAGAGGATCTTGCCGTAAATATTTGAAAAATTTATACAAAACAAAGATGGCTATGTGAAATAATTCCATGGGATTCCATTCTGCTGTAGCTTTCACAACTCAGAACATCTGTCCATTCAATGCTTCGTTTGACGATGGCTGGATTGATCAGAAACCTGGAACCGGTTGATGAAGAGACTGTCTTTGAAGTGATCTGACGAGACATAGTCATACACTTTAATTCCCTAACTTTTGCCTGAATCGCCCTTTCGGGTTTTCGATCCACCGGGAAACCCCTTTTTGCCCAAGCCGCCCTTTCGGGTTTTCGACTTGCCGGGTGTACAGCTTTTTTTTTTGTTTTTATCCCTAATTTTTGCCTGAACCGCCCTTTCGGGTTTTCGGTTCACCGGGATGCCCATTTTTGCCCAAGCCGCCCTTTCGGGTTTTCGACTTGTCGGGTTATTTTATGCGTAGTATCTTTTGACTATGTCTGCGTTCGCAGGGTGTGGCAAATCGTCGCCATCCATGGTGGTCAGAATCATTGCACCACCAGAAAATATGCTCTTAATCACAAATGGTCCTTCATATGTAGGAGTCCATTTGCCCCTGGGATCACTTTGCGGCAAGATAATCCTCTTGACTACTAGATCTCTGATTTGATACACTTGACGTCTGACTTTCTTATTGAAGGCCTTGATCATCCGTTTTTGATACGTCTGACCATGGCATATAGCCGCAAGTCGCTTTTCGTCAATCAGATTGAGTTGATCAAGTCGGGTCTGCATCCAATCATCCTCATTCAAACCTGCATCCTTCATAATCCTTAGAGACGGGATCTGAACTTCCATAGGCAAAACAGCTTCCATGCCATAAACCAAAGAAAATGGGGTTGCCCCAGTTGAAGTACGTATCGTCGTACGGTAACCATGCAGCGCAAACGGTAACATCTCATGCCAGTCTTTGTAAGTGACTGTCATTTTCTGAATAATCTTCTTAATATTTTTATTCGCAGCTTCAACAGCACCGTTCATCTTCGGCCGATAGGGAGATGAATTGTGATGATAAATCTTGAACTGTTCGCATAATGCAGTGATCATTGTATTATTCAGATTTGTACCGTTGTCTGTGATAATCCTGTCTGGAACACCGTACCGACATATGAGATTTTGCTTGATAAAGCGGGCGACCACATTTTTGGTGACAGAGGCGAAGGAAGCTGCTTCGACCCATTTAGTGAAGTAGTCAATGGCAACCAGGATGAAGCGATGTCCGTTGGAAGCCGTGGGTTTGATCTCTCCAATCATATCAATGCCCCACATTGCAAAGGGCCATGGAGCAGTCAGGATGTTGAGGGGAACCAGAGGGATGTGAAATTTGTCAGCATAGACTTGACACTTGTGACAAGTACGGGAATGTTGATGGCAATCAGTCTCCATGGTAGACCAGTAATAGCCTGCCCTTAGGATCTTCTTAGCCATTGTATGCCCGCTCAAGTGAGTGCCAAATGGGCCGCCGTGTATACCAGTCATGATCAATTCTGCTTCAGCCTTATCCACACATCGGAGTAATACACAATCATGGCTTCGTTTGTAAAGGATGCCGTTGCTCAGGAAGAACTTAGCAGCGAATTTCCTTAAGAACTTCTTGTCATTCACGGAAGCTCCTTCAGGATAATCTTGGGTCTCGAGATACCTTTTGATTTCATGGAACCAAGGTTGTTCCACTACTTCTTCGGTATTAATATCGTGACAATGCGCGGGTTCATCCATTCGCTCGATGGTGATTTAGGGAGCCTCGTTATCCCAGTTGAGTTTAAACATGGAGGACATTGTGGCTAGAGCATCTGCTAGCTGATTCTCTTCTCGCGGAAAGTGCTCGAAGGTAATTTGCTCGAAGTGAGGCAACAATGTCAGAACATGTTCTTTGTATGGGATAAGATTAGGATGCTTGGTATCCCAATCTCCTTTGATCTGGCTGATGACCAAAGCCGAGTCCCCGAATACGATCAAAGATTTGATCCCCAAGTCTATAGCAGCCTTGAGACCAAAGATGCAGGCTTCATATTCAGCCATATTGTTCGTGCAGCTGAAGCAAAGTCGGGCCGTGAAAGGAGTGTGGCATCCTTCCGGAGAAATGAGTACTGCGCCAATGCCGTTTCCAAGTGCATTTGAAGCACCATCAAAGTACAGGGTCCATCGGGATCCCTTTTCGGGTCCGTCATACGGTCTGTCACCTTTAATGTTGTCCAAATTCATGATGTCCTCGTCCGGGAAATCAAATCTCATGGGTTGATAGTCTTCGATAGCTTGATGAGCTAGATGGTCAGCTAATACACTCCCTTTTATAGCTTTTTGGGTGGTGTACTGGAGGTCATACTCAGTTAAGATCATTTGCCATCTGGCTATCCTTCCAGATAAAGCGGGCTTTTCGAAGATATATTTGATAGGGTCCATTTTGGATATCAACAAGGTAGTATGAGTCAGCATATACTGTCTTAGTCGGCGAGCAGCCCATACCAAAGCGCAGCAAGTTTTCTCGAGTAGCGAGTCTCACAGTCGGTAAACTTTTTGCTAAGGTAATAAATAGCATGTTCTTTTCGACCAGACTCGTCATGCTGGCCCAAAACACACCCCATTGAGTTATCCAAGACGGTCAAATACATGATCAATGGTCTTCCTTCGACGGGTGGCATCAGAATAGGAGGTTCTAGCAAATACTCCTTGATTCTATCAAAAGCAGCTTGGCAGTCGCCGTTCCATTTAACTACCTGATCTTTTTTCAAGAGTTTGAAAATTGGCTCACAGGTAGAAGTCAGATGTGAAATGAATCTGGCAATATAGTTTATGCGCCCCAAGAAACCTCTAACTTCCTTTTCAGTACAGGGAGCAGGCATCTCTCGTATTGCTTTTACTTTTGCCGGATCGACTTCAATGCCTTTGTTGCTTACAATGAATCCCAGGAGTTTACCAGACCTAACTCCAAAAGTGCATTTACTCGGATTCAGCCTGAGCTTGTATTCTTTCAATCTGGCAAACAGCTTTTCCAGATGTTCAAGGTGCTCTTCCTCTGTTTGTGACCGGGCTATCATATCGTCTACGTAAACTTCAATCTCATGATGTATCATGTCATGAAATAAAGCTACCATGGCGCGTTGATAAGTTGCCCCTGCGTTCTTCAGCCCGAACGGCATCACCTTATAACAGAAAGTGCCCCATTGTGTGACAAAAGTTGTTTTCTCCATATCCTCGGGGGCCATTTTGATTTGATTGTAGCCCGAGAATCCGTCCATGAAGGAAAACACCTTATGCTGAGCTGTATTATCGATCAAGATGTCAATATGAGGTAGCGGGAAGTCATCCTTAGGGCTGGCCCTATTCAAATCCCGGTAGTCCACACACATTCTGACTTTGCCATCCTTCTTGGGCACTGGCACAATGTTAGCGACCCAATGAGGATAGGACGTAACAGCCAGAAAGCCAGCATTGAACTGCTTCATTACTTCTGCTTTGATTTTTTCGGACATGTCAGGCCTCATTCGGCGAACTTTTTGCTTGATCGGTGGATAGTCTTCTCTTGTGGGGAGACGGTGAACCACGATGTCTGTGTCTAGACCTGGCATGTCTTCATAAGACCAAGCGAAGATTTCAACATACTCATTCAGTAACTGTACCAAGCGTTCCTTGACTTCTGGTTCCAGGTTGACACCCACTTGCACCTCCTTCCGATTCTCCTCGGTTCCCAAGTTAATAGTTTCCAACGGCTCTTCATGCGGTAAGATGGCCCTTTCCTCTTGTTTCAAAAGTCTGGCTAGTTCCCCGGGTACTTCACAACCTTCGTCATCCTCATACTCGGCTAGATTGACCAGGTCTTCAGAGTTATTGAAAGATACAGCAGAATAGTCACCCATGGAATCCGGAGTGGATGGGTACCTGCATTGGTGAGTGTGGGTGTGTGTAAGGGATAGCCATCCTTAAACAAAAAATGCAAAAGGAAAGAAAATGAACACAAGCAGTTTATCAAATGAAAAACGTCCAATGAATCATTAAACATGGCATATGAATATGAAAAATAGTCAAAACCCTTACAAGTGGACCTACATGCCCCGGGTAAGGCAGGAGGTGAAAAGATAGTGTACAGATTGTTTGAAAGTAAAATATTACAGACCAAATAGGATATGTTTAATAGATAGATTACTGATGAATAAAAGTGATGGGGACAAAGTCTTTAGCCTCCCAATTGCTCAACCCTCCTCTGACAGTTGGATGAATCCATTCTTCAAAGTTGCTTTCTTTGTCTTCATTTTCCAGGGCGTTGATTCGGTAAGGAGAAATTTTGACTGGCGCTTTCTCAATCTTCGACCGGCGCATAGCTTTCTGGCCAGCGGTGGTGAAACCTAATCCAAGCTTATCAACCTTATGCGGAAAATCGGGTAACTGCCCCCACGCTGAATTCTTCCCTTCTTTAACTGCAGCCCTTGCATCCTCCAGAGATGCCATCCTGGCCATCTGTCTTGGTGTCTCAGCTGCCAACTTCGCCATTGCTATCTCAGGAAGCACTTCTTCGAAATGTTGAAACGGTGTCTCAATGAACTCCCCTTCAACCTCCACATACCGGAAAGAATTTAAATGGCTAATCATGTACTCTTCTTCGCCGTGGACAGTAATGATCTTTCCCTTTACAGGATATTTCAGCATCTGGTGTAAGGAGGAGGTGACTGCCCCAGCATGATGTATCCAAGGTCTACCCAGCAGGCAGGAGTATGATGGACGGATGTCCATTACATAGAAAGTGGATTTAAATACCTCAGTACCTATCTTGACAGGAATTTCAACTTCTCCATGGACCATTCTTTTCGACCCATCGAAAGCTCTGACGACAATATCACTAGGCTTCAATTCCAACCCTTCGCAATCTAGTCGGTCCAAGGCCTTCTTAGGCAAAACATTCAGTGATGAACCGGTATCAATCAAAACATGTGCAAGGGTGGTTCCGCGACACTCGATTGAAATATGCAACGCATCATTGTGATTTCGGCCTTTAGGGGTCAGGTCGGCATCAGAAAAACCTAATCCATTGTCTGCAGTCAGACTAGCCACGCAATGTTGAAATTGATCTGCAGAGGTTTCCTGGGGCACATGAGCTGCCTTTAGAAACTTAATCAAAGCTTGAGCGTGCACTTCTGAGCAAAGCAACAGCGCCAGCATGGAGATCTTGGAAGGGGTTTGCCCCAACTGTTCCACCACATCGTAATCACTTCTCTTGATTATCCTCAAAATCTCGTCCATTTCTTTCTTGGAGGCTTCCGGAATCACCAAAGGTTGAGCCCTCGTCCTGACGGGCTCATCTTGTATTCCTTTTCCTTTATCGGCAATGGTAGGAGAGACAGCACTAGGAACGAAAATTTCTTCAATCAAAGGAGTTCTAGCGGAGAGCTTTACTGGTGCAGGGATGACTTTTTAAGCGGATGAGGGTCCAAAGACTGCTCTTGGAGGGGCAATCTCTGGAGAAAATATTCTCCCGCTCCTGGTGATTTTGCTGGTGCCCGCAATGTTGCTAATGCTGGCTTTTTCAACATCTGAATTTTCTTCAATTACCTCGATTTGCTTGATACCATGGTAGTAGATGTCACCACCATAGTTCCAAGGTATCGACTTCTCAGAAACATAGGGAACAGGTCCCGACATTGTTATCTTCAAAGGTATAGACTTTGCAGCTGGTGTAATCTTAACTGGCTTTTTGACGGCCTCGGAAAGATTGGCGTGAATGGTTATGATTGAGACATTTTCAACATGAACTGGAACGGAAGGAACTTTTTCGAACAAAATTTGTCGGCTATCCATGAGGCCTTGGATGCCTTTCTTCAATAGCGGACAATCAAACGGCAGAGAGTGGCAACAGTAACAGTCTTCTTTACATCCCGGGAAAATCCCGGCTCTCAACAAATTCAACTTAATGGTTAGCAGTGGAGTAGTCAGATCGCCAACGTCAGCAACATACAGATCCTCTTCAATGGCATTGACATTCCGACCGTGCTTCGGCATAGGTGAAGATATCACATTGGGTTTTTCTGGAGCATCGAACTCTACCTCCTTAGCCTTTATCAGGTCCTGGATCTTATGCTTGAGTGCCCAACAATCATTGGTGTCGTGTCCAACACTGTCTGAATGATAGGCGCACTTAGCATTGGCATGATAATGCGGAGAGGATGTATTTACATTCTTTGGCGCCTCCTTGATAGTGGCAAGATTCAACTTCAATAGATGGGGAAGCACCTGCGCTGGAGTCATATTTATACGGGTGAACTGCCGTTGTGGCCTTTCCACCCGTTGCTGGTTTGGTCTGGATTGGTTGTAGCGAGGCTGCTCACTTGGAGTGTTTTGAATCATTACGGCCCCCACAGTCGGCCGACGCTCCATCTTCCCTGCTCTTCTTTGAGAATATACCATAGTTGTCTCCTTCTTAAACGGCTTCTTCTCAACACTTGCAGCAACACTCTTCTGAATTTTCCCTGACTTGATGCCAGCCTCGATTCTTTCGCCTGTTAAGATCAAGTCAGTAAACCCTGCGGAAGAGTTACCAATTAAATGATTGAAAAATGGCCCAGATAGGGTCCCAAGAAACATATCAACGAGCTCACGATCGGTTAAAGGAGGCTGCACCCTGCCAGCCAAATCCCTCCATTTTTGTGCGTATTCCTTGAATCCCTCACTTGTTCCTAGTGACATACCCTGAAGTTGGGTACGAGTAGGAGCAAGATCAGAATTATACTGGTATTGTTTATAGAAAGCGGTGGCCAAATCTTCCCAATTTCTGACACTGGTTCCTTCTAACTGATAAAACCATTCCAACTGAGCTCCCGACAGGCTGTCTTGAAAGAAATGAATCCAGAGATTTTTATCTGCCGTATAAGGTTGAATTTTTCTCACGTAGGACCTGAGATGCATTTTGGGACAGGATAGCCCGTCGTACCTCACAAACACTGGCACCTTGAATTTTGGGGGAATCACAATTCCGGCGACCAAACCCATGTCTTCAAAATCCAAACCCGGTACCCTTTGCAATTCCATAGCAGCCAATCTGTCTTCTAAACCCTTGTACTTATCATCAGCTGGAGGGTACTGCTGGTCAGAATAATCTTCGTCCTCTTCAACCTCTTCCTCCTCTGCATCAGACTCGGAAGGCACCGCAACCCGATCTCTTTTACTAGTCCCTTCATCAGAAGTAGGAGGAAATTCAAGCACCCTCCGAGCTTCTCTGTCAAATCTTCTCCCCAAAGTAGCCACTCCGACCCTCTTTTTCTTCTTCACTGGGTCTCTACTATCCAGATGAGCCTTGATATCCTCTTGACTCTTGACCAAGGTCATCAAGAGTTGCTGGAACTGTGCATTCTGGGCTTGTAGGTCTTTGACTGTTTGCTCGAGATCCATCCTACTGAAATAAACAGCAGATAGATAAGGAAACCTGGAGTGAGACCTGCTTATGCACATGATGAATGGTATGCTGATGTATGCAATGCATTCAAGGATTTAGGATATTCAAAGTTGTTTCAGACAAAGAAGAACGCACGTCATATTAATAAGAAGAAATTTGTTAGTACATAAATGCCCCATGGGCCAAATATTACAACATAAACTTCTCAAGGCAGAAAGACATTGCGCATCCTCTTTGGCACGATGTAGGTATTGAGGGCCTCTTGCTCGTGGAGTCGGCGGGTAAGCTCTAGAACCTTCTTTTCACTGGCGTAGTAGCTAGCTTCAAAAGTGTTCCGTTCCTCCTTGAGCTGAATCCAACTTTTCTGCATTTCTTCCCACGATGTAGGCATGTCTGGATGCAGGATGGTGTAGGGGACCTCTCCTTCATTGACGGGCTCTTTAATCACTGGGAGTACATGAGGATAAGGCATCATCAGACTTTGGGCTCGGGCTCGTACCCACTTGAGATAGGGCTCAAGAGGGATGGAGTTCTTGTGTCCCAGAGTCTTGCTATCAACCTTGTTGAGTTTTCCCCAAGCTCTGATGAATCTTTGGCGGAGTCCTTGCGCATTGTTGTCGAAGTCAAAAACTAGGCTAGGAATCAACATATCATGAGGGCCATCCCTCCGTGCATATCCGAATTGTCTCAAAGCTAGGCAAGGGTTGTAGGTGATACCTCCCCTGATTCCAAGTAAGGGAACATTAGGAAACTCTCCGCAACGATCGACGATGATGACATTTTCTCTGGACCGAGAACACCAATGCACATCAGAATGAGTAAGAGTCATCAATCGTTGGGACCACCTTGTACTTTGGTCATTCTTCAAGACAGATTGTGGAAGGTGCGAAATAAACCACCTCTCGAGGAGAGGAGTACAGCACATGAGAACACCCCTCTTTCTCATTGTTCGTGTGTAAAATGAGTGAAGGATGTCCCCAAGCAACGTTGGTATTGGATTTCTGGACAAGAAGATTTTGACGGCGCTGACATCTACCAATTGGTCAGGATTTGGGAACAAGACCAACCCATAGATAAGGAGTGCCACAATCTCTTCAAAGGCTTGTAGGTCCAATGAGTTCCAACATTCTTGCGCCTTCTCAAACAAGAATTTTGCTAAGAATCCTTTGACGCCGCTTCTGGTTTCCCAATGCCCCTTGATTTCAGATGGTTGTAGATGTAGTGCTCGAGCAACATCTTCAGGCTTTGGTTCCTTCTCCGTACCGTTGAAGGGTAGTTGATTAAGGATAGGGATTCTTAGGAGTTGAGAAAACTCCTCCAAAGTGGGAACCAATTGATAATCAGGGAAGGTGAAGCATTGGTGAAGAGGGTCAAAGAACTGGAAAAGCACTTTCATCATGTCTTCTTCAATGTTGGTGTTGACTAGGCTGAGCAGTCTACCATGTCTTTCACTGAAGGATGAATTTTCCGGGATTCTTGAAGTGATCTCCTTGAGTTGAGGAGAGATTCTCACAAGGTTGACTTGAATGGTGTTTCTGCGAGGAATTTCCATGTCCTACAAAACAAGAACAAAGCTGAAGATCCAAAACCCTTGAAATGGTTAGTGAATGCATATGATGTTTTATGATGTTTATGATGTATGCACAAAACATATGTACAAGCAAATCACACCAAACCCTAATTTCAGGCTTGCATGGGGTTTCATAGGTAATTACCTTCTTGAGTGTAGTTGGCTTAAAAACCTGTCCTATAAATAGTAACCGGGTTCTAAGGAGCTCAATATCACTGGATTGTTTTCATTGTTCATTGTTTTGGTTTAGCCACTTAACTAGCGACCAAAATATTCCAAGAAAACAAACCTCAATGAGTGTAGTATCGAGTATCTACCAACTTCGGACTGCACCAAAGCCGGTCATCTCACTACCCCTAATAAAAGGCCAAGATGGTCAAGTAAGGTTCTAGGTCATTAGTGCTTAGTGACATCACTCAGCGGCCCCGTACTCTCCTTGATTGAACTCAAGGGTTACCGGTACTCACAAACATGTCGCACTAATATAGCTATTGCTTAGACCGTGTCGGTATACCCCGCACAGTTTCCACAATGTATTGCTATCTATGAATGTTTCCAAAAATCCGGGTGGAGGATTGTAAACCCAAACAATAGAGCCCAAGTATAAAGCAAGCAAATCAAACAATTAGTCATGCAAGAGGGTGATCTAAGCCCTAAGGTTACTCCACTTAAAGAATTCTCCCCAGCAGAGTCGCCAGTTCTGTGATACAGTGGGAGAACTGACTAGGGTTTTGCGTTCGTTTTCGCAAATGTTTCGGTTGAGCAAGAGTCGCCACCGACTTTTTATTTTATCCTAAGGAAAGGTTTAAAAAGCACAGCAAAAACCTTTGAGATTTTTCTTGGGTTCGGGGAGTAGATTATAGAAGGGGAAGGTATTAGCACCCCTTCTATCCATGGTTATCCATGGGCTCTTAGGTACTTGCTTAGATCAATCTTGCCTTGGTTTTCAATTGTTTGAAATGGTGCTTTGTGTGTGGTTTTGAAAATGTTTTGAAAAGATGCCTTGTGCTAGGCTAACCTTGTAACAATTCTTTACTCGAATGTTTTACAAAAGGTGTTTTATCTTTTTAAAAAAGATGTTTCAAGGGTTTGAAAAGTTGATTTTGAAAGTGTTTGTGAAGTGGGTTTTGAAATTAGGCAAGTGTTTTCTTTGCAAATTGACAAGTACTTAAGAGTTTATCTACCCTAAAGCTTTCTCAAAGATTTTTGTCATGTTTTAAGCCCTTTTGACAAATTTGTTCCACCATTGCATTTGGTGGACAATCTTGTCTTAGGAGATGAAAGGGACGGGCGCGAGTCATCGTTTGGACCATAATTGCAATAGTGTTAAAGGTCTTTGGGCAATTTTCTTTTAGGGACTTGATCATTTGTTTTTGTTTATTTTGAAAAGTTTTATCGAGGGACTATGATCATTCAATTTGTTTGTTTTGCCCAAAGAAGTTCAACATGCAATATGGCCCAATTATTTGAAGGCAACAAAGTGGAATACCCTAGGGGTGCAAGTGTGAGATGTGTTGTTTATTTTCATGATCATTTATCTTTGTATTAGGTCAAACTATTTTTTATCGTTTTTCACATGCAAACCCTAATTCTAACATGGCATAATTAGAAAGCGTATAAAGTGCGAAATTTAAATTCCTACGCTATTACAACATAGTAATATAGGGAAGGGGGTACAAATTTACAAATGGGGGATATTTAGACAAGAATTTAAATCTAGGCTATTACATCATTTGTTTTGAATATTTACAAGGTAAATAAATTGCATAATTAAATAGAAATTAAATAAATATGCAAAATGCAAAAAGAAAGTTTTTATACATGTATGAAAAAATGTTGTTTATGTAAAATAAAATAAGAAAATAAAAAGGTATTATTTTTGAGTATTTTTAACTTTTAGGGCAAAAACCCTAATTTCAATTAAAATGGATATTAATTACTTAATTCATATAATATTTATTATTTATATACAAAAATAAAATAAAATATGGTATATTTATAAAAAAGGCCTTTTTTAGTATTAAATATTAAAAAATAAAATATATACATTATTTGCTATTTTTATTCTAAGTACATTAATATATATATATATATATATATGTATACTTATATTATTTTAAATAGGCATTATATACAAATAATAATAATATTCAATTGTTTTTTTTAGAAAATAGTATTTTTTATATGAAATATTTTCAGAAGGTAATATAAAATAAAAATAAAAATAGAAGTACTTTTTACATATTTTTCTATTTTATTCTAAGTAATGATATATATCTATTTATATACAAATCAAAAGAAAATCAAATAAAAACCAAATAAAATCAAAAAAATGATGAGAAAAATATTTCCAAAATTTTAACATGTTGAGCAAAAATAAATGAGTCAAATAAAAAAAGAAAAAGTCAAAAATATTAAAAAATGAAGCAAATGGGCTCAGGGGTGTGAAACAGAAAAAATGGTGTGGATAGCAAAAATGATACAGGCCCAGCCCAATCCACTTCTTCTTCAACCTTTGGCCAAAAACGCGCGCCTTGTTACAGAGATTCAAACATCCTGATTCTTTGGGATTTTGCACAAACTTTCAACACAAAACATGTCAAGCATTGAATCACGATTCCAAATATATAAAAAACTTATCCTAACTCTCAGAAATGAGAGAGAATTTTATCAATCCCAAATCATGACCTAAACTTTCTGCCATTTTCAAAGCTTAAATTCTCTCAACTCAGGCAAAAGAAATGAAATGTAAAGCTATGTACATGCTCAGGGCTATGAGTAGAACCTTGTTTCTTCACAAACTTAAGACTAAAGATGCATAATAAGAGAGATACGAGTTCAAAATTTTACCTATTCAGTTGAACTTCTATCTGGAGAATGAGGAACTTTCAGTGCAAGGTGATGATTGGAAAAGCTTCCTTGAGGTCCAGGGATGCTATTCCAATGTTTACTTTGTCTTGAAAGCTTCTGAATCAAGCTGTAGAACTTCACCTTCAAGTCAAAGATGTGAAAATGGTGGAAGTGGTTAGAGCAATTACAGATCGTGTCTTAGCTTCTGGATAGCTTGCATAGGTTGTAAGGAAGGTAGAGGAACAAGTTTGGACAAGAATGCTTGAAGGGATTGAGAGATGGCACTCAAACTGCAGGCCTTGCCCTGTTTGAGCAGTTTGATGGTGTTTCTGAGATGGAGAGTGTTTGAGAGGTCAAGGATTCGTGCAAAAGCTTGGTTGGGATGTTTTGAATGTGTCTACAATATTTACTTTCTTGTTCTAAGGCTGAGATGGAAGTTGTTACAAATTATGCAATGTTTCTTAACCTTTAAGCAACAAAGTGCAAGTTGGTGTTTTAGGTCAGTAGGGGGCCTCTAATCCTGCTGCAAAGTCTCTCTTGATCAGAGCAAATTGTCCATAATCTTGTGCCAAAAGAGATTTAGCTTGTACTTGTTTGATTTTCAAATTGACATAAAGTGAACTTTTGCAAAAATGGATAGTTTACTTTTTCCAAATTGGGATTAATCCTCTAGACAAAGCTTGAACTCAAAGAACTTGGTCTTGGTACAAAGAATATGCATTAAATTTATGAGTGTAACTTGGTTTAAGGACCTGTAATCAAGGGCATGCTGGTTTTGAGAAGTTGCATAATCTTATGAACATGAAAAATGGCCAATTCAAAAGTGAGTTTTTGCTATATTGTGAAATTCGATTCTCCCTAACCATGAGGTTGTTTGAGAAGTTCTTGGACATTTTGGAAAGCTTGGAATGTGTACTACAATCCATCTTTGAAAGGCAAATTGAAATTCCAAGTGGAAGGGTATGGAAAATGGCCTTGAAGTGGGGTAGAAAACCTTGTCAAAATAGGTTAAAATTCTACTAAGTTAAAAATGGTTTAGTGCCCTTATTCAAAAAATTGTAACTTGAGATACAAGCTTCAAATGAGAAAACTTTGTGAATCAAAGTTGTAGATTATGCAACAAGCTACAACTTTCATGTTTTGACTTTTGTTTGAATCCAAATGGATCTTGGTGAAAAGGTGGGGCAAAGTTGGGAAAAAACTAGGGTTTTTCATAACTTAGAAAAATTCTAAGTTATGAAAAATTCCATTTTCTAACCCTAATTTGCAATTTGTGATTTCTTGGTGAACAAGTTTCATGATTTGGCATGTTTTGATGAAAAATGAATCTTGACCTTTGATTTTGACCAAAAAGTCAAAGTTTGACTTTTCAGTATACAGTCAAAACTGATCAATTGACTGGGAAATTCAACTGTCAATCTTGTGTACTTGGGATCTTTTGAGTTTGTTGATCATGTCAAGATAATTCCATAGGGTTCTTGAATCCATATGTGAGCTTGGTTTGCCATTGGCTAGGTCAAACAGTCAAAAATTGCCTCTGTACAGTCAAAACCCTAAAAATGACCATTTTGCCCTTTTAGTGATCTGATCAAATTTCTTATGGAATTGTGATCCAAACTTGATCAAATGGTTCATATGAGTTCATAATGTTGATGTGGGTCAACTTTCATGAAGTTTGACTGTCAATTGGCCACAGTTGACTTTTTCCCCAATACAGTTGATTTCTAGGTCAACTGCCCAATTGACCGGGCAAACCTTGGAATCAAGACTTGAAACTTGGTATGGATAAACTTGAGAGGTCAACATGAAGCAAGAAAGTCATCTTGGGCACTTTAGGTCAAAACATCTTTGTGCAAACACAAACCCTAATTTGGGGTTAGCAGTGCAAGGAGGAGTCTTGAGCAGATGAAATCCTAACTGGATCTTGAGCTTCAAGAGTTTTGTGAGGAGAGATTAATGAGAAATGGGAGGGCAAATTTTGGGGTACAACACAATGTAAAAAGAAGGAAAAAATGCATTTTGAACTATTATGTGTCAACACAAGCTCCTATGCATCGACACATAACTTTCCTTGCCCCTGTATTTCCAAATCAACTCAGTAAGAGTCGATACATAATGGTATGTGTCGACTCATACACTGCATGTGTTGACTCATACGTGCTTTGTGTCGACTCATACACTCTTTTCCCTTCTGTTTTGGTTATGTAAAGCAGTATGTATCGACTCATAAGGCTATGTGTCAACTCATACAGTCATTTTTTCTACTTCAACATTATTTTTCTGCATACATGGGTTATTTCTCAACACATAATGAAAAGAATGGAAGATAAACAAAAGGTTAGCTTCAATAATAAAGGTTACTACACTTTTTCTTCAAAAATTAATTACTAATGCTACTTGAAATGAAAAACTAAAGTCAAGAAACTTACCTTGGAGCTGGATCTTATACTCTGAGATTGAGGTGTTATCTTGATTGTTCTTGAACTTGGAAAATAAAATAGAGGTGTTGTATAAGCTTGTTATTTAGTTTGAACAAATTCTAGGTGATGTATGTGAGGTGCTTAGATGTTTGGACAAAGTTTGCAAGGTGTGAGAGTTCCAAATATTTGGACTTTAAAACTCAATAGTGGAAGATTTTTTTTTGGACAGTTATGGCTTTTTGGAGAGTATGAGATCTTGATGAATAGTTTATAACAAATCTTATGGCTTTTATCTCTATTTTTTCTAACCTCTTCCTCTTGCAAATGCTTATTCTATTTATAGGCAAGGGGTTTGTGCATATGAGCTGATTAGGTTTTCAAAACAACATGTTAAGGTTTGGTTGGACTACAAAGATCAAACTAAGTCAAGTACTCCATAGTCCGAAGTTGAAGTACCAAAGTTATTGGTATTGAGGAACTACTTTCCATGATTTATGGTGGAGTATAATCAGCAATCAGCAAGGTATGGTCTCAAGACAAACTTTGTACAAAAAGCTTTCTTTTCAAGAATAGCAATGGTGCCTTTATGCCATAAATGGAAAGATATTTTGGACAATGGTTTAAACACTTGAGAAATAGCTCAAGAGTGGGTGTAAGCATTAAATTATGATGAGATTTGCAAGCAAAGAAGCCTGCAACATGAAAATTATGCAGAAAATCATGAGAGTTTTGTTATGTGTTCTTCACTAGAATGACTTACAATTCAAGGATGGACACCCAACTTCAAGCCCTTGAATCTCCTAGATCAAGTATGATAAATTCATGCTCTTTGATGTTTTGGAAAGCTTGAAACATCCTCTATAACTTTCATTTAGGCCATTTTGACAAAATCATCTTGTAACTATGTGAAAAAAATACCAAGAAGTTGGGATAAAATCCTGAACAAAATTTGTTGAAAATTTCTCTGAGTGTTAAATGAAAATGTCATGACTTCATGAATTTATAACTCAAAATCCAAGAACTTATATGATTTGATCAGCAAAGCAAAGTTTTAGATCTCATTGGGGTCTACAACTTTTATGTTGAAAGTTTTCCTTGAACCGTCTTTTATCTTGGTGAAAGAATGGCATGAAGTGATGAAATTATCATGTATAAAAACACTTAGAAAGTTTCTAAGTCTTGGAAATATTGACTTTTCAAGTTGACTTTTGACTTTCCTGACTTCTTGATGATCAAGTTTGATATTTTTGAATGTCTTGATGAATTTTGATCTTTAGAATGTAATGTTGACCAAAAAGTCAAAGTTTGACTTTTCAGGGTATAGTTAACTTTTTCATCAGTACTGCTGTTTTTAGGTCATCTGATCAATTGACTGAACAATTTTGTGATCCAAGTCTTGAAATTTGACATGAGCAATCTTGAAGGTCCATAATGATCCATGAAAGTCATCTGAGGCATTAAAAGTCCAATTGTCCTTGGGAAAACTAAAACCCTAATTTGGTCATCAGTGCTTAAGGAGGTGTCTTGAGCTGATCAAACCTAGTGCAGTCTTGAACCAAGAGAGATCTTTGTGAGAAAATATTTGATAAGTGAGAGGGCAAATTTTTAGGGTATAACACTTACCATTCAGAAAGTCCAAGTCATGATACAAACGACTGTTGGGTTTTGAAAAACAAGGTGCAAGACCTTCTCGGGGCAAAAGAAATTTAATTTGATGCTCCTGAGATCCCAAATGTTATCACCGCTCCTATGCCCAAGCACAACCGTGATGTTAACGCTGTTGAAGATGGTGTGTTTGTTACTATTGTTGATGAGCTTGTTACTCCGCTCCTGACCGTCAAGAGGAACCTGTTGAAGGCCGGTTTATTTCCGGGTTATGGCGAAAGCTGCCACTTCTGTTTATCCCTACCAACTAGTTGTCATTTATTGAAAGCAGGTGTCCAGCGCCTAATGGATAAGAAAGAGATTTTATTTGAAAAGACTCCCGTTCCAACCATTTCTTACAAGGATGTTTCAATAGTAACCATTTCTGCAATCCTTTCAGGGTCTCCACCAAAAGACCCGTTAGGATTACATCTGTTTCAAAGGTGACTCCACTGATAATTACTATGCCAGGGTCAATCCCTTACTCCTCAGATAAAACTGTCCTCTGGAACTATGGGGGTGACGTCTACTACCACGTCGTCAACCAAGATTAGCTGGATGATGAAGACTCGATTTTTGAGAAGGTTGACCCCGACATCGGCAACATTGTGGGAACCAGCAAAATAACCCAAAGTGGGAGAGTATTATCCCCTGAGATTTCTCGTTCGAAAACTGTTACCGCTCCTGTGATCATCCCTGCTTTTGTTCCTGTTGACACTACTACTACAGTTCCTATGGTAACCCCTGCTGACACCCCTATCACTGATTCGACTGAGACTCGGGTGGTTGAACCTGTCCGGATGAAGGCGCGATCAGTATCTATCCTAGAGGCCTCCAAGAAGGAGATGGAAGAAATTCTGAAAATTATAAAGAGAAGCGACTACAATGTAGTCGAATAACTAGGGAATACCCCTTCAAAGATCTTTATGCTATCTTTACTGTTGTGCTCCGAGGCTCATGCGAAGGACTTGGTGAAATTTCTTAAAACTGCCCATGTGCCACAGGAAACCTCTGCTGACCAATTCAAAGACTGTATGGCCAATTTGACCGCTGATAACGGTTTGGGCTTTTCTGATGCTGACCTGACACCTAGAGGGAGGAAACACAATGAGACGTTGCATGTCTATGTCGAATGGAGGGGCACTACTTTGGCCTACGACTTGGTAGATACTAGTTCATCTTTGAATGTGCTGCCTAAGAAAGCTCTAGATAGACTAGACTGATGGTTTGACATTAAAACCCAGCAACATAGTGGTAAGGCCCTTCGATGGTTCGAAGAGAATGGTGCACGGGGAGGTGGATATCCCCATTAAAGTTGGAACTCAAACCTTTGATTCAACTTTCTATGTAATGGATGTTCGCCCTTCCTATTCCTGTTTACTGGGCCGACCTTGGGTTCATGACGCTGGTGCCGTCACCTTTACATTACATCAGATGTTGAAGTACCCAACCAAGGGAAAAATCATTATTGTCCATGGAGAGGAGGAATATATGGTCAGTCACCTGAACTCCTTCAGATACGTGGAAATGGATGGTGAATTCATCGAAACTCCGTGTCAGCATTTCGAGGAAGTCCCACAAACAGTTGCAGCAACTAAGACTGTTCCCAATGTTCCGAAGATTACCAGACCTCCGTTGAAGATGGCTTCTCTGAAAGATGCCAAGGCAGTAGTCAAAGAAGGTGGGTGTACTATTTGGGGCCAACTCCCAGATATCCCCTACAAGTATGACAAATTTGGTTTGGGTTTTACTTCAGGAGCCCAAAAAGCTGTTCATCGTGCTCGTGCTGGGGGACCACCTTTGCGGATCAGCAACCATGGAGTCAACGTAGTAGAGGATAGTGATGACGGTTGTGACTTGGAAGAATGGATTTTCCCAACTATCAGCGGAGGACTCAACAACTAGGAAGCCAAATATTTTTCCCCAATTACTTTTATCCAACAGTAATTGTCTTTAAATTTTTGTCGGACTTGTAATAACTAAACAATTTAGACCTTTAAAACCTTGTGTCTTACCCGAGGCACAATGGTCCATTTGTAAGGGTTGTTACTTCATTTTTATATGTCATAAATGAATCATGGACGTTTTTGCATGCAAACTTTAAGCTCTTTGTTCTTCTTTTTCTACATTTTTATGATAGCTATGCTCTTACACACACTCACATATCAAAATGCAGATCCACATCCACTCAGGATCCCATGGGTAATGATTATGCTATGGTCTATTGTGACTTTGAAAATCTGATCTACCAAGCCGAAGACGAAGGTGAAGAAGATTGTGAAGTTCCAGGGGAACTAGCCTGGTTACTCCAACAAGAAGAAAGGACCATACAACCTCATGAAGAACCGGTTGACACAGTTAACTTAGGTACCGAAGAGGACAAGAAAGAATTCAAGGTAGGTGCCAATCTGGAACCGAGTGTCAAGAAGCGTTTAACTCAGTTACTGCATGACTATGTTGAGGTCTTTTCTTGGTCAAATGAAGACATGCCAGGACTTGACGCTGAAATCGTGGTCCATCGTCTACCAACAAAAGAAGACTGCCCTCCGGTAAAACAGAAAGTTCATCGCATGCGGCCAGACATGTTAGAGTAGATCAAGACTGAAGTCATGAAACAATTCAACATCGGATTCTTAGCCGTCACCTCCTATCCATAATGGGTCGCCAATGTTGTTCTAGTGCCTAAAAGGGACGGTAAAGTATGCATGTGTGTGGATTACAAAGATTTGAATAGGGCAAGCCCTAAGGATGATTTCCCGCTTCCCCATATCGATATTCTGGTTGAAAATACCGCACAACATAAGGTGTTCTGATTTATGGATGGTTTCTCAGGCTATAATCAAATCAAAATGGCACCTGAGGACATCTAGAAAACGACCTTCGTCACACAGTGGGGCACGTTCTGTTACAAGGTTATGTCATTCGGGTTGAAAAGCGCTGCGACAACTTATCAGCGTGCCATGGTAGCTCTATTTCAGGACATGATCCATCATGAAATAGAGGTCTATGTGGACGACATGATAGCCAGATCTCAAACTGAAGAGGAACATCTTGACCATTTGCAGAAACTGTTTGAAAGGCTAAAGAAAAACAAGCTAAGGTTGAACCCGAATAAATGCACATTTGGGGTGAGGTCCGGTAAACTGCTAGGCTTCATCGTCAATGGTAAAGGTATCAGACTAGACCCTGCCAAGGTGAAAGCAATACAAGAAATGCTTGCTCCTCGCACCGAGAAGGAATTCAGAGGATTCTTAGGACGACTAAACTACATCACCAGATTCATTTCTCACCTAACCGCTACTTGTGAACCAATCTTCAAATTACTGAAGAAAGATCAAGTAGTCAAATGGAATGATGAATGCCAAGCTGCCTTCGACAAGATCAAAGAATACCTCCAAGATCCTCCTGTTTTGATGCCTCCAGTCAAGGGAAGACCTTTGATCATGTATCTAACTGTCTTGGAAAATTCAATGGGGTGTGTGCTGGGGCAGCATGACGAGTCTGGCCGAAAAGAGCATGCAATATACTACCTGAGCAAAAATTTTACCGACTGTGAAACAAGATATTCACTGCTCCAGAAAACTTGCTGCGCTCTGGAATGGGCTGCTCGCTGGCTAAGACAATATATGTTTACCCATACTACCTTATTGATATCCAAGATGGATCCAATTAAATACATATTCGAGAAGCCCTCTCTCTTTGGGAGAATAGCAAGATGGCAGATGATCCTGACTGAATACGACATTCAATACACTACCCAAAAATCAATAAAGGGGAGTGTATTAGCCTATCACCTTACGCATCAGGCTGTGGAGGACTATCAGTCCATGAAATTCGAGTTCCCAGATGAAGACATCATGATGGTAAACAATTTTTAAGAACTCAGACCATATGACGGACCTGAACAAGGATCCCGATGGATCTTGGTTTTTCACAGAGCCTCCAACACACTCGGCAATGGCATTGGTGCTGTAATTATATCCCTTGAAGGATGTCATACTCCCTGCACTGCAAGACTTTGTTTCAGCTGTACCAATAATATGGCAGAATACGAAGCGTGTATTTTGGGTCTTAAAGCTGCCATAGATTTAGGAATCAAATCCTTAAGTGTATTTGGAGATTCAACCTTAGTCATTAGTCAGGTCAAAGGAGAATGAGACACGAAGCACCCTAATCTCATCCCCTATAAAGAACATATGTTGACATTAATCCCACATTTTGAGGAAATTGCCTTTGAGCATTTTCAACGAAAGGAAAATCAACTAGCGGACGCGGTAGCCACTATGTCATCCATGTTTAAACTCAAGTGGGGTAATGAGGCTCCCAAATCACCATTGAGTGGATGGATGAACCAGCTTACTGTCACGAGATCGATACTGAAGAGATAATGGACAAGTCTTGGTTCCATGAAGTTAAGAGGTATCTCGAGGCCCAAGAGTATCCGGAGGGAGCTTCAATCAATGATAAGAAGTTCTTGAGAAGATTCTCTGCTAAGTTCTTCCTCAGTAATGGAATTCTCTACAAGCGCAACCACGGCTCTAATTTGCTTCGTTGCATAGACAAGGTTGAGGCAGACAAGATCATGGCTGATCTACATGAAGGCATTTTTGGCACCCATTCTAGTGGGCACACGATGGCTGAAAAGATCCTACGGGTAGGGTACTACTGGTCTACCATAGAAGCAGATTGCCATCAGCATTCACGAACATGTCACAAATGTCAGATCTATGCCGATAAAGTACATGTGCCTGCAGTTCCTCTAAACATCCTGACTGCTCCCTAGCCATTCACGATGTGGGGCATCAATATGATTGGAGAAGTCAAACCTACAGCTTCTAATGGACACCGTTTCATCTTGGTGGCCATTGACTACTTCATGAAGTGGGTTGAGGCAGCTTCTTTCGCTTCTGTTACCAAGAACGTTGTGGCCCGTTTCATCAAACAGAATCTCATCTGTCGGTATGGTATCTCGGAGAGAATCATCACAGACAATGGTACGAATCTCAACAACACTATGATCACCGCACTATGCGCGTAATTCAAGATCCAGCATCATAACTCTTCCCTTTATCGGCTGAAGATGAATGGAACTGTAGAAGCCGTTAATAAAAAAATAAAGAAGATCATACAAAAGATGACAGTGACCAACAAGGACTGGCATGATATGTTACAATTTTCTCTCCATGGTTACCGTACCACGGCACGCACATCAACAGAGGCAACTGCCTTCTCCTTGGTATACGGCATGGAAGTTGTTCTACCGATTGAAGTCCAAATACCTTCTCTAAGAATCATAAAGGATGCAGAGCTGAATGAAGATGAATGGATTCAAACTCGACTTGGCCAGTTGAACTTGATTAATGAGAAGACACTTACGGTTGTCTGTCATGGTCAGATGTACCAAAAACGTATGATCAAAGCTTTTAACAAAAAGGTCAGACGTCAGGTATATCAGGTTGGTGATTTGGTAATCAAGCCTATCATATTGCCACAAGGTGATCCCAGGGGAAAATGGACTCCTACATACGAAGGACCATTTGTGATCAAAAGCATATTCTCTGGTGGAGCAATGATCTTAACCACTATGGATAGCGACGACCTTCTGCACCCTATAAACGCGGACAAAGTCAAAAGATATTACGCATAAATAAATACCGGCTAGGTCGACTGGCCTAGGCAAAAATTAGGGCATCCCGGCGAACCACAAAGGTTCAAGCAAAAATTAGGGATAAAATACAAAAACAATTGTACACCCGGCAAGCTGAAAACCCGAAAGGGCGTCTTGGGCAAAAAAGGGTATCCCGATGGACTGAAAACGTGAAAGGGCGGTCCAGGCAAAAGTTAGGGAATTAAAGCGTATGACCGTGTCACATTGGATCACCTTACAGCCAACCTCTGGCATCGACTGACAAACTCAAACGGGTATAATCAATCCAATCAACTTCGGACAAGGAGGCAAGTGGATGAGACACTCAGAGACATGAAGGCTATAGCAAAATGGGAACCCCATGGGATTATTTCATATAGCTATCTTTTCTTTGTATCAATTTTCATTTTTTACGACGATATTCTCTTACTGGAATGTTCCTCTCATTGTACAAAAATACTTATTCAAGTTAATATAAAGATATCCCTTTGAAAGTGCAAAACTATCTGTTTTTCTTTTATTTCCATGTTTTGTTTGCGAAAACGTCCAATGATTATTTTTGAACATATGCATTTGAACGTGACTACTGTGTACAAATGAACAAAAAAATAGGAACAAAAAATAGAAAGACAATCACTAATGGCTTTAAGAAATAGGATAATATCTTTAGACTATTCCACAAAATCCCCCGTAGGTACTTTTTCTAGCAAGATCAGAAACCGGGACATCCCACTATAGGATCGCTATCATATCTCCAGTATACATCCTAATGGTATCAAGTGCTCTCACATCCCCAAAGGAACAAAACTTCCAGTAACCACTCCAAACATTCCCCAGTGAAAATCGCCCAATTTCTCAAGATTCCCCAGCAGGATTTCACAAGGTCCACAAGCAATGCACGACGTTTCCCTTCCACAACAGAGTTTACTTCTCTAACAAATGAAAACTCATCAACACTTCAAAACATGAATACTTACATTCCTCATTCCCAATACTACTCAGGGATTTATTTTCCCCAACTCCAACAACACTGCGGCATAACAATTAACGTGTCCATACATTACATTCATACGTCATAGCATTGACAACATAGATACATATGACACGATCTCATTGTGAGAAACAACATTATACCATGCATTTCATACATCATGGCATTGCATGCAACTAACCTTTCACCTTTTCAGGAAAGATCAATCAATAGAAAATTATCGTCAAATTTTCAACAAGTAAATTACATATCAATTCCCAAGAAAGGACTGGTCAACCATCTACATAACAGATATTTCTTTCAGACCCTTGTCGGTTCAGTTTAAATCTCTCAACGGTTTATTCTGATTCTTTCTCATAGACGTCTTCTCTAGTTCATATAAATCTCTCAATGATTTGTTTTGATTCTTCTCCAGATCCCTGCCGGTTCAGCTTAGATCTCTCAACGGTTTATTCTGATTCTTTCCCGCAGACGTTTACTCTGGTTCAGATAAATCTCTCAATGATTTGTTCTGATTCTTCTCTAGATCCCTGCTGGTTCAGTCTAAATCTCTCAACGGTTTATTCTGATTCTTTCCTGCAGATGTTTTCTCTGATTCAGATAAATCTCTCAACAATTTATTCTGATTCTTCTCTAGATCCCCGTCGGTTCACCTTATATATCTCAACGGTTTATTCTGATTCTTTCCCGCAGACGTCTTCTCTGGTTCAGATAAATCTCTCAACGATTTATTCTGATTCTTCTCCAAATCCCTACTAGTTCAGATAAATCTCTCAACAATTTATTATGATTCTTTCCTAGTAGGCACTTTCTCTAGTTCAGATAAATCGCTCAAAGATCTACTCTGATTCTCTCAAGTTAAAGAATATTCAAGACCCCTTTTGGTTCAGTTTAAACCTCTCAACAATTTATCCTGATACTTTCCAAATGAAAATTTCTGGTTCAGATAAATCGCTCCAAGATCTATTCTGATTCTTCCCAGTCAAACAACATACAAGACTTCTGCTAGTTTCATATAAATCGCTCCAACGATTTATTCTGATTCTTTTCCAGTTTAAATCAAGTTCAGACTTGGTCCATTTTCTATCAACAGTCACCTTTGGATGGCATCTACAAGCCCATCTCCGACAAATCTCCCCTATTCCTCCAAATGGCTTCTATATGCCCATTCACAATTCATCTTCGAGTGCAAATTTCTGGGCACTCTAGTGTTCAATCATCTTCCACCTTCGAGTCACGAATGGCGGATCCGCCAATCTAACTTTTTAGGTTTAAGAAGATTGAATAGGGGTAGCTGTTGTACCGCAAAATTTTCCCTCTCATTTATCAAGTATTTTCTCACAAGATCTCCTTTGGTTCAAGACTACACAAGGGTTGATCAGCTCAAGACACCTCCTTAAGCACTGATGACTGAAATTAGGGTTTGAGATTGCAAAAGGATAATTGAACTTTTAGTGCCTCATATGACTTTCATGGATCATTATGGACCCTCAAGATTGCTCATTTCAAGTTTCAAGTCTTGGATCACATTTTTGCTCAGTCAATTGATCAGTTGACCTAAAAATCAGCTATATTGGGGAAAAAGTCAATTATGGTCAATTTACAGTCAAACTTTATAATTTTTTATCCATATCAACATTATGAACTCATATATGTCATTTGATCAAGTTTGGACCACAATTCCTCAAGAAATTTGATCAGATCATCAAAAGGGCAAAATGGTCAAAATTAGGATTTTGATTGGGAAAGGGCAATTTCTGATTTTTGACCTAGCAGATGGTTAATTGGTTTAAGACATGATCTCAAGGATTCAATTGGGTCATTTTGACCTAATGGCATGACTCAAAACACTGCTCAAGTTCATTTGATTGATAGTTGATTTTCAGTCAACTGATCAAAAGTCAATTGTACACTGAAAAGTCAAACTTTGACTTTTTGGTCAAAATCAAGTGTAAAAGATCACAATTCATCAAAACATGTCAAAATATGAAACTTGTTCATCAAGAAATCAAAAAAGTCAAGATTTTATTTTGAAAAGTCAAAGTTTCCAAACTTAGAAATTTTTCTAAGTGTTGAAAACTTCATATTTTTTCACAACTTTGAGCCAATTTTTTCCCATGATGCAAGATGATTCAAAGGAAGCTTTCAACATGAAAGTTGTAGATATCAATGAGATCTAAAACATTTCTTTACACAACTTATCCTATAAATTCATGTATTTCAAGTTATGATTTTGTGAATACATGTTCATGAAACTTGGAAACTTAGTGAAATTTTGCCCTAGTTTAGGCAGGATTTTTACCTAACTTCATGGCAATTTTTCACATAGTTCTAAGGGGAATTTTCAAAAGTGATTCAAAGAAGGGTTGTAGATCACATTACAAGCTTTCTAAAATGTCCAAGAACTCTTTGAGATCATGTTTGAGCAAGGAGAATCGAAGGCATGAAGTTGGCATTTCATTCTTGAATTATAGGTCATTTTCATGATGAACAAGAATTCAAATCCATGCTAGGCTGCACAATCTTTTCTTTGCAGGCCTCAAACTTGCTTGGCACTCCATAATTAATGTTTGGCACAACTGTTGGAGGCTTTAATCAAAGAATTCAATGCATTGCCCATGCTTAATATCATTTTAGGAAGAAAGTGCACATTGCCATTTTGGAAAAGTAGCTTTTGTGCACAAAATCAGTTCTTGAGCTTTGCAATTGTTTTATTTTGATCACACAAAACCTATAACCCAAAAGAAACTTTTCTAAAGTCTCAAAACAACTTAGCCCATGCTTGTACTTTGTCTTGAAACTATATTTTCACTTTTCTTCAAAAACAAGCAAAATCCAATAACTTGTACTTGTGTGATTCTGACCCTCTCAAGCCTCACAATCTTTTCCATACATATACACAAGTCATTTGCAAGAAAAGGGACGCATGCTTAAGCCCTCAAACTCCCTAGAACTCATAATCATACACAAAATTCCATTGTTGCATAATCTTACCAAAAACTTGAAACTCACACCTCCCTTGTGCTTTTCCAAGCCTTTTGGTTCCTAAGGCTTCTAAACATCAAATACAAACCATCCAAAGTCCTTTTGCCTAACTGTAACACCTCCATCATCAAGTTCCATTTTCAAAAACAGGGATCTTCAAGTGGACTTCTCCAGAACTCCTTAGCCACTTTAAGCTCAAGCCAAGCATCACATTAGCTTCTTGGGAACTTGAGGAAGCTAACCCAATCACTAGGGTTACAGGTACTCTGGCTGGATTCGTGGGAAGAAATACCACAACTTTCATGTTTATACTTTCCATCTTTGTTGAGAGATGAAGAAGTTACAGGTACTCTGACTGGGCGTGAGGTTGAAGATGAAGTTCAGGCCATGGACTTGATTTGTAATATATATTTATGGTTTGATATAAATGAACGGATGTACAGCCACCCCAATGGTAAGGCAGTGCGCTGGTAACCAAGAGGGTGTGGGTTCAACACCCAACGCGCTGCCTTTTGCTTATTTTTCTCACATTTTTCCTTTCTTTCTTTTTTCAGCGCCTGGGCCCTTAACATTGGGCCTTCTTTTTTGCTAACTTAACCCCCTGCCTTACTTCAGCACCCCCTGGCCTAATTTTCATTTTTTATTTTCTTTTGCTTATTTTATTTCATTTTTTTTCCTTTATTATTATTATTATTAATATTTATTTTTATTTTTATTAATAAAAATCCAAAAAAATATCTTATTTATTATTTTTATACTTGTTTAGTTTATTTGTTTTATAAAACTAAAAGAACAAAAACATTTTCTTAATAAATTAATTTCTTTCTTAATAATTAATATTTAGGTTTAGGTTTAACTATTACATTATTTTTTTGTAATTAAAATTAATTTAGAACTTAGGTTTCTTTTAATTAATTAATATCCATATTTATTTTTATTAATTTAAAACATTTCCATAAATAAAACCCTAAAAAATCCTTCTTTTAGTTAATTTATTTTCTTATTTAGTTTAAGTTAATTTTATTTAATTTTCCTTAATCATTTTTTTATTAGGTCAAGACTAAACCATTTCATAAAAGACAAAATCATTTTTTTTTCTTCTTTTACATTCTTGCATTTTTATTTTTAATTTTGTACAATATTCAATATGGTTGTAATAATTATTTAGATTTAATTTTCTTGCAATTTCCCCATTTATAAATTTGTACACCCCCTCCTCTAATAATGTAATAGCTTAGTATTGTTATTTTCCGCAACTTAATGCTTTATATATAAATGCTAGTAAATTAGGGTTTGTATGCAAAGATAAAATCAATGTTTAGAAAAACCCTAATTCAAAGACAAAACAATGCATGTAAATCAATACACCTGCATACTTACACCCTTAGGGTAAATCTACTTGTTGCCTTGAGAAATAAATGGCCATAATACGCATGTAAGATGTCTTAGCAAAAACAAACAAAAAATACAAGATCATAGTCCCTCGATGATGCTACAAATGTTGCCTTACGAATGATCTTAGTCCCTTAAAGAAAATGCTAAGATATCTTACAACATTGCTATTCATGACTATATGATGACCCTTGCCCGTCCCTTTTACATCCAAAGATAGGGTTTCTTACCAAATCAATGGTAAGATAACAATGTCAAAGGAAAGAGGAAATAAACATGAAAGACTTTTGAGTAGGTAGAATGTTCTTAGTTGCTTGCTCATTTTCAAACCAAAACATCCTTGTTATTTTCAAAACAAACACCAACACTTTCAAAAATATCTTTCGAACTTGAAAACATTTTCAAAAGATCAACACTTTGTATACATTCTTACGAACGAGAATCATTACAAAGTTTGCCTAAACGGTGGCGCCTTTTCAAAATACTTTCAAAAATCACACAAAGCACATTTTCAAACAAAAGCAAGTGATCTAGCAAGCAACTAAGAGCCCGTAGATAACTACGGATGAAAAGGGTGCTAATACCTTCCCTTTTTATAATCTACCCCCCGAATTCAAGAAAACAATCGCAAAGGTCTTTCATGTTCTTTTCAGCCTTTCCTTTTGGATAAAAGAAAAGTCTATGGCGACTCTTACTAACCGCAACATTTGCAATTAAATGCAAAACAACCAAGTCAATTCTCCCAACACGTTACAATGTATTCATTTATTATACTTCACATTAGACATTAATGACTTGTTCTTGATTACAGTTAAATATATTTTACATGTTAGTCGAAAGGGAGCTTCTATGGTGAAGTCGCAAAATTGACTTCTTTAATGAAGTCACTTTAATTGGCCAATAGAATAAAGCCTTAAGCCACATCTGCTTTATAGTGCAGGAAGTTTATTCAGGGCCGTTTTTAAAATAAAGTTTTAATTAACGCTTATCAATCCCCCATTCAATTAATAATAATTTATAAATTAACAACAACTTCTTATTTGAATTTAATGGCTTTTATTTTACAAACACAAATCAAACTCGTTCTTTTTCTTCCTTCTCCCTACATCAGAGGTTAAAATTGCAACTGAAAATTCTAAATTTCTAAATTACACTGACGTGTTCTTCAAACTCCTTATTCTTCTTCTTCCTTCTCCCAATTGAAGAGGTTTAAATTGCAATTTAAAACCCTAAATCCCTAAATTTCTTCCACATGTCCTTTGAACTCATTCTTCTTCTTCCTTCTCCCAATTTTGACCTATCCCCTAAATCCCAAATCAATATTTGACCTCTTCCCTCACACCAAATTCCGTAACCATGTTCATGTTTTATTTTTAGCTTTCAGAGAAAATGTTCGTGTAATTTTTATTGGTTGTGGTGTTCATCGAATCATTTGTAAATTTTTCCATGTTTTTTGTTATATGATTCAAAGAAATAATTACATGTTTTCGTCTCCTTTCATATGTAATTGTTCATATTCATCTCAATCTGTATATTTTCCCAAAATTAATTTGATTTTAGTTATTATACATAAATTATTGAATTGGGTTTAAGGATTTGTATTTTAAGTTAAAGTTGATTAGAATTCTTACCCAGAAATGATCGATTTGGGGATTACGATTGTATTTTATGAAACTCATAAATTTTGAAATGGATTTGAATTCCTACTCTAAAATTATGTAATTGGGGATTAGGGTTTGTATTTATCAAATTAATGAATTTTGAAATTGAATTGATTTCACCAGAAATTATGTAATTGTGAATTAGAGTTTGTATTTGATCAAATTCCTAAATTTTGAATTTTCATTTGGATTAACTTGGAAGATAGTTAAATATGAATCGTTCAATTGAATCTTTAGGGTTTGACTTGAATTAGGAGTTTATGTTTTGATGTTGTGTTATTGAGTTGTTAGCATTTCAATTGAAATGTGATATTAGATAGTGATCTTATTCTAATTTAGTTTGTGTATTATTGTGAATTATTTTGATAATTTATCTTCACATTTCTCGCAGTTAAGTAATGTATGCAATATATCCATTCTATCCCATGTAAGGAAGGTTATTGTTTGAGGTTCTTAAGAGAGAAAGGAAACAAAGAGATTAAAAGTTAACGCTTGTTTGAATTTAAAAACACACGCTGAAGGAAGGGTTGAATGGGTAAATAAATCAGAGTTAACAAATGGTATTGACAAGCCTAAGTGCTTTCTCTACATGTGAACTTAAACTCTTCTTTTATGTTCAAAGCTTGAAAATGAGTGGAGGATGTCCTAAGAACTCAAAATATTATAGGTCACCTCTTGGATTTTCACTAATTTTACAATGCCATAACTTTTTTGATACTTGGTATTTTTGAGTGATTCAAGTTTCACAATGCTCTTTTGGAAATCTACTTCAAACTAGCATCAATGATCAAAGCTCAATTTTGGAGGAAGGCCTTGTTTTATCTCAAAACATTATAGGTTACTTTTGAAGAAAAACTTAGAATTTTTCTAAGTACAAAAAGTCAACATTTTTTCTCAACTTTGACTCATCAAAAATTTTAGCTTGAGCATCTAACTGATCTTACTCTTTGCACATTGTAAATTTTGTGACCTTATATTTCAAAAGCTTCAAGAATCATGCCCTAAGACTCCTTGAGCTGTGAACATCATGGATACAAAGATGGTACCTTGAAAATGAAGTTTTCTCCAAAGTCAGAATTTGAAATTCATAATTTGGCTTCTAATCACAAAATTTCCACGTGTTTTTCACTTAAACATGATTAGTGTAACGCAGTGGGAGAAATGACTTGGGTGTTTTGCATTTGATCGCAATTGTTGCAGATAGCAAGAGTCGTCACCGACTTTTATTTTATCTAAAAGGAAAGGTTGAAAAGAACAGGAAATACCTTTCAAGATTATTTCTTGAGTTCGGGGGGTAGGTTATGAAAAGGGAAGGTGTTAGCACCCTTTTCATCTATAGTTATCTACGGGATCTTAGTTGCTTGCTAGATCACTTTCTTTTTTGTTTGAAAATGTGTTTGTGGTGTGGGTTTTGAAAGTATTTTGAAAAGGGATGTCTTTGTTATGGTTCCCGTCTCTATAAGAACGCGTACAAAGTGTTTTATCTTTTGAAAAATGTTTCGAAGTGAAATTGCGGATGTATAAAATGTTTTTGTTGTGAGCAAGCGAGCAACTATGAGTATCCTACCTACTCAAAAGGTCTTTAAACGTTCTTTTCCTTCTCCTTTAGATGTTGCTATCTTACCATTGATTTGGTAAGAAGCCCCGTCATTGGATGTGAAGGGACGGGCGTGGGATGTTTGTATAGTCATAGAAGGAAACCTATGGGACGTTTTAGCAATGTCGTTTAGGGACTAGATCATTTATTGAAGGCAACATTGAGGGTCATCGAAGGACTACGATCTTTTATCGAGGGTCTTTGCTAAAACGCCCATATTCGAGGGACATGACTATTTTTCTGAGGCAACAAGTAGAATTACCCTAGGAGTGCATGTGTGTGAGTAGTGTGTTTGATTACATGCATTTGTCTTTTGAACTTTTGGTTATCTACTTGTTGTTTTTATCTTGCCATACACCCTAATTACGAACAATGTATGAAAGCAATAAGAATGCGGAAAATAAATTCTAAGCTATTACATCATTTCAGGGATGGGTATACACATTTACAAATGGGTATTTGCAAGAATTTAAATCCTAATTATCTATTACAACCATATTGAATTATACAATATAAGGAAAGGAAAGGACTTGTTTTGAAAATGGGTTTTTTATGTCTTAAAGAAAAAAAAGAATAATTAGTTGATAAAAAGAGAAATATTTTTTAAGCCTTTTTATAAAAATAATATTAATACTGAAAGTAATAAGTATAAGCAAGAAAGAAGCAAGATAACGAAAACATGATCAACGTGTTGCTGAAAACAAAAGTGAGGGGGATCAGAAGTTCTGATGCTAGGCCTGCTGAAGTTCTAAAAGAAACGTCAAAGGAGATCAGAAGTTCTGGGTTGTTGCGCGCTGAAGTCTTGAAAGAAACGTTAGAGGAAACCATAAGTTTTGTGTTGTGTTATAACAGTGAGAAAAATCTAAAAGTTCTGTGTGTTGTGTTAAAACAATAAGAAAGCCTAGAAGTTTTGTGTGTGCTAATCAGTAAGAAAGCCTAGAAGTTCTATGTGTGCTTAAACAGTGAGAAAAATCTAGAAGTGCTGATGCTGTTCTAAAACAGTGAGAAAAAATATATAAGTACTGATGTTGTGCTAAAACAGCGAGAGAAAATCTAGAAGTTTTGATGTTGTGCTAAAACAGTGAGAAAAAATCTAGAAGTTCTGATGCTGTGCTAAAACAGTGAGAAAAAAATATAGAAGTTTTGATGCTGTGCTAAAACAGTGAGAAAAAAATATAGAAGTTCTAATGTTATGCCAAAATAGTGAGAAATAATCTAGAAGTTTTGATGCTGTGCTAAAAAAGTGAGAAAAAATATAGAAGTTCTAATACTGTGTCAAAATGGTGCGAAAGAAAACTCAGAAGTTTTGTGTTACACTTCACCTCCTTCCTCACATAATCCAGAGCATCTGCAACTTATTCAGTTCTTAACAACAGCAAAACAGGAAGACGAAAAAAACACGACAGTTTATAGAAGTTCTAATCCTAATTTTGAGCCTAGTTTTCTTCAAGAAGTTCTGATCCATAGTTTTTCTACTTAGGCAGTGATATGTACAGTACCAACGCTATGATATTTACATATTTGATGATGTTCTGAATGAAAGATTCAAAGTCAGAATGACTTACCTTAAATCTGAAGCGTGTGTTTGGGACCTGAGCTGCTGCCTTTGAATATTCTTGGGTCAGCAAGAAATGGAACATAAAATGTTATGTTCTTTTATTCAAAGGGAAGAACAAAGATATTGTTTTGAGAATTCTAGGTTTTGAGAATGTTTAAATATTTCCTTTTCTCTCTCGTTTTTTGTATTTGATCACTCTCTCTTCTCAAAAGCCAACCCCTTGAATGTGTGATGGAACAACTTATTTATATATGAGCTTGCTGTGGTTTTGGGGGGAAAAAAATAGGGTTAAAACCTTTTTGGCATATTGTTCCGTTGCTTTTTAAATACAGCCTTTATATGCTAATTTGGTGCAAATATGGGATTTGAGAAAGTGCATGTGTGGACTGGATCAACAGTAATTTGGAGTGTTGTGGCAGCTGGTTGCAGGACTGTGCCATAGCAGTGCAACAGACTGCTCAAACGAGGTTTTGGGATTTGGTGATGTTCTGATCGAAGAAGACCAACATGAGATTCGAAGGGTGATCTTCTTATCTAAGTGTAGAACATGGTCTCCATATGCTGAAGAGTCATGTTCTGATCGAAGCACACGGTTTCCATATGTTCTGATTGAAGAGTCATGTTCTGAACTGTCTTTGCAAATTTTGATCGTGCTTGCGTGAAATCTGGCCCAGAAGTTCTGAAATTATCATATTTATTCATACTTAGAAAATTTTCTAAGTGTTTAGAAATTTGACTTTTTTCAAAGTAATTTCTGACTTTTAATTTCTTGATGAACCAATTTCTTGTCTTAATGAAATATGATTGTTGAAACTTGATTTTGATCCAAAAGTCAAAGTTTGACTTTTCAGTGTGCTTTTGACCATTTTGCCCTTGTGAATAACTTTTTCTTGAAAAATTGTAATCCGAGACTTGAAACTTGATAGAAGAAAACATGAGGGTCCAGGATGAACCTTTGAGAAATGAGAGGACAAATTTTGGGGTACAACAGCTGCCCCTATTCAATCATCTTAAACCTGAAGAGTTAGATTGGTGAATCTGTCACTTGTGACTTGAAGGTGGAAGATGATTGAACACTAGAGTACCCAGAAATTTTCATTTGATGATATTGTTGTTGAGGTGTAAGGAATGGGCTTAAAGATGCTATTTGGAGAATTTTGGAGAGTTGGCAGAGATGGGCTTATAGATGCCATCCAAAGGTGATTATTGACAGAAATTAGACTAAGTCTAAGCTTGACTTCAGAGAAAAGAATCATGATAAATCTTTGGAGTGATTTATCTGAACCAGAGAAAATGTCTACTAGGAAAGAATCAGGATAAACTGTTGAGAGATTTGAACTGAACCAACAGAGGTCTGGAAAAGAATCAGAATAAGTCTTGGAGAGACTTATCTGAACCCGAGAAGATGTCTGCGGGAAAGAATTAGGATAAACCGTTGAGAGATTTAAACTGAACCAGCAGGGGTCTGGAAAAGAATCAGAATAAATCTTGAAGCGACTTATCTAAACCAGAGAAGATGTTTGAGGAAAAGAATTAGGATAAACCATTGAGAGATTTAAACAGAACCAACAGGGGTCTGGAAAAGAATCAGAGCAAATCTTGGAGCGACTTATCTGAACCATAGAAGATGTCTGCGGGAAAGAATCAGGATAAACCTTTGAGAAATTTAAATTGAACCAGCAGGGGTCTGGAAAAGAATCAGAATAAATCTTGAAGTGACTTATCTGAACTAGAGAAGATATCTGCGGGAAAGAATTAGGATAAACCGTTGAGAGATTTAAATTGAACCAGCAGGGGTCTGGAAAAGAATCAGAATAAATCTTGAAGCGACTTATCTGAACCAGAGAAGATGTATGCGGGAAAGAATTAGGATAAACCATTGAGAGATTTAAACTGAACCAACGGGGGTCTGGAAAAGAATCAGAATAAATCTTAGAGCGACTTATCTGAACCAGAGAAGATGTTTGCAGGACAGAATCAGGATAAACTGTTGAGAGATTTAAACTGAACCAGCAGGGGTCTGGAAAAGAATCAGAATAAATCTCGGAGTGAATTAACTTAACTAGAGAAGATGTTTGCGGGACAGAATCAGGATAAACCGTTGAGAGATTTAAACTGGACCAGCAGGGGTCTGGAAAAGAATCAGAATAAATATTGAAGCGACTTATCTGAACCAGAGAAGATGTCTACAGGAAAGAATCAGGATAAACTGTTGAAAGATTTAAACTGAACCAGCAGGGGTCTGGAAAAGAATCAGAATAAATCTTGGAGCGACTTATCTGAACCAAAGAAGATGTTTGCGGGACAAAATCAAGATAAACCATTGAGAGATTTAAACTGAACTAGCAGAATTCCGAAGGAAGTAATTGTCATGTGGATAGTCACCCCGTCCTTTTTTGGGAATTTATCTACAATTGATTTATCCACAAATAGTTGTCCCGTCTTTGTTGAAAATTTGTTGATGATAATTTTCTGTTGATTGATCTTTCCTTAAAAGGTAAAAAGTTAGTTATATGCAATGCGATGATATATGAAATGCATGGAATAATGGTATTTTTCAAAATAAATGAGATTGCGCTATATGCATTTGTGTTATCGATGCTATGACGTATGAATGAAATGTATGAACATATTAATTATGATGCAGTGTTGTTGGAATGGGAAAATAAATCCATGACTGCCGCTGGGAATGAGGAGTGTAAGTCTTCATATTTTGTTGAAGTTGAAGCGTTGATGGATGGGTTTCCATTATTAGAGAAATAAACTCTGTTGGGGAAGGGAAACACCTTGCATTGCTTGTGGACATGGTGAAATCCTGTTGGGGAATTTTTGGAGCGGTAACTGGAATTTTTGCTCCGTCGGGGATATGAGAGCACCTGATACCATTAGGCTGCACACTGGAGATACGCCAGTGATCCTGTAGCAGGATGTACTTGCTTCTGCTCCTGCTGGAGAAAGTACTTATGGGGATTCTTAAAGCCATTAGTAATTGTCTTTCTGTTTAGTTTTCCTTTTTCATGCGTTCTTTTGTAAACAGTAATTATATTCAAATGCATATGTTCAAAAATAAACACTGGACGTTTTTTGCAAACAAAACTGGAACAGTAAAAGAAAAACAGATAGTTTTGCACTTTCAAAGGAATATCTTTTTATTAACTTGAATAAGTATTTTTGTAGAAAGAGACGAACATCCTAGTAAGAGAATGTCATCGTAAAAAATGAAAAATTGATACAAAGAAAAGACAACTATGTAAAATAATCCCATGGGGTTCCCATTCTGCTATAGCCTTCATGTCTCTGAGCGTCTCATCCACTTGCTACTTTGTCCATGGTTGGTTGGATTGATTAGAACCGTTTTAGTTTGACGATTGATGTCGGAGATTGACTGTAAAGCGATCCAACGGGACATAGTCATACGCTTTAAATCCCTAACATTTTCCTGGACCGCCTATTGTGTCCCAAAATTTCCCCTCTCAGTTATCAAGAATTTGCTCACAAGATCTCTTTGAGCTCAAGACTGCACTAGCATTGATCAACTCAAAAGACACCTCCTCAAGCACTGATGACTGAAAATTAGGGTTTGAGATTGCACAAGGATTTTTGAACTTCCAATGCCCCATATGATTTTCATGGATCATTATGGACCCCCAAGATTACTCATGTCAAGTTTCAAGCCTTGGATCACATTTTTGATTAGTCAATTGAACATTTGACCTAAAAATCAGTTGTATTAAGGAAAAAGTCAACCATGGCCAATTTACAGTCAAAACTCATAATTTTTTATTCACATCAACATTTTAAACCCATATGTATCATTTGATCAAGTTTGGATCACAATTCCTCAAAACGTTTGATCAAATCTCCAAAAGGGAAAAATGGTCAAAATTAGGGTTTTGACTAAGAAAGGGAAATTTCTGATTTTTGACCTAACAAATGATCAATTGGTTTAAGGCATGATCTCAAGAGCTCAATTGCATCATTTTACCTAATGGCATGGTTCAAAACATTGCAATTCCATTGGATTGACAGATGAATTTTGCAGTCAACTGATCAAAAGTCAACTGTATACTGAAAAGTCAAACTTTGACTTTTTGGTCAAATTCAAGTGCCAAAGATATTAATTCATGAAAACATGTCAAAATATGAAACTTATTCATCAAAAATCAAGATTTCATTTTGAAAAGTCAAAATTTCTAAACTTAGAAATTTTTCTAAGTGTTAAAAATTTCTTATTTTTTCATAACTTTGAGTAATTTTTCATTATGATGCAAGATGATTCAAAGGAAACTTCCAACATGAAAGTTGTAGATCTCCGTGAAGTATACAACTTTGCTTCACACAACTTCTTCCAAAAATGCTTGGATCTCAAGTTATAATTTCATGAATACATGCTCATGAACTAAAAAAGACTTAAGTGAAATTTTGCCCTAGTTAGGCAGATTTTTTTACCTAACTTCATGGAAATTTTTCACATAGTTCCCAGATGAATCTTCAAAAGCAATTCAAAGATGGGTTGTATAGCATGTTACAAGCTTTCTAAAATGTCAAGGAACTCATTGAGATCATTTTTGAGCAGGGAGAATCGAAGAGATGGAGTTAGGGTTCCATTCTTGTTTTTCAAGCCATTTTCATGATGAACATTTGATCCAATCTTCAAGCATGCTGTACAAATTTCACTTTGCAGGCTTCTAACTTGACTTTCACTCCATAATTAAGTGTTTTCAAAGTTGTTGGAAGCTTTAACCCAGGCATTCAATGCATTGTACAAGTATAATTCCATTTTGGGAAGAAAGGCAACATTGCCATTTTAGAAAAGCAAGCTTTATGCAAAGTCAGCTTGCATTGAGCCTTGCATTTGTTCTTTCTGCATAAACACACTCTACACAATCATAACAAGTGTGTTTAAAGGTTTCAGCCACCCTACAAGCCTTGTACCTTGCCTTGGAACAATGCTTGTCAATGTTGCTTCAAAAACAAGGCAAAATCCATAACATGTGATCTCTTGTTTTCTGATCATTTCAAAACCTCTAACCCTTTGGTTATATTTAGGGAGACTATTTGCAACATAAGACACATTTTTACAATCCCTCAAACACCCTCAAGTCTTCATAATTCAGAACTGGCCAAAAACTCCATTTTTGAGCTTCAAACACCCATCTCCATTTCCACTCGTGTGTTTCCACTTTTAACCATCTAAACACTTTAAATAAATCATATAGAACTCATCTCAACACCTGTTACAGTTCTGTAACTTCATATTCATCATCCACAATTTTCAAAAATTTCCATTACAGTTGGACTTGAGTAGAGAGTTCTAGCTGGTTTCAGAGAAAAGTAGGAGTTGGAACACACTCAAGGAGGCCCAGGCAAGCTACAAAAATCATCAGGCCATCACAAAGGTTTCTCAAACTCCATACACAACTCCAGCTTCAAGAGGTAAGTTTTCAAACTTCTATCTCTTCATACAAACATCATTTGATTCTGATTTGTGAAGATAAAATGTAGATACCATTGCCACGAAGCTGTACATGTCCATAGTTTTCATTTATATGGCCTGAGCTTAGAGAATTTTATAGTTGAAGTTTCTGAAATTTTTAGGTTTTAATTTAGGTCCAGAAAAATTCTCATTCATCTTGGATTTATAGCTTTAGTTATTTATATGGTTGGATTCGTGGGAAGAAATGCCACAACTTTCATGTTTGTACTTTCCATTTTTGTTGAGAGATGAAGAAGTTACAGGTACTCTGGCTAACTGAAGGTTGAAGATGAAGTACAGGTCATGGAGATGTTTTACCTTATGTATTTATTCTTTCATTTAAGTTAACGGATGTACAGCCACCCCAGTGGTAAGGCAGCGCGCGTTATTGGTAGATGTCATGGGTTCGAACCTCAGCGCTGCCTTTTTGCAATTTTTTTACATTTTTTCTAACCTCCCCCCCCCCCCCCTGTTTCATATTTTCACCCTGGCCCAATTTTATTTTATTTCTTCATGTTATATTTTTTTAATTTTCTCAAATATATTTTCTAAATACTAGAAAATGATAAAAAAATACAAAAAATGATATTTTATATTTTGACTTATTTTATTTTATTTTTTCCATAAATAAAAATATTTTTTATTCTTCATACTTTATTTATTTATTTAAATAAATCTTATAAAATTAATTAATATTGTATTATTTATTTATTTTTCTTCACTCCATTTAAAATATATTATTTTAATACCAAAAAGACTAAAAAATATTTTATAATGCTATAAATATTTTCAAGATGAAAAAATGCCAAAAAAATAATACTTTTCTTAAACTTATTTTCTTTTGATTAATAGAATTAGGGTTTTCACCTAAAATCTTTTCTCAACAATTTCAAACTTTATAAATTATTTTCTTTATTTTATTAGGTTAAGGTAAAATTTCTTTTCATAAAACATCAAATAAAATATCCATTTTTCTTCACATTTATCTTCTTGTATATTTAAATCATTTTGTGCATTATTTATTTCAATTCTTGTATAAATTCAATTTGGTTGTAATAGACTAATTAGGGTTTTAATTTCTTGCAATCCCCATCTAAAAATTGTACACCCTCCCACAAATGTTGTAATAGGGTAATAACTTTAAAATTCTGCAATTTATCACTTTATGTACAATTGCTAGTAATTAGGGTTTGTATGGAAAGACTAAAAGCAATACTTAGCAAAACCCTAATACAAGACAAAAACAAGCATGAAAACAATACACTTACACACAAGCACCCCTAGGGTAAAATCCACTTGGCTGCCTTACAAAATGGCCATATTACGCATGTAAGGTATCTTAGCAAAAATAAGCAAATACAAGATCATAGTCCCTCGATGACGCTATCAAAGTTGCCTTATAAATGATCTTATTCCCTAAAAAAGAATGCTAAGATACCTTGCAACATTGCTAATCAGGGTTATACGATGACCCATGCCCGTCCCGTTTACATCTAAAGATAGGGTTGCTTACCAAATCAATGGTAAGACAACAATGTCAAAGGAAAAGAAAATGAACAAGAAAGACATTTGAGTAGTATATTGCTCCTAATTACTTGCTTTATTTCAAAACAAACATCCTTGCTATTTCCAAAACAAACACATACACTTTCAAACATCTTACAAAATTGAAAACATTTTCAAAAGATCAAACATCTTTATATACATTCTTACGAACGAGAATCATTAAAAAGATTGCCTAAACAATGGCCTTTTTACAAAATACTTTCAAAAACCACACAAAGCACAATTTTAAACAAAAATCAAGTGATCTAGCAAGTAACTAAGAGCCCATGGAAAACCATGGATGAAAAGGGTGCTAATATCTTCCCTTTTCATAATCTACTCCCCGAACTCAAGAATTAATCTCAAAGGTCTTTCCTGTTCTTTTTCACCTTTCCTTTTTAGATAAAAGAAAAGTTGGTGGCGACTCTTGCTAACCGCAACATTTGTGATCAAACGTAAAACCTTCAAGTCAGTTCTCCCACCGTATCACAGAACTGGCGACTCTGTTGGGGATTGTCTTAAAAGTGGGGTTACCTTAAGGATAGATCACATTTATCTGCTTCCATTGTTTGACTTGTATGCTTTACATTTTGGTTCTTTGTTTGGGTTTGAATCCTCTACCAGGATTTGGGATACCTTATAGGTAAGTAGAAATACATTGTGGAAAATGTGCGGGGTATACCGACATGGTCTAAGAAATATTTATGTTAGTGCAACATATTTGTGGGTACCAGTAGCCTTTGAGTTAATCAAAGAGAATACGGGGCCGTTGAGTGATGTCATAAAGCACTAGTGAACTTTTAGAACCTTTACTTGACCAACTTGGTGCAGTCCGAAGTTAGTAGATACTCGATACTACACTCATTGAGGTTTGGTTTCTTGGGATATTTTGGTCGCCATTAAAGAGGCTTGTGATGAAACAATGATCAAGGAAACAAACCAGTGATATTGATCTCCTTAGAACCCGGTTACTATTACTAGGATAGGTTTAAGCCAACTAAACTTCAAGAGGGTACTTACCTATAAAACTCCATGCAAGCCTAAACCTAAGGATTTGTTTGTTTTGTTTGTATATGCATACTTGTACATAACATCATGAACATCACGAACATCATGTACATTCACTAACCATTTGAAGGATTTTTGGATTCATCTTTGTTCTTGTTTTGTAGGATATGGATTCTCTTCGTAGGAAAACTATTCAAGTCAACCTTGTAAGGATCCCTCCACAACTTAAGGAGTTAGCTTCAAGGATTCTTGAAAACTCTCCATTTACCGAGAGACATGGTCGCCTACTCAACTTGGTCACCTCCAACACAGGTGAGGACATGATAAAGGTGCTTTTTCAGTTCTTTGATCCTTTACACCATTGCTTCACATTTCCCGACTATTAACTTGTGCCTAATTTGGAAGAATTCTCCCAACTCTTGAGGATTCCCATTATCAATCAACTACCTTTCAACGGTACGGAAAGAGACCCAAAGCCATAAGAGATTGTCCAAGCTCTACACTTGCATTCATCTGATATTACAACTCATTGGGTAACAAGGAGTGGTGTCAAAGGTTTCTTAGCAAAGTTCTTGTTCGAGAAAGCCCAAAGTTGTTGGAACTCCTTGGATTTTCAAGCTTTTGAGGAAATTATGGCTCTCCTCATCTATGGGATGGTTTTTTTTCCAAATCCTGACCAACTCATAGATGTCAACGCCGTCAAAATCTTTATATCCCGCAACCCGGTGCCTACATTGCTAGGAGATATCCTACACTCTTTTCACACTCGCACAATGAGGAAAAGAGGTGTCCTTATGTGTTGCACTCCTCTCTTGTCAAGATGGTTTATTTCGCATCTTCCCCAATCTATATTAAAAAATGAGCAAGGTTCAAGGTGGTCACAAAGGTTGATGACGCTCAAACATTCAAACATTCATTGGTGCTCCCGATCCAAAGAGAATGTTATCATTGTCGACCGTTATGGAGAATTCCCTAATGTACCTTTACTTGGCATTAGGGGATGTATCACCTAAAACTCATGCTTAGCCTTAAGACAATTTGGTTACGCCCGAAGGGATTGCCCGCACGAGATGCTGATTCAAGGTTCGGTATTTGACTACGACAATGACGATCAAGGTCTTTGCCAGAGATTTATCCGAGCTTGGAGGATGTTGAATAAGGTGGATAGAAAGACTTTGGGGCACAAGAATTCCATCCCTCTCGAGCCTTACCTCAAATGGGTATGAACTCGTGCTCAGAGTCTTATGATGCCTTACCCCTCCATTCTCCCGGTAATCATTGAGCCTGTCATGGAGGGAGATGTTCCATACACTATCCTACATCCTGATATGCCCACCTCTCTTGAATACCTACAAAGAGATTGGATACAACTTAAGGGAGAGCGAGATACTTTCAAAGCCCAATTCTACGCAAGCGAGAAGAAGGTTTTGGAACTCACTAGACTACTTCATGAAGAGCAGACTCTGAATGCCTACATCGCGCCAAAGAGGATGCGCACTACCTTTTCATCTTAGAGCTTTTGTATTTCCTTATAAGCCCAAGAGGCATTGATGTACTCAAGCTTTAACTTATTAATATAACGTGTGTTTCCTTTTTGTCTAAAACAAATTTGAATCTTTGAAATCCTTGAAATCATTACATATGCATATACCATTCATCATAACATAAGCAGATCTTTTGCAACAAGTCTTCTCATCTCTCTACTGTTTATTTCAGTAAGATGGATCTCGAGCAAACAGTGAAGGACCTCCAAGCTCAGAATACGCAGTTTCAACAATTGCTCTTGACCCTATCCAAAGGACAAGAAGAGTTGAAGACTTTGCTGGCTGAGGAGAAGAAAAAGAAGACAAAGAAGGTAACCGGAGTCCTAAACATGGGAAGAAGATTTCATGGGCAGACAAGAAGGACCTTAGACTTTGCAACAACATCCGGTGAGAGAGACAATCAAGATGAGAAAGGCAAGTAAATAGTTGTCCCGTCATAATCAGAAGAGGAAGAGGAAGAAGAAGACTATTCTGAAGAACAATACCCTCCAAGTGATGACAAGTATAAACATCTCGAAGAGAGGTTGAGTGCAATGGAAATCCAAAAAGTGCCTGGATTGGACTTTGAGGAATTGGGTTTAGTGTCGGGGATTGTCATTCCTCCGAAATTGAAATCACCTGTGTTCGCCAAATATGATAGAGTTTAATGCCCTAAAATGCATCTCCGGTCCTATGTAAGAAAAATCCAGCCCCATACCGTTGACAAAGACTTATGGGTACACTTCTTCCAAGACAGTCTGTATGGGACTCAACTTGATTGGTTTTACCAGTTAGAAAGAGCCAATGTTTATAACTGGGAAGATCTTGCTGCAACCTTTTACAAACAATATTATTACAATGCTGATCTTGCGTCTATCCGTACTCAACTCCAGAGTATGGCCATGATTTCCAATGAAGGTTTCAAAGACTATGCACAAAAATGGATAGATTTATCCGGAAGAGTTCAACCCCCTCTACCTGAGAGAGAGTTGGTAGACATGTTCTTAGGCACCTTGTCTGGTCCCTTCTTCAATCATTTAATTGGAAGTTCATCGACATGTTTTACTGAATTGATATTGACCGAAGAAAGGGTAGAAGCCGGGATAAAGAGTGGAAAGATTCAAAAAGATACATCCTCTGCTGCCATAAGGAAGCCATTTATCGAAAATAAAGAAGTGGTTGTTGTTTATCCTCAGAGAAATCAAGATAGGGCCGAACGCCGACCAATGGTGGGGGTTGTTATGATTCGTAAGCCTGCACCTGATCAGCGAAGAAATAAACAACCAAGGATGGAAAGGCCAGTCAGACAATTCACCCGAATTAACATGACCCTATCTCAAGTATTGCCACATCTGTTAAGATCCAACCTGGCGACTTTGAAAGAAGCTCCAAAGAATCCTAATACAACATCTCCTCACTATCATCCTAATGTTCGTTGTGCATACCACTCTGAAAGTCCTGGTCACGATACTAATAATTGTTGGGCTCTAAAGAACAAAATGCAAGACCTCATTGAAGCAAAAGAGATTGAATTCGATGTGCCCGAAAATCCAAATGTCATTTCTGGACCTATGCCCAAACATGGCCATAATACCAATTCCATTGAAGAAGAAATGTTTGTTACTTCAGTTGATGAACTTATGACCTCACTCCTGACTATTAAAGTGAACTTGTTGAATGTCGGTGTGTTCTCGGGCTGTGATGAAGGCTGTCATTTCTGTTTTTCCTCACCAACCAGCTGTGCTTTGTTGAAAACAGACGTTCAATGCCTAATAGATAACAAAGAAATTTTGTTTGAAAAGACTTATGTTCCACCTGTTCGTTTTAAAGATGTCTCTATCATTACCATTTCCGTCAATTCTTCCAGGGTCTCCACCAAAAGACCGGTTAGAATTACATCAGTTCCGAAAGAAACTCCTTTAATAATCACAATGCCTGGACCAATCCCGTATACGTCAGACAAAACCGTACCATGGAATTATGGAAGGGAAGGTTACTACAATGGTATTAAGTAAGATTGGCCAGCCTCCGAAGATTCGACTTCTGAGAAAGTCAACTCTGACATCAGTAATATTGCAGGAACTAGCAAGATTACCTGAAGTGGAAGGATATTCTATCTCTAGAAATTGCTCCCCCAAAAGCAATTTTTGGACCCGTATTCATTCCTGTTGTTGCTCCTCAAAAAGTTATTCCCATTCCTACAATCATCCCCACTAATAATCCAACTAACAAAGTTGTTACAACCCCTGTTATCATTCCTACTAACATTCCTGCTGTCGAGTTAACTGAGACTCGAGGTAAAAGTATTCTGATTGAGCCTGTCCGAATGAAGCTCAGTCACTGGCTATCCCTGAGACCTCCCGGAAAGAGATGGAGGAAATTATGAAGATCATAAAAAGAAGCGACTACGATGTAGTTGAACAACTGGGGCAAACTCCCTCTAAAATTTCCATGCTGGCATTACTACTATGTTCCGAGGCGCATGCAAAAGCCTTGGTAAAATTCCTGAAAACTGCCCATGTACCCCAAGAGACATCTACCGATCAGTTTCAAGTCTGCGTAGCCAGCTTGACTGCAGACAATGGTCTAGGTTTTTCGGATGTTGATTTAACGCCAAGAGGAAGGAAGCATAATGAAGCATTGCATGTCTCAGTTGAATGTAGGGGCACAACCCTGGCTCATGTTTTGGTGGACACTGTCTCATCTTTGAATGTATTGCCTAAAAAAGCTCTTGATAGGCTTGACTGTGGGGGATTGGCATTGAAGCCAAGTAACATAGTAGTAAGGGCTTTTGACGGCTCAAAAAGGACGGTACATGTGGAAGTGGATATCCCCATAAAGGTTGGAACCCAAACATTTGATTCAGATTTTTGTGTAATGGATATTCGTCCCTCATATTCCTTCTTGTTAGGCCGACCATGGATTCACAATGTTGGCGCTGTCACTTCAATGTTACACCAAATGCTGAAATATCTGATTCAAGGGAAGATTATCACCGTTCATTGAGAAGAAGAGTATATGATCAGCCATCTCAATTCCTTCAGATATGTGGAATTAGATGGAGAATTTATTGAAACTCCATTCCAACACTTTGAAGAGGTCCCGCAAGATGTGGCAGTAACCAAGGTTATTCCCAAGATCACAAGGCCTCCACTCCGGATGTCATCTCTGAAGGATGCCAAAGCAGTGGTAAAAGAAGGTGGGTGCACTATATGGGGACAACTCCCAGATATCCCATATAAGTCTAACAACTTTGGCCTGAGTTTCACTTCAGGTGCCCAAAAGGCTGGGCGTCGCGCTCGTGCTGGAGGACCACCCCTGAAGATAAACAACCGCGAGGTCAACACCGTAGAAGATAATGAAGATAGTTGTGACTTGGAGGACTGGATATTCCCAACTGTCAGTGGAGGACTCAGCAGCTGGGAGGCTAGAGATTTTGTCCCGATCACTTTCATCCCACAGTAATCTGTCTTTACATTTTGTTGGATCTATAATATTAAAACAATTTGCACTCTTAAAACCTTGTGTCTTACCCGAGGCACAATGGTCCATTTGTAAGGGTTATTATCTCATTTTCATATGACATCAATGAATCATGGACATTTTCGCATACAAAATTTTATGCTCATTGTTTTTCTTTTTACATTTTTATTTCTTTCAAGGATAGCTATACCCTTACACACACTCACACTCACAATGTAGGTATACATCCATTCGGGATCCCATGGATAACGATACTGTATGGCCTTTTGTGATTCTGAGAATCTAATCTACCAAGCCAAAGACGAAGGTGAGGAAGATTGTAAAGTTCCAGGGGAACTTGCCAGACTACTACAACAATAAGAGAGAACCATTCAGCCTCACGAGGAACCCATGGATACAATCAACCTAGGTACCGAAGAAGACAAAAAAGAGGTCAAGGTGGGTGTCAATCTGGAACCCAATATCAAGGAGCATCTAATTCAGTTGTTACACGATTATGTTAAAGTCTTTGCCTAGTCGTATAAAGACATGTTGGGACTTGATGCAGACATTGTGGTACATCGTCTTCCTACAAGAGAGGATTGTCCGCCAGTAAAGCAAAAGGTTCGCCGCATGAGGCCTGATATGTCAGAAAAGATTAAAGCAGAAGTCATGAAGCAATTTAACGCCGGATTCTTGGTTGTCACCTCTTATCCCCAATGGGTTGCCCATGTTGTTCCTGTGCCCAAAAAGGACGGCAAAGTGCGAATGTGTGTGGACTACAGAGATTTGAATAGGGCAAGCCCTAAGGATGATTTTCCACTCCTCTACATTGATATTCTAGTTAACAATACGGCACAACACAAAGTGTTTTCCTTCATGGACGGATTCTCAGGTTACAATCAAATCAAAATGGCGCTTGAGGACATGGAGAAAACAACGTTTGTCATGCAGTGGGGCACTTTCTGCTATAAGGTGATGCCATTCGGACTAAAGAATGTTGGGGCAACCTATCAGCGTGCCATGGTAGCTTTATTTCATGACATGATACATCACGAAATAGAGGTCTACGTGGACAATATGATAGCCAGGTCTCAAGCAGAAGAAGAGCATCTTGATCACTTACAAAAACTGTTTGAGAGACTAAAGAAGTACAAGCTGAGGTTGAATCCAAACAAATGCATATTTGGGGTACGGTCTAGTAAACTCCTAGGATTTATCGTTAGCAACAAAGGTATTGAGGTCGATCCTGCCAAAGTTAAAGCAATATAAGAGATGCCTGCTCCTCATACTGAGAAGGAATTCAGAGGATTCTTGAGGCGTTTGAACTACATTGTCAGATTCATCTCTCACCTGACAGCTACTTATGAACCAATCTTCAAATTATTAAAGAAAGATCAAGTGTTCAAATGGAATGACGAGTGCCAAGTTGATTTTGACAAAATCAAAGAATACTTACAAGAGTCTCATGTGTTGATGCCACCGGTCGAGGGAAGACCATTGATCATGTATCTGACTGTTTTAGAAAACTTAATGGGGTGTGTATTGGGGCAGCATGAAGAGTCTGGCCGAAAAGAGCATGTTATTTATTACCTGAGCAAAAAGTTTACCGATTGTGAAACAATATATTCATTTCTCAAGAAAACTTTCTACGCTCTGGCATGGGCTGCTCGCCGACTAAGACAGTATATGTTGACCCATACTACCTTATTGATATCTAAAATGGATCCGATAAAATACATCTTCGAGAAACCTACTCTCTCCGGGAGAATAACAAGATGGCAGATGATCCTAACAGAGTACGAAATTCAGTATACCACCCAGAAGGCAATAAAGGGAAGTGTATTAGTTGATCACCTTGCTCACCAAGCCGTGGAAGACTACCAATCCATGAAGTTCGAATTTCTGGATGAAGACATCACGATGTTAGACAACTGTAAAGAATTCAGGCCACGTGACGGACCTGAACAAGGATCCTGATGGACCCTATTCTTTGATGGGGCATCCAACGCACTTGGAAATGGTATCAATGTTGTACTCATATCTCCGGAAGGGTGTCATACTCCCTTTACTGCCAGACTCTGCTTCAATTGTACAAACAACGTGGCAGAATACGAAGCATGCATCTTCGGCCTCAGAGCTGCCATAGACCTAGGGATCAAATATTTGATTGTGTTTGGAGATTCAGCTTTGGTCATCAGTCAGATAAAAGGGGAATGGGACATCAAACACCCTAACTTGATCCCTTACAAAGAACATGTTTTTACATTGCTACCATATTTTGAGAAGATTACTTTCGAGCATTTCCCACGTGAAGAAAATCGGCTAGCAGACGCACTAGCCACACTGTCATCCATGTTTAAACTTAAATGGGATAACGAGGCTCCCCAAATCACCATCGAACAAATGGATGAACCAGCACACTGTCACGAGATTAATACTGAAAAAGTAGTGGACCAGCCCTGGTTTCACGAAGTCAAGAGGTATCTCGAGGCTCAAGAATATCCGGAAGGAGCTTCAGTTAATGATAAGAAGTTCTTAAGGAGATTCTCTGCTAAATTCCTCCTTAGTAATGGCATCCTGTACAAACGCAATTATGACTCTGTGTTAGTTCGTTGCGTAGATAAGGTTGAAGCTGAAAGGATCATGGCTGAATTGCATGAAGGCACTTTTGGCACCCATTCCAGTGGGCATACGATGGAAAAGAAAATCCTACGGGCAGGCTATTACTGGTCTACCATGGAAGCAGATTGCTATCAACACTCTCGAACATGCCACAAGTGTCATATTTATGCTGACAAGGTGCACGTACCCCCGGTTCCTCTGAATGTCTTGACGGCTCCTTGGCCCTTTGCTATGTGGTGAATTGATATGATGTGGGAAGTCAAGCCCACGACCTCTAATGGACACCGCTTCATCTTAGTGGCCATTGACTATTTTACCAAGTGAGTGGAGGCAGCTTCTTTCGCTTCCGTTACCAAGAATGTTATTTCCCGTTTCATCAAGCAAAATCTCATTTTCCGGTACGGTATCCCGGAGAGGATCATCACTGAAAATGGTACAAATCTCAACAACACTATGATCACCGCCTTGTGCAAACAATTCAAGATTCAGCATCACAACTCTTCTCCTTACCGGCCAAAGATGAATGGTGTTGTCGAAGCTGCAAATAAGAACATTAAAAAGATCATACAGAAAATGAGAGTCACATACAAGGACTGGAAAGAGATGCTACCATTCGCTCTCCACGGGTATCGTACCACAGCTCGCACATCAATCAGGGCAACACCCTATTCTCTAGTTTACAGCATGGAGGTTGTATTTCCTATCGAGGTCCAGATCCCCTCTTTGAGGATTATAAAGGATGCAGGGCTGAACGAAGACGATTGGATCCATACTCGACTTGATCAACTGAACTTAATTGATGAGAAGAGACTTACTACTGTTTTCCATTGCCAAATGTATCAAAAACGGATGATCAAGGCTTTCAACAAGAAGGTCAGACGCCAAGTGTATCAAGTTAGGGATCTAGTGATCAAATGCATCATACTACCACAAGGTGATCCCAGGGGCAAATGGACTCCTACCTATGAAGGACCATTTGTAATCAAAAACATTTTCTCTGGTGGAGCAATGATCTTGACCACCATAGATGGCGATGACCTGCCGCATCCTGCGAACGCGGACATAGTTAAAAGATACTACGCATAAGAGACCCGCTAGGTTGACATACCTAGGCAAAACAAGGGCATCCCGGCAAACCAAAAAGGTTCAGGCAAAAATTAGGGATAAAACCAAAAATCTGTACACCCGACAAGTTAAAAACCCGAAAGGGTGACTTGAGAAAAAAGGGTTTCCCGGTGGACTGAAAACCCGAAAGGGCGGTCCAGGAAAAAGTTAGGGAATTAAAGCGTATGACTATGTCTCGTTGGATAACATTACAGACAACCTTTGGCTTCCACTGACAAACTCGGAGGTTCTGATCAATTCAATCATATTCGGACAAAGCAATAAATAGACAATATGCTCAGAGATATGAAGGCTATAGCAGAATGGGAACCCCATGAGATTATTGCACATAGCTATCTTTTCTTTGTATCAAAATTTTCATTTTTTCACGACGGTATTCTCTTACTAGAATTTTTGTCTTATTGTACAAAATACTTACTCAAAGTCAATACAAATATACCCCTTTGAAAGTGCAACACTATCTGTTTTTCTTTACTTTTGTGTTTTGTTTACAAAAACGTCCAAATGATTCATTTTTGAACATATGCATTTGAACATAATTACTGTTTACAAATAAACAAAATAGAAAGACAATCACAGATGGCTTTTAGAGGTAGGAAAATCTCTCTAGGCTATCTCCATGAAATATCCTGCAATGTGCAGTTTAATCCCCAGCGGAACAAAGCTTCCAGTTATCAATCCGCAGTAGAAGTCGTCCAATTTCTCAAAGATTCCCCAATAGGATTTTACAAGCAGTACACGACATTTTCCTTACAACAAAGTTTATTTCTCTAAGCGGAAATTCATCAGCACTTAGACTTCACAACATGAAGACTTACACTCCATATCCTCAGCAGTAGTAAGGGATTTATTTTCCCAGTCTAACAGCAATGCAGCAGATGAGCTCACATACACATACATCACATCCATATATCATAAACATTGATAGCATGAATGCATCATACCATGCATTTCATACAACATGACTTTGCATTTTAGTTAACATTTTACCCTTTTCAGGATAAGGTTAACAGCTACCACTAACAATGTTCAAAGTTCTCAGATACAGTTCAGATACGCTCCAAACACGGCTGCCATTCTGATACTAATTCAATTTTCAACTTCCAAATACAATCCAGATACGCTCCAGACACGGATGCCATTCTGATACTTATTCAGATTCAACCTTCAGATACAGTTCAGATACGTTCCAGACACGGATGCCATTCTGATACTCATTCGGATTCAACTCTCAAATACAGTTCAGATACGTTCCAAACACGGATGCCATTCTGACACTCATTCAAAAATAGCTTTCAGATACAGTTCAGATACGCTCCATACACGGATTCCATTCTGATAATCATTCAAAATCAGCTCCCATATACAGTTCAGATACGTTCCAAACACGGATGCCATTCTGATACTCATTCAGATTCAACTCTCAGATACAGTTCAGAATGTTCCAAACACGGATGCCATTCTGACACTCATTCAAAACTAGCTTTCAGATATAGTTTAGATACGCTTCAGACATGGATGCCATTCTGATAGTCATTCAAAATCAGCTCCCAGATATAGTTCAGATACGCTCTAGACACGGACGCCATTCTGATACTCATTCTTTCAGCTTACAAATTACAATACAAACAATCACTTTTGGATGGCATCTTTAATCCCATCTCCCACATATTTCTATCACCTCTCTAAATTGCATCTTTAAGCCCATTCCCTCAACCATCACATCACCGAGTGCAAATTTCTGGGCACTCTAGTGTCCAATCATCTTCCACCTTTGAGTCACGATTGGAAAAACATGCCAATCTAACTCTTCAGGCTTAAGAAGATTGAACAGGGGAAACTGTTGTACCCCAAAAACTTCCCTCTCACTTATCAAGAATGTTCTCACAAGATCTCCTTGAGCTCAAGACTTCACTAGGATTGATCAGCTCAAGACACCTCCTCGAGCACTGATGACTGGAAATTAGGGTTTGAGATTGCACAAGGATTTTTGAACTTCTAATGCCCCATATTATTTTCATGGATCATTATGGACCCCCAAGATTACTCATGTCAAGTTTCAAGCCTTGGATCACATTTTTTATCAGTCAATTGAACAGTTGACCTAAAAATCAGTTGTATTGGGGAAAAAGTCAACCATGGCCAATTTACAGTCAAACCTCATAATTTTTTATCCACATCAAGATTTTAAAATCATATGTATTATTTGATCAAGTTTGGAACACAATTCCTCAAGAAGTTTGATCAAATCTCCAAAAGGGCAAAATGGTCAAAATTAGGGTTTTGATTGAGAATGGGCAATTTCTGATTTTTGACCTAACAAATGATCAATTGATTTAAGGAATGATCAAAAGAGTCCATTTGCATCATTTTGACCTAATGGCATGGTTCAAAACATTGCAAGTCCATTGGATTGACAGATGAATTTTGCAGTCAACTGATCAAAAGTCAATTGTATACTGAAAAGTCAAACTTTGACTTTTTGGTCAAATTCAAATGCCAAAGATCATAATTCATGAAATCATGTAAAAATATGAAACTTATTCATCAAGAAATCAAGAAATCAAGAAATCAAGAAATCAAGAAATCAAGAAATCAAGATTTCATTTTAAAAAGTCAAAATTTCTAAACTTAGAAATTTTTTCAAGTGTTAAATATTTCTTATTTTTTCATAACTTTGAGCAATTTTTTCATTATGATACAAGATGATTCAAAGGAAACTTCCAACATGAAAGTTGTAGATCCATGAAATCTACAACTTTGATTCAGACAACTTATTCCTAAAATGCTTAGATCTCAAGTTATAATTTTATGAATACATGCTCATGAACTAAAAAAGACTTAGTGAAATTTTGCCCTAGTTAGGCAGATTTTTTTACCTAACTTCATGGAAATTTTTCACATAGTTCCAAGATGAATCTTCAAAAGCAATTCAAAGATGGATTGTAGAGAATTTTACAAGATTTCTAAAATGTCCAAGAACTCATTGAGATCATTTTTGAGCAGGGAGAATCGAAGAGATGTAGTTAGGTTTCCATTCTTGTTTTTCAAGCCATTTTCATGATGAATATTTGATCCAATCTTCAAGCATGCTGTACAAATCTTACTTTGCAGGATTCTCACTTGACTTTAACTCAATACTTAAGTGTTTTCACAGCTTTTGGAAGCTTTAACCCAAGCATTCAATGCATTGTACAAGTATAATTCCATTTTGGGAAGAAAGGAAACATTGCCATTTTAGAAAAGCAAGCTTTATGCAAAGTCAGCTTGCATTGAGCCTTGCATTTATTCTTTCTTCACAAACACACTCTACACAATCAGAACAAGTGTGTTTAAAGGTTTCATCCACACTACAAGCCTTGTACCTTGCCTTGGAACAATGCTTATCAATGTTGCTTCCAAAACAAGGTAAAATCCATAACATGTGATCTCTTATTTTCTGATCATTTCAAAACCTCTAACCCTTTGCTTATATTTAGGGAGACTATTTGCAACATAAGACACGTTTTTACAAGCCCTCAAACACCCTCAAGTCTTCATAAGTCAGAACATGCCAAAAACTCCATTTTTGAGCTTCAAACACCCATCTCCATTTCCACTCGTGTGTTTCCACTTTTAACCATCTAAACACTTCACATACATCATATAGAACTCATCTCGACACCTGTTACACTTCTGTAACTTTATCTTCATCATCCACCATTTTCAAAAATCTCCATTACAGTTGGACTTGAGTAGAGAGTTCTAGCTGGTTTCAGAGCAAAGTAGGAGTTGGAACACACTCAAGGAGGCCCTGGAAAGCTACAGAAATCATCAGGCCATCACAAAGGTTGCTCAAAATCCATACACGACTCTAGCTGCAAGAGGTAAGTTTTCAAACTTCTATCTCTTCATACAAGCATCATTTGATTCTGATTTGTGAAGATAAAATGTAGATACCATTGCCACGAAGCTGTACATGTACATAGTTTGCATTTATATGGCCTGAGCTTAGAGAATTTTAAAGTTGAATTTTCTGAAATTTTTAGGTTTTAATTTAGGGCCACAAAAATTCTCATTCATCTTGGATTTATAGCTTTAGTTATTTATATGGTTGGATTCGTGGGAAGAAATGCCACAACTTTCATGTTTGTACTTTCCATTTTTGTTGAGAGATGAAGAAGTTACAGGTACTCTGGCTAGGTGAAGGTTGAAGACGAAGTACAGGTCATGAAGACGTTTTACCTTATGTATTTATTCTTTCATTTAAGTTAACGGATGTACCGCCACCCCAGTGGTAAGGCAGCGCACGTTATTGGTAGAGGTCATGGGTTCGAACCTCAGTGCTGCCTTTTTGCAATTTTTTACATTTTTTGTCTTTCTTTTTGTTCCTTCCAGCGCATGGGCCTTCCACCTTCTGGGCTTGACTTTTTTTCTACCCTCCACCCCCCCCCCCCTGTTTCATATTTGCACCCTAGCCCAATTTTATTTTATTTCTTCATTTTATATATTTTTTATTTTCTCAAATATATTTTCTAAATACTAGAAAATGATAAAAAATACAAAAAATGATATTTTATATTTTGACTTATTTTATTTTATTTTTTCCATAAATAAAAATATTTGTTATTCTTCATACTTTATTTATTTATTTAAATAAATCTTATAAAATTAATTAATATTGTATTATTTATTTATTTTTCTTCACACCATTTAAAATATATTATTTTAATACCAAGAAGACTAAAAAATATTTTATAATGCTATAAATATTTTCAAGATAAAAAAATGATAAAAAAATAATAATTTTCTTAAACTTATTTTCTTTTGATTAATAGAATTAGGGTTTTCACCTAAAATCTTTTCTCAACAATTTCACACTTAATAAATTATTTTCTTTATTTTATTAGGTTAAGGTAAAATTTCTTTTGATAAACCATCAAAAAAAATATCCATTTTTCTTCACATTTATCTTCTTGTATATTTAAATCATTTTGTGCATTATTTATTTCAATTCTTGTATAAATTCAATTTGGTTGTAATAGACTAATTAGGGTTTTAATTTCTTGCAATCCCCATCTACAAATTGTACACCCCTCCCACAAATGTTGTAATAGCGTAGTAACTTTAAAATTCCGCAATTTATCGCTTTATGTACAATTGCTAGTAATTAGGGTTTGTATGGAAAGACTAAAAGCAATACTTAGCAAAACCCTAAAACAATATAAAAACAAGCATGAAAACAATACACTTACACACAAGCACCCCTAGGGTAAAATCCACTTGGTTGCCTTACAAAATGGCCATATTACGCATGTGAGGTATCTTAGCAAAAACAAGCAAATACAAGATCATAGTCCCTCGATGATGCTATCTAAGTTTCCTTATAAATGATCTTAGTCCCTCAAAAATAATGCTAAGATACCTTGCAACATTGCTAATCATGGTTATACGATGACCCATGCCAGTCCCGTTTACATCCAAAGATAGGGTTGCTTACCAAATCAATGGTAAGACAACAATGTCAAAGGAAAAGAAAATGAACAAGAAAGACATTTGAGTAGGTAGATTGCTCCTAATTACTTGCTTCATTTCAAAACAAACATCCTTGCTATTTTAAAAACAAACACACACACTTTCAAACATCTTACAAAATTGAAACCATTTTCAAAAGATCAAACATCTTTGTATACATTCTTACGAACGAGAATCATTACAAAGATTTCCTAAACAATGACCTCTTTACAAAATACTTTCAAAAACCAAACAAAGCACAATTTCAAACAAAAAGCAAGTAACTAAGAGCCCATGGAAAACCATGGATGAAAAGGGTGTTAAGACCTTCCATTTTCATAATCTACTCCCCGAACTCAAAAATTAATCTCAAAGGTCTTTCCTGTGCTTTTTCACCTTTCCTTTTTGGATAAAAGAAAATTCAGTGGCGACTCTTGCTAACTGCAACATTTGCGATCAAATGCAAAACCTTCAAGTCAGTTATCCTACCATATCACACCGCCCTTTCGGCTTTTCAGTCCACCGGGATACCCTTTTTTGCCCAAGCCGCCTTTTCAGGTTTTCAGCTTGCCAGGTGTACAAATTATTTTGTATTTTATCCCTAATTTTTTCCCGAACCCTTTTGGTTCGCCGGGATGCCCTAATTTTTGCCTAGGCCAGTCGACCTAGCGGGTCTTTTTAATGCGTAGTATTTTTTAACTATGTCCGCATTTATAGGGTGCGGAAGGTCGTCACCATCCATAGTGGTTAGGATCATTGCTCCACCAGAAAATATGTTTTTAATCATAAATGGTCCTTCGTATGTAGGAGTCCATTTTTCCCTAGGATCACCTTTTGTTAGTATAATAAGTTTGATTATCAAGTCACCAACTCGATATACTTGACGTCTGACCTTCTTTTTAAAAGTTTTAATCATACGTTTTTGGTACATCTGACTATGGCAGACAGCTGTAAGCGTCTTCTCATCAATCAAGTTCAACTGGTCAAGTCGAGCTTGAATCCATTCATCTTCATTCAACCCCGTATCCCTTATGATTCTCAGAGAAGGTATCTGGACTTCAATTGGTAGGACATCTTCCATGCCGTATACCAAAGAGAAAGGAGTTTCCCCTATTGATGTGCATGTTGTGGTACGGTAACCATGGAGAGAAAATGGTAACATCTCATGCCAGTCCTTATAGGTCACTTTCTTTTTTTGTATGATCTTCTTGATGTTTTTATTAGCGGCTTCTATAGCGCCATTCATCTTCGGACGGTAAGGAAAAGAGTTATGATGATGGATCTTGAATTGCACACAAAGTGCAGTGATCATAGTATTTTCGAGATTGGTACCATTATCTGTGATGATTCTTTCCGGAATATCGTACCGACGGATAAGATTTTGTTTAATGAATCCGGCCACAACATTCTTGGTGACAGAAGCGAAGGAAGCTGCCTCGACCTACTTTGTGAAGTAATCAATGGCAACCAAGATGAAGCGGTATCCATTAGAAGTTGTAGGTTTGATCTCTCCACATTGAGAACGGCCAAGGAGCAGTCAGGATGTTTAGAGGAACTGGAGGCACATGTACCTTGTCAGCATAGATCTGACACTTGTGGCATGTTCGTGAATGCTGATGACAATCTGCTTCCATGGTGGACCAATAGTATCCTGCCCGTAGGATCTTTTTAGCCATTGTGTGCCCACTAGAATGGGTGCCAAAGGTGCCTTCATGTAAATTAACCATGATCTTGTCTGCCTCACTCTTATCTACGCACCGAAGCAAAGTAGAGTCGTGATTGCGCTTATAGAGAACTCCATTACTAAGGAAGAACTTAGCAGAGATTCTTCTTAGGAATTTCTTGTCGTTGACTGAAGCTCCTTCCGGATACTCTTCGGCTTCGAGATATCTTTTAATTTCATGGAACCAAGGCTTGTCCATTACTTCTTCAATATCAATCTCATGACAGTTATCTGGTTCATCCATCCTCTCGATGGTAATCTAAGGAGCCTCATTATCCCATGTGATTTTGAACATAATAGTGACTAGCGCATCCGCTAGTTGATTTTCCTCTCTTGGAAAATGCTCGAAGGTAATTTCCTCAAAATGTGGGATTAATGTTAACACATGTTCTTTGTAGGGGATGAGATTAGGGTGCTTAGTGTCCCATTCTCCTTTGATCTGACTGATGACTAAGGCTGAATCTCCAAATACTCTTAAGGATTTGATTCCCAAATCTATGGAAACTTTGAGACCCATAATACACGCTTCATATTCTGCCATATTATTGGTACAGTTGAAACACAGTCTAACAGTGAAGGGAGTATGACAGCCTTCGGGGGATATGATCATAGTGCATATCATTGCCGAGTGCGTTGGAAGCTCCATCAAAAACCAAGGTTCATCGGGATCCTTGTTCAGGTCCGTCATATGTTCTGAGTTCTTCACAATCATTTATCACCATGATGTATTTGTCTGCGAATTCGAAATTCATGGATTGATAGTCATTCATAGCCTGATGATCAAGGTGATCAGCTAACACACTTCCCTTTATTTCATTCTGGGTAGTGTATTGAATGTCGTATTCAGTTAAGACCATCTACCATCTTGCTATTCTTCCAGAGAGGGCGGGCTTCTCGAATATGTACTTAATTGGATCCATCTTGGATATCAATAAGGTAGTGTGAGTCAACATATACTGTCTTAGCCGGCGAGCAGCTCATTCCAGAGTGCAACAAGTTTTCTCGAGCAGTGAGTATCTGGTTTCAAAGTCGGTAAACTTTTTTCTCAGGTAGTATTGCATGCTCTTTTTGGCCAGACTCGTCATGCTGCCCCAACACACACCCCATTAAATTTTCCAAGATAATTAGATACATGATCAAAGGTCTTCCCTCGACTGGCGGAATCAAAATGGGAGGCTTTTGAAGGTACTCTTTGATCCCGTCGAAGGTGGCCTGGTAGTCGTCGTTCCATTCCACCACTTGATCTTTCTTCAGTAATTTTAAAATTGGTTCACAAGTAGCAGTTAGATGGGAAATGAACTGGGCGATGTAGTTTAGCGGTCCTAAGAACCCCCTAACTTCCTTCTCAGTGCGAGGAGAAGGCATTTCTTGTATTGATTTTACCTTTGCAGGGTCCACTTTGATACCTTTTATGCTAACAATGAAGCCTAAGAGTTTACCGGACCTCACTCCAAAAGTGGATTTATTCGGGTTCAGCCTTAGTTTGTATTTCTTTAGTCTTTCAAATATTTTCTACAGATGGTCAAGATGTCCCTCTTCAGTTTGGGATCTGGCTATCATATCATCCACGTAGACCTCTATCTCATGATGGATCATATCATGAAACGGAGCTACAATGGCGTGCTGATAGGTTGCGCCGGTGTTCTTCAGCCCGAATGGCATAACTTTGTAACAAAATATGCCCCACTGTGCAACGAAGGTTGTTTTCTCCATATCCTCAGGTGCCATTTTGATCTGGTTGTATCCGGAGAAATCATCCATGAAGGAAAATACTTTATGTTGTACGGTGTTGTCAACCAGAATATTGATATGGGGAAGAGGGAAGGCATCCTTGGGGCTTTCCCTATTCAAGTCTCTGTAATCCACGCACATATGTACCTTACCATCCTTTTTAGGCACTGGAACAACATTTGAGACCCATTGTGGATAGGAGGAGACAACTAAGAATCCGATGTTAAACTGCTTCATGACTTCAGTCTTGATTTTCTCTGACATTTCTGGCTGCATTCGACAGACTTTCTGTTTTACCAGAGGGAAGTCTTCTTTTGTCAGCAGACGATGGACCACAATATCAGTGTCGAGTCCTGGCATGTCTTCGTATGACCAGGCAAAGACCTCAACATAGTCATGTAGTAACTGAGTTAAGCGCTTCTTGACACTAGGCTCCAGGTTGGCACCTACCTTGACTTCTTTCTTGTCCTCTTCAGTACCTAAGTTAATTGTTTCCACTGGATCTTCGTGGGGCTGTATGGTCCTTTCTTCCTATTGTAATAACCTAGCTAGTTCCCCTGGTACCTCACAATCTTCCTCACCTTTGTCTTCGGCTTGGTAGATCGGATTTTCAAAGTCATGATAGGCCATAGAAGAATAATTACCCATGGGATCCTGAGTGGATGTGGATCTGCATTTTGATATGTGAGTATGTGTAAGAGCATAGCTATCTTTGAAAAATAAAAAGGTAGAAAAAGAAGAACAAAGAGCGTAAAATTTGCATGCAAAAACGTCCATGATTTATTGATGACATATGAAGATGAAATAACAACCCTCACAAATGAACCGTTGTGCCTCGGATAAGACACAAGGTTTTAAAGTCTAAATTGTTTAATTATTAGAAGTCCTAAAAAAAATTAAAAGACAACTACTCTTGAATAAAAGTAATAGGGAGAAATTCTTTGGCTTCCCAATTGTTGAGTCCTCCGCTGACGGTTGGAAAAATCAATTCATCCATGTCATAACTTCCATCATTGTCTTCCACTATGTTGACTCCCCGATTGCTGATACGTAAAGGTGGTCCCCCAGCGCAAGTTTGTCGAACAACTCTTTGTGCCTCCGAAGTAAAACCCATACCAAATTTGTCGAATTTGTAGGGAATATCGGGAAGTTAACCCCAGATAGTGCATCCACCTTCCTCAATCAGTGCTCTAGCATCCTTCAGAGAGGCCACTTTCAATGGCGGTCTGGTAACTTTTGGAGTCTTGGTAGTAGTCTTGGCCGCCGCAATTGTTTGTGGGACCTCCTAAAAGTTCTGACATGGAGTCTCAATGAACTCACCATTCATTTCCACGTACCTGAAAGAATTAAGGTGGCTAACCATGTATTCCTCATCCCCATGGACAGTGATGATTTTTCCCTTGATTGGGTACTTCAACATCTGATGTAAGGTAGAAGTAACGGCACCACCGCCATGAATCCAGGGTCGGCCCAAAAGACAAGAATAAGAAGGGCGGGTATCCATCACATAGAAAGTTGAATCAAAAGTCTGAGTTCCAACTTTTATAGGGATGTCAACTTCTCGGTGCACTGTCCTCCTATAACCATTAAAGGCCCTCACTACAATGTTACTAGGCTTTAAAGTAAGTCCCTTGCAATCTAGCCGGTCAAGCGCGTTTTTGGGCAAGACATTCAATGATGAGCCCATATCTATCAGAACATGGGCTAGCATAGTTCCCCTGCACTCAATGGAGACGTGCAAGGCATCATTGTGTTTCCTTCCTTTGGGAGTCAAGTCGATGTCAGAAAAACCCAATTTGTTACCAGCAGTTAGACTGGCCACACATTTCTCAAATTGGTCAATGGAAGTCTCTTGGGGCACATGGGCAGTCTTTAGAAACTTTACCAAGGCTTTGGTATGGGCCTCAGAACACAAAAGTAAGGCCAACATTGTTATTTTCGAGGGGGTTTGCCCCAACTGTTCCACGACGTTGTAGTCACTTTTCTTGATTATTTTTAGTATCTCTTCTATTTCCTTTCTAGAATCTTTAGGAGTAATCTCTGGATGCACCTTCGTATGGACAGGCTCAGATAACACCTCCTCGCCCCTTGTCTTGGCAGCAGGGATAACATTAGGATTTTCAACGGGAGTATCATTGGGAATGCTGGTAGGAGCGGTAGCGAGAATAATTACAGGAGTAGCAATGGTCTTTTGAGAGATCTCTAGTGAGAAGATTCTTCCACTTCTTGTTATCTTACTGGTCCCAACGATATTGAAGACGTCAGGATCAATGTCTTTTGAAACTTTGTCTTTGATAGCCAGCAGATCTTGCTTGATGCCATAGTAATAGACGCCAGCCCCATAGTTCCAGGGAACAACTTCATCCGAAGAATATGGTATTGGCCCTGGCATGGTGATGATTAGGGGAGCAGACTTTGGAACAGATGTAATCCTGGTGGGTCTTTTAGTGGAGACCTTGGGAGGATTGTCGGAAATGATGATTATTGAGACATCTTCATAGGATTTTCTGGTAAGAGGAACTTTTTCTAACAGTATTTATTTGTTATCCATCAGGCGCTGGACGCCCATCTTCAGTAACAAACAACCATTTGGTAGAGACCTACATAATTGACATCTTTCATCATAGCCTGGAAACATACCGACTTGCAATATATTCCTTTTAATAGTCAAAAGAGGAGTATTTAAATCATTCACGGAGGAAACAAAACACTCATTATCAACAGCATTGGCACCTTGACCGTGTTTAGGCATTGGCGCCATTATCACATTAGGTGTTTCTGGGGGATCAAACTCAATTTCTTTTTCCTCGATAAGGTCTTGTACCTTGTTCTTCAAGGCCCAACAATCGTTCGTATCACTCCCCGGGCTTTCAGGATGATAGGCACATCGGGAATTCGGGTTGTAGTGAGGAGAAGCTGTATTGGGGTTCTTGGGAGCTTCCTTTAGGGTCACCAGATTGGACTTCAAAAGATGTGACGGAACATGGGACAAGGTCATGTTGATTCGGGTGAATCGTCTTATGGGCGCCTCTGGCCTACGTTGATAATTTCGCTGTTGATTTGGTACAGGATTAGAAATCATAACAGCCCCTACCGTCAGGCGGCGTTCAACTTTGTTTTGATTTCTATGGTCATATGTGTTGTACCCCAAAATATGCCCTCCCATATTCTTCAAAGATTTGTCAAGATCAAACTTCAGATGATTCAAAATCTCTCAAAGGTTGCACAGTCCAATTGCCTCCTAACACAGTCAAAATTAGGGTTTTGGTTCTGGCAAAGAAATTGAAGTTTTCAAGGGTCCAAACAAGTCCCACAGGCCTATATACATTGCCAAGCATCCATATGTCAAGTTTCAAGACTCACAACATCAAATTGCACAGTCAAAAACCCTAATTGCTCCACAGTCAACTACAGGGGCAAAATAATCATTTGACAGTCAAAAGTCAAAAAATTTGGTCAACATCTTATTTTGAAGCCACAAACATCATTTGATCAATTCTTGATCATGATTCTCAAAGCATGGCTCAAAAAGTCTCAAGATGCAAAAGTTTCTATTTTTGGACAGCTGAAAAGTCAACTGCAAATTGACTAGGGCATAACTTCCTCATGGTTTATCAGAAAAATCCCATCCAAAGCTCATTTTGAAGAGGATAACATTTCCTACAACTCATCTTCACACTTCAAGTCCAAGAAATGCTCTCACAAAAAGTTATCAATTTCAACATTATAGGTCATTTTCAAAAGTCAACAAAAAGGCACTTTAAGTCAAAGACCATAACTTGAGATTGGTAAATCAAAATGACATGGGACCAAAGGCATTGGTTAGAGGACTTCAAGACCTTTCCAAAATGTCCAAGAACATGATCATAGCTTCAAAATTGAGCAAGATATGCCTTGGAGAAGTTGGGAAATTTTTGGGAATTTTGAAAAGTCAACTTTGCTTCAAAAGCTTCAAAATTGCTAATGGGCCACAAATTCTTCCATGAATCATTACCCAAAGGCTATGCACGACCCATTAAGCTCAAAGGGATTTATTTTCCTATTTTTAATTAATTAATTGAATTTTTAATCATATTAATTCATTTAATTAGATTTAAATATGAGAAAATATCAAATCATGCTTTTAAATCTTTTTTGTGCAGCAAATCAAACTAGGGCAAGGTGGCAAATCGTTTCTCATTCAAAAAGGAAAGATTCTACATGATTGGCAATGGTTTCATGGCAAAAAGATTGAAATTGATATAATTGAAAATCAAATCTTCAAAACATGAATGGATGGACCTTGGGCTTGTTTTCTTAACCTAATCACGTTCAGATACATATACAAGACTAAACCTAATGCATAAACACACGAAAGAGCTGCTAGAGAGGCATAACAAAATTGCAAGATTTCCATAAAAACTTGAAATCTGAAATCATAGTAAGAGGGCGTTTCAAAGCACAACAAGCATTCCAATACATTCCTGACATTGCTAGGAATCGATTGCAATCAAGAACAGGTCCACAGACTCCAAGAATTGGTAGAACAGAATCGTCTTCTTCATGAACATGTCCACAATCATTTTCTAATTTTCATGCATTATTCATATGTTTTAACTGTTGATTCTTGCTACTAATGATGTTCTGAAACTTTTGGCATAGTTTAATTGTCCTAACAATGCTTGAAACGAGATTTGCCATTAACGTTTTCTAGGGTTTCAGAAGCTCTAAATTGGGGCTTTCCTCATATGGAAAAATTAGACCACCAAACATGTGCCATTGGATTCGTGACCTCAAGACAAGACAAACCAATACCTCGCGCCCTTTTTATGTTAACCCAGGTGCTATTCGCTATTTTTACAGGTCTCATTTAGTGGGGGTCTAAAACCCCCGCTATTTATTTATATTACAGGCAAAAAGATGAAGAAGACGCTGAGGTGTCCAGATATGGTTGGGGCATTCAAAAAACTGGCGCGTTCTTTTTGTTGTGTATTATTAATTTTTGTTTTGTATTATATTATTTATTTTCCATTCCATATACAAAGCGCGCAAACAGCTCAACTGGCAAGGCATTTGTTTGGTAAACGCTGGGACCTGGGTTTGATTCCCAGGTCCCCTCACATGTTCAATAATTTTTGCTTTAATATGTTCCCATGCAATTTCCAGCCAAAGGTCCACCATACGCATTCACATGCTAGCTTGCCACATAATCAGGATGGTCAATCTGAAGGCTACAAAAGGATGTCTACCATGTACCTCAGTCAATGGACACGCACTCAAACATGGAAAGTCAAAAAAGGCTTGGATTCTGATGGGCCAAATTACTTCACAAAAACCTCCTAAATGGGCCAGACACCCCTCCTTGTTTGCATTCCTTCTTTTAATTTTCTTTTCTTTTATTCTTTTCAATTATTCTTTTTAATTGTTTTATTTAATTCACATAAATTAATTTTCATAATAAAAAAATCAGAAACTAAAAATGTTTATTTTTTTAATTATATTTAATTTCACCATTAAAATGTTTTGTAAATAAATTCTAATAATTAATTTAGTTAATTTAGGTTTTAATTCAATCTTTTTCTTAATAAATTAAAATAAGTAGAATTAGGTTTTTTTAACCTTTTCATCATTTTTTTTAATAAATAATTTTCTCATCATTATTATTATCATTAATTATTAAATATTTTTGTAAATAAACATGTACATTAATTATTTAGTAAATTAGGTTAAACTTTAATATTTTTTCATTAATAATTAAAAACAACTTAGAATTAGGGTTTCTCTTCAACTTTAATTTCTTTATCTCATAAATACCAAAAACTTAAAAAACAATTTCTTTTCTTTTAATAAAATAATTAATTAACTTTTAATTCAATTTAATTTCAAAAGGGTCCAACGCCCTCGAACGTTCAACTTGAATTCTTTCGCGCATTTATTCTTATTTTCCTTTGTGAATATTATGTAACTGCTCAAGCCATGTAATAGTAATTAGGTCTTTTACTTTCCGCATTTTTACCAAACGGGTCTTTGTAATTTGGCGATGTATAGACCCGCGCCTTGTAATAGCGTAGGATTTTATCTTTCCGCATTTAAATTTCTGCACTTTTAAATTCTAATTGCATGAAAGAATGAATGACTAATTAAAAACAATTCATAGCTCACCATGCCATGATCAAAAGATAAATGCTAAAATGAAAACAACACACAAATTCACACAACACTCTTAGGGTACGCCTCACCTGTTGCCTTCGAAACGTGGTCGTCGAGTATAGGACGTTTTAGTAAGTCCTTATGTCCATGATCAATGGCATAAGGGTAGCTTCTAAGGTATCCTACTGTTGCTCTGGTGACCACAATATCTCTAAAACTCGAATTGACCCGAACACCTCCAACGGTAGTGCTACCTATCTCTCAATGGTGGGATGACACTACCTTAAGGACATTTACACAGCCTAATTCCTTGGGGTAGGTAGATGACTCATAGATACTTGCTCTATTAAAAAACAAATCAAAACTCTTTTCACACCGACACTTTTCAAAAAGCTTTCAAAACAATTTTTCAAACACTCTTGAGGACTGATACAAGAGTCATTCTGAAATCTTTAAACGAAACTTTTTCAAACCCACTCACAATTGAAAAGCAAACACTTTTGAAAACACAATGAGCAAGTATCTAAGAGCCTATGGATAACCATGGATAGAAAGGGTGCTAACACCTTCCCTTTCTATAAATCTACCTCCCGAACCGAGAAACTATCTCATAAGGAATTTTGCTGTGCTTTTGTCCTGTCCATGTTGGAGAAAATAAAAGACGGTGGAGACTCTTGCTTACCGCGACATTTCACGAACCAGCGTTAAACAGTCAGTTCTAAATCCACCAATCACAATATGCAATACTGACTTCCTTCTTTCCGGTAAAGGGTTTCTTTATCGTGCTCGATAATACATATCTTTGGATTTTTCCACTTTTATACCAGCTTTTACCCGTTCACCAGTCATGATTAGTTCAGTAAATCCAGTCGAGGAGCTTCTGATTAGATGGTTGAAGAATGGACCAGATAACGTGCCTAAGAACATATCAACCAATTCTCTGTCAGATAGAGGGGGGTTGGACTCTTCCCGCGAGATCCTGCCATTTTTGAGCATAGGTTTTGAAACCTTCACCAGCACTCATAGCCATGCCTTGCAATTGTGTTCGAGTTGGAGCTAAGTCTGCATTATACTAGTATTGCTTGTAAAAAGCGGCATCCAAATCTTCCCAATTGTGAATGTTGGTCCCTTCCAACTGATAGAACCAATCCAACTGTGTCTCTGACAAGCTTTCTTGGAAGAAATGTACCCATAGGTTTCTATCAGCAGTATGGGGTTGAATTATCCTAACGTATGACCTTAAATGCAGCTTTTGACAAGAGACACCGTCATATTTAGAGAAAGTGGGGACTTTGAATTTTTGAGGGATGACAACCCTTGAGACAAGTCCTAGCTCTTCAAAATCCAATCTGGGTACCCTCTGGATCTCCATAGCATTGAGGCGATCCTCCAATTGTTTGTATTTATTGTCAGCTGGAGGGTACTGCTCTTCATAGTAATCAACCTCTTCTTCTTCTTCAGACTCTGGATGGTCGTTTACTTCTTTGCTTTTACCTTCTTGATTATCCCCTTCACCCGATGAGGTTGTGAGATCTAGATTTCGTCTGGTTGGTCCTTTGAACCTTCTTCCCAGATTCAAAACACCGGCTGGTTTCTTCGCTTTCTTCTTTTTTTCTTTGATCATCAAAGTTTTCAAATCCTCTTGTCCTTTTTCCAGAGCCAAGAACATTTGTTGGAATTAAGCGTTCTGTGCTTGAAGATCCTTTACTGTCTGTTCAGTATCCATGTCACTGAAATAAACAGTAGAAAGATAAGGAGACTTGTTGTAAGAAACTTGTTTGTGTTATGATGAATGAGGATGCATATGCAAATGATTTCAAGGAGATTAGAGATTTAAATTTGTTTTTAGACAAAAAAGAACACACGTTGAATTAATAAATCCAAGTTTGAGTACATCATGCCTTTTTGGGCTTACAACGAAAGAAATAAAATACAAAAACTTCTAAGATAAAAAGGTTGAACGCATTCTCTTTAGCGCGATGTAGGCGTTTATAATCCGCTCTTCATGAAGCTGCTTGGTGAGTTCCAGAACTTTCTTCTCACTGGCGTAGAATCAGGCATCGAAAGTATCTCGTTCTTCCTTTAGCTGAATCCAATCCTTTTGCAAGTCTTCGAGAGAGGTAGGTATGTTGAGATGAAGGACAGTATACGAGACATCTCCTTCAATCACAGGCTCTATGATGACAGGGAGGATGGAGGGGTAAGGCATTGCGAGACTCTGAGCACGAGCTCGTACCCACCTAAGGTAAGGCCCAAGGGGAATGGATTTTTTGTGTCCCAACATCCTACTGTCCACCTTGTTTACCATTCTCCAAGCTCGTATAAACCTCTGACGATAGTCTTGATCGTCGCCTTCGTAGTTAAACACCACACCTTGTATGAGCACAACATGTGGACCATCTCTTAGTGTATAACCAAACTATCGCAAAGCTAAGCAAGGGTTATAAGTGATACCTCCTCTAATGCCAAGCAGAAGGATATTAAGGAATTTCCCATAATGGTCGATGATAGTAATGTCCTCCAATGATCGAGAACACAAGTGGATATCTGAATGTCTGAGTGACATCAACCTATTGGACCACCTCAAACCTTTATAGTTCTTCTCAACGGATCATGGAAGATGCGAAACAAACCATTTAGCCAACAGAGGAGTATAACACACGAGGATTTCTCTTCTCTTCATAGTGCGAGAGTGGAGAGAATGCAAGATATCTCCCAATAAAGTAGCACTGGATTGTGAGATAAAAAGATTTTGACAGCATTCACATCTATAAGTTGGTCAGGATTTGGAAATAGTACCAACCCATAGATGAGAAGAGTCAAAATTTCTTCGAAAGCTTATAAATCTAGATTGTTCCAACAGTCTTTAGCTTTTTCCAATAAGAATTTGGCTAAGAACCCTTTTACACCACTTGTTGTTTCCCAATTAGCCATGACGTCAGATTGTTGCAAGTGTAAAGCTCGCGAATCCTCTTCAGGGCTTCGATCCCTTTCAGTACCGTTGAAAGGTAGTTGATCGATAATAGGAATTCCCAAGAGTTGATAGAATTCTTCCATGGTTGGTACAAGTTGGTAATCAGGGAAGGTAAAGCAATGGTGCAAAGGGTCAAAGAATTAGAAAAGCACCTTCATCATATCTTCATCAAAGCTTGAGGTAACCAAGTTAAGAAGACGTCCATGTCTTTTCGTGAACGGAGAATTCTCGGGGACCCTTGATGCTAACTCTTTAAGCTGAAAAGGTACTCGTACAAGGTTGTCTTGGATTGTGTTCCTGCGAGTGGGAGTCATATCCTATAAAATAGAACAAAGATGAATCTCAAAATCCTTCAAATGGTTAGTCTAAAATGCTATGATATGATGTCATGATGTTATGTATAAGCATATGCACAAGTTAGATAAAAAAATCCTTAGGTTTAGGCTTGCATGAGGTTTATAGGTAAGTACCCTCTTGAAGTTTAGTTGGTTCAACTTGTCCTAGAAAGTAACGGGTTCTAGGGAATCTCAAATCATTGATCTTTCTTCATCGAGCATTGTTTCAGCGCGAGCCTCTTTAATGGCGATCGAAATATCTCAAAAGTCCGATCTCAATGAGCGTAGTATCGAGTATCAACCAACTTCAGACTGCACCAAAGCCGGCTACCTCACTACTTCCTAATGGCCAAGTAGATCAAGTAAGGTTCTAAAGTCAGTTAGTACTTCATGACACCATACAGTGGCCCCGTATTCTCCTTGACTACTCAAGGGCTACCGGTACCAACAAATGTGTCACACTAACGTAGATATTGTTTAGACCATGTCGGTATGCCCCGCACAGTTTCTACAACTTATTGCTACTTACCTAAAAAGGTGGCCTAGATCCGGGTAGAGGATCAAAACAAACCCAAACAAGGAACCATAATATAAAGCAAACAAATCAAACAATGAAAGGCAATTAAAGGTAATCAAGCCCTAAGGTAACCCCACTTTTATTAAATTCCCCAGCAGAGTCGCCAGTTCTGTAACACGGTGGGAGAACTGAGTTGGGTGTTTTACGTTTGATTGCAATTGTTGCGGATAGCAAGAGTTGACACTGACTTTTCTTTTATCCAAAAGGAAAGGTTGAAAAGAACAGGAAAGACCTTTTGATATTATTTCTTGAGTTCGGGAGGTAGGTTATGAAAAGGGAAGGTGTTAGTACCCTTTTCATCCGTAGTTATCTACGGGCTCTTAGTTGCGCTAGATCACTTTCTTTTTTGTTTGAAAATGTGTTTGTGGTGTGGGTTTTGAAAGTATTTTGAAAATGAATGTCTTTGTAATGGTTCTTGTCTCTATAAGAACGCGTACAAAGTGTTTTGTCTTTTAAAAAATGTTTCAAAGCGAAATTGAGGATGTATAAATGTTTTTGTTGTGAGAAAGCGAGCAACTAGGAGCATCCTACCTACTCAAAAGGTCTTTAAACTTTATTTTCCTTCTCCTTTAGATGTTGCTATCTTACCATTGATTTGGTAAGAAGCCCCGTCATTGGATGTGAAGGGACGGACATGGGACGTTTGTATAGTAATATAAGGCAACCTATGGGATGTTTTAGCAATGTCGTTTAGGGACTAGATATTTTATCGAAGGAAACATTGAGGGTCATCGAAGGACTATGATATTTTATCGAGGGTCTTTGGTAAAACACCCATATTCGAGGGACATGACTATTTTTCTGAGGCAACAAGTGGAATTACCATAGGAGTGCATGTGTGTGAGTAGTGTGTTTGATCACATGCATTTTCTCTTTTGAACTTTTGGTTATCTACTTGTTATTTTTATCTTGCCATACGCCCTAATTACTAACAATGTATGAAAGCAATAAGAATGCGGAAAATAAATCATAAGCTATTACATCATTTCAAGGATGGGGATACATATTTACAAATGGGGATTTGCAAGAATTTAAATCCTAATTATCTATTACAACCATATTGAATTGTACAATATAAGGAAAGGAAAAGACTTGTTTTGAAAATGGGTTTTTTATGTGTTAAAGAAAAAAGAATAATTAGTTGATAAAAAGAGAAATAATTTTTAAGCCTTTTTATAAAAATAATATTAATACTGAAAGTAATAAGTATAAGCAAGAAAGAAGCAAGATAACGAAAACAGGATCAGCGTGTTGCTGAAAACAAAAGTGAGGGGGATCAGAAGTTCTGATGCTAGGCCCGCTGAAGTTCTGAAAGAAACGTCGAAGGAGATCATAAGTTATGGGTTGGTTCGCATTGAAGTTCTAAAAGAAACGTTAGAGGAAACCAGAAGTTTTGTGTTGTGTTATAACAGTGAGAAAAATCTAGAAGTTCTGTGCATTATGTTAAAACAGTAAGAAATCCTAGAAGTTATGTGTGTGCTAATCAGTAAGAACACCTAGAAGTTTTGTGTATGCTGAAACAGTGAGAAAAATCTAGAAGTTCTGATGCTGTGCTAAAACAGTGAGAAAAAAATCTAGAAGTTCTGATGCTGTGCTAAAACAGTGAGAAAAAATCTAGAAGTTCTGATGCTTTGCTAAAACAGTGAGAAAAAATCTAGAAGTTCTGATGTTGTGCTAAAACAGTGAGAAAAAAATCTAGTAGTTCTGATACTGTGCTAAAATAGTGAGAAAAAATCTAGAAGTTCTAATGTTGTGCTAAAATAGTGAGAAAAATCTAGAAGTTATGATGTTGTGCTAAAAAAGTGAGAAAAAATCTAGAAGTTCTAATACTGTGTCAAAACGGTGGGAAAGAAAACTCATAAGTTATGTGTTACACTTCACCTCCTTCCTCACATTAGCCAGAGCATCTGCAACTTATTCAGTTCTTAACAACAGCAAAACATGAAGACAAAAAAAACACGACAGTTTATAGATGTTCTAATCCTAATTCTGAGCCTAGTTTTCTTCAAGAAGTTCTGATCCACAATTTTTATACTTAGGCAATGATATGGATAGTACCAACGCTATGATATTTACATATTTGATGATGTTCTGAATGAAAGATTCAAAGTCAGAATGACTTTCCTTAAATATGAAGCATGTGTTTGGGACCTGAGCTGCTGCCTTTGAATGTTCTGGGGTCAGTAAGAAATGGAACATAAAATGTTATGTTCTTCTATTCAAAGGGAAGAACAAAGATATTGTTTTGATAATTCTGGTGTTGTACCCCAAAATTTACCCTCTCATTTCTTAAGAAATATCTCACAAATTCTCCAATTGATTCAAGACTACATAAGGTTTGATCAACTCAAGACACCTCCTCTGTACTGAGGACTCAAATTAGGGTTTGAGTTTGCACAAGGACAAATGGACTTTTAATGCCCCATATGACTTTCATGGATCATTTTGGACCCTCAAGATTTCTCATGTCAAGTTTCAAGTCATGGATCACATTTTTGCTCAGTCAATTGATCAGTTGACCTAAAATTAGTTGTATTGGGGAATGTGATACGGTGGTAGAACCGGCTGTTTAATACTGGTTTGCGTTTTTTGTTTGCAAATGTTGCCGTAAGCAAGAGTCGCCACCGACTTTTATTTTATCCAACAAAGGAAAAGGAAAAAGAACAAAAAAAAACTTTTTCGAGATGTTTCTGAGTACGGGGGGGTAGATTATAGAAAGGAAAGGTGTTAATTAAAAGAAAAAAGAAATAATTAAAGAAAATAAACAAAGAAAATAATAAAAAAAGAATAGAAAAAATAATATGATGGGCCTGTATCCTAGCTGAAGGGGGGTGTGAAACTGATGTTCTTGGCCCATTAAGCTAAGCACGGTCAACCATGCTGGATCAGGTGTAGCGTTGACCTAAAGGTGTATCATGGACCTTCAGGCTGTAAGCGTTGGATCTGGATTGAGCGCATCTAGTGGATGGATACTGGGGTTGTATGGAAGGCTCCTAGAGGGGTGGAGCACTGGATCTGTTGTAAGAAAAGAAAATAAATAAAGCGCTGGGACCTGGGATCGAACCCAGGTCCTTACGCTTTGTACCAACGCTACACTGCCAACTGAGCTGTTGTTGTTAGTTGTTTATGTAATGAAAACAAAACATAATAAATAAAATAAAGCAATGGACTCAGAAAGGAACGCGAAATTCAAATCAGCCAGTCATGGGCTGCCACGCATTATCTTCTTTGCTGCAACCATCGTGTTAGGTGATTAACCTATACCTACGGACATTTGTTGTAACTACAACTCTGCAAAATTCAAAAATCTCATACGAGCATGATAAGTTATATGTGATGGTACCAATCAACTCGTCTTGACCTTACGAGCATCATGGTACCTGATTCATAGCCTAATTTAACATGTACCAGAAACCCCAAAATCGTGACCCCAAACCCTAACAATGGTAAGTGTTGATTCCTGCACTGTTAGTATAATTAAATGATACAGAAAGCTTGCAAACACGGTTATGAACAAGGATATATGAATAGAATGGATTTATGATGCGTAAAACATAGAAATCGAATTTGAGTTTGGGATGCACACTGTGATGTGTCTAGGCGATGGTTCTTGACATTTTGAAGGCTGCAAACGATGTTGTTGGCTTCAGGAGATGGTCAGGAAGTGATTAGAGTCTTTCAATGGCCTGTAATCGTCCTCTAGGGAAAAAAATCAAATGCACACTTTTTATCCAATTTTGAGTTTTCGTTCTTGCTCCCTACGACTGCAAAACCTCCTCTTTTGATCTACAATTGTTGTATACATATAGTGGACTGGATTAGGTCAATAAAATTGGCATGAATCTTGAGAAATAATGGAAATTAGATTTGATTTTATTTTGTATGATATCTTTCTAAAACAAGCTTCAATCGAATCTTTTCCAACCCTAATGATTCTTGCACGAATTGATCATCGTGCTAGCTGTACATAGACTCCAAATGTGCACAAAAATCCCAAGATTTGATTTGATTTTATTATTTTACCATTTAATTTAATTTATTTTGATTTAAATGAATAAAAAACCAAAATAAATGATAAAAGTAATAAAATAATAGGTGGAAAAGCTAAGGGGTCGTGGGTCCTATTAGAAACATGTTTCAAGCAAGAAGACATGGGCCCCTTTGGAAAAAATGCAAATTTGATCAATATTGACTTTTGACAATTTTCCAAAAATTGCCAACTTGGACAATTCATATCTCTCTCAACTTTGACCCTAACCAACCCTTTTGGTTATATTTCAATTGGGTCTTCCATGTTCATGTATGAAGCTTTGACCCAAAAGGTGTTTTTGTTGACTTTTCAAAAGGATATATAGTGTAAAAATTCATATCTTTTGATGAGTGCATATTTTGAACTTGTTGGCTGAAGATGAGTTATAGGGAATTTCATCCTCTTCAAAATGAGCCTTGGATGGAAAATTTCTGATAAACTATGAAGAGGTTATGCTTGGTCAAATTTGGGTTGACTTTTCCTACAAAACCCTAATTTAGCAACTTTTGGGTTTTGATGAATTTGGAGCATTCCTTGAGGAATCATGATCAACCCTTGATCAAATGATGAAAGTCACTTCAAAATGTGGATGTTGGCCAAAAATCTTGAAGTTTGACTGTATGTGGGCCACAGTTGACTTTTGACCTAGTTCAGTTGATTCTCAAGCACCTGAGCAGCTGACTGAGCAAACTTCTTGTGCAAGGCTTGAAATTTGGCATGGAGAATCTTGGGAACATATTAGGACTTTGGAAAGAATTTGGGGCCTTTGTGATCCACACATCTTGATGAAAGTGGAAACCCTAATTTGAGACACACTGCCTTAAGAGAGTGTCTGTCTAGTCAACTCTTGGACTTCCTTGAGCAACTTGGGGATCTCAATTGACATTTGTTGAATAAAGTGGAAGGGAAAAATTTGGGGTACAACAGCTGCCCCTATTCAATCTTCTTAAACTTGAGGATGTAGATTGACTACTCTGCCTTTCGCGATCTGAAAGTGGAAGATGATTGAACACTAGAGTGCCCATAAATTTGCACTCGCATAAAGTGGAACTTGATTTGTGATATCAGAAATGGGCTTACAAATGCCATTTGGAGGTCGATAATGGAAGATTGTCGGGGATGGGCTTAAAGATGCCATCCTAGATGCGACGGAGAATTGTCGGAGATGGGCTTAAAGATGCCATCTAGAGAACATGGATTTCTTGAGATATTCCTTTGAAGAGAGTCCATGTTGTTGTTGTTGATGAGGAATCTACTGAGGAATGTTGGTATCTGTCTTGGGAGATATAGAATTTTAGGAGATTCAATTATCTGTTACTCTACTGGGGAGATGCAAAACCAATCGTGTTTGATCAGGTTCTAGTCTTACAGTGTTGTGGACTGTTGTTTGGCGATAAGAGAGGAGGAACCTGGATAGTAAGGTTATGAGAAGGAACCTGGATAGTAGAGTTGCTTCGATTTGAAAATCCTGGATAGTAGGGTTGTGAGAAGGAACTTGGATAGTAAGGTTACTTCGATATTGAAAGCCTGGATGGTAGGGCTGTGTGAAGGAACCTGGATAGTAGGGTTACTTCGAAATGAAAAGCCTGGATAGTAGGGCTGTGAGAAGGAACCTGGATAGTAGGGTTACTTCGATATGAAAGCCTGGATAGTGGGGCTGTGAGAAGGAACCTGGATGGTAGGGTTACTTCGATATGAAAGCCTAGATAGTAGGTGTTGTACCCCAAAATTTTACCTCTCATTTATCAAGAATTTTCTCACAAGATTTGTTTGACTCAAGACTACATTAGGGTTTGGCCAGCTCAAGTCACCTTCTCATGCACTGATGACCAAAATTAGGGTTTAAGTTTGCACAAGGATTTTTGGACCATCAATGCTTCATATGACTTTAAATTATCATTATGGACCCCCAAGATTACTCATGCCAAGTTTCAAGCCTTGAATCACAGTTTTGATCAATCAATTGGACAATTGACCTAAAAATCAACTGTATTGGGGAAAAAGTCAACCATAGCCAATTTACAGTCAAACTTCATAATTTTTTATCCACATAAACATTTAAAACCCATATGTATCATTTGATCAAGTTTGGACCATAATTCCTCAAGAAATTTGATCAAATCTCTAGAAGGATAAAATGGTCAAAATTAGGGTTTTGACTGAGAAAGGGCAATTTCTGATTTTTGACCTAGAAAATGATCAAATGGTTTGAAGAATTATTTCAAGAGTTCAATTTCATCATCTTGACCTAATGACATGGCCCAAAACATTACAAATCCATTGGATTAACTGATGAATTTTGCAATCAACTGATCAAAAGTCAACTATATACTGAAAAGTCAAACTTCGACTTTTTGGTCAAAATCAAGTGCCAAAGATCATAATTCATCAAAACATATCAAAATGTGAAACTTGTTCATCAAGATATCAAGGACTTAAGATTTTGTTTTGAAAAGTTGAAAAATTTTAACTTAGAAAATTTTCTAAGTATAGAAAATTTCTTATTTTTTCTCAACTTTGAGCCAAATTTTCACCATGATGCAAGATGATTCAAAGGAAACTTCCGACATGAAAGTTGTAGATCTCCATAAAATCTACAACTTTTCTTCACACAATTTCTCCTAAATATGCTTGGATCTCAAGATATAATTTTGTGAATACATGCTCATGAACTAGAATAACTTAGTGAAATTTTGCCCTAGTTAGGCAGATTTTTGACCTAACTTCATGCAAAATTTTCACCTAGTTCCAAGAGGAATTTTCAAAAGAATTTCAAATATGGGTTGTAGATCACATTACAAGCTTTCCAAAATGTCCAAGACCTCCTTGAGATCATTCTTGAGTAAGGATAATCGAAGAGATGAAGTTAGGGTTTTATCACTTTGATTATAGGTCATTTTCATGAAGAACAAGTTTTCAAATTTGCAAATTGGCTGTACAATCTTCACTTTTCAGGCCTCAAACTCATTTGTCACTCCACCATTAATGGATTGCACGAGGTTTCATTCCCTAAAGCCAAGCATTCAATGCATTGTACAAGAAAATAGCCATTTTTAGAAGAAAGGCAACATTGCCATTTTGGAAAAGCATGCTTTTTGCATTTTTCCATTTTCTTGAGACATGGACTTGTTCTTTCTGCATAAAACAAGCCTCTAAACCTGAAGAAAACATGTTTAAAGCTTCAAGCCACCCTACAAGATCAGAATCATGCCTTAAGAAGTCACTTTTCACACTTGCTTCAAAAACAAGAAATGTAGCAAGACGTGTGATCTTGTACTTCTGAGCAAGCACAAGTCCTCCAACTTTTTTCTCTATATAAAACCATCATTTTTCAACTAAAACCAAGGATGTCCAAGCCTTGAAACACCCTAGAATCAGAAGTTGAATACCAAGCCTCCAAACTTTCCATTTATGACTTGTGAACTGAATCTTCCATTTCACTCGTGCGTTTTCAGGCCTTTTGCTTTCCCAAGCTTCCTTACCTTACAAGTAAACCATCCCACACCCTGGAACATCATTGTAACTCCATCTTCCCCATTGTTGAAGTTCAAAAACAGAGCAACACAGGTGGACTCCTCCAGACCATTCCAGCCACCCTCAAGACAAGTTAAGTATTGCATTAGCTTCCTAGAGGTTCAAGGAAGCTAACCTGATCATCAAGTTATCCTAAAGCAAGCTCATTTTCAAAACACGGTTTCCATTTTCAAGGTGAGTTTTCTGTTTTTCTGACTCTTAATACAGGCATAATTAGCTTTCCATTTGTGAATATAAAATGTAGACATCATTGCTACGAAGTTGTACATATCCATAGCTTGCATTTATTTGGCTTGAGTTTAGAGAATTTTAAGTTTGAAGTTTCTGAAAAAATTAGGTTAAAAATTAGGGCCAACAAAATTCTCTCTGATCTTGGACTTATAGTTTTAGTTATGCACATGGTTAGAATCGTGAAGTAAAATGCTATAATGTTCATGTTATCACTTTCCATTTTTGTTGAGAAATGAAAAAGTTACAGGCGGTCTGGCTGGCTAGAGGTTGAAGATGAAGTACATGGCAAGGCAATGTTTTGTGTTATATATTTGTGTTTTCATTTATACTAACGAATGTACAGCTACCCTAGTGGCAAGGCAGCGCGCTGGTAACCAATAAGGCGTGGGTTCGAACCAGCGCGCTACCTTTTATTTTCTAAAAATTTTCTTTTTGCCAACTTCCAGCACGTTGGGCCTCTTGACTTGGGCTTGGTCATTTTTGCTCCAATACACCCTTGCATTACTATTGCACCACATCAGCCCATACATATTTGTTTATTTTTGCTACAAAACTCTCAAAATTGTTTTTTTCACCCCCCTTGACTAATTTATTTTTATATTTCTATTTTCATTTTATTTTTATTTTTATTTTTATTCAAAATTAATATTGTTTTATTTTTATCATTAAAAAAACCAAAAATATTTATTTTTATTATATTAGGTAAAAATATAATTTATATTATATTCTCTTAAAATAAAATAAAAAGAGAAAAACAATTTTATTTGTTAATTTCCTTCCTTAAAAGCATAATAGATAAATTTAGGGTTTTTATTTCTTTTTTTTCATAAGTTAAATTAATCTAGAATTTAGGTCTTTAATTTAACTTTCTATACTTTTTATTTTCTTAAAAATAACTTAGAATTTAATTCTTTTTCTATAAAAAAAGCCTAAATAATTTCTAACTAGTTTAGGTTTAATTTATTTAGTTTCTAATTAAAATAATTTTCTTAAATAAATAAGGACAAAAACAAATCAAAATTCCCTTTATATAAAAACCAAATAAAAATCATTTTCATTATCCTATGCATATTTATTTACATTATTATGGTTATTCATTTGTTTAAATTTTTGTACAAATTCGATAAGGTTGTAACAGTTAATTAGCTTTAAATTTTTCGCAATCCCCATTGGTAAATTTGTATATTCCCCCTCCCACAAAGTGTTGTAATAGCGTAGTAATCTTTAAATTTCGCAATTTATCGCTTTTATATAACATGCCAGTAATTAGGGTTTGCATGGCAAGATAAAATCAACCAAATAGAAAACCCTAATTCAAGACAAAATCAAGCATGAAAATGACACACTTGCACACAAGCACCCCTAGGGTTATCCCACTTGGTTGCCTTACAAAATGGTCATATTACGCATGTAAGGTATCTTAGAAAAAACAAACAAATACAAGATCATAGTACCTCGATGACGCTATCTAAGTTGCCTTACAAATGATCTTAGTCCCTAAGAAAAAATTCTAAGTTTCCTTGCTATATTGCTAATCATGGTTATACGATGACCCATGCCCATCCCGTTTACATCCAAAGATAGGGTTGCTTACCAAATCAATGGTAAGACAACAATGTCAAAGGAAAAGAAAATGAACAAGAAAGACATATTGAGTAGGTAGATTGCTCCTAATTACTTGCTCCATTTCAAAACAAACATCCTTGCTATTTTCAAAACAATCACATACACTTTCAAACATCTTGCAAAATTGAAAACATTTTCAAAATATCAAACATCTTTGTATACATTATTACAAACAAGAATCATTACAAAGATTACCTAAACAATGGCCTCTTTACAAAATACTTTCAAAAAACCACACAAAGCACAATTTCAAACAAAAGCAAGTTGTGATATGGTGGCAGAACCGGACTGGTTTTAGGAAAATGCTGGTTTGTGTTTTGCATTTTTTGTTCGCAAAATGTCGCGGTAAGCAAGAGTCGCCACCGACTTTTATTTTATCCAACCTGAAAGGAAAAAAGCACAGAAAAATTCCTTTTTTGAGATTTTGAGTACGGGGGGTAGATTATAGAAAGGGAAAGTATTAGCACCCTTTCTATCTGTAGTTTTCTACGGGCTCTTAGGTACTTGCTCATCATTTTAAAATTGCTTTCGTGTTTTAGTGTTTTGAAAAGTTTTTGTTTTACTTCTATTTAACCCTTGCTTCTGTCTTCAAGAGTGTTACGAAGTCGTTTTAGAAATTTTGTTTGAAAAAGTGTAAGTGTGGAAAAGTTTGATTTTGAGCAAGTACCTACTAGCATCTACCTACTCGAAAAAAGAATGTTTATGTTCTTGTTTCCTTTAGACAGCACTATCCCACTATTAGTGAGTAGGTAGCACCGTCGTTGGAGTTGTAAGGGTCAATTCGAAAGGGACGTACGATCACTAAAGCAATGTTAGGACGTCTTAGTAATAACCCTAATGTCTTAAGATCATATTCGAGGCAACATTTCCGAGGCAACATTTCCTAACGGGACGTTTGATCTTTGCTTAGACAAGAGAGAGACCACTAAAACACCCTATACTTAATGATCGTTTACCGAAGGCAACCGAAGTGAGAGTATATCCTAGGAGTGCGCATGTGCGAGTGATTTGATTTCAGGTTATTATCTTTGCACATTTAGGGTTTGCTAACCATTTTAAAATTAACATACATTCTTGTCATGCAATCCTATTATCATACATCTAGCAGTTAATATTTGTGAATATTAAAATGCGAGAAATAAAACTACGCTATTGCAAGGCTTCAGGGAAGGGGATTAATTACATAGCCAAAAACCCGTAAAAAACAATAAATAAATGAAAAGTCCTAATTAAACTATTACATCCCATGAGCAGTTACATCAATATCGTAAAAATAAATAAACGCGCGCGATGAATCGAGGACAAGAGAAAATTAGGGTTTTGACCCCGTCTAAACCTAATTGAAGGAAAAATCATTTTTTGTTGTTTTTGATTATTTTTTGAGAAAAATAAGGTTTTAATTAAATAAGTACAAACCTAATTACTAATTAATTTAAATTAAGAAAAATAATTAATTTGGCCTATCTTTTGTATTTTGTTATTTTATGAAAGAAAAGAAATAAAAATATAATCAAGAACAAAACCTAATTTTCTAATTGATTTTAAATTATTTACAAAAAGGTTAGAATTACCCTAAAATTAAATTAAACTAATATTAAATTAATTTCGACAAAATAAATAAAAACCTAAATTCTAATTTGATGAAAGTGACCTTATGATTTTTTTTTTGTAAAAAGGGGAATTTTGGTGTTGATAAAAAAAAGCAGAATAACTAAAGAAAGGTGAATTAGAGGAAAATGAAATAACCCAAGGGGCCTGCTGTCGGCGGTTCTGATCAGAGGATGATGGTCTAGAGGATGATGGTCCATTGGATGATGGTCCAGAGGATGGTGGTCCAGAGGATGGTGGTCTAGAGGATGATGGTCCACAGGATGATGGTACTGGGTCTGTTCCTGGTTGATGGATCCAGCAGATCATGACCAGAGGATGCTTGATCTGGTCCTGGTTGATGTGTCCAGAAGATGATCCTCAAAAAGTGTAAGCGTTGGATCTGGTGAATACAAAGGGGAAAAATGCCAAAAGGTCACGCCTAGGATCGAATCCAGAATCATGAACTTCTGACTTCCTTCTTCTGACCAAATGTGATGGTGTTAGTTTATCAATACAATAGAAACAAACAAATAGATCAGAACTATAGCCTTTAGGCCAGAACAAAGGCTCCAGAATTTAAACCGACCAGTAAAGTTGTGACATGCCATCGTCTTCTTCCCTCGATATGTCGTTTAAAACTCTGAACCTTTACCTAGAGGCATGGCGTTGTAGCTATAACCCTGTACATTTCAGAAACTGCATACAGGTAATATAAATAAGATTCAAGACCATGGATCAACTGGGTTTGACCCGCTGATCATAATGGTCTCCTTCATTAGGGCCAATTGTTCCTGTACACAAAACCCCTAAAAACAAAACTTAAACCCTAATCATGGCAACTTTCTGTATGGTTAACAAAAATACAATTAAGTATTATCAATAGCTTGCAAATGTTTCAAGGATTCAGAATATGTCCATAAAATATGCTAACAATGCCAGAATTATGAGATTCGATTTCAAAAAAATATGAATGTCATGAGATGCTTGCAGCGCATTTTAGGATGTTACGAAGCTTGTTAGTGATTGCAATATGACCCAGAGATATCCAGCAAGCGATTGAGATAGCTGGGAAGGCTTGAGATGGCCGAAAAGTTGGAATTTGATTCATCACTTTTATTGAGTTTTTGCAAGCTTTCTTTTTGTTTCTCACGCCTCTGATCCCTATGCTTTTGGTCTGGATTTGTTCTATATGTACTCTTGAGTGAATTAGGTTTACAAATTTGCTTCAAATCTTCTCCAATAATGATCATTGATCATGATTTGATTCTCATGTAAATCTTTCCACATCAAGCCAAAATTCAATCTTTTTGTGTACAAACAAGCCTTGCACGATTTGATCTCATTGCATCGCAACTTCGAATATGTACTTCAAAGGTATCAAAATGATATTCTGAATCATAGACCTATAAGGAAACACACGATCAATCAACGTTTCTCAAATTTGAAAAAGAGTCAGAAGAAATGCTTTGATCGTCTTATTTTTATTTATCGAACCGAGAGATCCGTGAATAAGGATCCAAATGCATATAAATACAAATGGTCCAAGGGGAGCACAAATTTCCAGGAACATTTGGACCATTTCATTTCTGAGCAGAATAGTCGTTTTCATGGACCTGAAATATGCACAAAATCTCAAGGTTTAAATGATTTTTGATATTTTCATTATTTATTATTGATTTTATTTGATTTAAATGAAATAAAAATCAAAATAAATGACAAAAATAAAATATAGGCAAGTGGGAAGGATCATGGGTCGTGGACCATGTTACAAACTCAATACAAGCACAAAAAGTTGGGCCCATTTGACAAAAATTGCAATTTAAGACACTTTTGACTTTTGGCAATTTTGCAAAAAAGGTCAACTTCACCAATGCATAACTACCTCAAGTTTGACCCTAGAGATGTGTTCTTGGACTTTTTAGAAATCTCAAGATGTCCTCTAAGCAACTATTTTTTTCTCATCTCAATTGAGTCTTCCGTGTTCATGTATGAAGGTTTGACAAAAAAGGTGTTTTTGTGGACTTTTCAAAATGACATATAATGTCCAAATTCATAACTTCTTGTGAGTGCATATTTTGAACTTGGGAGATGAAGATGAATTGTAGGGAATTGAATCCTCTTCAAAACAAGTTTTGGATGGTTCATTCTTGATAAATTATGAGAAAGTTATGCTTGGTCAAAGTTGAGTTGACTTTTCCTACAAAACCCTAATTTAGCAACTTTTGGGTTTTGATGAATTGTCAGCAATCCTTGAGGAATCATGATCAACCCTTAATTAAATGATGAATAATACTTCAAAATGATAATGTTGATCAAAAATCTTGAAGTTTGACTGTATGTGGGCCACAGTTGACTTTTGCCCTAGCACAGTCGATTTTCAGGCCTTTGAGCAATTAACTGAGCAAACTTCCTCTGCAAGGCTTGAAACTTGACATGGATGATCTTGAGGACATATTAGGACAATGGTGAGCATTTGGGATCCCTTGGACTCAAGTATCTTGATGCAACATGAAACCCTAATTTGAGGTAGACTGCCTTAGGAGAGAGTTTGTCTGGTCAACCCTTGGACTTCCTTAGGAAATTTGAAGACCTTACTTGAAATGTATTGAGAAATATGGGAGGGAAAATTTTGGGGTACAATAGCTGCCCCTGTTCAATCTTCTTAAACCTGAGGATGTAGATTGGCCTGCTTGCCTTTCGTGATCCGAAGGTGGAAGATGATTGAACACTAGAGTGCCCAGAAATTTGCACTCGCATGAAGTGGTACTTGTCTTGTGATGTCGAGAATGGGCTTATAGATGCCATTTGGAGATTGGTGATGGAGGATGGGCTTAAATATTTCATTCGAAGGAGTGTCGATCGTATAAGAGATTCCTTTGCGAGAGCTTGTATACCTGTTATTGAGGAGGATTTCGCTGGGGAATGCTAGTCTCTGTCTTGAGGAAAAGTTGAATTTTAGGAGCTTCAGTCGTCCATTATTCTACTGGGGAATCATCTCTTGGTCGAAGAGGTGAAAATGAACTACTATATAGTCGTGATCCAGGCTTCATATTGATAAGATCGATTGTTATCTGGTCGTAATCCAGGCTTCGCAATTTCTCAATTCTTATCTGGTCGTAATCCAGGCTTTAGAAGGAATTAAGTTGTTATCCGGTCGCATCCGGGCTTCAACTTGAATTTAGGATGCACTAATATCCGGTCGATTCCGGGCTTCTTAGTAATTGTCCAAGTAAACTGCTATTTGGTCGAAATCCAAGCTTTGCAGTGTCTTATATTGTTATCTGGTCGACTCCAGGCTTCAGTCCTTTGCCGCTATCTGGTCGTAATCCAGGCTTTGCGGTGTCTTATACCATTATCCGGTCGAATCCAGGCTTCATGGTGTTCTTGTACTGCTATCTGGTCGATTTCCAGGCTTCACAATACTTACTTCTTATTTGGTCGTATCCCAGGCTTCAGAAGAAATCAAGTGGTTATCCAGTCGCATCCAGGCTTCCATTTGATTTTAAGGCCCACTAATATCCGGTCGATTTCCGGGCTTCATAGTAATTGGCTGGGTAGACTGCTATTTGGTCGAAATCCAAGCTTTGCAGTGTCCCTTACTGTTATCTGGTCGTAATCCCAGGCTTCACTGCTTTGCCACTATCTGGTCGTAATCCAGGCTTCACGATGTATTATACCATTATCTGGTCGAATCCAGGCTTCATGGCATTTGGAGAAATCAAGATATTATCCGGTCGAATCCGGGCTTCATAACTTGCATTAAAGTTATACTACTATCTGGTCGACTCCAGGCTTTGTAGTATTCTTGGCTGCTATCTGATTGTAATCCAGGCTTCGCAACGTCTTATACCATTATCTGGTCGAGTCCAGGCTTCATGGTGTCTTGTATTGCTATTTGGTCATAATCCAGGCTTCACAATACCTTGTTAAGTTGTTTTTTGGTCGATCTCCGGACTTTACTGCTTATGTTTATGATATACCACTATCTGGTCGATTCCAGGCTTCATGGTGTCTTTGTACTACTATCTGGTCATAATCCAGGCTTCACAGTAACTTGCATTGCTATCTGGTCGTAATTCAGGCTTCAAAGTAACTTGTTGGGGATTAAACTATTATCCGGTTGATTTCAAGGCTTCATAGCTTAAATTTAAGATAAACCACTATCTGGTCGATTCTAGGCTTCGCGGTGTTTTGGTACTATTATTCGGTCATTCTCCGGGCTTCATAATATGATGGAGAAATTAAGATATTATCCGGTCGGATCCGGGCTTCATAGCTTGAACTGGAATAGAAATCTTAACATCGATTTGACTGAACCAGAGAAAACTTGTGAGAACTTGATTGTATCTTTCCCTGAAAGGTAAAGAGTTAGTCCTATGTAATGTCATGATGTATGAAATGTTTTGAGAAATGATGTTCTCAAAATAAATGAGATTGTGTTGTATGACGCTTATGCACATGTCATGATGTATGTATATGCAATGTTTTTATGATGTTCTCTAGTTGGGGAAAATAAATCCTGGACTACTGTTGGAGAGTATAATGAGTTGAGTTCTTTGTTCTCGCTGGGGATAACGATCGAAGATGATTTGAGAATAAATTGGCCGAAGAATAACTCGGCTGGAGAATAAACTGGCGAGAAAATGGTTCTGTAGGGAAGAGATACTCTGCTAGAAGATTTGCTGATTTGGACAAATAACCTCGGCTGGGGATGAATTACCATTTCCGGCGATAATGAACTTTGTCGGGGATTGAATTTCTTCCTGTGGAAGAAATAAACTCCACTGGGGATAGTCTTCTAGTGCTGGTGATAGATAAACTTTGCTTGGGGAGAATTTTGCCGACTTATTCGCGATTATGAACTTCGGCTGGGGAGAGCTAACACCACTGTCTTCAGATACTTCCTACTCTGCGGGGAGTGTATATGCCTTTAGTCATTTTCTCAAGATGGCGCTATCCCTGTACCTGGTGGGTAGAGTAACTGTAAGGTTTGGACATTTCTGTTTGCCCCTGTTCCTGAAATTACGAGTAATCATCTTTTGTTTCGCACGTAAATATTTATGAGCAGCAATTATTTTCAAATGCATTATCCAAAATGAATTATTGGACGTTCTTGCAAAATAAAACAGAAAAATAAAAACAATTTTTGAAATTAATTGTAAAATGAATTGTATTGGTTCTTGAAATTGGCATGTAATAGGCATTTTGTACAAGAGGCTGACGTCCTAGTAAGAGAACGCCGCCGAAAGATAGAAATTTATACAATTTGTGTAAAACAAAGAAAAACAGCTATATGAACAATCCCACTGGGTTCCAACTCTGCTATTGCCTTTATATCTTCGAGCGTCTCATCACTTTGCTACTTGGTTGAAGGGAGATCAGATTGATTGGCGCCGTCCGAGCTTGATAGTCGATACCGAAGTCTGGTTGCAAGATGATCCAATGAGACATACGGTTACGCTTTGATCCCTAATTTTTTCCTGGACCACCCTTTCGGGTTTTCAGTCCACCGGGATACCCTTTTTTTGCCCAAGCCACCTTTTCAGGTTTTCGACTTACCGGGTGTACAGTTTTTTTTTTTACATTTTCATCCCTTACTTTTGCCCGAACCCTTTTGGTTCGCCGGGAAGCCCTTATTTTTGCCTAGGCCGGTCGACCTAGCGGGTCTTAGATTATGCGTAGTATTTTTTCACTATGTTTGCATTGACGGGGTGAGGAAGGTCATCACCATCCATGGTGGTTAGAATCATAGCTCCTCCTGAGAAAATGTTCTTAACCACAAATGGCCCTTCGCACGTAGGGGTCCATCTTTGATATCAATAGGGTAGTGTGAGTCAACATATATTGTCTTAGCCGGCGAGCAGCCCATGCCAAAGTGCAACAAGTTTTCTCGAGCAGTGAGTATCGGGTCTCACAGTCGGTAAACTTTTTGCTGAGGTAGTAAATAGCGTGCTCTTTTCGGTCAGACTCGTCATGCTGCCCCAGCACGCACCCCATTGAATTATCCAGTACTGTCAAGTATAAAATCAAAGGTCTTCCTTCAATTGGAGGCATCAGAATAGGTGGCTCTTGTAGGTATTCCTTGATCCTTTCAAAAGCGGTCTGACATTCATCATTCCATATTAACACTTGATCTTTCTTCAGCAGCTTGAAGATCGGCTCACAAGTAGCAGTCAGATGTGAAATGAATCGGGCAATGTAATTTAGAAGTCCCAAAAAGCATCTAATTTCCTTTTCCGTTTGGGGAGCTGGCATCTCCTGTATAGCCTTCACCTTTGCAGGATCCACCTGAATACCTTTATCACTAACGACGAAACCCAGCAACTTACCAGACCTTACCCCGAAGGTGCACTTGTTCGGGTTTAACCTCAGGTTGTACATCTTTAACCTATCGAACATTTTCTGGAGAAGGTCAAGGTGTTCTTCTTCAGTCTGGGACCTTACGATCATGTCATCAACATAAACCTCAATCTCATGGTGAATCATGTCGTGGAACAAAGCGACCATGGCGCGCTTATACGTTGCCCCAGCATTCTTCAACCCGAAAGGTATTACCTTCTCACATAAGGTGCCACACTGCGTAATGAAGGTTTTCTTTTACATGTCCTTGGGAGCCATCTTAATCTGATTGTAACCATAAAAACCATCCATAAAGGAGAAGACCTTATGTTGCACGGTGTTGTCGACAAGAACATCGATGTGAGGACATGGGAAATCATATTTGGGGCTCGCCCTATTCAGATCTCTATAGTCTACACACATCCGCACCTTACCATCCTTCTTCGGCACCGGAACAACGTCCGCAACCCATTGTGGATAAGAAGTAACAGCTAGAAATACGGTGTCAAACTGTTTCATAACCTCAGCTTTGATTTTCTCAGACATCTCGGGGCGCATACAATGAACCTTCTGCTTTACCGGAGGGAAGTCTTCTTTAGTTGGCAGGCAGTGTACCACAATATTAGTGTCTAAACCAGGCATATATTCATAATACCAAGCGAAGATCTCAACATAGTCGCGTATCATTTGTATCAACCGCTGCTTGACACTAGGCTCCAAATTCACACCTATCTTGACCTCTTTCTTGTCTTCCTCCGTACCTAAATTCACTGATTCCACTGGCTCTTCGTGAGGCTGTATGGCCCTCTCTTCCTGTAGTAACAGTCTAGCAAGTTCCCCAGGCACCTCGCAATCATCCTCACCTTCGTCCTTGGCTCGGTTGATCGGACTTTCAAAGTCATAACTGGCAGTAGCAGAGTCGTTATCAATAGGATCCAAAGGGATGTGGATCTGCATTATAATATGTGAGTGTGTGTAAGACAATAGTTGTTTTGATGAAGTGTAAGATAGAAAAGAAAAACAAGGAGCGCAAAATTTGTAATGCAAGAAAACGTCCAATGCTTTATTGATGATATATGAAAATGACAAATAATAAGCCCTCACAACCAAAGCTAAGGTGCCTCGGGCAAGGCATCGGGCTGTAAAGTTTCAAATTGTCTGTTACAAATCTCAAAACAAAAGTCTATTACTGTGTAATAAAAGAAACGGACACGAAGTCTTTCGCCGTCCAGTTGTTCAATCCACCTTTGGTAGTCGGGTAAATCCAGCTGTTGAAATCCGACTCTGCTTCATCATCCTCAATTGCATTCACTCCCGAGTCTTGCTTGGGCATTGGAGCAGTTATGACGTTGGGCTTCTCCGGAGCGTCAAACTCAATCTCTTTAGCTTCGATCAAATCGTGTACCTTATTCTTCAAGGCCCAACAGTTGTTCGTATCATGACCTGGGCTATCGGAGTGATAGGCGCAGCGGGCGTTCGGGTTATATAGCAAAGATGTGGTGCTGGGATTCTTTGGGGCTTCCCTCAGAGTTACAATGTTGGTCTTCAACAATTGTGGTAGAATTTGAGACAAGGTCATATTAAGTCGAGTGTACTGTCTCTATGGTCTCTCCATTATTTGCTGACTGTTGCATTGTGGGGCAACAGTGGGTCTTGATATTACTACTGCATCTACTGCTTGGCAGCGTTCAGGTCTTCTTTGGCTCCTCGAGTCGTAGACTGCACTAGCTCCTTTCTTACCAGTGAAAGGCTTCTTTTCTGCACTTGATGAAGTACCTTTCTGTATCTTACCGCTTCGGATACCAGTTTCTACTCTCTCCCTAGTCAAAATCAATTTAGTAAACCCAGACGACGAACTGCCGATCAGATGATTGAAAAATGGACCAGAAAACGTCCCCAGAAACATGTCCACCAACTCCCTGTCAGACAAAGGGGGTTGGACTCTTCCAGCCAGATCTCTCCATTTCTGAGCATAGTCCTTAAAACCTTCACTTGCACCCATAGACATACCCTGGAGCTGAGTATGAGTGGGAGCAAGGTCGGCGTTATACTGATATTTCTTGTAGAAAGCAGCAGCAAGGTCCTCCCAGTTTCGGACATTAACTCCCTCCAATTGATAAAACCATTCAAGCTGAGTCCCTGACAGACTATCTTGAAAGACATGTACCCACAAATTTCTATCAACAGTGTAAGGTTGGATTTTTCGGACATACGAGTGGAGATGGAGTTTTGGACAGGATGCTCCATCGTACTTGCCAAAAACTGGAGCTTTGAACTTATGAGGGATGACCACCCCAGATACTAGTCCCAGATCTCCGAAGTCCAAACCAGGGATCTTCTGACACTCCATAGCACTCAGTCGGTCTTCAAGTTGTTTGTACCTATCCTCAGCAAGAGGATAATGCTCATCATCAAAACCAGTATCATTATTAGAAACTACAGGACTGGGGCCCTTTTCCTCCTCTTGGTCCTCCTCTCCTTTGGATGAAAGAGACAGATCAGCTTCCTGTCGCAACCTATTCCCAAATTTGTTATCCATATTCAGAAAAACCACCTTCTTCTTCTTCTTCTTCTTCTTCTTCTTCTTCTCCTTCAGGATGAGAGTCTTCAAATCCTCTTGCCCTTTAGCCAAGTTCAAGAACATCTCTTGGAATTGGGCATTATGTGCCTGAAGAGCTTTGATGGCTTGATCAGTAGGTATTTCAGAAGACATTTCATGCTGAAATAAACAGCGAAGGAGATGAGAAACCTGTAATGATACCTGTAATGATGTGCATGATAATGGGATGTGTATGTAATGATTTCAAAGACTTTGGGAGATTTAAATTTGCGAACCAAGAAATAAACAAACTTTATTAGATTAAACTTGTAAGAGGTTCAACAATGCCTCTAAGGCGTTTACAATGAAGTAAATAAAAAACAAATCTAAACTAGAAAAAGCAAAATCAGAAATCTTATGGACGCTTCGCCTTCGTGCTGACGTAGTCATTGATTGTCCTTTCATTCTCAAGTTCTCTGGTGAGCTTCAAGATCTTCCTTTCTTGCTCATGGTACTTCTCCCGGTAGGTATCCCTCTCCTCTTTCAACTGAATCCAAGATCTCTTCAATGCCCCAAGATCAGTGGGCATGTAGGGATAAAGGACTATATAAGGAACGCCCTCTTTATTAGTAGGTTCCACAATCACTGGAAATACAGCTTCATAGGGCATTCCAAGCTTCTGGGCATGAGCTCGGACCCATCGTAGGTAAGGCTGCATAGGAAGGGAAGTCTTTGGTCCTAGCTCTTGAGGGTCAGATTTGTTCACCATGCCCTAAGCTCGTATAAACCTTCGGCGATGCTCGTCAACGTCCTCCTTGTAATTAAAGGAAATATCTGTAAGAAGTAGCTCATGAGGACCATCTCTCCGAGCACGACCAAACTGTCGCAAAGCCAAGCAAGGACTGTAGGTTATTCCCCCGTTGATTCCGAGCAACGGGACATTAGGGTATCCTCCACATCGATTAATGACAGCAATGCTTTCCATAATAGCCTTAGAACTCCAAAGAATGTCTGTATGGGCAAGGGGAATTATTCTGTAAGACCATCCTAAACCTTCCTCATTCTTCAACATGGACTTAGGAAGGTGTGAAATAAACCACCTCGCCAGCAGCGACATGCAACACATGAGAGTCCCTCTTCTTTGCACAGTACGAGTATAGAGGGCATGCAAGATATCACCCAGAAGAGTAGGTACAGGATTGCGGGACAGGAAGATCTTAACCGCATTCACATCTATAAAGGAATTTGGATTCTGGAAAAGAACCAAACCATAGATAAGGTGAGCCAAGATATCTTCAAAAGCCTGAAAGTCCAAGTTATCCCAGAATAGTTGAGCTTGATCTATTAGAAACTTGGCTAAGAAACCTTCATCCCCGCTTCGTGTTTCCCAATTAGATACTACATCAGCCCGTTTCAAATGTAGAGCTGAAACAATGTCTTCTGGTCTAGGAGTCTCTTCCAAACCTGTGAAGGGCATCTGCTCGAGGATGGATATGCCCAATAAGTGAGAAAACTCTTCCATAGTGGGAACTAGCTGATAATCTGGGAAAGTGAAGCAATGATGCACCGGATCGAAGAACTAGAAAAGCACACTCATCATCTGCTCATCAAACTTTGAGGTAACCAAACTAAGAAGCTTACCATGTATCCTAATGAATGAAGAAGTATCAGAAACTTTTGAGGCTAAATCTTTGAGTTGAGCAGGTATTTGCACAAAGTTAACTCGGATGGTGTTTCTGCGCACGGAAGCCATAATCTGCAAAACAGAACAAAGATAAATCCCATCGATCTTTGAAATGGTTAGTATAATTAAGTATGCATGCTATGTTATGATGCATGATGTCATGATAAAACATACAACAGGTATAGCAGATAACAGACAGGGTAAAGGCAAACAAGTCACACAAAAGCCCTTAAGTTTAAGGCTTGCATGGGGTCAAGGTATTACCCTCTTGAAGTTCAGTTGGCTTCAACCTGTCCTAATAACAGTAACTGGGTTCTATGGGTTCTCAATATCACTGACCATCCTCCATCGATCATGGTTTCAGCTTACACAATCTTTTCTTGCAGCCGGAACTATCTCGAGAGTATGGTCTCAATGAGTGTAGTATCGAGTATCAACCAGTTCTCAACTTTACACCGAGGCCGACTATCTCACCACTTCCTAATGGCCAAGTTGGTCGATTAAAGGTTCTAAGGTCAGTTGATGCTTAACAACACACGCAACGGCCCCGTATTCTCCTCGTTTCTCCACAAGGGATATCGGTACCAACCAATGTGCCACATCAACGTAGCTACTACTTCAACCGTATTGGTCTACGCCATACAGTTCCCTCACAGTTTATTGCTACTTACCTAAAAGGTGTTCCCCATATCCGAGTTAGGATCCATAGTAACTCCCGATACAAAACCCTTTAACAGTAAAGCAACCAAGAGAAGCAATTATGATGAACTAATCCTAAGGTATACCCCACTTATTAGTACCCAGCAGAGTCGCCAGTTATGTGATACGGTGGCAGAACCGGACTGGTTTTAGGAAAATGCTGGTTTGCGTTTTACATTTTTTGTTCGCAAAATGTCGCGGTAAGCAAGAGTCGCCACTGACTTTTATTTTATCTAACCGGAAAGGAAAAAAGCACAGAAAAATTCCTTTTTTGAGATTTTGAATACGGGGGGTAGATTATAGAAAGGGAAGGTATTAACACCCTTTCTATCCGTAGTTTTCTACGGGCTCTTAGGTACTTGCTCATCATTTTAAAATTGCTTTCGTGTTTGTGTGTTTTGAAAATTTTTTGTTTTACTTCGATTTAACCCTTGCTTCTGTCTTCAAGAGTGTTACAAAGTCATTTTGGAAACTTTGTTTGAAAAAGTGTATGTATGGAAAAGTTTGATTTTGAGCAAGTACCTACTAGCATCTACCTACTCGAAAAAAGAATGTTTCTGTTCTTGTTTTCTTTAGACAGCGATATCCCACTATTAGTGAGTAGGTAGCACCGTCGTTGGAGTTGTAAGGGTCAATTCGAAAGGGACGTACGATCACTAAAGCATTGTTAGGACGTCTTAGTAATAACCCTAATGTCTTAAGATCATATTCAAGGCAACATTTCCGAGGCAACATTTCCGAGGCAACATTTCCGAGGCAACATTTCCGAACAGGACGTTTGATCTTTGTTTAGACAAGAGATCGACCACTAAAACACCCTATACTTAATGATCGTTTATCGAAGGCAACCGAAGTGAGAGTATATCCTAGGAGTGCGCATGTGCAAGTGATTTGATTTCAGGTTATTATCTTTGCACATTTAGGGTTTGCTAACCATTTTAAAATTAACATACATTCTTGTCATGCAATCCTATTATCATACATCTAGCAGTTAATATTTGCGAAAATTAAAATGCGAGAAATAAAACTACGCTATTACAAGGCTTCGTGGAAAGGGATTAATTACATAGCCAAAAACCCATAAAAACGATAAATAAACGAAAAGTCCTAATTAAACTATCACATCCCATTAGCAGTTACATCAATATCGTAAAAATAAATAAACGCGTGCGATAAATCGAGGACGAGAGAAAATTAGGGTTTTGACCCCGTCTAAACCTAATTGAAGGAAAATCATTTTTTGTTGTTTTTGATTATTTTTTGAGAAAAATAAGGTTTTAATTAAATAAGTACAAACCTAATTACTAATTAATTTAAATTTAGAAAAATAATTAATTTGGCCTATCTTTTGTATTTTGTTATTTTATGAAAGAAAAGAAATAAAAATATAATCAAGAACAAAACCTAATTTTCTAATTGATTTTAAATTATTTACAAAAAGGTTAGAATTACCCTAAAATTAAATTAAACTAATATTAAATTAATTTCGACAAAATAAATAAAAACCTAAATTCTAATTTGATGAAAGTGACCTTATGATTTTTTTTTTGTAAAAAGGGGAATTTTGGTGTTGATAAAAAAAGCAGAATAACTAAAGAAAGGTGAATTAGAGGAAAATGAAATAACCCAAGGGGCCTGCTGTCAGCGGTTCTGATCAGAGGATGATGGTCCAGAGGATGATGTTCTAGAGGATGATGGTCCAGTGGATGATGGTCCAGAGGATGATGGTCCACAGGATGATGGTCCACAGGATGATGGTACTGGGCCTGTTCCTGGTTGATGGATCCAGCAGATCATGACCAGAGGATGCTTGATCTGGTCCTGGTTGATGTGTCTAGAAGATGATCCTCAAAAAGTGTAAGCGTTGGATCTGGTGAATACAAAGGGGAAAAATGCCAAAAGGTCACGCCTGGGATCGAATCCAGAATCATGAACTTCTGACTTCCTTCTTCTGACCAACTGCGCTGGGTGTTAGTTTATCAATACAATAGAAAGAAACAAATAGATCAGAACTATAGGCTTTTGGCCAGAACAAACGCACCAGAATTTAAATCGTCCAGTAAAGTTGTGACACGCCATCGTCTTCTTCCCTGGATCTGTCGTTTAAAACTCTGAACCTTTACCTACAGGCATGGCGCTGTAGCTATAACCCTGTACATTTCAGAAACTGCATACAGGAAATATAAATAAGATTCAAGACCATGGATCAACTAGGTTTGACCCGCTGATCATAATGGTCTCCTTCATTAGGGCATATTGTTCCTGTACACAAAACCCCTAAAAATGAAACTTAAACCATAATTATGGAAACTTTATGTATGGTTAACAAAAATACAATTAAGTATTATCAATAGCTTGCAAATGTTTCAAGGATTCAGAATATGTCCAAAAAATATGCTAACAATGCCAGAATTATGAGATTCGATTTCAAAAAAGTATGAATGTCATGAGATGCTTACAACGTGTTTTAGGATGTTACGAAGCTTATTAGTGATTGCAATATGACCCAGAGATATCCAGCAAGCGATTGAGATAGCTGGGAAGGCTTGAGATGGCCTGAAAGTTGGAATTTGATTCACCACTTTTGTTGAGTTTTTGCAAGCTTTCTTTCTGTTTCTCACGCCTCTGATCCCGATGCTTTTGGTCTGGATTTGTTCTATATATACTCTTGAGTGAATTAGGTTTACAAATTTGCTTCAAATCTTCTCCAATAATGATCATTGATCATGATTTGATTCTCATGTAAATCTTTCCACATCAATCCAAAATTTAATCTTTTTGTGTACAAACAAGCCTTGAACGATTTGATCTCATTTCCAGCTATTCATGGACCTGAAATATGCACAAAATCTCAAGGTTTAAATGATTTTTGATATTTTCATTATTTATTATTGATTTTATTTGATTTAAATGAAATAAAAATCAAAATAAATGAAAAAAAATAAAATAAAGGCAAGTGGGAAGGATCATGGGTCGTGGAACATGTTACAAACTCAATACAAGAACAAAAAGTTGGGCCCATTTGACAAAAATTGCAATTTAAGACACTTTTGACTTTTGGGAATTTTGCAAAAAAGGTCAACTTCACCAATGCATAACTTCCTCAATTTTGACCCTAGAGATGTGTTCTTAGACTTTTTAGAAAGTTCAAGATGTCCTCTAAGAAACCCTTTTTTTCTCATCTCAATTGATTCTTCCATGTTCATGTATGAATCTTTGACAAAAAAGGTGTTTTTGTTGAATTTTCAAAATGACCTATAATGTCCAAATTCATAACTTCTTGTGATTGCATATTTTGAACTTGGGAGCTGAAGATGAATTGTAGGGAATTGCATCCTATTCAAAATGAGCTTTTGATGGGTCATTCTTGATAAAGTATGAGAAAGTTATGCTTGGTCAAAGTTGAGTTGACTTTTCCTACCAAACCCTTATTTAGCAACTTTTGGGTTTTGATGAATTGTCAGTAATCCTTGAGGAGTCATGATCAACCCTTGATAAAATAATGAATAATACTTCAAAATGAGAATGTTGACCAAAAATCTTGAAGTTTGACTGTATGTGGGCCATAGTTGACTTTTGCCCTAGCACAGTCGATTTTAAGGCCTTTGAGCAATTAACTGAGCAAACTTCCTCTGCGAGGCTTGAAACTTGACATGGATGATCTTGAGAATATATTAGGACAATGGTGAGCATTTGGGATCCCTTGGACTCAAGTATCTTGATGCAACATGAAACCCTAATTTGAGGTAGACTGCCTTAGGAGAGAGTTTGTCTAGCCAACCCTTGGACTTCCTTAGGAAATTTGAAGACCTTACTTGAAATGTATTGAGAAATATGTGATGGCAAATTTTGGGGTACAACACAAGTGATCTAGCAAGTCACTAAGAGCCCATGGAAAAACATGGATGAAAAGGGTGCTAATACCTTCCCTTTTCATAATCTACCCCCCCAAACTCAAGAAACAATCTCAAAGGTCTTTCCTGTGCTTTTTCACCTTTCCTTTTGGATAAAAGAAAAGTCGATGGCGACTCTTGCTAACCGCAAAATTTGCGATCAAACGCAAAAACCTCAAGTCAGTTCTCCTACCGTATCACAGAACTGGCGACTCTGCTGGGGAAAATTCTAAAAGTTGGGTTACCTTAGGGATAGATCACATTTACTTGCTTACATTGTTTGACTTGTATGTTTTACATTATGGTTCTTTGTTTGGGTTTGAATCTTCTACCTGGATTTGGGATACATTATAGGTAAGTAGCAATACGTTGTGGAAACTGTGCAGGGTATACCAACATGGTCTAAGCAATAGCTACGTTAGTGCGATATATTTGTGGGTACTGGTAGCCTTTGAGTTAATCAAAGAGAATACGGGGCCGCTGAGTGATGTCATGAAGCACTAATGAACTTTTAGAACCTTTACTTGACCAACTTGTCCTTTAGGATGTAGTGAGATTACCGGCTTTGGTACAGTCCGAAGTTGGTAGATACTCGATACTACACTAATTGATGTTTGGTTTCATGGGATATTTCGGTCGCCATTAAAGAGGCTTGAGCTGAAACAATGACCAAGGAAACAATCGAGTGATATTGAGCTCCTAAGAACCCGGTTACTATTACTAGGACAGGTTTAAGCCAACTAAACTTCAAGAGGGTACTTACCTATAAAACTCCATGCAAGCCTAAACTAAGGACTTGTTTGCTTTTCTTGTATATGCATACTTATACATAACATCATGGACATCATGAACATCATATACATCCACTTCGCAGTAAAACTATTCAAGTCAACCTTGTAAGAATTCCTCCACAACTTAAGGAGCTAGCTTCAAAGATTCCTGAGAACTCTCCATTCACCGAAAGACATGGACGTCTACTCAACTTGGTCACCTCCAACACAGATGAGGATATGATGAAGGTGCTCTTTCAGTTCTTTGATCCTTTGCACCATTGCTTCACATTTCCCGACTATAAACTTGTGCCTACTTTGGAAGAATTCTCCTAACTCTTGAGGATTCCCATTCTCAATCAACTACCTTTCAACGGTATGGAAAGAGATCCAAAGCCAGAAGAGATTGATCAAGCTCTACACTTTCACTCATCTGATGTCACAACTCATTGGGAAACTAGGAGTGGTGTCAAAGGCTTCTTAGAAAAGTTCATGTTTGAGAAAGCCCAAAGCTGTTGGAATTCCTTAGACTTGCAAGCCTTTGAGGAAATTGTGGCTCTTCTCATCTATGGGATGGTTTTGTTTCCAAATCCTGACCAACTCATAGATGTGAACACCGTCAAAATCTTCATGTCACGCAACCCGGTGCCTACACTCCTAGGGGATATCCTACACTCTTTTCACACTCGCATAATGAGGAAAAGAGGTGTCCTTATGTGTTGCACCCCTCTCCTAGCAAGATGGTTTATTTCTCATCTTCCCCAATCAGTCTTAAAGAATGAGCAAGGTTCAAGGTGGTCACAAAGGTTAATGGCGCTCAAACATTCAGACATTCATTGGTGCTCCCGATCCAAAGAGAATGTTATCATTGTTGACCGTTATGGAGAATTCCCTAATGTCCCTCTACTTGGCATTAGGGGAGGCATCACCTACAACCCATGTTTATCCTTAAGACAGTTTGGTTATGCCCAAAGGGATGGCCCGCACGAGATGTTGATTCAAGGTTTGGTATTCGACTACGACAACGACGATCAAGGTCTTCGCCCGAGATTTATCCGAGCTTGGAGGATGCTAAACAAGGTGGATAGCAAGACTTTGGGGCACAAGAATTCCATCCCTCTCGAGCCTTACCTCAAATGCGTATGAACTCGTGCTCAGAGTCTTATGATGCCTTACCCCTCCATTCTCCTGGTAATCATTGAGCCTGTTAAGGAAGGAGATGTTCCATACACTATCCTACATCCTGACATGCCCACATCTCTTAAAGACCTACAAAGGGATTGGATACAACTCAAAGGAGAGCTAGATACTTTCGAAGCCCAATTCTACGCAAGCGAGAAGAAGGTTTTGGACTCACTAGGCTACTTCATGAGGAGCGGACTCTAAATGCCTACATTGCACCAAAGAGGATGCGCACTACCTTTTTATCTTAGAGTTTTGTATTATTTTGTCCAAACGGCATTGATGTACTCAAACTTTATCTTATTAATATAACGTGTGTTTATTTTTGTCTAAAACAAACTTGAATCTTTGAAATCCTTGAAAACATCGCATATACACATATCATTCATCATAGCATAAACATGTCTTTTACAATAAGTCTCCTCATATCTCTACTGTTTATTTCAGTAAGATGGATCTCGAGCAAACAGTTAAAGATCTCCAAGCCCAGAATATGCAGTTTCAACAATTGCTCATGACCCTAGCCAAAGGGCAAGAAGAATTGAAGACTCTGCTAGCTGAAGAGAGTAAAAAGAAAACAAAGAAGGTAACCGGAGTCTTAAACATGGGGAGAAGATTTTAGGGGCAGACAAGAAGGACTTTGAATTTTGCAACAACATCCAGTGAAGGAGAAGGGAAAGGAAAGGAAACAGCTGTCCCGTCAGAATCGGAAGAAGAGGAGGAACAAGAGGAAGACTACTCTGAGGAACAGTATCCTCCAGCTGATGACAATTACAGATATCTCAAAGAGCATTTGAGTGCAATGAAAATACAAAAGGTGTCGGGCTTAGACTTTGAAGAATATGGACTAGTGTCGGGGATTGTGATTCCTCCGAAATTCAAAGTGCTTATGTTTGCAAAATATGATGGAGTGTCATGCCTTAAAATTCATCTCTGGTCATATGTGAGAAAAATCCAACCCCACACAGTTGATAAAGACTTATGGGTGCACTTTTTCCAAGACAGTCTGTCTGGAACATAACTCGACTGGTTTTACCAACTAGAATGAGCCAACGTCCATAATTGGGAAGATCTTGCCGCAACTTTCTATAAGCAATATCAATACAATGGTGATTTGGCGCCTACCCGTACTCAACTCCAGATTATGGCCATGGCTTCCAATGAAGGTTTCAAGGATTACGCACAAAAATGGAGAGATTTGGCTGGAAGAGTTCAACCCCCTCTGTCTGAAAGGGAATTGGTGGACATGTTCTTGGGCACCTTATATGGCCCCTTCTTCAACGATTTAATCGGAAGTTCATCTGCAGGCTTTACTGAACTAATATTAACCGGAGATAGGGTGGAAGATGGCATAAAAAGTGGAAAGATTCAGAAGGATTCATCTTCTTCTACAACTGTAAGGAAGCCTTTCATCAGGAAGAAAGAGGTAGTTGCTGTATATCTGCAAAGAACCAAGATAGGGCCAAACGCCGACCAATGGTGGAGGCTGTTATGATTCCCAAGCCTACATCTGATCAACAAAGAAGTAATCAACCAAGGGTGGAAAGGCCAGTCAGGCAATTCACCAGAATTAACATGACTCTGTCTCAAGTATTACCGCATCTTTTGAGATCCAATTTGGTAACCTTGAAAGAAGCTCCGAAAAACCCCAATACAACATCCCCTCATTATCATCCCAATGCCCGTTGTGCATATCACTCTGAAAGTCCTGGTCAAAATACTAATAACTGTTGGACCTTGAAGAACAAAATACAAGACCTCATTGAAGCAAAAGAAATTGAGTTTGATGCACCCGAGAAGCCAAATGTCATTTCGGCTCCTATGCCCAGACATGGTCACAATACCAATGGTATTGAAGAAGATTTGTTTGTTACCACAGTTGATGAACTCATGATTCCACTTCTAACCATTAAGATAAACTTGTTGAAAGCCGGTGTGTTCCCGGGCTGTAATGAAGTTTTCCATCTCTGTTTGTCCTCACCAACTGATTGCCCTTTGTTGAAAGCAGGCATACAGCGCCTGATAGATAACAAAGAGATTTTGTTTGAAAGTACTCTTGTTTCGCCTATTCCTGTTGAAGATGTTTCAATCATTATCATTTTTTCCAATTCTTCCAGGGTCTCCACCAAAAGACCCATTAGAATTACATTAGTTCCGAAAGTAACTCTTCTAATAATCACAATGCCTGGGCTAGTCCCATATGAATCAGACAAATTTTTTCCATGGAATTACGGAGGGGACATTTACTACCATGGCATCAAACAAGACTGGCCGGCCACCGAAGAGATAACCTCCAAAGAAGAAGATTCTGACATCAGCAATATTGCCGGAACTAGTAAAATTACCCGAAGAGGTAGGATCTTTTCTCCAGAAATTGCTCCCCCAAAAGCAATTTCTAGACCCGTGATCATACCCGTGGCTGCTCCAATGGTTACTTCCATACCCATAATCATCTCTGCAAGTGCTCCTATTGACGAAGTCGTCACAACTCCTATTATCATTCCTATCAACACTCCTGCTGCCAAGACTCGAGGAAAGAGAATTCAAGTGGAGCATGTCCAGACGAAGGCTCAATCACTGACCATCCCTGAGGCTTCCAAGAAAGAAATGGAGGAGATCCTAAAAATTATAAAGAGGAGCGACTACGATGTAGTTGAACAATTGGGGAAAACTCCCTACAAAATCTCCATGTTTGCATTACTACTGTGTTCCGAGGCACATGCGAAAGCCTTGGTGAAGTTCCTAAAAACAGCCCATGTGCCTCAAGAGACGTCTGCTGATCAATTCCAAGACTGCGTGGCCAACTTGACAGCGGATAACGGCCTAGGCTTCTCGGATGCTGATTTGACTCCAAGGGGAAGAAAGCACAATGAGGCCTTGCATGTCTTTGTGAAATGTAGGGGCACAACTCTGGCCCATATTTTGGTGGAAATTGGCTCATCTTTGAATGTATTACCGAAAAAAGCTCTTCACAGACTTGATTGTGAGGGGCTAACGTTAAAGCCAAGCAACATAGTAGTAAGGGCATTTGATGGCTCAAAGAGGATGGTGCACGGGGAAGTGGATATCCCCATAAAGGTTGCGACTCAAACTTTCAATTCAACCTTTTATGTAATGGATATCTTCCCTTCTTATTCCTGTCTGCTAGGACGGCCATGGATCCATAATGCTGGCGCTGTTACCTCTACATTGCACCAGATGCTGAAATATCTGGTTCAAGGGAAGATTATCACTGTCCATGGAGAGGAAGAATACATGATCAGCCATCTTAATTCCTTCAGATATGTGGAATTGGACGGTGAATTCATTGAAACTCCATTTCAGCACTTCGAAGAGGTCCCCCAAGAGGTGGCAGTGACCAAGACCGTGTCCCAGATTCCCAAGATTACAAGACCTCCACTACGGATGTCATCACTAAAGGACGCCAAAGTAGTGGTAGAGGAAGGTAGATGCACCATCTTGGGGAAACTTCCGGATATCCCGTATAAATCTGACAATTTTGGCCTAGGTTTAACTTCAAGTGCTCAAAAGGCTGTACGCCGTGCCCGTGCTGGAGGGCCACCCTTGAAGATTAGCAACCGTGAGGTCAACGCGGTAGAAGATGGTGAAGATGATTACAACCTGGAGGATTGGATCTTTCCGACTGTCAATGGAGGGCTCAGTAATTGGGAGGCTAGAGACTTCGTCCCAATTACTTTCATCCGTCAGTAATTTGTCTTTACATTTTATTGTATCTGTAATATTCAAAATAATTCGCACTCTTAAAACCTTGTGTCTTACCCGATGCACAATGGTCCATTTGTAAGGGTTATTATCTCATTTTTCATATGAATCAATGAATCATGGACGTTTTCGCATACAAACTTTTGTGCTCATTATTTTTCTTTTACATTTTATTTTCTTTCGAAGATAGCTATACCCTTACACACATACACACTCACAATGCAGGTGTCCATCCATTCTGGATCCCATGGGTAACGATACTGCTATGGCCTTTCGTGACTCTGAGAATCTAATCTACCAAGCCGAAGATAAAGGTGAGGAAAATTGTGAAGTACCAGGGGAACTGGCCAGACCGCTACAACAAGAAGAAAGAACCATTCAGCCTCACGAGGAACCCATGGATACGATCAACATAGGTACCGAAGAAGATAAAAAAGAGGTCAAGGTGGGTGCCAATCTGGAACCCAGTATCAAGAAGCGTCTGATTCAGTTGTTACATGATTATGTCGAAGTATTTTCCCGGTCATATGAAGACATGCCAGGACTTGATGAAGATATTGTGGTACATCGTCTGCCTAAAAGAGAGGATTGTCCGCCAGTAAAATAAAAGGTTCGTCACATGAGGCATGATATGTCAGAAAATATTAAAGCAGAGGTCATAAAGCAATTCAACTCTGGATTCTTGGCTGTCACCTCTTACCCCCAATGGGTTGCCATTGTTGTTCCCGTGCCCAAAAAGGACGGCAAAGTGCGAATATGTGTGGACTACAGAGATTTGAATTGGGCGAGCCCTAAAGATGATTTTCCACTCCCCCACATTGATATCCTAGTTGACAATACGGCACAACAAAAAGTGTTTTCCTTCATGGACGGATTCTCAGGTTACAACAAAATCAAAATGGCACCTGAGGACATGGAGAAAACAACATTTGTCACACAGTGGGGCACATTCTGCTACAAGGTGATGCCATTCGGACTGAAGAATGTTGGGGTAACCTATCAGCGCGCCATGGTAGCTTTATTTCATGATAGATACATCATGAGATAGAGGTCTACGTAGACGATATGATAGCCAGATCGCAAACAGAAGAAGCACATCTTGACCACTTAAAAAAACTGTTTGAAAGACTGAAGAAGTACAAGCTGAGGTTGAATCCAAACAAGTGTACGTTTGGGGTACGGTATGGTAAACTCCTAGGCTTTGTAGTTAGTAAAAAAGGTATTGAGTTCGATCCTGCCAAAGTTAAAGCAATACAAGAGATGCCTGCTCCCTGTACTGAGAAGGAAGTCAGAGGATTCTTGGGACGTTTAAACTATATTTCCAGATTCATTTCTCACCTGACAGCTACTTGTGAGCCAATCTTCAAGCTCTTGAAGAAAGATCAAGTAGTCAAATGGAATGGTGAGTGCCAAGTTGCTTTTGACAAAATCAAAGAATACTTACAAGTGCCTCTTGTATTGATGCCACCAATCGAGGGGAGACCATTGATCATGTATCTGACTATTTTAGAAAATTCAATGGGGTGTGTATTGGGGCAGCATGACGAGTCTGGCCGAAAAGAGCACGCTATTTACTACCTGAGCAAAAAGTTTACCAACTATGAAACCATATATTCACTGCTCGAGAAAACTTGTTGAGCTCTGGCATGGGTTGCTCACCGGCTAAGACAGTATATGCTGACTCATACTACCTTGTTAATATCTAAAATGGATCTGATAAAATACATCTTCGAGAAGCCTGCTCTTTCTGGGAGAATAGCTAGATGGCAGATGATCCTGACAGAGTACGACATACAGTATACTACCCAGAAAGCTATAAAGGGCAGTGTGCTAGCTGATCACCTTGCTCACCAAGCTGTAGAAGACTATCAGTCCATGAAGTTTGAATTCCTGGATGAAGACATCATGACATTAGACAACTGCGAAGAAATCAGGCCATATGACGGACCTGAACAAGGATCCCGATGGACCCTGTGCTTTGATGGAGCATCCAATGCACATGGTAATGGTATTGGTGATGTACTCATATCTCCGGAAGGGTGTCATACTCCCTTTACTGCCATACTTTGGTTCAATTGTACGAACAACATGATGGAATACGAAGCGTGCATCTTTGGTCTCAGAGCTGCCATAGACTTGGGGATCAAATCATTGGATGTATTCGGAGACTCAGCCTTGGTCATCAGTCAGATCAAAGGGGAATGGGACACCAAACACCCTAACCTTATCCCTTACAAAGAACATGTTTTGACATTGTTACCACATTTTGAGGAGATTACCTTCGAGCACTTCCCGCGAGAAGAAAATCAGCTAGCAGACGCTCTAGCCACAATGTCATCTATGTTTAAACTTAATTGGGATAACGAGGCTCCCCAGATCACCATCAAACGAATGGATGGACCTGAACACCGTCACGAGATTAATACTGAAGAAGTAGTGGACCAGCCTTGGTTTCATGAAGTCAAGAGGTATCTCGGGGCTCAAGAATATCCAGAAGGAGCTTCAATCAATGATAAGAAGTTCTTAAGGAGATTCTCTGCTAAATTCTTCCTTAGTAATGGCATCCTGTACAAACGCAATCATGACTCCGTATTGCTTCGGTGCGTAGATAAGGTTGAAGTTGAAAGGATCATGGCTGAATTACATGAAGGTACTTTTGGCACCCATTCCAGTGGGCATGCGATGGCGAAGAAAATCCTACGGGCAGGCTATTATTGGTCTATTATGGAAGTAGATTGCTATCAACACTCTCGAACCTATCATAAATGCCAGATTTATGCTGACAAATTGCATGTACCCCCGTTTCCTCTAAATGTCTTGACAACTCCTTGGCCTTTTGCTATGTGGGGAATTGATATGATTGGGGAAATCAAGCCGACAGCCTCCAATGGACATCACTTCATCCTAGTGGCCATTGACTATTTTACAAAGTGGGTTGAAGCAGCCTCATTCGCCTCTGTTACCAAGAATGTTGTTTCTCGCTTCATCAAGCAAAACCTTATTTTCCGATACGGTATCCCAGTAAGGATCATCACTGACAATGGTACAAATCTCAACAACATTATGATCACCGTATTGTGCAAGCTATTCAAGATTCAACATCACAATTCTTCTCCCTATCGGCCAAAGATGAATGGTGTTGTCGAAGCTGCAAATAAGAACATTAAAAAGATCATACGGAAAATGACAGTCACATACAAAGACTGGCACGAGATGCTACCATTCACTCTCCACGGGTACCGTACCATGGCTCGCACATCAACCGGGGAAACACCCTATTCTTTGGTTTACAGCATGGAAGTTGTCTTGCCTATCGAGGTCTAGATCCCCTCTCTAAGGATTATGAAGGATGCAGGACTGAACGAAGATGATTGGATCCAGACTCGACTTGATCAACTAAACTTGATTGATGAGAAGAGACTTACTGCTGTTTGCCATGGTCAAATGTATCAAAAACGGATGATCAAGGCTTTTAACAAGAAAGTCAGACACCAAGTGTATTAAGTTGGGGATCTAGTGATCAAATGCATCATCTTGCCACAAAGTGATCCCAGGGGCAAATGGACTCCTACCTATGAAGGACCATTTGTAATCAAAAACATATTCTCCGGTGGGGCAATGATCTTAACAACCATGGATGGCGACGACCTGTCACACCCTGCGAACACGGACATAGTCAAAAGATACTATGCATAAGAGACCCCCTAGGTTGACATACCTAGGCAAAACAAGGGCATCCCGGCGAACCGAAAAGGTTCGAGCAAAAGTATAAAACAAAAAAAATCTGTATACCCGGCAAGTTGAAAACCCGAAAGGGCGACTTGGGAAAAAAAGGGTTTCCCGTTGGACTGAAAACCTGAAAGGGCGGGCCAGGAAAAAGTTAGGGAATTAAAGCGTATGACTATGTCCCATCGGATCACTTTATAAACAACCTTTGGCTTCCACTGACAAACTTAGAGGTTCTGATCAATTCAGTCATCCTCGGATAAGGCGACAGATAGACAAGATGCTCAGAGATACGAAGGCTATAGCGGAATGGGAACCCCATGGGATTATTACACATATCTATCCTTCTTTGTATCAAAATTTTCTTTTATGACAACGTTTTATTACTAGAATGTTTGTCCCCTTTGTACAAAAATATTTTACTCAAAGTCAATACAAAGATATCCCTTTGAAAGTTCAAAAACTATTGGTCTTTATTTTCTTTACGCTTGTGTTTTGTTTGCAAAAATATCCAATGATTTATTTTTGAACATATGCATTTGAACATAATTATTGTTTACAAATAAACAAAATGGGAAAGACAATTACTGATAGGTTAAAAGAATAGGAAAATGTATCTAGGCTATTCCGTAAGTAATCCCCTACAGTACGTCATTTAAATCCCCAGCGGAACAAAGTTTCAAATTATTGATCCCCAGTAGAAGTCGTCAAATTTCTCAAGATTCCCCAATAGGATTTTACAAGTAGTACATGGCATTTCCCTTACGACAGAGTTTATTTCTCTCAGAAGAAACTCACCAATACTTCAACTTCAAGACGTGAAGACTTACATATCCTCAGCAGCAGTCAGGGATTTATTTTCCCTAAATCAAACAACAATGCAGCAAATCAACTCACATACACATACATCACATTCATATATCATAAACATTGATAAACACGAATGCATACAACATAATCCCATTATGTATACATTTCATGTATCATGACTTGTCATTTTAAGCTAACATTTTACCCTTTTCAGGATAAGATTAACAGTTATCATTAACAATGTTCAGAGTTTTTAGATACAGTTCATATACGCTCCAGACGCGGATGCCATCTTGATACTCATTCATATTCAACCTTTTGATACAGTACAGATATGCTGCAGACGCGGATGCCATCCTGAAACTCATTCAACTCTCAGATACAGTACAAATACGTTCCAAATACGGATGCCATTCTGATACTCATTCAGATTCAACTTTCATATACAATACATATATGCTCCAAACACGGATGCCATTCTTATATTCATTCGGATTTGACTTTCAGATACAGTACATATATGCTCCAGACCCGGACGCCATTCTGATACTCATTCTTTCAGCTTACAAATTACAAATCAACAATCACTCTTGGATGGCATCTTTAAGCCCATCTCCTACATCTTTCTATCACCTCTCCAAATGGCATCTTTAAGCCCGTCCCTTCTGTGATACGTTGGCCATAACCGGACTTGTTTTGAAATGCTGGTTTGCGTTTTGCGTTTGTGTTTGCAAAATGTCGCGGTAAGCAAGAGTCGCCACCGACTTTTATTTTATCCAACAAGGAAAGGAAAAAAAGCACAGAAAAATTCCTTTTTCGAGATTTTGAGTACTGTAGATTATAGAAAGGGAAGGTATCAGCACCCTTTCTAGCCGTGGTTTTCCATGGGCTCTTAGGTACTTACTCATCATTTTCAAAATTTTCTTGTGTGTGTTTGATTTGAAAAAGTTTTTTTGTTTTACTTCAATTTAACCCTTGCTCCTGTCTTCAAGAGTGTTACGAAGTTGTTTTGAAAACTTTGTTTGAAAGAGTGTAAGTGTGGAAAAGTTTGTTTGTTTTGAGAAAGTACCTACTATCATCTACCTACTCGAAAAAAGAATTGTTCTATGTTCGTTTCTTTTAGACAGCGTTATCCCACTATTTGTGAGTAGGTAGCACCGTCGTTGGAGTTTTAAGGGTCAATTCAAAATGGACGTACGATCACTAAAGCAATGTTAGGACGTCTTAGTAATAACCCTAATGTCTTAAGATCAATATTCGAGGCAACATATCCGAGGCAACTTTTCCGAACGGGACTTTGATCTTTGTTTAGACAAGAGAGAGACCACTAAAATATCCTATACTTAATGACCGTTTACCGAAGGCAACCGAAGTGAGAGTATACCCTAGGAGTGCACATGTGCGAGTGATTCAATTTCAAATTATTATCTTTGCACATTTAGGGTTTGCTAACCGTTTTAAAGTTAATCATACATTCTTGTCATGCAACCCTAATATCATACATCTAACAGTTTAATATTTTGCGGAATTTAAAGTGTGGAAAGTAAAACTACGCTATTACAAGGCATCGGGTATTAATTACATAGCTAAAAACAACCCGTAAAAAAACGATAAATGAACGAAAAAATTCCTAATTAATCTATTATATCCCATGAGCAATTACATCAATATGATAAAAATAAATAAAGCGCGCACGAATAGAGAACAAAAGGAACTTAGGGTTTTGACCCCATCTAACCTAGTTAAGAGAAAAATTATTTTTTGGTTGTTTTTGATTATTTTAAGAAAAATAAAAGGTTTTAAATTAAATATGCAAATACCTAATCACTAATTAAATTAAATTAAAGAAAATAATTTACATTTTGACCTATTTTTGTGTTTTGTTATTTTTAAGAAAAAGAAAATAGAAATTAAATTAAATTGAAACCCTAATTTCCTAATTGTTTTTAATTTATTTACAAAAGGAATTAAAGTTACCTAAAATTAAATAAACTAATTAAATTAATTTTTGATAAAAAATAAACTAAAATCTAATTTGATGGAAAAAATTATTTTTATGATTTTTTGATAAAAAGAATTAATTTTTTTTATGTTAGTAAAAATAATTAAATAAATTAAATAAGGATATAAAAAGAAAAGAAAATAGGAAATGGGCCTGTAATCAGCAATTTTGGAGGTGTGTGAATAGCAATTTTGGGCCCAAAACCAAAGGTCCACGTTTGACTTCCTGGATTCCATGTTATGCATTGACTGAAGCTTTTGGTGGACCATCACATGATAGCCTTCAGATCTGGCTTGTGGACATCTGGTTGGTTGGATGATGATGGTCCATGGTGATCTCCCTGCCTTGTGTGCACGCCTGATCATATGAATGAAAATAATATGAAATAATAGGGGGACCTAGGATTCGAACCCAGGCCCCAAAGCCTTTTCCACTCACCTTCATACCAACTGAGCTACGCGCTTGCTTTGTATATGAAACAACAATAAATCAATATATAAAAAACATGCAAAAATCCAAAGTTATCCGCGCATAAATTTAAATGGGCGAATAAGGTTATGCCACGCCTTCATAGATGTCCTCTCTCCGTGGCTAAAAGGTTCAGTGACCTTTACCTACGGACGAATGCCTGTAGCTATACACCCTGCATATCTCAAAATCATACACAAGCATAAAAATGAAGCATAATGCCATGAATCAACTCGTCTTGGCTTGCTGAGCATCATGGTGCCCTTCTTGGGGGCCAATTTTTCCTGCATAAAAAAGACCTAAAACGAGACCAGAAAACCTAGCAATGGCAGATTCCAATATAGCCAATAAAAATGAAATTAATTGTTATGTGTAGCTTGCAAATGCCTCAAGGAACAAGAATATGTAAGTATTTCGTGCTATAAGTGTCAAAATCATGTGATTCGATTTCAAGAAAGAGCCATGGTCGTGGATCACTTACAGTGAGTTCTAGCGCTGGAAAATGCTTGTTCTTGATTGGTATAGCTTGCTTGCAATCCCAAGAAACGAATGAGAGGGCTAGTGGATCTTGAAAACGCCTAGAAGTATCAAAACAGATTATCACTTTTCTTTGATTTTTTTCAAGTTTGGTTCTGCCTTTGTGCCCCTCCAAACCTTGTGATTTTGGTCTGCAATTGTACACTATATACCACTGATGGAATTAGGGTTGCAAAAGTGTTCTCAATCTTTATCAATTATGGCTTTTGATCTTGATTTGATTCACTTGAAAATCTTTCTAAAAATAGGCCAAAACCAATCTTTTTGTTCCCACCTATGCCTTGCATGAATTGATTCACTTGCTAGCTGGATATAGGACCTGAAATGTGCACAAGATCTTGAGGTTACAATGATTTGGATTTTTTCATGATTTGTTTTGATTTAAATTATTTAATTGAAATAAAAATTAAAATAAATAGAAAAAATAAGATAAAGACAAATGGGAAGATCTAGGGCTCTTGGACCATGCTACCAACTCAAAACAAATGCAAAAAGTTAGGCCCATTTAGCAAAAATTGCAATTTGAGGCACTTTTGACTTTTAGCAATTTTGCAAAAAAGGTCAACTTCACCAATGCATAACTTCCTCAATTTTGACTCTTTGAAGGTGTTCTTTGACTTTTTAGAAATATTGAGATGTCCTTTAAGCAACAATTTTTGTCTCATCTCAATTTGGTATTCCATGTTCTTGTATGAAGCTTTGACAAAAAAGGTGTTTTTGTTGACTTTTCAAAATGACCTATAATGTCCAAATTCATAACTTCTTGTGAGTGCATATTTTGAACTTGGGATCTGAAGATGGATTATAGAGCATTGCATCCTATTCAAATTTAGATTTGGATGGGTCATTTCTCATAAAGTATGAGAAAGTTATGCTTGGTCAAAGTTGAGTTGACTTTTCCTACAAAACCCTAATTTAGCAACTTTTGGGTTTTGATGCATTATGAGGAATCCTTGATGGATCATGATCAACCCTTGTTCAAATGATGAATGATACTTCAAAATGAGGATGTTGACCATAAATCTTAAAGTTTGACTGTGTATAGGCCATAGTTGACTTTTGCCCTGACAAAGTCGATTTTCAGACCTTTGAGTAATTGACTGAGCAAACTTTCTCTGTAGGGATTGAAACTTGACATGGATGTTCTTGAGAACCTATTATGGCAATGGTGAGCATTTGAGACTCCTTGGACTCAGGTATCTTGATGCAACATGAAACCCTAATTTGAGGTAGACTGCCTTAGGAGAGAGTTTGTCTGGTTAACCTTTGAACTTCCTTGAGCAATTTGAAGACATAACTTGAAATGTATTGAGAAATATGGGAGGTAAAATTTTGGGGTACAACACCTTCTATCATTGCATCGCTGAGTGCAAATTTCTGGGCACTCTAGTGTCCAATCATCTTCCACCTTCGAGTCACGAATGGCAAAACACGCCAATCTAACTCTTCAGGTTTAAGAAGATTGAACATGGGCATCTGTTATACCCCAAAATTTTCCCTCTCATTTATCAATAATTTTCTCACAAGATTTCTTTGACTCAAGACTGCATTAGGGTTTGGCCAGCTCAAGTCACCTCCTCTTGCACTGATGACCAAAATTAGGGTTTAAGTTTGCACAAGGATTTTTGGACTATCAATGCTTCACATGACTTTCAAGGATCATTATGGACCCCCAATATTACTCATGCCAAGTTTCAAGCCTTGAATCACATTTTTGATCAGTCAATTGGACAAGTGACCTAAAAATCAGCTGTATTGGGGAAAAAGCAACCATGGCCAATTTATAGTCAAACTTCATAATTTTTTATCCACATCAACATTTTAAACCCGTATGTATCATTTGATCAAGTTTGGACCATAATTCCTCAAGAAATTTGATCAAATCTCCAGAAGGGCAAAATGGTCAAAATTAGGGTTTTGATTGAGAAAGGGCAATTTCTTATTTTTGACCTAGCAAATGATCAAATGGTTTGAATCATGATTTCAAGAGTTCAATTGCATCATCTTGACCTAATGACATGGCCCAAAACATTACAAATCCATTGGATTAACAGATGAATTTTGCCGTCAACTGATCAAAAGTCAACTGTATACTGAAAAGTCAAACTTTGACTTTTTGGTCAAAATCAAGTGCCAAAGATCATAATTCATCAAAACATGTCAAAATTTTAAACTTGTTCATCAAGATATCAAGGACTTAAGATTTGGTTTTGAAAAGTTGAAAAATTTTAACTTAGAAAATTTTCTAAGTATAGAAAATTTATTATTTTTTCTCAACTTTGAGCCAAATTTTCACCATGAAGCAAGATGATTCAAAGGAAACTTCCAAAATGAAAGTTGTAGATCTCCATAAAATCTATAACTTTTCTTCATGCAATTTAACCTAAAGATGATTGGATCTCAAGATATAATTTTGTGAATACATGCTCATGAACTAGAATAAGTGAAATTTGGCCCTAGTTAGGCAGATTTTTGACCTAAATTCATGCCAACTTTTCACCTAATTCCAAGAGGAATTTTCAAAATCATTTCAAATATGGGTTGTAGAGCACATTAAAATCTTTCCAAAATGTCCAAGATCTTATTGAGATCATTCTTGAGCAGGGAGAATCCAAGAGATGAAGTTAGGGTTTTATCACTTTGATTATAGGTCATTTTCATGAAGAACAAGTTTTCAAATTTGCAAATTGGTTGTACAATCTTCACTTTTCAGGCCTCAAACTCGTTTGCCACTCCACCATTAATGGATTTCATAAGGTTTCATTCCCTAAAGCCAAGCATTCAATGCATTGTACAAGAAAATAGAAATTTTTGGAAGAAAGGAAACATTGCCATTTTGGAAAAGCATGCTTTTTGCATTTTTTCCATTTTCTTGAGCCTTGGACTTGTTCTTTCTGCACAAACCAAGCCTATAAACCTGAACAAAACATGTTTAAAGCTTCAATCCACCCTACAAGATCAGAGTCATGCCTTAAGAAGTTACTTCTCACACTTGCTTCAAAAACAAGAAATGTAGCAAGACATGTGATCTTGTACTTCTGAGCAAGCACAAGTCCTTCAAACTTTTGCTCTATATAAAGCCATCATTTTTCAACTAAAACCACGGATGCCCAAGCCTTGAAACACCCTAGAATCAGAAGTTGCATACCGAGCCTCCAAACTTGCCATTTCTGACTTGTGAACTGAATCTTCCATTTCACTCGTGCATTTTCAGGCCTTTTGCTTTCCCAAGCTTCCTTACCTTACAAGTAAACTATCTCACACCCTGGAACATCAGTGTAACTCCATCTTCCCCATTATTGAAGTTCAAAAACAGAGCAACACAGGTGGACTCCTCCAGACCATTCCATCCACCCTCAAGACAAGCTAAGCATTGCATTAGCTTCCTAGAGGTTCAAGGAAGCTAACCTAATCATCACAACATCCTAAAGCAAGCTCACTTTCAAAACACGATTTCCATTTTCAAGGTGAGTTTTCTGTTTTTCTAACTCTTAATACAGGCATAGTTAGCTTTCCATTTGTGAATATAAAATGTAGACATAATTTCTATGAAGCTGTACATATCCATAGCTTGCATTTATTTGGCTTGAGTTTAGAGAATTTTAAGTTTGAAGTTTCTGAAAAAATTAGGTTAAGAATTAGGGCCAACAAAATTCTCTCTGATCTTGGACTTATAGTTTTAGTTATGCACATGGTTAGAATCGTGAAGTAAAATGCTATAATGTTCATGTTATCACTTTCCATTTTTGTTGAGAAACGAAAAAGTTACAGGTGGTCCGGCTGGCTAGAGGTTGAAGATGAAGTACAAGGAAAGGCAATGTTTTGTGTTATGTATTTGTGGTTTCATTTAGACTAACGGATGTACAGCTACCCCAGTGGCAAGGCAGCGCGCTGGTAACCAAGAGGGCGTGGGTTCGAACCAGCGCGCTATCTTTTATTTTCTGAACATTTTCTTTTTGCCAACTTCCAGCACGTTGGGCCTCCTGACTTGGGCTTGGTCATTTTTGCTCCAATACACCCTTGCATTACTATTGCACCACATCAACCCATACATATTTGTTTATTTTTGCTACAAAACTCTCAAAATTGTTTTTTCACCCCCCTGACTAATTTATTTTTATATTTTCATTATCTTTTTATTTTTATTTTTATTCAAAATTAATATTATTTTATTTTTATCATTAAAAAACCCAAAAATATTTATTTTTATTATATTAGGTAAAAATATAATTTATACTATATTCTCTTAAAATAAAATAAAAAAGACAAAAATAATTTTATTTGTTAATTTCCTTTCTTAAAAGCATAATAGATGAATTTTGGGTTTTTATTTCTTTTTTTCATAAGTTAAATTAATCTAGAATTTAGCTCTTTAATTTAACTTTCTATACTTTTTATTTTCTTAAAAATAACTTAGAATTTAATTCTCTTTTCTTAGAAAAAACCTAAATAATTTCTAACTAGTTTAGGTTTAATTTATTTAGTTTCTAATTAAAATTATTTTCTTAAATAAATTAGGACAAAAACAAATCAAAATTCCCTTTATATAAAAACCAAACAAAAATCATTTTCATTATCCTATGCATATTTATTTACATTATTATGGTTATTCATTTGTTTAAATTTTTGTACAAATTCGATAAGGTTGTAACAGTTAATTAGCTTTAAATTTTTCGCAATCCCCATTTGTAATATTGTATATTCCCCCTCCCACAAAGTGTTGTAATAGCGTAGTAATCTTTAAATTTCGCAATTTATCGCTTTTATATAACATGCTAGTAATTAGGGTTATCATGGAAAGATAAAACCAACCAAATAGAAAACCCTAATTCAAGACAAAATCAAGCATGAAAATGACACACTTGCACACAAGCACCCCTAGGGTTATCCCACTTGGTTGCCTTACAAAATGGCCATATTACGCATGTAAGGTATCTTAGCAAAAAAACAAACAAATACAAGATCATAGTCCCTCGATGACGCTATCTAAGTTGCCTTACAAATGATCTTAGTCCCTAAGAAAAAATGCTAAGATACCTTGCGATATTGCTAATCATGGTTATACGATGACCCATGCCCGTCCCATTTACATCCAAAGATAGGGTTGCTTACCAAATCAATGGTAAGAAAACAATGTCAAAGGAAAAGAAAATGAACAAGAAAGACATTTTTAGTAAGTAGATTGCTCCTAATTACTTGCTCCATTTCAAAACAAACATCCTTGCTATTTTCAAAACAATCACATACACTTTCAAACATCTTGCAAAATTGAAAACATTTTCAAAAGATCAAACATCTTTGTATACATTCTTACAAACAAGAATCATTACAAAGATTTCCTAACCAATGGCCTATTTACAAAATACTTTCAAAAAACCACACAAAGCACAATTTCAAACAAAAGCAAGTGATCTAGCAAGTAACTAAGAGCCCATGGAAAACCATGGATGAAAAGGGTGCTAATACCTTCCCTTTTCATAATCTACCCCCCGAACTCAAGAAAAAATCTCAAAGGTCTTTCCTGTGCTTTTTCACCTTTCCTTTTGGATAAAAGAAAAGTCGGTGGCACTCTTGCTAACCGCAACATTTGCGATCAAATACAAAAACCTCAAGTCAGTTCTCCCACTGTATCACAGTAGGGCTATGAGAAGGAACCTGGATAGTAGGGTTACTTTGATATGAAAGCCTGGATAGTAGGATTGTGAGAAGGAACCTGGATGGTAGGGTTACTTCGATATGAAAGCCTGGATAGTAGGGCTGTGAGAAGGAACTTGGATAGTAGGGTTACTTCGATATGAAAGCCTGGATAGTAGGGATGTGAGAAGGAACCTGGATGGTAGGGTTACTTCGATATGAAAGCCTGGATAGTAGGGCTGTGAGAAGGAACCTGGATAGTAGGGTTACTTTGATATGAAAGCCTGGATAGTAGGGCTGTGAGAAGGAACCTAGATTGTAGGGTTACTTCGATATGAAAGCCTTGATAGTGGGGGTGTGAGAAGGAACATGGATCGTAGGGTTACTTCGATGTGAAAGCCTGGATAGTAGGGTTGTGAGAAGGAACTTGGATAGTAGGGTTACTTCAATATAAAAGCCTGGATAGTAGGGCTGTGAGAAGGAACCTGGATGGTAGGGTTACTTCGATATGAAATCCTGGATAGTAAGGTTGTGAGAAGGAACCTGGATAGTAGGGTTTCTTCAATATGAAAGCCTGGATAGTAGGGTTGTGAAAAGGAACCTAGATCGTAGGGTTACTTCGATATGAAAGCCTGGATAGTGGGGTTATGAGAAGGAACATGGATCGTAGGGTTACTTCGATGTGAAAGCCTGGATAGTAGGGCTGTGAGAAGGAACCTGGATAGTAGGGTTACTTCGATATGAAAGCCTGGATAGTAGGGTTGTGAGAAGGAACCTGGATGGTAGGGTTACTTCGATATGAAAGCCTAGATAGTAGGGTTGTGAGAAGGAACCTGGATAGTAGGGTTTCTTCGATTTGAAAGCCTGGATAGTAGGGTTATAAGAAGGAACCTGGATGGTAAGGTTACTTCAAAGCGATAATGTAGATTAGTTGACCCGTCTGATTTCGTAATCTGAGTTTCCATTAGTTGTTTGTAGATGTGATCTGTATAACTGCAGGATTCATTGAAGCTAATCGTCTTTTCCTGAAAAGATATCAGGGTTAGTTATATGCGATGCATGAAATGCAAGGTGAGATGATGTTCTCAAAATAAATGAGATTATGTTGTATATGATATGTATGTGTGTGTCATGATGTATGTTTATGAAATGCTGTTAGGGTATGCTCGCGTATGGGAAAATAAATCCCTGACGGTTGCTGGAGATTTGTAAACATTATGTCGGGAAGGGATGCTGGAGAATAACTCTGCAGGGACCAAACTTAGGGGGAGGAGATACTCTGTTGATCTGGAGGAATAAACTTAGCTGGGGACGATATTCCATTGCTGGAGCTAATAAGCTTTGTTGGAGATTAAGCTTTTGTATCTATAGAAATGAACTCCGCTTGGGGGATGAAGTTTACTGACTAGCCTGCGATTATGAACCTCGGCTGGGGAGTGTATGTACCAACAATTATGTTCCCAAGCTGACTTTATCCCGATACTTGCTGGGCAGAGGAACCGTCAGGTTTGGCATTTCTTATTTTCCTGTTTCTGGAATTACGAGCAATTGCCTTTGTTTCTTATGTAAATATTTATGAGCAACAATCATTTTCAAATGCTAATATCAAAAATAAATCATCGTACGTTCTTGCAAAACAAAACATAAAAAGAAAAAGAAACAAATTAAAGTTTTGTAAAAATGACTTGTATTGATTTTGAAATTGGCCTGTGATAGGCGTTTTGTACAAAGATACTGAAGTTCTAGTTAGAGAACGCCGCCAAAAGATAGAAATTATACAATTTATGTAAAAGAAAGAAAAACAGTTATGTGAAACAACCTCATTGGGTTCCAACTCTGCTATTGCCTTTATATCTTTAAGAGTCTCATCACTTTGCTACTTGTCTGAAGGTTGATCAGATTGATTGGTGTCGTTCGAGTTTGATAGTCGATACCGAAGTCTGGTCGCAAGATGATCCAATGAGACATAGTGATACGCTTCAATCCCTAACTTTTGTCTGGATTGCCCTTTCGAGTTTTCAATCCACCGGGATACCCTTTTTTTCCCAAGCCTCCCTTTCGGGTTTTCGACTTGCGGGGTGTACATATTTTTTTCATTTTCATCCCTTACTTTTGCCCGAATCCTTTTGGTTCACCGGGAAGCCCTTATTTTTGCCTAGGCCAGTCGACCTAGCAGATCTTTGATTATGCATAGTATCTTTTCACTATGTCTGCATTGATAGGGTGAGGAAGGTCGACACCATCCATGGTGGTTAGAATCATAGCTCCTCCCGAGAAAATGTTCTTAACCACAAATGGCCCTTCGTACGTGGGAGTCCATTTTCCCTTGGGATCACCTTGTGGCAATATGATGCGTTTGATCACCAGATCCCCGACTTGATATTCTTGACGCCTGACTTTCTTGTTAAAAGCCTTGATCATTCGCTTTTGATACGTATGACCATGGCATATAGCAGTAAGTCTCTTTTCATCGATTAGATTCAGTTGATCAAGTCGGGTTTGGATCCAGTCGTCTTCGTTCAAACCTACATCCTTCATAATCCTGGGAGAGGGTATCTGGACTTCTATGGGTAAGACTTCCTCCATGCCATATACCAGAGAGTAGGGGGTTACCCCTGTCGATGTACGTGCTGAGGTACAGTACCCATGAAGAGAAAATGGTAACATCTCATGCCAATCTTTGTATGTCACCGTCATCTTCTATACAATCTTCTTGATGTTCTTGTTAGCTGATTCAATAACGCCATTCATCTTCGGCCGGTAAGGAGACGAATTATGGTGCTATATCTTGAACTGTTTGCAGAGCTCGGTGATTATTGTGTTGTTGAGATTTGTACCATCGTCAGTAATAATCCTCTCTGGTACACCATATCGACATATCAGATTGTGTCAGATAAACCGTGCCACGACGTTCTTGGTCACAGTAGCAAAAGAGGCCACATCAACCCACTTTGTAAAGTAATCAATGGCTACTAAGATGAAACGATGCCCGTTAGACGCAATGGGTCTGATCTCGCCGATCATGTCGATACCCCACATCGCAAAGGGCCAAGGAGCTGTCAGGACGTTCAAAGGAACTGGAGGCACATGCACCTTATCAGCATAGACTTGGCATTTGTGACAAGTTCGAGAGTGCTGATAGCAATCAACTTCCATAATGGACCAGTAATATCCTGCCCGTAGGATCTTCTTAGCCATGGTATGTCCACTAGAATGGGTTCCGAAAGTGCCTTCATGTAGATCTTCCATGATCCTCTCTGCTTCACTCTTGTCTACACACCGTAATAGTGTGGATTCATGGTTGCGTTTATAGAGGACTCCATTACTGAGGAAGAACTTTGTAGCGAACCTTCTCAGAAACTTCTTATCATTGACAGATGCCCCTTCGGGATATTCCTGAGCCTCGAGATGCCTTTTGACTTCGTGAAACCAGGGTTTGTCTACCACTTCTTCGGTATCGATCTCACAGCAGTGTGCTGGTTCATCCAACCTCTCAATGGTAATTTGGGGAGCTTCATTGTCCCACTTAAATTTGAACATAGAAGACATGGTAGCTAGTGCGTCCTCCAACTGGTTCTCCTCTCGTGGGAAATGTTCAAAGGATACCTCCTCAAAGTGTGAGAGCAATGTCAGTACATACTTTTTGTAAGGAATGAGATTCGGGTGCTTCGTATCCCACTCGCCTTTGATATGACTTACGACCAGATCGGAATCCCCGAATACACTTAAGAACTTAATCCTCAGGTCAGTAGCAGCTCGAAGACCCATGATACATGCTTCATACTCTGCCATGTTGTTGGTGCAGTTGAAACATAATCGGGCAGTGAATGGAGTATGACAGCCCTCGGGAGATATGATTACAGCTCCAATGTCGTTACCCAGCACGTTTAAGGCTTCATCAAAATACATAGACCATCGGGATCCCTCCTCGGGTCCTTCATCCGGTCCAAGTTCTTCGTAGTCAGTCACCAACATAATATTCTCATCCGGGAACTCAAAATTCATGGACTGGTAGTCATCCACGGCCTGATAAGCCAAATGATCGGACAATACACTCCCTTTGATTGCTTTTTGGGTTGTATATTGTATGTCGTACTCAGTTAAGATCATTTTCCACCTTGCTATCCTTCTGGAGAGGGCGGGCTTCTCGAAAATATACTTGATCGGATCCATCTTCGATATCAACAAGGTAGTGTGAGTCAACATATATTGTCTCAGTCGGCGAGCAGCAGAGCAAGTTTTCTCGAGCAATGAGTATCGGGTCTCCCAGTCGGTAAACTTTTTGCTAAGGTAATAAATTGTGTGCTCTTTTCGACCAGACTCGTCATACTGCCCCAGCACACACCCTATTGAATTGTCTAACACTGTCAAGTATAATATCAAAGGTTTTCCTTCAACTGGAGGCATCAGAATTGGAGGTTCTTGTAGGTATTTTTTTATTCTTTTGAAGGCGGTCTGGAATTCGTAATTCCACTTTACCACTTGATCTTTCTTCAGAAGCTTGAAGATTGGCTCACAAGTAGCAGTCAGATGTGAAATAAACCTGGCGATGTAATTCAGACATCCACAGAAGCCTCTAACTTCCTTCTCTATACGGGGAGTTGGCATTTCTTGTATAGCTTTTACTTTCGCAGGGTCTCCTTGAATACCCTTATCACTGACGACAAATCCAGAAGCTTACCAGATCTTACCCTGAAGGTACACTTGTTCGGATTCAACCTCAGCTTATATGTCTTCAATCTGTCAAACAATTCCTGGAGATGATCAAGGTGCTCTTCCTCTGTCTGAGACTTGGCTATCATATCATCAACATAAACTTAGATCTCATGGTGAATCATATCATGGAACAAAGCGACCATAGCGTGCTGATAAGTTGCCCCAGCATTCTTCAACCCAAAAGGCATCACCTTGTAGCAGAAGGTGCCCCACTGTGTAACAAAGGTTGTCTTCTCCATGTCTTCAGGAGCCATCTTGATCTAGTTGTAGCCAGAGAAACCATCCATGAAGGAGAAGATTTTATGTTGCGTGGTGTTATCAACCAGAACATTGATGTGAGGAAGGGGGAAGTCATCCTTAGGGCTTGCCCAGTACAGATCTCTGTAATCAACACACATCCGTACCTTACCGTCCTTCTTAGGTACCAGAACAACGTTATCAACCCACTATGGATACGAAGTGACAACTAAGAATCTTGCATCGAACTGTTTCATGACCTCTGCCTTGATCTTCTGACATTTCAAGGTGCATACGATGAACCTTCTGTTTAACTGGAGGACAGTCTTCTTTAGTCGGAAAGCGATGTACCACAATATCAGTTTCCAAACTAGGCATGTCTTCATAGGATCAAGCGAAGATCTCAACATAGTCGTGCAACATCTGTATCAACCTCTGTTTGACGCTAAGCTCCAGATTTGCACCTATTTTAACCTCTTTTCTATCTTCTTCAGTACCCAAATTCACTATCTTAACCGGCTCTTCATGGGGCTGCATGGCCCTTTCTTCCTGCTGTAATAGTCTAGCAAGTTCTCCAGGCACCTCACAATCATCCTCACCTTCATCCTCGGCTTGGTTGATCGGATTTTTGAAGTCATAACTGGCAATAACAGAGCTGTTATCAATGAGATCCATAGTGGATATGGATCTGCATTATGATATGTGAGTGTGTGTAAGAGAAATAGTTGTTTTGATAAAGTGAAAAACAGAAAAGAAAAAACAGAGAGCGTAAAATTTGTATGCAAGAAATGTCCAATGCTTTATTAATGTTATATGAAATGACAAATAATAGCCCTCACAAGCAAAGCCAATGTGCCTCGGGAAAGGCACAGGGCCATATAGTTTCAAGTTGTTTATTACAAATCTTAAAACAAATAAGTCAATTACTGCGGAATAAAAGAAACAGGTATGAAGTCCCTAGTCGTCCAGTTACTCGGTCCACCGTTGGTAGTTAGGTAGATCCAGCTGTCAATGTTTAAGTCCTCTTCACTGTCTTCAATGGCATTAATTCCCCGATTGCTGATGTGTAGGGGAGGTCTTCCAGCCCGAGCGCGTCTAACAGCCCTTTGTGCCCCTGTAGTAAAGCCCAAACCAAATTTATCAGTTTTATGAGTGAAATCAGGGAGCTTACCCCAATTGGCACACCAACCTTCTTTAACCACGACCCTGGCGTCCTTGAGAGAAGCCATCTTCAAAGGAGGTTTATTGCTAGTAATTTTAGTAGATGCCAAGATCTGAGGGACATCTTCAAAATTCTTACAAGGAGTTTCGATGAATTCCCCGTCCATCTCTATGTAGCGGAAGGAATTAAGGTGGCTCACCATATACTCTTCTTCACCCCCCACTATGACAATCTTCCCTTTCACGGGATACTTCAGCATTTGGTGGAGTGTGGAAGTGACTTCCCCAGCCTCGTGGATCCAAGGCCGACCCAGCAAATAAGAATACGATGGCCTGATATCCATCACATAGAAGGTAGACCCAAAAGTCTGAGAACCCACTTTGATAGGGATGTCTACCTCCCAATTCACCGCTCTCTTTGATCTGTCAAAAGCCCTTACCACAATGTTACTAGGCTTTAGAGTTAGACCTTCGCAATCCAACCAGTCCAACGCCTTCTTCAGCAGAACATTCAGTGAAGACCCAGTATCTACCAGCACATGAGCCATAGTGGTTCCCCTGCATTCAATCGATACATGCATAGCATCATTATGCTTCCTTCCTTTCGGTGTCAAATTTGCATCTGAAAAACCCGGCCCATTATCAGCATTCAGGTTGGCCACACAATCTTTAAACTGATCAGCTGAAGTCTCCTGCAGCACATGCACAGTCTTGAGAAATGCAATCAAAGCCTTCACATGGGCTTCAGAACACAACAGCAGAGACAACATGGATATATTTGATGGGCTCTTCCCCAGCTGCTCCACCACATTGTAGTCACTCTTCTTAATGATTTTCAGTATTTCCTCTATTTCTTGCTTAGAGGCTTCCATAACAATTTTCTTAGGCGCCTCTGTCCGGGCAGGCTCACCTACAACCTCTTTGCCGCGGGTATCAGACGATTCGCCGACAGGGGTAATAACTGGAGTAAGAACAGGAATTGTAGTTGATGTACTAGCAGGAACAACAGATGTAATGACAATAGGCTTGTTAACAGTCTTAGGGGAAATCTCGGGAGAGAAGACCCTTCCACTTCAGGTGATTTTACTGGTTCCGACAATGTTACCAATATCAGGATCAGCTTCTTCGTCTTTCAATTCTTGTTTGATGCCATGATAGTACACATCGGCACCATAATGCCATGGGACAACTTTATCTGAGACATACGGGACAGGACCAGGAACAGTGATTATCAGCGGAGCAATTCTTGGAGCAGATGTAATCCTAATAGGTCTTCTCTAGGAGACCTTGGAAGAATTGGCGGAAATGGTTATAATGGCAACATCTTCAATTGGAACAACAAGAATCATAGTCTTCTCAAACAAAATCTCTTTGCTATATATCAGGCACCGAACACCTAACTTCAGCAAACGACAACCAGAAGGTAGAAACGAACACATGTGGCAACCTTCCCCACAACCCGGAAATAAACCAGCCAACAGCAAATTCTTCTTGACAGTCATGAGAGGAGTAGACACTTCATCGACAGAGGTAACAAACAAATCAATATCAATAGCATTGACTCAACGGTCGTGCTTAGGCATGGGAGAAGTTATGACATTTGGCTTTTCTGGAGCATCAAAATCTATTTCCTTAGCTACAATCAAGTCTTGTATTTTGTTCCTCAGAGCTCAGCAGTCATTTGTATCATGGCCAGGACTCTTAGAATGATAAGCACACCGGGCATTCGGATTATATCAGGGAGATGTAGTATTTGGTTCTTGGGGGCCTCTCTCCAGGTTGCCAAGTTGGATATCAGCAGGTGAGGTAAAAGTTTAGCCAATGTCATTTTGATGCGGGTAAACTTCCGTTGTGGTCTTTCCACCCTTTTTTGATTGTTGCATTGTGGAGCAACTACAGGTCTAGGTATCATCACGGCACTTACTGTCTGACGTTGTTCGGCCCTGCTCTGACCCCTCAGGCTGTAGATGGCACTGGCTTCCTTCTTACCAATAAAAGGATTCTTTACTGATGTTGTACCCCAAAATTTGCCCTCTCATTTTACTCAACAAATGTCAAGTGAGGTACCCAATTTGCTTAAGGTTGCCCAAGAGTTGACCAGACAAACTCTCTCCTAAGGCAGTATACCCTAAATTAGGGTTTCTACTTTCATCAAGATGGGTGGACCACAAAGGTCTCATATGCTCTCTGTGGTCTTAATATGTTCTCAAGACCCTACATGTCAAGTTTCATGCCTTGCATAAGAAGTTTGCTCAGTCAACTACTCAGATGCTTGGGAAATCGACTGTATTAGGTCAAAAGTCAATTGTGGCCCACATACAGTCAAACCTCAAGATTTTGAGTCAACATCAACATTTTGAAGTGAATTCCATCATTTGATCAAGTTTTGATCATGATTCCTCAAGGAATGCTCCAAATTCATCAAAACCCAAAACTTGCTAAATTAGGGTTTCTTAGTAAAAGTCAACCCAACTTTGACCAAGCATAACTTCTTCATACTTTATCAGAAATTTTACATCCAAGACTCATTTTGAAGAGAATGAAATTCCCTACAATTCATCTTCAGCGCTCAAGTTCAAAATATGCACTCATAAAAAGATATGAATTTTGATATTATAGGGCCTTTTGAAAAGTCAACAAAAACACCTTTTGGGTCAAAGCTTCATACATGAACATGGAAGATCCAATTGACATGAAACCAAAAGTTTTGTTTAGAGTACATCCTAAGCTTTCTAAAAATTCGAATAACATCCTACTAGGGTCAAAATTGAGAGAGTTGTGCATTGTCAAAGTTGGCAATTTTTGGAAAATTGTCAAAAGTCAACATTGATCAAATTTGCATTTTTTCCAAAGGGGCCCATGTTTTCTTATTTGAAACATGTTTCTAATAGGACCCATGACCCCTGAGCTTTTCCACCTACTATTTTATTATTTTTATCATTTATTTTTATTTTTTATTCATTTTAAACCAAAATAAATCAAATTAAATGGTAAAATAATAAAAGCAAATCAAATCTTGGGATTTTTGTGCACATTATGAGTCCATATACAGCTAGCATGGCATGTAATTCTTGCAAGGATGATTTAGATTGAAAAAGTCATGATTGGAGCTATTTTGGAAAGAAATCATACAAGGCCAAAATCAAATCAAATCTTCATAATTCCTCAAGATACCATGAGATTTCTTCCATTATTTTTAACCTAAATTCCTCCTCTATATAAACACAACACCCTCATACACTAGGGAGCACGAAATTTGCTGCCCAAGAACACTCTCTAAAAACTTCAAATTCTGTCAAAACTAGTGCAAAGTCAAAACCGAAGATCCAGCCACTTTCAGTCCAACCCATCAATTACAAATCACTCCTGAGGTATCTAAGGGTAAGAATAGGTCGAAAGTCATGGCCATTGATGCTTGAAACAAGTATACTCATCTTCTCCGATTTGCTTTTCTTTCAAACATTCATATAATTAATTTCATGCATTGCTAATGTTTATTAACTGTCCAAATGAGTTCTTGTTGTTACGTATAACAGGTTTGAATTACAAACAATAGCTTGGCTTGGTGGATGAGGCACCTAACTGTGACCCAAGGGGCATGGGTTCATCACCCACCCCATGCATTTTTCACTTTTTTGACTATTTTCTTTTCTAACCCTTTTCATTTATTTATTTTTCACTTGATTTGTTTTCTATCATTAATTTAATTAACATATAAAATCACAAAAAAAACATTAAATATTAGTTTTAGGCTTTCAATTAATTAAATAATTTTTGACATAAAAGTTCTTTTGATTTAATCAATATTGATTTTATTTCATAATTAACTTGTAAATTAATCAGAGTTAGCTTTTTAATTATTAATTCACACTTTTATTATTTTCCTAACAATTTACTGTAGATTCAGTATATCACCATTCCATGCGTCCATCATACGCTCACAAATCCTACCCTTTGGATCATCCATTGGTCCAAATCCAGCGTCCAACCACAGCAGCCCATGGTGCACTCTCTGAAGCTAATCCACATGGGATCACACGCAAGGAACATGGGCCAACCAATTTGGGCCTAACAATTTGGCAATGCACCCCCTAGTCTGTATTCTACCACATAGGCCCAATCTTTTTTTATTTTATTTCAATTCTTTTTATTGTTTTAATTTATTTATTCTATTTATTTTCCAAAAATCATTTTTAATCAAAACATAAAAATCATAAAATCACAAACAATATTAGGTTTAGTCTTTTTTTTCATAAAGTATTTAATTGCATTAATTAGTTTAATTAGGTTAACTTAAATCTTTTTTTCATAATTAAAATCAAATAGAAATTAGGTTTAATTCTTAATTTTAATTCCTTCTCAAAATAAAAACACAAAAATAGGTTAATTGTTTTTTTTCATTAATTTAATTATTTTTCATAATTAAAACTTAATTAGTAATTAGGATATTTTGCAATTTATTCTTTATTTCCTTAAATAAAAATGACAAAAAATGATTTTTTTTCTTTAATTAAATTCAATTTGGTCTTTATTTCCTTAAATAAAAATGACAAAAAAATTGATTTTTTTTCTTTAATTAATCCAATTAGGTAGCCAAGGGTCAAAACCCGAGTTCTCTCATATTTACGATTGTCGCACGTATTTATTTTTGTTTAATTATGTAACTGCTTACTGGTTTGTAATAGTTAAAATTAGGGTTTTTATTTATTGTTTAAATCCCTGATTTTTGGTTATGTAATTAATCCCCCCATTCCCCGAAGCCTGGTAATAATTAGATTTACTTTTCCGCTTTTAATTTCTGCAATCTTTAACTGTCTAGATGTATGGCTAATAGGATTTTATGGCAAGAATCTCTGGAAAATTAAAACGGTAGATCACCTAATGTGCAAAGATTAAATAACTGAAATAAATCATATGCACATATTCACTCCTAGGGTTTACCTCACTTTGGTTGCCTTCGGTAAACAATCATTAAGCATAGGAGATTTTAGTGGTTGCTCTCCAGTCTAAGAGATCAAAGTGTCCCATTCGAATGTTGCCTCGGAAATGTTGCCTCGGAAATGTTGACTCGGAAATGTTGCCTCAGAAAGATCTTAAGACTCTAGGGTTACTACTAAAGTTTTCTAACTATTTCTTTAGTGATTGTATTTGTCCCTTTCGAACGTCCCTTACAACTCCAACGATGGTGCTACCTACTCCTTAATAGTAGGATAGCGCTGTCTAAAGGAAACGAGAACAAACAATCTTTTTTCGAGTAGGTGAATCTTAAGTACTTGCTCAATAAAAACTTTTCACACAAACACCTTTCAAAACAAATTTTCAAAATAACTTTGTCACATCCTTGAGGAGTGATACAAGGGTTATCACGCGGTAAAACATTTTCAAGACAAACACACACAAGAAATTTGAAAAATGAGAAAGTAACTAAGAGCCCGTAGATAACTACAGATAGAAAGGGTGCTAACACTTTCCCTTTCTATAATCTACCCCCCGTACTCATAATATCTCGAAAAAAGGTTTTTCTGTTCTTTTTCCTTTTCCATGATTGGATGAAATAAAAGTCGGTGGCGACTCTTGCTTACCGCGGCATTTTGCAAACAAAAAACGCAAACCAGTATTAACAGTCAGTTCTGCCACCGTATCACAGAACTGGAGACTCTGCTAGGGATTAAATAAGTGGGGTATACCTTAGGATCTAGGTCATTAAAATTTCTTCTCTTGATTGTATTGATTGCTTTACTTTAAAGGGTTTGTTTAGGGTTACTATAGATCCTACACCCGGATCTGGGGAGCACCTTTTAGGTAAGTAGCAATAAACTGTGAGGGAACTACATTGGGGTATACCGGCACAGTTGAAGCAGTAGCTACATTGATGTGGCACTTTGGTTGGTACCGGTAACCCTTGAGTCAATCAGGGAGAGTACGGGGCCTCCGCGTGGTGTCGTGAAGCATCAACTGACCTTAGAACCTTTAATTGCACAACTTATCCAATAGGACGTAATGAGATGGTCGACTTTGGTGTATGCCCAAGGTCGACAGATACTCGATGCTACACTCATTGAGGTTTGACTCTTGAGTTTTGTTTGGTTGCGAGTTCATCGTCTATTGAACGAAGCTGGGGGAAAGATCAGTGATATTGAGATCCCTTTTAGAACCCGGTTACTATTTATAGGGCAGGTTGAACCAATCCAACTTCAAGAGGGTATGACCTTAAAACTCATGCAAGCCTTAAACTTAAGGACGTTGTGTGACTTGTTTGTTATACCTGTGATTTTCTAACCTAATCATGACATCATAAGCATAGCATATCATGACTAACCATTCCAAGGATTCCCTAGGGCTCATTTTTGGCTCTGTTTTGTAGGACATGGCATCTACCCGTAGGAACACTATACAGATCAACCTTGTGAAAGTGTCTCTCCAACTAAAGGATCTGGCATTAAGGGTTCTCGAAGGTTCTCATTTCACTAGAAAGCACGGTTAGTTGCTCAATTTTATCACTGCAAAACCTGATGAAGAGTTGTTAAAAGTGTTGTTTCAGTTCTTCGATCCGGTGCACCATTATTTCACCTTCCCGGATTACCAGCTAGTACCTACTATGGAGGATTTTTCTCAGTTGTTAGGGGTACCTATTCTTGACCAGTTGCCTTTCAATGGTACGGAAGAACATCCAAAGCCTGAAGAAATTGCTAGAGCTTTGTCTTTACAACGGTCTGACATAGTGGCAAGTTAGGAAACTAGAGGGAGTGTCCAAGGAATTCTGGTTAAGTGTCTATTTGAGAAGGCCTATCATTTTTGGGATAACTTAGATTTATAAGCTTTCGAAGAGGTGCTGGCACTTCTCATTTATGGGATGGTATTTTTCCCGAATGTTGATCAACTCGTAGATGTGAGCACTATCAAGGTTTTCTTGTCTCATAATCCCGTACCTACATTACTCGGAGATATTATGCACTCTTTGTATGCTCGCACTCTAAATAGAAGGGGAACCCTCCTGTGTTGCATTCCTCTATTGGCTAGGTGGTTTATTTCGCACCTACCCAGGTCTGTTTTGAAGAATGAGCATGGTTTGAAATGGTCTCGCAGGCTGATGTCCCTTAAGCATTCAGACATTCATTGGTGTTCACAGTTCTCAGAAGATGTTACCATCATCGATCGCTGTGGTGAATTCCCTAATGTCCCCCTCTTAGGCATTAGGGGAGGAATCACTTACAACCCTTGTTTGGCACTGCGTCAGTTTGGTTATGCGAGAAGAGATGGTCCTCATGATACGCTTATCCAAGGAATCACCTTCAATTATGAGAACGACGTTCAAGGCTATCGTAGAAGGTTCATAAAAGCTTGGGGCATGGTACATAAAATTGATAGAAATATGCTAGGGCACAAGAATTCCATTCCTCTTAAGCCTTATCTCCAATGGATACGAGCTCGATCCCAAAGTCTGATGATGCCCTACCCTGTTGTCTTACAAATAATTGTGGAACCAGTTGCTGAAGGAGACACTACTTCTTTTGTTCATCACGCTGACATGCCAACTGATCATGAAGAATTACAGAAGTCCTGGGTACAACTCAAAGAAGAGCGGGACACGTTTGAAGCTTAGTTTTATGCCAGCGAGAAGAAGGTCCTAGAGCTCACTAGGCTACTTCATGAAGAAAGGAACATAAATGCCTAAATCGCACCAGAGAGGATGCGCTCCTGGGAGACCTAGTTTCTTTTTTCTTTTAGTTTTATTTTGTTTATTTGTAATCCTAAAGGGCATTCTTTGTAACAATTCGAACTTATCAATGCAATTAACGTGTGTTTCTTTTGGTTAAACAAATCTGAGCCTTTAAGAATCCTTGAAATCATTGCATACGCATATCATCCATGACATTGCATAAACAGGTACCATTACAGGTTTCTCATCTTCTTCGCTGTTTATTTCAGCAGAAATGTCCTCTGAACAAAGCATCAAGGCTCTTCAGGCACAAAACGCCCAGTTCCAACAAATGTTCATAAGTCTGGCAAAAGGGCGGGAGGATCTGAAAGCCCTCATTCTAAAAGAGAAGAAGAAAAAGAAGAAGGCTTTCGGTATTCTGAATATGGGCAGAAGGTTTGGAGAGCGATTGAAGCGACAAACTGATCTGACCTCTTCATCCAAGGAATGGGAGAATCAGGAAGAAGAGAAGGACCCTAGTCCTGCAGTCTCTGAAAATGATACTGATTATAACGATGAACAATATCCTCCTGTTGAGGATAGATAGAAACAACTAGAAGACCGTCTGAGTGCCATGGAAGTTCAGAGGATACCTGGACTAGATTTTGAAGAACTGGGATTGGTGTCAGGAGTGGTCATCCCGCAGAAGTTCAAATCTCCATTTTTTGCTAAGTATGATGGGGCGTCCTGCCCAAAACTCCATCTTCGTTCTTATGTCAGGAAGATTCAGCCTCACACCGCTGATAGGAACTTGTGGGTCCATTTCTTTCAGGACAGTCTGTCTGGGATTCAACTTGAATGGTTCTATCAACTAGAGGGAACCAATGTCCGTAATTGGGAAGATCTGGCTGCTGCTTTTTACAAGCAGTATCAATATAACGCTAACCTTGCCCCTACACGTACTCAACTCCATAGTATGTCCATGGGTGCAAGCGAAGGTTTTAAGGACTATGCGTAGAAATGGAGAGATCTGGAAGGGAGAGTCTAACCCCCTTTATCTAATAGGGAGTTGGTGAATATGTTCCTTGGTACATTGTCTGGTCCTTTCTTCAATCACTTGATTGGTAGCTCCTCAGCTGGTTTCATCGAGCTGATATTGACTGGAGAAAGAGTAGAAGCTAGGATCCGGAGTGGCAAGATCCATAAAAATACATCTTCGAGTATAGAGAAGAAGTCATTTGGTGGAAAGAGGGAAGCCAATGTTGTGCACGGACAGAAGGGGCATAGCAAGGCAGACTACCACCAATCTGTGGGGGCAGTGTTGATCTCTAATTCGGCACGTGCATAACAATCAGCCAAGGGTGGAAAGACCTCAAAGGCAGTTCACCAAAATCAATGTGCCCCTGTCACAAGCATTGCAACACATGTTGAAGATGAAGCTGATTATGGTGATAAACCTTCATCCGAACCCAAAGACTTCCTCTCCTAACTACAATTCGGAGGCAAGGTGTGTTTATCATTCTGACAGCCCGGGGCATTATACTAACGATTGTTGGGTGCTGAAATACAAGACTCAGAATATGATTGATGCCAAGGAGATCAAATTCGACCCTCCTGAGACTCCCAACGTGATCACTTCTCCCTTGCCAAAACATGGCTAGGATTGAAATCATTTTTGTTCATTTAAATTCTGAAGTTGTATTTTCTTTGCTTATTCGAACAGTTATTCTCATGACAAACTTTATTATTTCATCAATGTATTACACATGTCTGTCTTGAATTAATTTGTTTTCATTATGCTTAAATTGCTTTATATTTCCTTTTCGTGATATTCAACTCTCGACTAAAAAACTGTAAGCCTTTAGAGGGAGGATGACGAAAACGATACCACAATCTCTACAGTATGCTTTTTAACAGACCTTATTGACTATGTACATGCGTTGTTTCAAATCCTAAACAATGGAGTTATAAGGAAGATAATCCCTAGTCAACCCATTTGAGCCAAAGAAGTAGGAGTTTTTCTTTCACACAAATTAAAACCCTTAATCACAACCTGGGGCAGGGTAGTTTTCTCAGTAATTCAGAGGCGCATTCAGTCACAATCTGCCGCTTCGTACACAATGAATGGCATCAAAGACGTCCTTCCAAAACAAAAGACGGTGATGGTTCCCTATAATCATCAAGATAGGCAGTCATTATCTCTCGAAATAAAAGCCCATTAAGTCAAAACCTGTGAAGGAGACTTAAGAAAAAACTGGGGTATCCCGCTGACTGTAATCACAAAAAGAAACAGTTCAGGCAAAAGACAGGGATAATAAAATAAAAAAGAAAGAGGTCCTACAAACCCTCAACAAAAAATAAATGACTGTCTATTCAAAATAAACTGTCAGTATCCGAGCCATCACTGGAATATCATAGCAAAGACTCAAACAGGATCTAAATGCACAATTAGCTGAGTTTAGGATCAAAGAACATCACGAAGAACAGGTGGGTACAAATAAAATTTGAGCCTTTATCCTTTGTTTCTTAAACTGTGAACCAGGCCACGTTATAACCCTTAAAAGTCCTAGCTGAAGCATGGGTTAGTTCGAAAGCATACTGTTACAAAAGGTATCCCAACTCCTGAAGGTCCGTTACAAATCCTGAGTTGATATCACATCTTTGCAAAATTTTATTTTTTATAAAAAAAACTGCATTTTCAAAACTTCAAGACAGACGTAAGCTTTGCATTCTTAAAATAACATTGTTTGCATATGACTATTTGTTCAACAGTAGAGAAATTCGCATGAAGAATATCTAGTAAACAAAAACCTTCTCAATAAAAAGGATCACCTCAAGTGGAAAAACACTTCCAATCAAGGGGCACGGCATGATCATTGTCGATCGTCTGGGGCAGTCAAGTCAAGATTCAAGGAATCTCTCAAAGATGCCAAATAGCGAGGGGCAGATCTCCATCTGAATCACTTGGGGGAATTGGGCATGAATTCCAGCAACGAATCATGTACAATCAAACAAACATCTTCTGGTAGTGAGGCAACACAACACTACCGACAATGACAACTCCCTACACCCTGAGAGCGTGGACATAGTCAGAAAATACTACGCATGAACAAAGACCTGCTAGGTTGACTGGCCTAGGCAAAAATAAGGGCATCCCGGCGAACCAAAAGGGTTCGGGCAAAAATTAGGGATAAAAACAAAAAAGATATGTACACCCGACAAGCCAAAAACCTGAAAATGTGGCTTGGGCAAAAAAGGGTATCCTAGTGGACTGAAAATCTAAAAAGATAGTCCAGGAAAAAGTTAGGGATTAAAGCGTACGACTATGTCCCGTCATCTCGTCACTTGCCTATCAGTAGAAGACTTATCATTTTGATCGAAAGTTACCAAGCACCTCATAAGTTGGGATAACACTCAATCCACAAAGCCTCCGTGGGTGCTTTCTCCAGCAGGTACAGGGGCAGAAAAGTCCTGATGCAAAGTCATTGTCATATCCTCAGCATACGACCCTGTGACATCTACACTCCCCACAGATTAGAGGCAACTAAGGCTTTGACATCGGCTTCCTCAAACAGGAGCTACGTTCCCCAGCAAAGTTACTTCATAAAATCGATATCTATATTCCTCGACCGAATTTCATAATCGCAAGTGGGTCATAAAGTTTTCTCCCGAACAGAGTTTATTTCTCTAAATACAGAAGCTCAATCCCCGACAGAGTTTATCCCTTCAGCTATAGAAGCTTCTCTCTCCAACAAAATTATTCCCCCGCAGAGTTGTTCTCATGCAGAGTCTCTCCTCGACAGAATATCCGTAAACAAGGGGCAAATCCCAGCATAGTCATCTCCGGTTCACCATCTCCAGCGGAAGTAGAAGAACCACTTTTTCTACGATAGTCAGGAACTCAATTTCCATTACTCTTCAACAGCAGTCAGGGGTTTATTTTCCCAAACTCGGACGCGTCACAATAGCATTTCATGTTCATATATCTTGATGTGCGCATACATGTTGCATACGGCATAATCTCATTTATTTTGAGAACATCATCATGTAATGCATGTCATGCATCATATACGATTAATCATGTACCTTTTCAGGAAAGATGGTTATCATCAATAACTTCCAGCAAGTTCAAGATTAGCTCCTGAAACTAAACAGAGTAATTATTTGCATGATCAAATGCAGATTTACACGGGTTCGTCACGAAGCAATCTTACACGGGTTTCTCCTAAATTCAGCGTCACACGGGTTTATCCTGAAAGATCTTACACGGGTCCTTTCTCATACATTTCCTTCTGAAGTTTCACACGAACTTATCACAAAGTAACCTTACCCAGGTTCCTTTTGAAGTTTTACACGAACTTATCACAAAGTAACCTTACCCAGGTTCCTTTTAAAGTTTTTCACAAACTTATCACGAAGTAACCTTACCCATGTTCCTCCTGAAGTTTTACACGAACTTATCCCAAAGTAACCTTACCCAGGTCCCTTCTGAAGTTTTACACGAACTTATCCCAAGTAACCTTACCCAGGTTCCTCCTGAAGTTTTACACAAACTTATCCCAAAGTAACCTTACCCAGGTCCCTTCTGAAGTTTTACACGAACTTATCACAAAATAACCTTACCCAGGTTCCTCTTGAAGTTTTACACAGACTTAGCCCAAAGTAACCTTACACAGGTTCCTGCCGAAGTTTTACACGAACTTATCCTGAAGTAACCCTACCCAGGTTCCTCCTAAAGCCCTACACATACTCATTACGAGCAACCTTACCCATATTCCTTATGAAGTTTCACTCGGCCTTATCCTGAAGCAACCTTACCTAGGTTCCCTTCTCAATTCAGATGCAGTTTTACCCAAACTTCTCACAAAGAAACCTTACCCAGGTTCCTTCTCAATTCAGATGCAGTTTTACCCAAACTCCTCACAAAGCAACCTTACTCAGGTTTCTTCTCAGTTCAGATTCAGTTTTACCCAAACTCCTCAAAAGCAACCTTACCCAGGTTCCTTCTCAGCTCAGATGCAGTTTTACCCAAACTCCTCATGAAGCAACCTTACCCAGGTTCCTTCCCATAAGCCCTACTCGCTAGGCTTTCAATTCGAAGTAACCCTACTATCCAGGTTCCTTCTCATAACCCTACGACCCAGGTTCCTCCTCACAGCCCTACTATCCAGGCTTTCATTCCGAAGTAACCCTACTATCTAGGTTCCTTCTCATAACCTTACCATCCAGGTTTCTTTTCTCTTACCTCCAGATAGCAGTCCACAACACTGTAAGACCTGGACCTGATCAAACACGATTGGTTTCACCTTTCCCCAGTAAGTCGCGGTGCAGCCTGTACACTGACCAGATATGCAGTTCACCTCCGGAGTTAATTCCCAAGTAGAGTAACGGATACCTGAAGCTCCTAAAATTCTATATCTCCCGAGATAGATACCAACATTCCTCAGCAGATTCCTCCTCAGCAGCAGCAACAGGGACTCTCGTCAAAGGAATATCTCATGAAATCCACATTCTCTAGATGGCATCTTTAAGCCCATCTCAAACAATTCTCTGTCACATCCAGGATGGCATCTTTAAGCCCATCTCCTAGAAATCTTCTATCATCAACCTCCAAATGGCACCTGTAAACCCATTCCCGATGTCACAAGTCGAGTGCCACTTCATGTGATTGCAAATTTCTGGGCACTTTAGTGTTCAATCATCTTCCACCTTCAGATTACGAAAGGCAGATAAGCCAATCTACATCCATAGGTTTAAGAAGATTGAACAGGGGCAGCTGTTGCACCCCAAAATTTTCCCTCTCATTTTACTCAACAAATGTCAAGTGAGGTCCGCAATTGGCTCTAGGTTGCCCAAGAGTTGACCAGACAAACTCTCTACTAAGGCAGTATACCCCAAATTAGGGTTTATACTTTCATCAAGATGGGTGGACCACAAAGGTCTCAAATTCTCTCCATGGTTTTAATATGTTCTCAAGACCCTACATGTCAAGTTTCATGCCTTGCATAAGAAGTTTTCTTAGTCAATTGCTCAGATGCTTGGGAAATCGACTGTATTAGGTCAAAAGTCAATTGTGGCCCACATACAGTCAAACCTCAAGATTTTGGGTCAACATCAACATTTTGAAGTGACTTCCATAATTTGATCAAGGGTTGATCATGATTCCTCAAGGAATGCTCCAAATTCATCAAAACTCAAAAGTTGCTAGATTAGGGTTTTAGTAAAAGTCAACCCAACTTTGACCAAGCATAACTTCTTCATACTTTATCAAAAAATTTCCATCCAAGGCTCATTTTGAATAGTATGCAATTCCCTACAATTAACCTTCAGTGCTCAAGTTCAAAATATGCACTCATAAAAAGATATGAATTTTGACATTTAGGGCCTTTTGAAAAGTCAACAAAAAACACCTTTTGGGTCAAAGCTTCATACATGAACATGGAAGATCCAACTAAGATGAAACCAAAAGGTTTGTTTATAGGACATCCTAATCTTTCTAAAAAGTCCAAGAACACCCTCCTAGGGTCAAAATTGAGAGAGTTGTGCATTGTCAAAGTTGGCAATTTTTGGAAAATTGTCAAAAGTCAACATTGATCAAATTTGCATATTTTTCCAAAGGGACCCATGTTTTCTGGTTTGAAACATGTTTCTAATAGGACCCACGACCCCTTAGCTTTTCCACCTATTATTTTATTATTTTTATCATTTATTTTGATTTTTTATTCATTTAAACTAAAATAAATTAAATTAAATGGTAAAATAATAAAAGCAAATCAAATCTTGGGATTTTTGTGCATATTATGAGTCCATATACAGCTAGAATGGCATGTAATTCGTCCAAGGATGATTTAGATTGAAAAAGTCATGATTGGAGCTATTTTGGAAAGAAATCATACAAGGCCAAAATCAAATCAAATCTTCATAATTACTCAAGATACCATGAGATTTCTTCCATTATTTTTGACCTAAATTCCTCCTCTATATAAACACAATACCCTCATACACTAGGGAGCACAGAATTGGCTTCCCAAGAACACTCTAAAAACCTCAAATTCTGTCAAAACTAGTGCAAAGTCAAAACCGAAGATCCAGCCACTTTCAGTCCAAGCCATAAATTACAAATCATTCCTGAGGTATTTAAGGGTAAGAATAGGTCGAAAGTAATGGCCATTGATGTTTGAAACAAGCATACTCATCTTCTCCGATTTGCTTTTCTTTCAAACATGCATATAGTTAATTTCATGCATTGCTAATGTTTATTAACTGTCCAAATGAGTTCTTGTTGTTACGTAGAACAGGTTTGAATCACAAACAATAGCTTGGCTTGGTGGATGAGGCGCCTAACTGTGACCCAAGGGGCATGGGTTCATCACCCACCCCATGCATTTTTCATTTTTTTGAATATTTTCTTTTCTAACTCTTTTCATTCATTTATTTTTCACTTGATTTGTTTTCTATCATTAATTTAATTAACATATAAAATCACAAAAAAATCATTAAACATTAGTTTTAGGCTTTCAATTAATTAAATAATTTTTGACATAAAAGTTGTTTTGATTTAATCTATTGATTTTATTTCATAATTAACTTGTAAATTAATCAGAGTTAGGTTTTTTAATTATTAATTCACACTTTTATTATTTTCCTAACAATTTACTGCAGATTCAGTACATCACCATTCCATGCGTCCATCATACGCTCACAAATCCTACCCTTTGGATCATCCCTTGGTCCAGATCCAGCATCCAACCACAGCAGTCCATGGTGCACTCTCTGAAGCTAATCCACATGGGATCACACGCAAGGAACATGGGTCAACCAATTTGGGCCTAACAATTTGGCAATGCACCTCCAAGTCTGCATTCTACCACATAGGCCCAATCTGTTTTTTTATTTTATTTCAATTACTTTTATTGTTTTAATTTATTTATTTTATTTATATTCCAAAAATCATTTTTAATCAAAACATAAAAATTAGAAAATCACAAACAATATTAGGTTTAGTCTTTTTTTTCATAAAATATTTAATTGCATTAATAAGTTTAATTAGGTTAACTTAAATCTTTTTTTCATAATTAAAATCAAATAAAAACTAGGTTTAATTCTTAATTTTAATTCCTTCTCAAAATAAAAACACAAAAATAGGTTAATTGTTTTTTTCATTAATTAATGATTTTTCATAATTAAAACATAATTAGTGATTAGGATATTTTGCAATTTATTCTTTATTTCCTTAAATAAAAATGACAAAAAGTGGTTTTTTTTTCTTTAATTAAATTCAATTTTGTCTTTATTTCCTTAAATAAAAATGACAAAAAATGATTTTTTTTCTTTAATTAATCCAATTAGGTAGCCAAGGGTCAAAACCCGAGTTCTCTCGTATTTACAATTGTCGCGCGTATTTATTTGTGATTAATTATGTAACTGCTTACTGGTTTGTAAAAGTTAAAACTAGGGTTTTTATTTACTGTTTAAATCCCCGATTTTTGGTTATGTGATTAATCCCCCTATTCACTGAAGCCTGGTAATAATTAGATTTACTTTTTCGCTTTTAATTTCCGCAATCAATAATTGTCTAGATGTATGGCTAATAGGTTTGTATGGCAAGAATGTCTGGAAAATTAAAACGGTAGATCACCTAATGTGCAAAGATTAAATAACTGAAACAAATCATATGCACATATTCACTCCTAGGGTTTACCTAACTTTGGTTGCCTTCGGTAAACAATCATTAAGCATGGGAGATTTTAGTGGTTGCCCTCCAGTCTAAGATATCAAAGTGTCCCATTCGAATGTTGCCTCGGAAATGTTGACTCTGAAATATTGCCTCATAAAGATCTTAAGACTCTAGGGTTACTACTATATTTTTCTAACTATTGCTTTAGTGATTGTATTTGTCCCTTTCGAACGTCCCTTACAACTCCAACGACGGTGCTACCTACTCCTTAATAGTAGGATAGCGCTGTCTAAAGGAAACAAGAACAAACAATCTTTTTTCGAGTAGGTAGAATCTTATTTACTTGCTCAATAAAAACTTTTCACACAAACACCTTTCAAAACAAATTTTCAAAACAACTTTGTCACATCCTTGAGGACTGATACAAGGGTTATCACAAAGTAAAACATTTTCAAGACAAACACACACAAGCAATATGAAAAATGAGCAAGTGCCTAAGAGCCCGTAGATAACTACGGATAGAAAGGGTGCTAACACCTTCCCTTTCTATAATCTACCCGCCGTACTCAGAATATCTCGGAAAAAAGTTTTTTTCTGTTCTTTTTCCTTTTCCATGATTGGATGAAATAAAAGTCGATGGTGACTCTTGCTTACCGCGACATTTGCGAACAAAAAATTCAAAATGCAAACCAGTATTAACAGTCGGTTATGCCACTGTATCACAACTGAACTTGAATAGGCATCCTTCTATATTTTGCCGCTTCGAATCCCAGCTTCTACTCTTTCCCCAGTTAGGATCAGCTCAGTGAAACCAGCTGATGAGCTGCCAATCAAATGATTGAAAAATGGACCAGATAGCGTCCCTAGAAACATATCAACCAACTCCCTATCAGACAATGGGGGTTGAACTCTCCCAGCCAAGTCTCTCCATTTTTGTGCATAATCTTTAAAACCTTCACCTGCACCCATGGACATACTCTGGAGTTGAGTACGAGTGGGATCAAGGTCGGCATTATACTGATACTGCTTATAAAAAGCAGCAACCAAATCTTCCCAATTTCGTACATTGGCTCCCTCCAGCCGGTAGAACCATTCAAGCTGAGTCCCTGACAGACTATCTTGAAAGAAATGCACCCACAAATTTCTATCATTGGTGTGGGGCTGAATCTTCCTGACGTAAGAACAGAGATGGAGTTTTGGGCAGGACACCCCATCATACTTGGCAAAAACTGGAGCTTTGAACTTCTGCGGGATGACCACTCCTGACACCAAACCCAATTCTTCAAAATCTAATCGAAGTATCCTCTGAACTTCCATGGCACTCAGACGATCTTCCAATTGTTTGTATTTATCCTCAACAGGAGGATATTGCTCATCATTGTAATCAATATCATTGTCAAACACTGTAGGACTGAGGTCTTTCTCTTCTTCTTGATTCTCCCCTTCCTTAGATGAAGAGGTCTGGTCGACTTGTCGCTTCAACCGCTCTCCAAACCTTCTGCCCATATTCAGAATACCGGCATCCTTCTTCTTTTTCTTCTTCTCTTTCAGGATAAGGGCTTTCAGATTCTCCTACCCTTTTGCCAGACTGATGAACATTTGTTGGAATTGGGCGCTCTGTGCCTGCAGGTCCTTAATGCTTTGTTCGGAAGACATTTCTGCTGAAATAAACAGCGAAGAAGATGAGAAACCTGTAATGGTACTTGTAATGATGTGTATGATAATGGCATGCGCATGCAATGATTTCAAATACTTCGGGAAATTTAAATTTGCAAACCAAAATAAACAAAAACTTTATTAGCTGAATTTGAAGTTCAAATGCCTTTTAGGCGTTACAATTAAAAATAAACAAATCCAAAACTATAAAAGACATCAAAATTCCCATGGATGCTTCCTCTTTGTGCCAAGATAGTCATTCAGTCCTCTTTCTTCATGCAGTTGCTTTGTGAGTTCTAAGACCTTCCTCTCCTGAGCATGGAATTGATCCCTGTAAGTATTTCGTTCCTTCATCAACTGAATCCAAGACCTTTGTAACTCTCCAAGATCCGTGGGCATATAAGGATAGAGAACCATGTAAGGAATACCTTCTTCAGTAATGGGTTCCATAATCACTGGTAAAACGGCTACATAGGGCATCATAAGCTGCTGGGCACGAGCTCGTACCCATTGTAGGTAAGGTTCCATAGGAATGTAAGTCTTTGGCCCCAAAGCCTTGATTCCGAATCTGTTTACCATACTCCAAGCTCGTATGAACCTTCGAAGATACTCTTTAACGTCATCCTCATAGTTGAATACAATGCCCTCGATAAGTAACTCATGGGGGCCATCCCTTCGAGCGTGACCAAATTGTCGTAGAGCTAAACAAGGATTGTAGGTTATACCCCCTCTGATACTAAGCAATGGGACATTAAGGTACTCCCTGCAACGGTCAATAATAGCAGTGTTTTCCATAACTCGAGAACACCAAAGAATATCCGTGTGAGCGAGCGACATTATCCTTTGCGACCAAACCAAACTCTCTTCATTCTTCAGTATGGACTTAGGGAGGTGAGAAATAAACCACCTTGACAGCAATGGAATGCAGCACATAAGAATCCCTCTTCTCTTCATGGTGCGAGTATGGAGAGTGTGCAAAATATCTCCGAGTAAGTTAGGCATAGGGTTGCGAGAGAGGAAAATCTTGATAGCATTCACATCTATGAATGTGTCCGGATTAGGGAAGAGAACTAAACCATAGATAAGAAGAGCCAAGACCTCCTCAAAAGTCTGAAAATCCATATCATCCCAAAACAGTTGGGCCTTGTCTATCAGAAACTTAGCTAGAAAACCTTTGACTCCGCTTCTAGTTTCCCAATTGGATACCACGTCAGCCCATTTCAGACGCAGAGTTAAGGCAATAACTTCTGGCTTAGGAACTTCTTCTAGACCTGTGAAAGGTAACTGCTCAAGAATGGGTATATCCAATAGCTAAGATAATTCTTCCAAGGTAGGCACCAACTGATAGTATGGAAAGGTGAAGCAGTGGTGCTTGGGATCGAAGAACTGAAAAAGTACACTCATCATCTTTTCATCAAAGTTTGAAGTAACCAGGTTGAGAAGTTGACCATGTCTCTTAGTGAACGCAGAAGTTTCAGAAACCCTTGATGCTAGCTCTTTGAGTTGGGAAGGTATCTTCACAAAGCTAATTCGGATAGTGTTTCTATGAACGGAAGCCATGATCTGCAAAACGGAACAAAGATAAATTCCCTTGGTGTTTTAAATGGTTAGTGCAATAAGAATGGATGTTATGTTATGATGCATGATGTCATGATAAAACACAGATATAGAAAACACAGGTATAGCAAGTACAGTCAAATCACACAAATTCCTTAGGTTTAAGGCTTGCATGAGGTTAAAGGTAGTACCCTCTTGAAGTTTAGTTGGTTTCAAACCTGTCTTAAAAAGTAACTGGGTTCTAGAGGATCTCAATATCACTGACCATCCTTTATCGGGCATTGTTTCAGCTCAATCAATCTTTTCTTGCAGCCAAAATATCCCGAAAGTCTGGTCTCAATGAGTGTAGCATCGAGTATCAACCAGTCCTTAGCTCTACACCGAGGCCGGCTATCTCACTACTTTCTAATGTCCAAGTTTGTTCAACTAAGGTTATAAGGTCCGTTGGTGCTTCACGACACCACGCGGCGGCCCAGTATTCTCCTCGTTTCCCTACGAAGGACACCGGTACCAACCAAAGTGCCACACCAACACAGCCATCGCTTAAACCATATCGGTATACACCGTACATTCTCCACGATCTATTGATGTTTACCTAATGAGTTCCCCCAGATCCGGGTGTAGGATCTATAGTAACCCCAAACAAACCCTCAAAAGTAAAGCAATCAAGACAATCAAGAGAAGCAATTTAATGACCTAGGTCCTAAGGTATACCCCACTTATTTTTTTCCCCAGCAGATTCGCCAGTTCTGTAATACGGTGGCAGAACCGACTGTTTAATACAGGTTTGCATTTTTTGTTTGCAAATGTTGCAGTAAGCAAGAGTCACCACCGACTTTTATTTCATCCAACAAAGGAAAAGGAAAAAGAACAGAAAAAACCTTTTTCGAGATGTTTCTGAGTACGGGGGGTAGATTATAGAAAGGGAAGGTGTTAATTAAAAGAAAAAAGAAATAATTAAAGAAAATAAAAAAAGAAAATAAAAAAAGGAATAGAAAAAATAATATGATGGGCCTGTATGCTAGCTGAAGAGGTGTGTGAAACTGAAGTTCTTGGCCCATTAAGCTAAGCCCGGTCAACCATGCTGGATCAGGTGTAGCATTGACCTGAAGGTGTATCACGGACCTTCAGGCTGGAAGCGTTGGATCTGGATTGAGCGCATCTAGTGGCTGGATACTAGGGTTGTATAGAAGGCTCCTGGAGGGGTGGAGCACTGGATCTGTTGTAAGAAAAGAAAATAAATAAAGCGCTGGGACCTGGGATCGAACCCAGGTCCTTACGCCTTATACCAACGCTACACTTCCAGCTGAGCTGTTGTTGTTAGTTTTTTATGTAATGAAAACAAAACATAATAAATAAAACAAAGTAATGGACTCAGAAAGGCACGTGAAATTCAAATCATCCAGTCATGGGCTGCCATGCATCATCTTCTCGCTGCAACCATCGTGTTAGGTGATTAACCTATACCTACAGACATTTGTTGTAACTACAACCCTGCAAAATTCAAAAATATCATACGAGCATGATAAATTAATTGTGATGGTACCAATCAACTCGTTTTGGCCTCACGAGCATCATGGTACCTGATTCATAGCCTAATTTAACCTATACCAGAAACCCCCAAATCGTGACCCCAAACCCTAATAATGGTAAGTGTTGATTCCTGCACTGTTAGTACAATTAAATGATACAGAAAGCTTGCAAACATGGTTATGAACAAGGATATATGAATAGAATGGATTTATGATGCGTAAAACATAGAAATCGAATTTGAGTTTGGGATGCAAACCGTGATGTGTCTAGGCGATGATTCCTGACGTTTTGAAAGCTGCAAACGATGTTGTTGGCTTCAGGAGATGGCGAGGAAGTGATTAGAGTCTTTCAATGGCTTGGAATCGTCCTCTAGCGCAGAAATCAAATGCACACTTTTTATCCAATTTTGAGTTTTCGTTCTTGCTCCCTACGACTGCAAAACCTCCTCTTTTGATCTGCAATTGTTGTATACATATAGTAGACTGGATTAGCTCAATAAAATTGGCATGAATCTTGAGAAATAATGGAAATTGGATTTGATTTGCTTTTGTATGATATCTTTCTAAAACAAGCTTCAATCCAATCTTTTCCAACCCTAATGAGTCTTTCACGAATTGATCATCATGCTAGTTGTACATAGACTCCAAATGTGCACAAAAATCCCAAGATTTGATTTGCTTTTATTATTTTACCATTTAATTTGATTTATTTTGATTTAAATGAATAAAAAACCAAAATAAATGATAAAAGTAATAAAATAATAGGTGAAAAAGCTCAGGGGTCGTGGGTCCTATTAGAAACATGTTTCAAGCAAGAAGACATGGGTCCCTTTGGAAAAAATGCAAATTTGATCAATGTTGACTTTTGACAATTTTCCAAAAATTTCCAACTTGGACAATGCATGTCTCTCTTAATTTTGACCCTAGGAAGGGGTTCTTGGACTTTTTAAAAAGCTTAGGATGTCCCCTAACCAATCCTTTTATTTTCATTTCAATTGGGTCTTCCATGTTCGTGTATGAAGCTTTGACCCAAAAGGTGTTTTTGTTGACTTTTCAAAAGGACCTATAATGTAAAAATTCATATCTTTTGATGATTGCATATTTTGAACTTGTGGGCTGAAGATGAGTTGTAGGGAATTGCATCCTCTTCAAAATGAGCCTTGGATGGAAAATTTCTGATAAAGTATGAAGAAGTTATGCTTGGTCAAAGTTGGGTTGACTTTTCCTATAAAACCCTAATTTACAACTTTTGCGTTTTGATGAATTTGGAGCATTCCTTGAGGAATCATGACCAACCCTTGATCAAATGATGAAAGTCACTTCAAAATGTGGATGTTGACCAAAAATCTTGAAATTTGACTGTATGTGGACCACAGTTGACTTTTGACCTAGTTCAGTTGATTCTCAAGCATCTGAGCAGTTGACTGAACAAACTTCTTGTGCAAGGCTTGAAATTTGGCATGGAGAATCTTGGGAACATATTAAGACCTTGGAAAGAATTTGGGGCCTTTGTAATCCACACATCTTGATGAAAGTGGAAACCCTAATTTGAGACACACTGTCTTAGGAGAGAGTATGTCTGGTCAACTCTTGGACTTCCTTGAGCAACTTGGGGACCTCAATTGACATTTGTTGAGTAAAATGGGAGGGCAAATTTTGGGGTACAATAGGGAAAAAGTCAACTATGGTCAATTTACAATCAAACTTCATAATTTTTTATCCATATCAACATCATGAACTCATATATGTCATTTGGTCAAGTTTGGATCACAATTCCTCAAGAAATTTGATCAGAACATCAAAAGGGCAAAATGGTCAAAATTAGGGTTTTGATTGGGAAGGTTCAATTTATGATTTTTGACCTAGCAAATGAATTATTGGTTTAAGACATGACCTCAAGGATTCAAATATATCATTTTGACCTAATGGCATGGCTCAAAACATTTCTCAAGATCAATTGATTGATAGTTGAATTTCAGTCAATTGATGAAAAGTCAACTGTACATTGAAAAGTCAAACTATGACTTTTTGATTAAAATCAAGTTTCAAAGATTGCAATTCATCAAGGCATGTCAAAATATGAAAATTGTTCATCAATAAATCAAAAAAGTCAAGATTTCATTTTTGAAAGTCAAAATTTCTAAACTTAGAATTTTTTTTCTAAGTGTTGGAAATTCACATTTTTTCACAACTTTGAGCCAAACTTACACCATGATGCAAGATGATTCAAAGGAAACTTCCAACATGAAAGTTGTAGATCTCAATGAGATCTAAAACATTGTAGAGCGGAACTTTTTATAGAAATGCTTGGATTTCAAGTTATGATTTTGTGAAGACATGTTCATGAAACTTGAAGACTTAGTGAAATTTGGTCCTAGTTTAGGCAGGATTTTGACCTAACTTCATGGCAATTTTTCACCTAGTTCCAAGATGAATATTCAAAAGTGTCCAACATAGAGGTTGTAGAGGATGTTACAAGCTGTCCAAAATGTCAAAGAACTCATTGAGATCATACTTGAGCAAGGAGAATCGAAGGCAAGAAGTTAGGGTTCCATTCTTGTTTTACAAGGAAAAATTTTAGGATGAACATGAACCAAATCCATGCTAGGCTGCATAATATTTTATTTGAAGGCCTCAAACTTGTTTTTCACTCCATAATTAATGTTTTACATAGCTGCTAGAAGTTTAATCAAAGCATTCAATGCATTGCCCATGCTTAATACCATTTTAGGAAGAAAGGCAACATTGTCATTTTGGAAAAGTGGTTATTTTGCACAAAGTCAATTCTTGAGCCTCTAACTTGTTCCTCCTACACAAGCTTCCTCTACAAAGTCAGAATAACATGTTTAAAGTTTTCAACCACTCTAGATAGCATGGTACAAGTCTTGGTAAGATGTTTTTCATGTTTACTTCAAAAACAAGCAAAGTTGCCACAACTTGAGGATTCAAATTTTGAGTTCCTGTAACACTTGAAACCTCTTGCCTATAAATACATGCACTATTTGCAAGCTAAAGAACAAATTCTTAAGCCCTGAAACACCCTAAAACAGGGAATCACCGAGAACACCTCAAAACTTGTCATTTTTGAGTTTTGAACCCAATCTTCAAATCTACTCGTGCGATTCTTGGCCTTTTGGTTCCTAAAGCTTCTAAACATCATACATAAACAATCCCACACCCTGTTAGACTTCTGTAACTCCATCTTCGTCATCCTCCATTTTCAAAAACTGAAGCTTGCAAGTTGACTTCTCCAAGCCATTCCAGCCATCCATTGCTCAAGCTAATCATTGCATTAGCTTCCTGGGAACATGAGGAAGCTAACCTAATCATTGCAGCACCTTGAATCAAGCTCATTTGCATTTCATGATTTCCAGTTTTGAGGTATCATTTCTGAACTTCTATCTTTTCATTTAGGCATTGTTAGGCTTGCATTTGTGAATATAAAATGTAGACATCATTGCCCTAAAACTTTACATGTCCATAGATTTCATTTATATTGATTGAGCTTAGAGAGTTTTAGGTTTGAATCTCTGAAAAAAGTTAGGTCAGAATTTGGTACTTTTAGAAATTCTCATTCATCTTTGATTTATAGCTTATGATATATATGGTTATATTCGTATGGGAAAATGGAGCAACTATCATGTTTGCATCTTTCATTTTTGTTGAGAAATGAGCAAGTTACAGGAACCATGGCTGGAGGTTGAAGATGAAGTCATTTTCAGGACTTGACTTGTGTTATGTATTAATTGTTTCACTTATGTTAACGGATGCATAGTCACCCTAGTGGTAAGGCAGCGCGCGTTTCATGCTCAGGGCGTGGGTTCAAGCCCCAGCGCTACCACTTTTAATATTTTTCACATTTTCTCTCTTTTTTGTCACAAACAGACGCGCATGGGCCTCAAAGCAGTGGGCCTTGTCTTTTTGCTAACTTCTGACCCCTCTATTACTTTTGCACACCTGACCCAATTTTTTTTATCATTTCATTTTCTTTTTTTCTTTTATTTTGTTTCATTTTTCTTTATTATATTTTTATTACTATTTTTATTATTATTATTATTATTATTATTATTATTATTATTAATAAATCCAAAAAATATTTTCATTTATTATTTACACACTTATATTTTATTTTCTTTATAAAACAAAAAGACAAAAACATTTTCTTAACAAATTAATTTCTTTTTTCTTAAATAATTAATAATTAGATTTAGGTTTAATTATTTTTCCTTTTTCATTTAAAATTAATTTAGAATTTAGGTTTATTTTAATTAATTAATTTTCATATTATTTTCATTAAGTTAAAACCTTTTTCATAAAAAACCCTAAAAATGCTTCAAACTTATTTTCTTTTCTTATTTAATTTAGGTTTAATTTTATTTATCTTTAATTAATTATTTTTCCCTTTTTTAGTAATTAGGTTAAACCCTTTCATTAAAACCAAACAAAAATCATTCTTTTTCCATTTATCTTCTTGTACATAATATTTTAAATTCTTGTATATTATTCAATATGGTTGTAATAGATAATTAGGTTTAATTTTATTGCAATCCCCATTTGTAAATTTGTATATCCCCTCCCCTAATGATGTAATAGCGTAGTAATTTTACTTTCCGCAATTTATCGCTTTCATATAAATGTTAGTAATTAGGGTTTGTATGGCAAGACTAAAATCAACAATTAGTAAACCCTAATTCAAGATAAACAATGCATGTAAATCAAACACACTTGCACACTTGCACCCTTAAGGTAATTCCACTTGTTGCCTTACAAAAATGGTCATGTTATGTGTTGTGCCCCAAAATTTTCCCTCTCATTTTAGTCAATACATGTCTATCAAGATCCTCAAGTTGCTCAAGGAAGTCCAAGAGTTGACCAGACAAACTCTCTCCTAAGGCAGTATACTCTAAATTAGGGTTTCTATTTTCATTAAGATGGGTGGACCACAAAGTTATAATATGCTATCCATGGTCTTAATATGTTCTCAAGACCCTACATGTCAATTTTCATGCCTTGCATAAGAAGTTTGCTCAGTCAACTGCTCAGATGCTTGGGAAATCGACTGTATTAGGTCAAAAGTCAATTATGGCCCACATATAGTTAAACCTCAAGATTTTGGGTCAACATCAACATTTTGAAGTGACTTCCATCATTTGATCAAGGGTTGATCATGATTCCTCAAGGATTGCTCCAAATTCATCAAAACCCAAAAGTTGCTAAATTAGGGTTTCTTAGTAAAATTCAACTTAACTTTGACCAAGCATAACTTCTTCATGCTTTATCAGAAGTTTTCCATCCAAAGCTAATTTTGAATAGGATGCAATTCCCTATAACTCATCTTCAACCCATAAGTTCAAAATATGCAATCATCAAAAGATATGAATTTTGACATTATAGGCCCTTTTGAAAAGTCAACAAAAACACCTTTTGGATCAAAGCTTCGTACATGAACATGGAAGATCCAATTGAGATGAAACGAAAATGATTGTTTATAGGACATCCTAAGCTATCTAAAAATTCCAAGAACACACTCCTAGGGTCAAAATTGAGATAGTTGTGCATTGTCAAAGTTGGCAATTTTTGGAAAATTGTCAAAAGTCAATATTGATCAGATTTGCATTTTTTCCAAAGGGACCCATGTTTTCTTGTTTGAAACCTGTTTCTAATAGGACCCACGACCCCTGAGCTTTTCCACCTATTATTTTATTATTTTTATCATTTATTTTGATTTTTTATTCATTTAAACCAAAATAAATCAAATTAAATGGTAAAATAATAAAATCAAATTAAATCTTGGGATTTTTATGCACATTATGAGTCCATATACAGCTAGCATGGCATATAATTCGTGCAAGGATGATTTAGATTGAAAAAGTCATGATTGGAGCTATTTTAGAAAGAAATCATATAAGGCCAAAATCAAATCAAATCTTCATAATTCCTCAAGATACCATGAGATTTCTTCCATTATTTTTTACCTAAATTCCTCTTCTATATAAACATAACACCCTCATACACTAGAGAGCACGAAATTGGCTGCCCAAGAACACTCTCTAAAAACCTCAAATTCTGTCAAAATTAGTGCAAAGTCAAAACCGAAGATCCAGCCACTTTCAGTCCAAGCCATCAATTACAAATCATTCCTGAGGTATCTAAGGATAAGAATAGGTCGAAAGTCATGGCCATTGATGCTTGAAACAAGCATACTCATCTTCTCCGATTTGCTTTTCTTTCAAACATTCATATAATTAATTTCATGCATTGCTAATGTTTATTAACTGTCCAAATGAGTTCTTGTTGTTACGTAGAACAGGTTTAAATCACAAACAATAGCTTGGCTTGGTGGATGAGGCGCCTAACTGTGACCCAAGGGGCATGGGTTCATCACCCACCCCATGTATTTTTCACTTTTTTGACTATTTTCTTTTCTAACCCTTTTCATTTATTTATTGTTCACTTGATTTGTTTTCTATCATTAATTTAATTAACATATAAAATCACAAAAAAACTATTAAATATTAGTTTTAGGCTTTCAATTAATTAAAATAATTTTTGACATAAAAGTTGTTTTGATTTAATCAATATTGATTTTATTTCATAATTAACTTGTAAATTAATCAGAGTTAGGTTTTTAATTATTAATTCACACTTTTATTATTTTCCTAACAATTTACTGTAGATTTAGTACATCCCCATATCATGCGTCCATCATACGCTCACAAATCCTACCCTTTGTATCATCCCTTGGTCCAGATCCAACGTCCGACCACAGCAGCCCATGGTGCACTCTCAAGCTGGCACAACACATGCCCATTCTTTTCTTTTCTATTTTAATTTTTTTTAATTGTTTTTCTAATTATTTTCTTTTAAAAAAAATAACACAAAAATCATTACTTTTTTTATTTAATCAAAAAAATCATAAAAACATCAAAAATCTTTTTCATAAAAAACATCAAAAATATTTTTCATAAAAAACATCAAAAATCTTTTTCATAAAAATATTTTGTTTCTTTAATTAATTAGTTTAATTATGGAAATTAAGTCTTATTTTTCATAATTAAAAAATAATTAGAATTAGGGTTTAATTTTGTACATAACCTAATTTTTTCTCAAAAGCTAACCTAAATCTTTTTTCAATTAGATTTTTTAGGTTTCCTAAATTATTCTCGCATTTAATTCGCCACGCGTATTTTTTTAATTTCCTTTTATTATTATTGTAACTATTTCGAGGTTGTAATAGTAATTAGGGATTAAATTCCGCATTTTTATTTTTTGTCCAAAATAATTATGTATCTACAAAAGCCTTGTAGTAGCTAGGACTTTAAACTTTCTTGCTTTTAATTCCGCAAACTATAAACTGCTTAGATGTATGTTAATAGGATTGTATGGAAAGACAAACTGAAAATTAATACGGTAGAAAACCCTAAATGTGCAAAGATAAATTAACTGAAAATTACACTCGCACATGCTCACTCTTAGGGTTTGCCTCACTTGGTTGCCTCGGAAATAATGGTCGCGTCCCTCGAACGTAGGGATATCTTAGCAAAAGACCCTCAATATAAAAGTCATCATAAAGATCATTGTCCCTTAACATCCCTCGAGTTGCCTACGAGAAATGATCTTGTACCTCGAGTTGCCTACAAGAAATGATCTAGTCCCTCGATATTGCCTACGAATATATGATGATAGTCCCTTCGAACTGCTAAGGTATCCTTACATGTTGCCTTCGATGACCATTTCGTCCCTTCGAACGTCCCTTTAAAAATCCAACGACGGTGCTACCTATTCCTTAATAATAGGATAGCATTGTCTAAAGGAAAATGAATAGTCTTTTTCGAGTAGGTAGATTAGTTCTTAAGTACTTGCTCAAAATAAACAAACTTTTCACACAAACACCTTTCAAAACAAATTTTCAAAGCAACTTCGTCACATCCTTGAGGACTGATACAAGGGTTATCACAAAGTAAAATATTTTCAAGACAAACACACACAAGCAATTTGAAAAATGAGCAAGTGCCTAAGAGCCTGTAGATAACTACGGATAGAAAGAGTGCTAACACCTTCCCTTTATATAATCTACCCCCCGTACTCAGAAACATCTCAAAAAAGGTTTTTTCTGTTCTTTTTCCTTTTCCTCATTGGATAAAATAAAAGTCGGTGGCGACTCTTGCTTACCGCACATTTGCGAATACAAAACGCAAACCAGTATTAACAGTCGGTTCTGCCACCGTATCACATTATGCATGTGGGATGTCTTAGCAAAAACAAATCAAAAAATACAAGATCATAGTCCCTCGATGATACTACAAATGTTTCCTTTCAAAATGATCTTAGTCCCTCAAAGAGAAATGCTAAGACATCTTACAACATTGATATCATGACTATACGATGACCCACGCCCGTCCCTTTACATCCAAAGATAAGGCTTCTTACCAAATCAATGGTAAGATAGCAATATCAAAGGAAGGAAGAAATGAACAAAGACTTTTAAGTAGGTAGATTGTTCCTAGTTGCTTGCTCACTTTCAAATCAAACATCCTTGCTTATTTTTAAAACAAACACCAAACACTTTCAAAACACTTTTAAAACAAACACTTTCAAAACACATTCCAAACATGAAACATTTTCAAAAGTCCAACACTTTGTATACGTTCTTACGAACGAGAACTATTACAAAGTTTTCCTAAACGAAAGCGCCTTTTTAAAATACTTTCAAAACCACCACAAAGCATATTTTCAAACAAAAGCAAGTGATCTAGTAAGCAACTAAGAGCCCATAGATAACTATGGATAAAAAGGGTGCTGATACCTTCCCTTTTCATAATCTACCCCCCGAACTCAAGAAATAATCTCAAAGGTCTTTCTTGCTCTTTTCAGCCTTTCCTTTTGGATAAAAGAAAAGTCGGTGGCGACTCTTGCTATCCGCAATAATTGTGATCAAACACAAAACACCCAAGATAGTTCTCTCATCGCGTTACACTAATCATGTTTAAGTGGAAAACGCGTGGAAATTTTGTTATTAGAAGCCAAATTATGAATTTCAAATTCTGACTTTGGAGAAAACTTCATTTTCAAGGTACCATCTTTGAATCCATGGTGTTCACAGCTCAAGGAGTCTTAGGGCATGATTCTTGAAGCTTTTGAAATATAAGGTCACAAACTTTACAATGTGCAAAGAGTAAGATCAATTAGATGCTCGAGTCACCCAAGTCAGTTCTCTCACCGTATCACATCTGGGTTTTGAGAATGTTTGAATATTTTCTTTTCTCTCTCTCTCTCTCTCTTTTTTATGTGATCACTCTCTCTTCTCAAAAGCCAACCCCTTGAACGTGTGATGGAACAACTTATTTATAGATGAGCTTGGTGTGGTTTTAGGGGGAAAAATGGGATTAAAACCTTTTTGGCATACTGTTCCATTGCTTTTTAAATACAGTCCTTATATGCTAATTTGGTGCAAATATGGGATTTGAGAAAGTGCAGGCGTGGACTGGATCAGCAGCAATTTGGAGTGTTGTGGCAGCTGGTTACAGGATTGTGCCATAGCAGTGCAGCAGACTGCTCAAACAAGGTTTTGGGGTTTGGTGATATTCTGATCGAAGAAGACCAGCATGAGATTTGAAGGGTGATGTTCTGATCGAAGTGTAGAACATGGTCTCCATATGCTGAAGAGTCATGTTCTGATCGAAGCACACGGTTTCCATATGTTCTAATTGAAGAGTCATGTTCTGAACCGTCTTTGCAAATTCTGATCCTGCTTGCGTGAAATTTGGCCCAGAAGTTCCGAAATTATCATATTTCTTTATACTTAGAAAATTTTCTAAGTGTTTAGAAATTTGACTTTTTTCAAAGTAATTTCTGACTTTTAATTTCTTGATGAACCAATTTCTTGTCTTGATGAAATATGATTGTTGAAACTTGATTTTGATCCAAAAGTCAAAGTTTGACTTTCAGTGTACTTTTGACCATTTTGCCCTTGTGAATAACTTTTTCTTGAAAAATTGTAATCCGAGACTTGAAACTTGATAGAAGCAACCATGAGGGTCCAGGATGATTCTTTGAGAAATGAGAGGGCAAATTTTAGGGTACAGCAATTAGTAAATATGTTTGTATCATTTAGAATGATAAAACGCATCGTATGATTGAGTTTTGATGCACATGTGATCACACTATATTCATGATCACAGGTGTGCACGAACTCAGGGGAAATTTCATCATTCACGCCTCCTCTTGATTCTATTATCTTCTCCTATAAATGCATGCTCTATTCCACTCATTTTAGCAAGCTTTTGATATCCAATTGACCCCTGTTCAGATCCCACACGAACTCTGAATTTTAATTTCTGATTTCTTGCATTCTCACTCCAAAACATCAAAAGCTCCATTCAGTTAGCTTCATTGAACTTCTCTGAAGCTAACCATACTCTTACCTTCAAGAATTGTGACCTATATTGATCTACAGAAGTCCAATTTCAGAGCCACCTTTTGCTACTTCATTCAGGTAGATTTATTGGTCAAATCGATCCAAATAAAAGACTAATTTACTCTCTTCATCTTTCTGATTCTCATGCTTTTTACAATTTGTAATTTCGTTGAGATTTGAGTTAGATGTTCCAGAATTTCGTGCTCAATATTATTTCTTTATTTTCTCAATTTAAACCTTGCTCAATTTATTTAAATATGAAGCGGTGGTACCATTAGAATCGTCTTGAAGAGACGAATCTAATGGTATTGGTCTGGTCCTCTAATTTTACAGTTTGAGGAACCCAATCTAGGGCGTCCGGAGATTGAAGCAACCTACGTGTCTTGCTTCAACAAAATGACAGTTATTTCATGCATTTCATAATGCATTTCATGCATCGCACATAACTAACCATGTATTTCTTTCAGGAAAGACAGTTATTATCAACAATTTCCAGCAGGTCCATGATCAACACTCGAAGCTAAACAGAGTAATCATCGGTGCGACAAATCCAACCTTACCCAGGTTCCTTCTCGGTTCAAATTCATTTTTACCCAAACTCCTCACGAAACAACCCTATCCAGGTTCCTTCTCACAGCCCCACTATCCAGGCTTTCATGTCGAAGTTATCCCACTATCCAGGTTCCTTCTCACAGTCCTACTATCCAGGCTTTCATATCGAAGTAACCCATTTATCCAGGTTCCTTCTTACAACCCTACCATCCAGGTTTCATATCGAAGTAACCCTACTATCCAGGTTCCTTCTCACAGCCCTACTATCTAGGCTTTCATATCGAAGTAACCCTATTATCCAGGTTCCTTCTCAAAGCCCTACTATCCAGGCTTTAATGTCGAAGTTACCCTACTATCCAGGTTCCTTCTCACGGCCCTACTATCCAGGCTTTCATACCGAAGTAACCCTACTATCCAGTTTCCTTCTCGCAACCCTACTATCCAGGCTTTCATGTCGAAGTTACCCTACTATCCCGGTTCCTTCTCACAGCCCTACTATCCAGGCTTTCATATCGAAGTAACCCTACTATCCAGGTTCCTTCTCAAGCCCTACTATCCAGGCTTTCATCTCGAAGTAACCCTACTATCCCGGTTCCTTCTCACAACCCTACTATCCAAGCTTTCATATCGAAGTAACCCTACTACCCAGGTTCCTTCTCACAGCCCTACTATCCAGGTTTTCATATCGAAGTAACCCTACTATCTTGTTTAGGGGTTTTGAATACAGGAAAAATTAGGACTTGAATCAGGTACCATGATGCTCGTGAGGATGAGACGAGTTAATTTGTACCATCACTTTTCATTTATCTTGCTCGTGTGCAATTTTTGAGATGAACAGGTTTGTACCTACAGCAAACGTCTGTAGGTAAAAGTCTTGTTTTCTAAGATGACAGAGAAAGGAAGAAGACGCTTGCATGTCAGCAAGCCATTGGAACGTTTGAATATTCGCGCCTTGGATTCAGTTTCTTTTTTCTTTTCTTATATTATGCTTTATTGTTATTATAATGATAAGTTAACAACGCATCGCAGCTGGCAAGCAAGCATTGGATTTAAGTATAAGGACCTGGGTTCGATCCCCAGGTCCCAGCGTTTTCACTTATGTTATTTTCAGTAAGCCAATCCAGTGCTTCACAATCTCAAGCGCCCACCATGCTCCATCAAAATTCATCCATCTAATCCAGTGTGTCATCAAATCCAACGCCCAGATAGCAAGGGACCACCATACACCTCAAAGTCAACATTGCATGGGATCAAGCGTGGTCAACCAGGCTTTGGAGTATTTGGGCCCAAAAATTCAAATGCAGACCCCCTTTTTGCTAACAACAACACATGCCCATTCCTCATTTTTTCTTATTATTTTATTTTTGCTTTATTATTAACTCTTTATTTATTTTATTTTAAAATAATTTTTTTTATAATCACAAAATCAAGAATTCCCAAAATTAGAATTAGGTTTTTTTTAATCAAATTTAATTTAATTTAGTTTAATTTAATTTAGGGAAATCTTAACTTGTTTCTTACAATTAAAATCAATTAGAAAAAACCAGGTTTAAATTCTTGATTTAATTATTTTCTTTTCAAACAAAAATACAAAAATAGGTTGTTTAGAATTAATTAATTTATTTTCAAAAATTAACATTAATTAGAACTTAGGATTTTCTTTTAATTCAATTATTCCATTATTTTCATAAATAACAAAACATGACAAAAAAAAACATTTTTTCTTTAATCAATCGCAAATAGGATTAGTCAAAAGGGTCAAAACCCTAATCACCTCACATTTAATTTGTCGCGCGCCTGTTAATTATTTTGCCATTATTTTGTAACTGTTCATGGTTTGTAATAGTTAACTTAGGGTTTTTATTTGCTGTTTAAATCCTCGATTTTTGGTTATGTAATTAATCCCCCTCCCCAAAGCCTTGTAATAGCTAGGTTTATTTTCTCACATTTTAATTCCCGCAAATACTTAAATGTCTAGATGTAAGCTAATAGGATTGTATGGCAAGAATGCATGAAAAATTAAAATGGTTAGAAAACTAATGTGCAAAGATTAAATAACTGAAACAAATCACTAGCACATATTCACTCTTAGAGTATACTCTCACTTCAGTTGCCTTTGGTAAACGATCATTAAGCATAGGGTGTCTTAATGGTTGCCCTCCTGTCTAAAAAGATCAAAAGACCCATTTGAATGTTGCCTCAGAAATGTTGCCTCAGAAATGTTGCCTCAGAAATGTTGCCTCGAAATGATCTTAAGACTCTAGGGTTATTACTAAGATGTCCTAGTATTGCTTTAGTGACCGTACGTCCCTTTCAAATTGACCCTTACAAACTCCAACGACGGTGCTACCTATTTCTCAATAGTGGGATAGCGCTATCTAAAGGAAACAAGAATAGAAACGATCTTTTTTAGAGTAGGTAGATGCTAGTAGGTACTTTCTCAAATCAAAAATATTCACACTTACACTTTTCAAACAAATTTTCAAAACAACTTTGTCACATCCTTGAGGACTGATACAAGAGTTATCAAGAAGTAAAACATTTTTCAAAAACAAAGCACACAAACACAAGTAATTTAAAAATGAGCAAGTACCTAAGAGCCCATGGAAAACCACGGGTAGAAAGGGTGATAACACCTTCCCTTTCTATAATCTACCCCCCCCCCCCCCCCCCCGTACTCAGAATATCTCGAAAAAGGATTTTTTTTTCTATACTTTTTTCCTTTCCGGTTGGATGAAATAAAAGTTAGTGGCGACTCTTGCTTACCGCGACATTTTGCGAATAAAAAACACAAATCAGTATTAAACAGTCGGTTCTGCCACCGTATCACACTTTGGATCTGATTACTAGCGTGTTTTGACTCTCATCCAATGGTCCACATTTTTTTAAACTTTATTTTATTTTCTGTTTTTTACACCAAACTTCAAAAAAAATCATAGAAAATTTATTTGACTCAAAAATTATGAAAATATTTTCAAATATTCTCTTTCTGATTTTTATTTTTTCATGATTTTATTTTCATATTTGATATTTTTTATAATTTTTCCTTTATTTTTATTTGTTTCTAATTATTTAAAAATGTTTTTTGATATTTTTAAATTCTAAAAAAATTTATAAAAATCATTTTCCTCATTTTTGACTTTCTGAAATTTTTCTATAATTTTATTTTGACTTCTACTATTTTTGATCTTTCTTTCACTTCTTTGAGTAATTTTAATTAGTTTAAAAAATACTTTTCTGTTTTAAAAATTACTAAAAAATTTATAAAAATATTTGAGATCATTTTTGTTTTTTCCATGGTCACTTTAAATTTTTCTTTGATACATTTAATATAGTTTGCTATTTTACCTTTTATTTTCATTTTAAAAACATTTTAAAAATCATTTTTCCTTTTTATTTTATTCATTAAATGCAATTTATTTTTTTAATATATTATGGCAATGTGATGGTTGATCATAAACTTCATTAACATTATTGGATCTTGGGTATTGAGTTTAACTCCACCAAAATGGATGGATGATTTTAATGATAGTTTGATTAAATTTTTTTGATTCAAATATTTCCCCTCCCTCTTCATCCCATCTCCTTCTCTTTTGTGCTACATGTTGTTAGAGGGTGATCTACATATCATCACTCCAAACATATGGCACATAGATTTCTATTGACCGACCTCAAAATAGGTGTGACTTCTATATAAGTCCACTTACGATTGCTTAACATAGCGCTAAATTTTGTCCTGATTTGAGAAATGATCATTCGTGGCCCAAACCTATGTTTGCAAGCCCAAGTATGTTTAATTTGAAACCTTTGATCCAATAACTTTGAGGTTCATTGTTAGGAGGCTTTGTTCTTATCAATCCTCTAATTAATCTTCATAAACTTTGGTCTAAGTGAATCATTTAAACATCGCTGATTATTTGTTGTCGCCTCGAGATTTTGAAATGAATGATATACTTGACAAAAAGAAAATGAAACTTGTTGTTGAGAGGCTTTGATTTTATCAATCTTCTAATGAGTTTTCAAATGCAAGATTCAAGATGGTCATTCAACTAACCTCTAATTTTTAACTCAATAACAATTGAATTTTATTTTTATGCTTTTACTTTAAGCACCATTGATTTTAGCATTTAAATTTCATGCTATTTTTCTTCTTTGCTCACTTGAGCATTTATCTTTATGTCATTTTTATTTTGCTCACTTGAGCTTTTCATTTTCTTTTCGAAGATACCTAATAACCAACTTGAATAATAAAAAAATTTAAGGTTACTCGGACTATTTGGTTACTATCCTTGGAATTTGGGAGTTATGGACTTCTTGGACTTAGGAATAGTGACATTGACCTACCTTGAGACCTTATGACTTCTATTGTAATTTTCTCTGGAGTTCTTGGGGTTTATTCCAAGACATTGGGTTGTTTGTTTTCTTTGTGTGCAGGTTATTCTAATTATGTGCTTTGTCTGTGATTGGGAATTCATATGTATACAACCGTTACTTTTCCTAATTTTTGTGAAGACTTGATGCATTTGAAGTTTGGTATTCTTAAGAGGTTTAGTATCTTTTCTTGCTTGGTTTCAATCCAAAGGATGGGAATTCTACATTGACTCATTATGTCAAGTGTTGGCTTCTTATTTGTTAGACGATTCTTTTCCCTAGCTCTTACCTTGTACTTTAGGATATTCCCTTCATCTCCTCCCACCTTCTTTAATTTCAAAAATCTTCTCCCTCATTTTCAAAACTATTCTTGTTTTCTAAACTTGAACCGCTTTCACAAATAACTTGGACTTACGTCCATGCATTTTCAAAATATTTTCTTAATCAAATTTTAACCAACTTAATCATACTTTGGCATTTTTGTGAGAAGACTAAAAGTCAATCAATCTCATTCAAACCATTTTTACACTTTGGCTTTTTACTTTAAAACTTTTTCTAAAAAGATTAGACTCTTGTCAATCCTTGTAGTGATGCAAACTATTATACTTCTAAGATATGTAGTGAAGCGAGATATTTTCCACTTGGGACTACCATAGATGTTTAGGGTTCTAATACCTTCCCTTTTCATAACCAACCCCTGTACCTAGATTCTCTCTCCCTCTTTTTTGGGTTATTCGCTCTTTTCCCATTCCTTTGGAAACAATAAAGTGCGGTGAAGATTTTTATTTGATATGTACAAGTCAAGTTAATCCAATGGCTTAGTCTCAACATTTCTACCGCTACAATACGGATAGCAAGAGTCGCCACCGACTTTTCTTTTATCCTATAAGGAAAGGGTGAAAAGAATAGGAAAGACCTTGATTGATTTTGAGTTCGGGGGGTAGGTTATGAAAATGGAAGGTGTTAGCATCCTTTTCATCCTTAGTTATCTACGGGATCTTAATCTCTTAGCTCGCTTTTTGAAAATTGCTTTGTGTCGTGTATTTTAAAATATTCTAAAAAGTTGCCAATGTAAGGAGAAACTTTGTAATGATTCTCATATCTGTCCTCGAGAATGCGTATAAAGTGTTTTTAAAATATTTAGAAAGTGTTTGTGTGAAATGTTTTATTTTAAAGAGCTTTTTGAGCAAGCGATTAGGAGTTCTATCCTACTCAAGGTCGTTCTTGTATATTTCCTCCTCTTTTAGATAGTGTTATCCGTACCATTAGTTAGTAGGAGGCCTTACCATTGGATTGAAGGGACAGGCGGGGGTCATTGTACATTCATCGAAGGCTATTGGTAAGGATGCTTTAGTAATTTTTGTAAGGGACTAGATCATTTACCGAAAGGCAATGTCGAAGGGTCATCGAGGGACTATGATCTTTGAATCGAGGGACTTTGCTAAAGCGTCCCCACGTTCGAGGGACATGACTGTTTATTTTCCGAAGGCAACAAGGGAGGTTGCCTTAGAGGTGCGCAGGTGCAAGTATTTTGTATTCAGTTATTTTGTCTTGAATTAGGGTTTTTCTAACGGTTCGTTTTAGTCTTTTCATGCAAACCCAAATTACTAAGCGGTAGCATAAAATATAGTAAAGTGCGGAAAGTAAAGGCTGAAACGTAAACCCTAAACTACAACGCTTTGGGACAGTTACATAAAAAGATGTAAGAAAGTAAAGTGAGGAATTTAAATCCAGACTATTACATCCCATAAGCAGTTACATGATAATGAAAAAAGAGCAAAACATAAAATCTAGACTATTACACTCGCCCAACTTATACAGTCGATCTAAAAAATATAAAAGTAGGATAAAATAGAAAAGGAAAATATTTTTTAGTGATTTTTTTATGAATAATATGGTTTGTGGTTAATTAATTAAAACCTATTAAATCTAATTAATTTTAATTAAGGAAAAAAATCATTAATTAATTAAATTATTAAATGGTTAATTGAAAACTAAACCCTAATTAATTTTAATTAATGAATAAACCTAGAACTAATTATGTATTTTAATTAAATAAAGCAAATAATAAAATAATAAAAATAAGAAAAGAAAATATAAAAACAAGCACACTGGGTCTGGGTTAGCAAAATGGGGGTTGTAAATAGCAATGGAGGTCCAGGCCCACTAGTGCCAGCGCTGGATCTAATGTGGTCACTCCATGTGGTTTACCATGTGCTTGCGCATCTGGGATGTTAATATCGTTTGATGATGATCATGCGGCTGTAGGGAAAGGGTGCATGGTTGATGCTATGAAGAGCGCTGCATGTGATCTAAAAAAATCAGAAAATATGTGAAAATACCAAAACCAGGGATCGAACCCACGCCTTATTGTACAAATACCTTAACACGCGCTCTCTTGCCATTGGGGTGGTTTTATATTCAGTTATATTGATGAAACAAAACAAATATAAAATAACAACATTGCATGGATCGGAGAGGCGCCGGAGCCCTAGCTCTGATCGTCTTCTCCGATGAGTATGTTTTTCAACCCTACAAAATAACAAACATTATAAATTCCCAGGGACCCTACCCCCTTAAATCAAACCTTGTGAATTCAATAAAAGTGTTGTTTTTGGCCAAATTGCACGAGGTTGTGAGATACAACTAAAATATCATGGATCGAACCAAACATGGTAATTCATGGTTCTGATAGCATGGGACTCCTGCGATGATCCAATCCTGCACTAATGCATCTCAGAAACACATTAATATCATTAGTATACCTTAAAATAATATGAAAACTAAAATATGAATTTTCAAAAAATAATGAGATCAGAGATGTACGCGTGTAGGCTTTGTATGCTCAGGATCATCAAGTTTGATCCATTCTTACACTATACCTCTTCAGAGACCGATTAGGAGGGCTGGAAGGCTTTGAAGGTGGCTGCAACTAGGGTTTTCAACTTGCCCTAGTTTTTGATATTTTTAAGATTTGTTTGGGATGGCTTCTTGCAAGGATTTTTTTTTTGTGTGGCTTTTGTCTGAAAAATATGGAATATATAAGAATGAAATTAGGTCAACAAAAGAATGGGTTTGGACCTTTGTAAGAAGCCTTGTTTTATTTCTTTTATTTTGAATTTTAAATAAATAAAATAAAAAAGTAAATAGAATAAAAACCCAAGGAGTGTATGAGTAAGCTTTGAGGTTCATCTTAAGGTATAAAACACAAACGGGCTCTGAATCACAAGCCCAATAGCCTAAAATTCCAAGTTTCGTCACTTTTGGTTTCACGCATTTGCTCAAAATTTCCCAACTTGCATCAGTTATAACTCTCCCAATTTTCATCATTTGAGGATAATCTTTGACTTTTTGGAAAGCTCAAGATGCCCTCTACAATCTCTATGTTTATCATTTTTTTATTTTAAGAACTTATCTTGATCTAATTTTCCTTGACAAAATGTGTCTTTTTGTTGACTGTTGAAATGACCTATAACGTATTGGCCCATATCTCTCAAATGAAGCATTTTTTGGACTTGATCTTAGAGAGGAAAATTTGTATAGAATTGAATTTCCTTCAAAATGATATTTGGTTGAGGCAAATCTGATGAAGCACGTGAAAGTTGTGCTTGGTCAAAGTTCAGTTGACTTCTCCTTAATAAAACCCTAATTTGGCAACTTTAGACTTTTGATGATTTGAGAGTTTTCTTGCTGAGTGATGATCAAACCTTAATCAAATGATGAATATGACTTCAAAATATTGATGTTGACCAAAAATCTTGAAGTTTGACTATATGTTGGCTATAGTTGACTTTTTATCTAATACAATTGATTTTTAGTCATCTGAGCAGTTGACTGAACAAACTTGTGATGAAAGGCTTGAAATCTGGTAAGAGCATTCCTTGAGACATATAAGAAACCATGAAATCCACTTGAGGAATTAGAAACCTCGTCTTCCTGGAGAAAAGTGAAATCCTAGGTGTAGGTCAATTGTTTAGGAGGAGAATTTGTCTGATCAATTATTGAGCACCCTTGAGAAAATGAAAACCCTTGAAGCATGAGAAGATATCTTGAAAGAAAAATATGAGGGAAAAATTTGGGTTACAACAGAGTCATAATTCCAATCAAAATTCAATGTGTCGTGAATTTTTGGTTCAATGTGATTCAAATCAGAAAGTCTTGTGCTTCAAATCAAAGTGTTGTGATTCGAACCATGAAGTTTGTGATTTGAATTGTGAAAATAAATAGTTTCATGAGCTTTGTATATGCCTAATTCGAGTCAAGTGAATAGTGTGATTTAAATCACACTATCATAATCTCTTTTTTTCTTTGTTGCAAAATTTCAAGTAATATTTGAGATTCTAATATTGTCATGACTTGAACAATTTTTAAATATAGATTTTGACTTAAAACTCAATGGGTTGACTTGAAACATATTATTTAAACTATAACCAAAAACTTTGATTCATGCATGCTTAAAACATATTTAAAAATCAACCCAGAAATGCACAACCGGTGAGGGGACTTAATAGCTAAATAAACAAAACCAAAAGCTTAAAAGACAATCAATTAAACTTTTAACCCATGAGGCTTAGATATGCAACATGAAACTTTAGTCTTCCCCTTTTTTATGCTTAGCAAGCTTGCAATTGGAATTGAGTTAACTTTAAGCATAAGCAAAGCGTGATCAATGTTTTTCTCCATTTTATTGTGCCCTCTTAAACATTGCACAAAATCATGAACAAAGTAAAATACATAAATCAAATATAAACTCACGTTACAACCTCTCTCCCTTTGACAAGATAAAAAATAGATAGATGCTAATGATCCTAAATGAAAAATAACCAACAATACAAATAATAATTTAGAGAAATAAATTAGATATTGTAAGGACGAAGTGCGCCTAAGAGGGGGGTGAATTAGGTACTTTAAAAATTCTGGTTTTTAGTGATGATGGTTCTTATTTTTCTGGTTATAAGTGAGTTTAGGAAAGCTTAAAAATGAAGAAAAATAAAGAGACACGGGAGATATATCCTGGTTCCCCTTACAGTCCGAGAGTACTCCAGTCCCCTTTCAACATTAAAGAGATTTCCTTTATTGTGGAAAACTTAAACAAGAACTACCAACCAAACCAAGAACAATCCTCTTGGAATAATAACAATCCTCTTGGATTTTCACTAAGTTACCTATGAGAACAATCCTCTCAATGTAACTACACTTGTATCCAACAATTTGGAAAGACAAGATTTCAACAAAAACACTTAAACTTAATTCCAACAATCCTGGAAAATAAGTAAGTAAATATCAATTTGTGAGTTTGAGTGAGTAGAGTAATATTGATCACTTAGAGTGATTTGACAATGTATAATCTTCTTCTTCTTCAAATAATATTGTACAAAGACTCAAGATATATTTGCTCAAAGTTTTCTGTTTGTTAATGTATGAAAATATGCATAAAACTTATGCATTAAAATGAATAATGCTTGAGTTTGTATTTTGAAAGTTCAGGAAATATATTTTTGGAAGAAGGTATTAGATCTGGATTTGAAATTGAATATTTATATGTTCATAACACCCTTTTGAAACATCATGAAGATCTGAAAATGTATCATGAACAAATGCCAAGTTTGAGTGAAAAGATGTAATGAAAAGGCATGATGAAAAGGCATGAACAAAGTTGTTACTTTTCAAATTCGTGCAGTATGGAATCGATTGCACCCTTGGTGTAAATCGATTGCACAAGGTTTTTAACAACTATTTTTTCAAAATATTTAAGAGTGAAATCGATTGCACTAACAATGTAATCGATTGCATGCAAAGTCAGTAGCAAAAAGTAAGTAGTGCAATCGATTGCACTAACAGTTTAATCGATTGCACTGAGAAACAGTAGCAAACGTTTTGAAAATTTAAGTATGCAATTGATTGCATAGGTAATGTAAATCGATTGCACATAGAAATAGAAGAAAAAGATCTGAAATTTTGAAGTGTGCAATCGATTGCACTAAGATGTAAATCGATTGCATGCAGAAGAAAAATGAAATTTTATCTTTGAAAAGCTTGAGTAATGATTCTTAAACATTTCTTTTTCATTTTTGAGCATATATATCTTAAGATCAAAGTAGATAATATTATTATACCTTTAAAGTTGTTGAGAGCTTTGAATGAAGATATTATCCTTAGATGCTTGGATGCTTGATCATAAATCTTTACCTTCTTTGTTAGCCATGGTTTGTCTTCATCAAAACAAAAGCTTATTTGTGAAGCTTAATTTTACAGATATAAGCTAAGAAGAATGTACAATACAAAAGGATACATAACAGATATACGAAGATAGACATGCCATGCAGTAATATGCACAAATAGACATGAGATTACACAGCAACACAACTACATGATCAAAACATATATGAATAGAAGATTAAATAATTTATGAACAAAATAAAATAATGCTCAAATGCAAATAATTAAAATGATTTAATTAAATAAGGAATGTAAGATGTAAGCAAATAGACACGTAGAACAAAATATAGGGAAATTTCCTTGTAACTTGGTACAAGGAAATTTTAGTTTACAACATAATAAAAATAGAAAATTAAAGAGTTGGAAAAATCTTTGGAAATAAAGAGTTGGAAAACAAAACCTTAGATAGCATTTTTTCTTAATATTAAGATAAGATGTAGTTTGTATAAAAAGTTTAGTATACATATTAACCATTATACGTAGCTTGTAGTCTCGGTGCCCTGGATCCAAACGATTGGGTTATGCTTCATTGTTTTTTGGGTGAATAAATATAATGCTTTTCTTATAAAAAATAGAAAATTAAATGAAATGAAATAGGATTCTAATTTATTTAAAACACGAAGAATCCAAGATTCCCATTTCTCCACATATTTTGTGAAAAGGTTTAGTGGATAACGTTTTTTTTTTAAAATATCATCCAATTGATTTTTCGTATCCACATATTAAAAAATAACATCACCCTTTTCAACATGATCCCTAAAGAAATGGTGGTGGATTCTATATATTTAGTACGTGAATGAAGCATAAGATTCATAGTAAGACTTATTACGCTAGTGTTATCTCATTTGATAGGAACATAACTGAGTTTTAAATTATAATCCAATCATTGTTTCTTTAGCCATAAGACGTGATCAAAATAGTTATCGAGGAGTATATATTAAGCCTTCATGGCAGAAAAAGCAATGTTATGTTGCTTCTTATTGTGCCAAGAGACCAAACAATTTCCAAACAAATGACAGGTACCACTAGTGCGTTTCCTATCCGACTTTACAACAAGCAAAAATAGAATCGGAAAACCTACCGAACTACATTAACTACCTTTTGGAAACCAAATACTGTGATAAGAGCTTCTATTAAGATACCTCAAAAACAAATTTACAATCTTAAAATGGTATTCCCTAGGTGACACCTGAAGTCGAGCACACATGCACATACTAAACATGGTATCTGATATACTTACGGTTAAATAGAGTAAAGATACCATTATACCTCTATATCTGAAAATATTTATCTCTACGCTTTGTTCATCTTTATCTATGAATACATTTGAAGCAATGGGAGTTAAGATGCTTTTCAAATCTTGCATATCAAATTTCTTTAGGAGCTCTAAGCAATATTTTTCTGACTGATGATTGTGTCAGCTTTAGTTTGCTTTATCTGCAATCCTAAAAATAGGTAAGCTCTCTCATTAGAGATATTTTAAACTCTCCTTGCATAAAACTCGTAAAATTCCTTGCAAAGAGAATCATCAGTGGATCCAAATATAATATCACCAACATAAATTTGAACTAAAAGAATATGATTTTCTTTAAGTCAAATAAACAAAGGTTTATCTACTTTACTATGATTAAATCCTTGTTTTATAAAAAATCCACTAAGGCGCTCATACCAAATTCTAGGAGCTTATTTAGGACTATAGATGGCTTGTTTAAGTTTAAAAACATAATTAGAATTTCCATGGTCCTCAAAACTAGAAGGGTGTGATTCATAGACTTCTTCGTTAATAAATCCGTTAAGAGAATCCAATTTAACATTTATCTGATACAACTTAAAATCTAATCTGCTGGAAAACGGAAAAAGGAGACATATCACTTCAAATTTGTTTGCGCAAATAATATTACTCAAGACATTGACAAAAAGCTAGATATAAACACTTTGAGATTTGTACATTTGTTTATTAAGTTGTGGGAGTAAAGAGATATGGTTATATTCTAAGCTTTGAACTTCTTTTTCAATCACATCCTTTTAAAAAAATAAGATTCCTCTTGTGATGTTCCTATTTAGTGAAATTGTGAATTAATCCTAACATGCACTGATTATTCTTCAAAGAACCAAAACATGTAAAATAAAGGAAGAATTTTCATGTGTCATAAGAAAGTAGTAATGATATTTTCCATCTCTAGAAAGTATATATTCTCACATATATTTTAATGTACATCTCTATAAAGTTCAATGAACTGAACTATGTTGATTGCTCTGAAAAGATTCAGTTCCAACTAAGTGTTATGGACTTGGACATGGCATTTATAATAGATGAGAAGCCCGCATCTATTATGGAGGAACGCACAGAAAAAGTCTCTTTTTGAGGCTTGGGAAAAGTCCAACAGGTTATCTTTGAACTTGATGAGAATGATGATGGCTGAAAATGGTAAGCCCTGTATACCCAACACTAAAAACCCAAGGTAATTTATGAAAAATATGAAAGAGTATTCAAATTATGAAATTACTGACAAAGTTATTATGGGGAATTTGATGAGTTATTTGATGACTAAAATTTTTGAATGGTCTCAACCCATTCACGATCATGTAACTCAAATAATTTGGAGGCAAAGTTAAAGTCCTTAGGTATGGATGTGAATGAATATTTTCTTGTAAAATTTATCATTAACTCGCTTCCTCTTGAGTTTGGACAGTTCTAGGTGAATTAGAACACCATCAAAGAAAATGGAACTTTCAAGAAATTAAGGCCTTGTTGGTTCAAGAAGAAAGGAGTCTAAACAAGATGAAAGATCATTATATTCATCTCATGACTCATGATGAAGCCAGTTGCAGTAAGGTGAAGCCCTACATGAAGGACAAGGAGAAGGGAAAAAGCTCTTTTAAAGGTTAATGAGGGCGGAGTCCAAAAGGAAAAAAAGTTTTATTTCTGTAAGAAGAAAGGGAAATTCAAAAAGTATTTTCCTAAAAGGAAGATGTGGCTCAAAAAGAAAGGTATGTTTTATGTTTTCATCAATTTCGAATCAAATCTTATTGAAGTACCAAATAATACTTGGTGGCTTGATTCAGGTGCAACTACTCTTGTGTCACATATTATGCAGGGATTCCTTTCTATAGAAACCATAAAAGGAAGTGAAAAGTTTCTTTTTATGGGAAACATAATGAAGGCACGAATAGAGGGATTTGGGGCATATATATTGGTCTTGGATATTGGATATCATATAGATCTGAATAGTTGTCTTTATGTACCTGGATGTGCTAGGAATTTAGTTTCTAATGCAAAGTTGGATGAATGGAATTTTGATTTTAAAATTGGAAATGGTGTATTTACTTTGTTTAAAGATTCATACTATTATGGTTATGGTATTTTAGTTAATGGTTTATATCATTTTAATCTTGATGTTAATTTAAAGAATCTCTGTTTAATATTGAACATGTTGTTGGTAGTAAGCGAAGTACGAATAATGAGAGTTCTGCTTATTTGTGGAATCAAAGTTTAGATCGCATATCTAAAGAAAGAGTAATGAGGTTAATGAAATGTGAAATATAACCTCAATTGGATTTTGTTGACTGGAATATATGTTTGGATTGCATTAAAGGAAAACACCCCAAACAAATATCTAAGAATTCATCTACGAGAAGTAGTGAACTCCTTGAATTGATAATCACTGGTATTTTTGGTCCCTTTAACGTCCTTTCTTAGGGAGGATAAACGTATTTTATCACTTTTATTGATGACTTCTCATATTATTTTTAGTTATATTTATTGCATGAAATTTTTCAATCAATGGACATGCTAAAAGTATTCATGGATGAGGTGGAAAGGCAATTAGATAAAAAGTGAAGATAATGAGGTTTGATCGATGTGGTGAATATTATGGAAAATATAATGAGAAAGGACAATGTCCAGGTCCATTTGAAAAGTTTCTTGAAAGTCATGGAATATGTGCAAAATGTATTATGCCTGGCACACAACAACAAAACAATGTAGCTGAGAGGCGAAATCATACTCTCATGAATATGGTTAGTTCAATGTTAAATTATAGTAATGTACCATTATAATTGTGTACCTTCTGTGATACGGTGGGAGAACTGACTTGAGTGTTTTGCGTTTTATCGCAAATGTTGCGGTTTAGCAAGAGTCACCACCGACTTTTCTTTTATCCAAAAGGAAAGGTGAAAAAGCACAGGAAAGACCTTTGAGATTGTTTCTTGAGTTCGAGGGGTAGATTATGAAAAGGGAAGGTGTTAGCACCCTTTTCATCCATGGTTTTCCATCGGCTCTTAGTTACTTGCTAGATCACTTACTTTTGTTTTGAAATTGTGCTTTGTGTGGTTTTGAAAGTATTTTGTAAAAGAGGCCATTGTTTAGGCGATCTTTGTAATGATTCTCGTTCGTAAGAATGTATACAAAGATGTTTGTCTTTTTGAAAATGTTTTGAATGTTTGTAAGATGTTTGGAAATGTGTGTGTTTGTTTTAAAAATAGCAAGGGTAGTTGTTTTGAAATGGATCAAGTAACTAGAAGTAACCTACCTACTCAAATGTCTTTCTTGTTCATTTTCTTTTCCTTTGACATTGTTGTCTTACCATTGATTTGGTAAGCAACCCTATCTTTGGATGTAAACGGGACGAGCGTGGGTCATCGTATAACCATGATTAGCAATGTTACAAAGTATCTTAGGATTTTGAAGGACCAAGATCATTTTGTAAGACAACTTTGAATAGCGCCATCGAGGGACTATGATCTTATACTTGTTGGTTTTGCCAAGATACTCCGCATGCGTAATATGGCCATTTTTTGTGTAAGGCAACCAAGTGGAGTAACCCTAAGGGTGCTTGTGTGCAAGTGTGTTATTTTCATGCTTGATTTTGTCTTGGATTAAGGTTTTCTATTTGATTGTTTTTATCTTGCCATTCAAACCCTAATTACTAGCATGGTATATAAAAGTGGTAAATTGCGTGATTTAAAGATTACTACACTATTACAACATTTTATGGGAGGGGGGAATACAAATTATGAATGGGAATTTGCAATAATGTAAATCTAATTAAGCTATTACAACCAAATCGAATTTGCATAAGTATTTGAATAAACAATATACAATATAATTTAAATATGCAATGTTATGTATATGCAAGAAAAAGAAATTTGCTTTGTTTTTCATATGCAAATGAGTTTTGACCTAATCCTAATGATTTAAGAAATGGAAATTATTTTTATAAATTGGTTAACCCTAATTTCTAATTTGTAAAAGAAGATAAAGTTCTTTAAGTATTATTTTTTGTATATTTTTTTGTCTTAAAATAATAGATAATATTTTGTGAAATATTTAGTCTTTTTATATGTCAAAATAAATATTTACAAATATGAAGGAAAAGGAATAAAATATATCTAAGTCTATTTTATTTTAAAAGTTTGTTTAAGAAAAATAGTTAGTATATAATTTAATAAAACATATTTTTTATGTGAAAATAAAATAAAATAAATCAAAATGCAATATTTATCATGTTTTATATTTTTTATGATTTTTTATGTTAAAGAAAATATATTTAATAAAATGAAAATGAAAATAAAAATAAATAATAAAAAAATTGGGCCAGGGGTGCTGTAAGGAGAAAGGGAGGTAAGTGCTAGGAAAAAAAATGAGAGGCCCAAAGGAACAAAACCCAGCGCTGTAAAAAATGACAAAAATGAAGCTGAAAAAGTATGAAAAATGCAAAAGGTAGCGCCAAGGTTCGAGCCCATGACCTATGCATTTTCAGAGCGCTACCTTGCCACTGGGGTGGCTGTACATCCGTTAGTTTATATGAAACTAAAAATAGATAACACAAAACGCCTCATTTCCCTGTACTTCATCTTCTTCCTCAAGCTAGCCAGAACCTATGTATCTTTCTCATTTCTCCATAAAAATGGAAACCTCAAACATGAAAATGGTAGTACTTTTTCCCACAATTTCAACCATGTAACTCATGTAAACTAACAATCAAAGATCAAAGCGAATTTTAATGGCCCTAATTTCAAACCTAATTTTTACAGAAATTTGAACTCTAAAATTCTCTATACATAATGAACAGAAATGAAATCTATGCACATGGTTGGCTTTAGCACAATAATATTTACATTTTTCCTTTACAAATCGAGACCAATGGATGTCTGTATGAAGGGATAAAAGTTAGAGTTTTTACCTTCTTCAGCTGAGATCGTGAATGGAGTTTGAGTGAGTTTTATGAAAGCCTGAAGATCCCTTTAGTTTGCCTGAACCTCCCTGAGTGTGTTCCAATCCTTGCCTTTCTTTGAAAGTGCCTGAATCTCTCTATCCAAGTCAACCTGCAAGCTTGAAAAACAAAAATGGAAGATGGAGAAGGAGGAGTTACAGTGAAGGGGTGATGTTTTGGAACACTTAGATATGAGGTAGGTTAAGTGTTTGAGTGATTAGAACTTGAAACGCACGAGTAGATTTTTAGATTGCTATGCTTGGTCTCAAACTGCAAGTTATGACAGGTTTTTGGTGATAGGGAGTTTTTAGAGAGTTTCTGGCCTTGAGAAATCGTGTCCTTTGTTCTAATGTGTTTGTGCATAAGTATAAGGAAAGTTTCAAATCAATTCCTCAACAGTTTTTTTAGTTATAGGCTTTTTGCTCTATTGCTTGCCTTTTAAGAAAAGTGAAGAGACCACTCTCTACATGCTTGTACAGACCTGCTTGGAGTTGTTACAAGTCCTAGACAACTTACTTTTGGTTTATAGGACTTGTGTGTGCAGAAAAACAGATGCAAGGCTCAAGGAGTGAAAAGTTGCAAAAGTTATGCTTTTCTAAAATGGCAATGGCAACTTTGTGCCATTTATGGAATTAAAGCTTGGACAAAGACTCTTTTGCTTAGATTAAGGATTTATCATTTGTGTAAGCATTAAATTATAAAGTTAGAAACAAGTTTGAGACCTGTAAAGTAAGGATTAGGCAGTATAGGTTCAGATTTGAATTTTGTTCTTCATGGAATGGCTTGAAATCAAAGTGAGAAATTGCAAATTTCATCTCTTCGATTCTCCTTACTCAAAAATGATCTCAAGGAGTTCTTGGACATTTTGGAAAGCTTGCAATGTGATCTATAACTCATCATTGAAATTCATTTCAAGATTACTCTTGGAACTAGGTGAAAAAGTGCCATGAAGTTAGGTCAAAAACCTTCCTAAATTAGGCCAAAATTTCACAAAGTTATTTTAGTTCATGAGCATGTATTCACAAAATTATATCTTGAGATACAAGAATCTTTAGGTAAAAATGTGTGAAGAAAAGTGGTAGATTTCATGGATATCTATAACTTTCATGTTGGGAACTTTCTTTGAATCATCTTGTATCATGGTGAAAAATTGGCTTAAAGATGAGGAAAAAAAAAGATATTTTCTATACTTAGAAAAATTTCTAAGTTAAGAAAATTTCAAATTTCAAAACCAAATCCTCAATATTTGATTACTTGATGAACAAGTTTCACATTTTGACATGTTTTTATGAATTGTGATCCTTAGCATTTGATTTTGACCAAAAAGTCAAAGTTTGACTTTTCAGTATACAGTTGACTTTTGATCAGTAGACTGCAAATTTCATCTGTCAATCCAATGGATTTGCAATGTTTTAAACCATGCCATTAGGTCATGATGATGAAATTGAGCCCTTGGAATCATGCTTCAAACCAATTGGTCATTTTCTAGGTCAAAAATCAGAAATTGCCCTTTCTCAGTCAAAACCCTAATTTTGACCATTTGCCCTTTTGATGATTTAATCAAATTTCTTGAGGAATTATGGTCCAAACTTAATCAAATGATACATATGAGTCTAAAATTTTTATGTGGATAAAAAATTATGAAGTTTGATTGTAAATTGGCCATGGTTGACTTTGTTTCTAATACAGTTGATTTTTAGGTCAACTGTCCAATTGATTGATCAAAAATGGGATTCAAGGCTTGAAACTTGACATGAGTAATCTTAGGGGTCCATGATACTTGAAATTCAAATGAAACATTGATAGTCCAAAAATCTTTGTTCAATTCCAAACCCTAGTTTTGGGTCATCAGTGCAAGATGAGATGTCTTGAGTTGACCAAACCCTAATCCAGTCTTGAGTCAAAGAGATCTTGTGAGAAAAGTCTTGATAAATGAGAGGGCAAATTTTAGGGTACAACAGCTGCCCCTGTTCAATCTTCTTAAACCTGAAGAGTTAGATTGGCGAGTTTTTCCATTCGTGACTCGAAGGTGAAAGATGATTGGACACTAGAGTGCCTAGAAATTTTCACTCGACGGTGTGTAGTTGAAGGAATGGGCTTAAATATTCCATTTAGAGAGGTGATAGAGTCTTGTTGGAGATGGGCTTGTAGATGTCATCCAAGAATGTTTGTTGAATTGTAAGTTGTAAACTGGAAGAATAAGTATCAGAATGGTGTCCGTGTATGGAGTGTATCTGTACTGTATCTAAAATTTGAATCTGAATGAGTATCAGAATGGCATCCATGTCTGGAGCATATCTGTACTGTATCTGAAAGGTTGCATCTGAATGAGTATCGGAATGGCATCCGTGTCTGGAGCGTATATGTAATGTATCTGAAAGTTGAATCTGAATGAGTATCAGAATGGCATCCGTGTCTGGAGCGTATCCGAACTGTATCTGAAAGTTGAATCTGAATGAGTATCAGAATGGCATCCGTGTCTGGAGCGTATCTGAATTGTATCTGAAAGTTGAATCTGAATGAGTATCAGAATGGCATCCGTGTCTGGAGCGTATTTGAACTGTATCATGATTGCATATTGTTAATGATAGCTTGTTAATCTTATCCTGAAAAGGGTAAAATGTTAGCTGAAATACAAAGTTATGTTTGCATGAAATGTATGACGCAATGTATTTGCTTCATTAATCTTTATGATATATAGATGCAATGTATGCGCATGTGAACTGATTTGTTATATTGTTGTCCGTTTGAGGAAAACAAATTCTTGAATGCTGCTGAGGATATGTTGAATTTTTATGTCTTGAGGTTGAAATACTGATGAACTCTTGTTGAGAGAAGTAAATTTTGTTGTGAGGGCAGTTCCATGTACTGCTTGTAAGATCTGCTTGGGGAATCCTGAGAAATTTGACGATTTCTACTGGGGATTAAAAACTTGAAGTTTTGTTCCGCTGGGGATTTAAATTATGTACTGTAGGGGATTACTTATGGAATAGCCTAGAGACATTTTCCTTTTCTTTCAACCCATTAGTAATTGTCTCTCCCATTTGTTTTATTTGTTCACAGTAATTATGTTCAAATGCATATGTTCATCAGTGAATCATTGGACGTTTTTTGTAAACAAAACACGAGTGTAAAGAAAAAAGACAAATAGTTTTTTCACTTTCAAAGGGGTATCTTTGTATTGATTTTGAATAAATATTTTGTACAGAGGGGACAAACATTCTAGTAAGAGAATGCTGTCGTAAAACAAGAAACATTTATACAGAGAAGGATAGCTACGCGTAATAATCCCATGGGGTTCCCATTCTGCTATAGCCTTCGCATTCTCCGAGTATCTTGTCTATTTGCCTTGTCCGAAGATGATTGAATTGATCAGAAACTCTGAGTTTGTCAGTGGAAGCCAAAGGTTGTCCATCAAGTGATCCGACGGCACATAGTCATACGCTTTAATTCCCTAACTTTTTCCTGGACCGCCCTTTCGGGTTTTCAGTCCACCGGGAAACCCTTTTTTGCCCAAGTCGCCCTTTCGGGTTTTCAACTTGCCGAGTGTACAGATTTTTTTTATTTTATCCCTAATTTTTGCCCGAAGCTTTTGGTTCGTCGGGATGCCCCTTGTTTTGCCTAGGTGTGTCAACCTAGCGGGTCTCTTATGCGTAGTATCTTTTGATTATGTCTGTGTTCGCAGGGTGTGGCAGGTCGTCATCCATGGTGGTCAAGATCATTGCCCCACCGGAGAATATGTTCTTGATTACAAATGGTCCTTCATAGGTAGGAGTCCATTTGCCCCTGGGATCACTTTGTGGCAAAATGATACGTTTGATCACTAGATCCCCAACTTGATATACTTGGCGTCTGACTTTCTTGTTGAAAGCCTTGATCGTCCATTTTTGATACATCTGGCCATGGCAAACAGCAGTAAGTCTCTTTTCATCAATTAAGTTCAGTTGATCAAGTCGAGTCTGGATCCAATCGTTTTCATTCAATCATGCATCCTTCATAATTCTCAGAGAGGGGATCTGAACCTCAATAGGCAAGACATCCTCCATGCCGTAAACCAAAGAATAGGGTGTTTCCCTGGTTGATGTGCGAGTCGTGGTACGATAACAGTGGAGAGCGAATGGTAGCATCTCATGCCAGTCTTTGTATGTGACTGTCATTTTCTATATGATATTCTTAATGTTTTTATTTGCAGCTTCGACAGCACCATTCATCTTTGGCCGATAGGGAGAAGAATTGTGATGCTGAATCTTGAATTGCTTGCACAAGGCGGTGATCATTGTGTTATTGAGATTTGTACCATTGTCAGTGATGATCCTTTCCGGGATACCATACCAGCAAATAAGGTTTTGCTTGATGAAGCGGGCAACAACATTCTTGGTAACGGAAGCGAAGGAAGCTGCTTCAACCCACTTGGTAAAATAGTCAATGGCCACTAGGATGAAGTGGTGTCTATTGGAGGCTGTCGTCTTGATCTCTCCAATCATATAATTCCCCACATAGCAAAGGGCCAAGGAGCCGTCAAGACATTCAGAGGAACCGGAGGTACGTGCACCTTGTCATCATAAATTTGGCATTTATGACAGGTTCGAGAATGTTGATAGCAATCTGCTTCCATGGTAGACCAATAATAGCCTTCCCATAGGATTTTCTTTGCCATCGTATGCCCACTGGAATGGGTGCCAAAAGTACCTTCATGTAATTCAGCCATGATCTTTTCAGCTTCAACCTTATCCACACACCGAAGCAAAATGGAGTCATGATTGCGTTTGTACGGGATGCCATTACTAAGGAAGAATTTAGCAGAGAATCTCCTTAAGAACTTCTTATCATTGATTGAAGCTCCTTCTGGATATTCTTGAGCCTCGAGATACCTATTGACCTCATGAAACCAAGGCTGGTCCACTACCTCTTCAGTATTAATCTCGTGACAATGCGTTGGTTCATCCATTCGTTCGATGGTGATTTGGGGAGCCTCGTTATCCCAATTAATTTTAAACATATATGACATTTTGGCTAGAGCGTCTGCTAGCTGATTTTCTTCTCACGGGAAATGCTCGAAGGTAATCTTCTCAAAATATGGTAGGAATGTCAAAACATGTTCTTTGTAAGGGATAATATTTGGGTGCTTAGTGTCCCATTCCCCTTTAATCTGACTGATGACCAAAGCTGAATCTCCACGCTTCATCAAAGAACAGGGTCCATCGGGATCCTTGTTCAGGTCCGTCATATGGTCTGATTTCTTCACAATTGTTTAATGTCATGATGTCTTCATCCGGGAATTCAAACTTCATGGGCTGATAGTCTCCTACAGCTTGGTGAGCAAGGTGATCAGCCAATACACTGCCCTTTATAGATTTTTAGGTAGTATATTATATGTCGTACTCCGTTAGGATAATCTGCCATCTCGCTATTCTCCCAGAAAGAGCAGGTTTTTTGAAGATGTACTTTATCGGATCCATTTTAGATATCAACAAGGTAGTATGAGTCAGCATATACTGTCTTAGCCGGCGAGAAGCCCATGCTAGAGCACAGTAAGTTTTCTCGAGCAGTAAATATCTAGTTTCACAGTAGGTAAACCTTTTGCTCAAGTAATAAATAGTGTGATCTTTTCGGCCAGACTCGTCATGCTTCCCCAATACACACCCCATAGAGTTTTCTAAAACGGTCAGATACATGATTAGTGGTCTTCCCTCGACTGGTGGCATCAACACAGGAGGCTCTTGTAAGTACTCTTTGATTTTGTCAAAAGAAACTTGGCATTCATCATTCCATTTGACTACTTGATCCTTCTTCAATAGTTTAAAGATTAGCTCACAAGTAGCTGTTAGGTGAGAAATGAATCTGGAAATATAGTTCAAACGTCCCAAGAATCCTCTGACTTCCTTCTCAGTACGAGGAGCAGGCATCTCTTGTATTGCTTTAACTTTGGCGGGGTCGACCTCAATACCTTTGTTACTGACGACAAAGCCTAGGAGTTTACCGGACCGTACTCCAAATGTGCACTTGTTTGGATTCAACCTTAGCTTGTACTTCTTCAGTCTCTCAAACAGCTTTTGTAAGTGATCCAAGTGCTCTTCTTCTGTTTGCGATCAGGCTATCATATCATCTACGTAGACCTCTATTTCATGATGTATCATGTCATGAAATAAAGCTACCATGGCGCGTATATAGGTTGCCCCAGCATTCTTCAATCCGAATGGCATCACCTTGTAGAAGAATGTGCCCCACTGTGTGACAAATGTTGTTTTCTCCATGTCCTCAGGTGCCATTTTGATTTGGTTGTAATCTGAGAATTCGTCCATGAAGGAAAAGACTTTGTGTTGGGCCGTATTGTCAACCAGGATATCGATGTGGGGGAGTGGAAAATCATCTTTAGGGCTTGCCCTATTCAAATCTCTATAGTCCACGCACATTCATACTTTGCCATTTTTTTAGGTACGGGAACAATGTTGGCAACCCATTGAGGGTAGGAAGTGACAGCCAAGAATCCAACATTGAATTGCTTCATGACCTCCTCCTTGATCTTTTCTGACATATCAGGTCTCATGCGGTGGACTTTTTGTTTTACTGGCGGACAATCTTCTCTTGTAGGCAGACGACGTACCACGATGTCCGTATCAAGTCCCGGCATGTCTTCATATGACCAGGCAAAGATCTCAACATAATCATGCAACAACTGAATCAGACGCTCCTTGACACTGGGTTCCAGATTGGCACCCACCTTGACTTCTTTTTTATCCTCTTCGGTACTCAGGTTGATTTTATCCACAGGTTCTTCGTGAGGCTGAATGGTTCTTTCCTCTTGTTGTAGCAGTCTGGCAAGTTCCCCTTGTACTTCACAATCTTCCTCACCTTCGTCTTCGGCTTGGTAGATTAGATCCTCAGAGTCACAAAAGGCCATATCAGTATCATTACCCATGGGATCCAGAATGGAGGGGTACCTGCATTTGTGAGTGTGGGTGTGTGTAAGGATATAGCCATCCTTAAAAATAAAATGTAAAACAAAAACAATAAGCACAAAAGTTTGTATGCGAAAAACGTCCATGATTCATTGAATGTCATATGAAGATGAAATAATAACCCTTACAAATGGACCATTGTGCCTCGGGCAAGACACAAGGTTTTAAGAGTGCGAATTGTTTTTGAATATTACAGGTCCAAACAAAATGTAAAGATAAATTACTGAGGGATGAAAGTTATTGGAACAAAGTCTCTGGCCTCCCAATTGTGGAGTCCTCCATTGATAGTCGGAAAGATCAAATCCTCTAAGCTGCAATCCTCTTCACCATTTTCTACCGCATTGACCTCTCGGTTTCTAATCTTCAAGGGTGGCCCCCCATCACGGGCACGGCGTACAACCTTCTGAGCACTTGAAATGAAACCTAAGCCAAATTTGTCAAATTTATATGGAATATCTAGAAGTTACCCCTAGATGGTGCATCCACCTTCCTCTACTACTGCTTTGGCGTCCTTCAGAGATGACATCCGGAGTGGAGGTCTTGTAATCTTGGGAATCTGGGACACAGTCTTGGTCACTACTACCTCTTGGGGGACCTCTTCGAAATGTTGAAAAGGAGTTTCAATGAAATTGCCGTCCAATTCCACATACCTGAAGGAATTGAGGTGGCTAATCATATATTCTTCCTCTCCGTGAACAGTGATAATCTTTTCTTGGACCGGATATTTCAGCATCTGGTGCAATGTAGAGGTGACAGCACCAGCATTATGGATCCATGGCCATCCTAGCAGACAGGAGTAAGAGGGGCGGATGTCCATTATATAAAAGGTTGAATTGAAATTTTGAGTCCCAGCCTTTATGGGGATATCCACCTCCCCATGTACCATCCTCTTTGAGCCATCAAATTCCCTTACGACTATGTTACTTAGCTTTAACGTCAGTCCTTCGCAGTCCAGTCTGTCGAGAGCTTTCTTCGGTAGAACATTCAAAGATGAGCCAGTGTGCACCTAGACATGGGCCAGAGTTGTGCCTCTACATTCCATAGAGACATGTAATTCCTTGTTATGCTTTCTTCCCCTTGGTGTCAGATCGGCATCTGAGAACCCTAGGCCGTTATCCACTATCAAGCTGGCCATGCAATCTTGAAATTAATCAGCAAACGTCTCTTGAGGCACATGGGCTGTCTTTAGGAACTTCACCAAGGCTTTCGCATGTGCCTTGGAACACAGTAGCAATGTCAGCATGGAGATTTTGGAGGGAGTTTTCCCCAACTGTTCAACTACGTCGTAGTCGCTCCTTTTTATTATTTTTAGGATCTCCTCCATTTCTTTCTTGGAGGTCTCAGGGATAGTCAATGATTGAGCCTTCGTCCGGACAGGCTCCTCTTGAATACTTTTTCCTCGAGTTTCAGCAGCAGGAGTGTTGGTAGGAATGACAACAGGGGTTATAACGGCTTCGTCAATAGGAGCACTTGCAGAGATGATTATTGGTACGGAAGTAACCTTTGGAGCAGCCACAGGTCCAAAAACTACCTTTGGGGGGGAAATCTCTGGAGAAAAGATCCTACCGCTTCGGGTAATCTTACTAGTTCCAGCGATATTGCTAATGTCGAAATCTTCTTCTTTTGAGTTTATCTCTTCGGCGGCCGGCCCATCTTGTTTGATGCCATGGTAGGAAATGTCTCCACCGTAATTCCATGACACAGTTTTGTCTGATTCATATGGGACTGGCCCAGGCATTGTGATTATAAGAGGAGTAGTTTTTGGAACCGATGTAATTCTAACGGGTCTTTTGGGGACCCTGGAAGAATTGGAAGAGATGGTAATGATTGAAATATCTTCAACAGGAACAGGTGAAACAGGAGTACTTTCAAACAGGATCTCTTTGTTGTCTATCAAGTGTTGAATGCCTGTTTTTAACACAAGGAAAACAGTTGGTGAGGATAAGCAGAGGTGGCAGTCTTCATTACAACCCGGGAATACACCGGCTTTCAACAAGTTTATATTAATGATTAGGAGTGGAGTCACGAGTTCATCAACTGTGGTAACAAACAAATCTTCTTCAATAGCATTAGTGTTGTGACCATGTCTGGGCATAGGAGCAGAAATGACGTTTGGCTTCTCGGGCACATCAAACTCAATTTCTTTCGCCTCTATAAGGTCTTGAATTTTGTTTTTCAAGGTCCAACAGTTGTTAGTGTCGTGACCCAGACTTTCGGAGTGATATGCGCAACGGGCATTTGGGTGATAATGAGGGGACACTGTGTTGGGGTTTTTTGGAGCTTCTTTTAAATTTGCCAAATTGGATTTCAGAAGATGTGGTAATGCTTAGGACAGAGTCATATTGATTCTGGTGAATTTCCGGACTAGCCTTTCCACCCTAGGTTGATTACTTCTTGGTTGATCAGACGTAGGCTTTGGGATCATAACAGTCCCTACCATTGGCCGGCGTTCGTCTCTTCCTTGGTTCCTTTGTGGATATACAACAGCTACTTCTTTCTTCCTAATAAAAGGCTTCCTCACAGTTGTAGAAGAAGATGAATCCTTCTGAATCTTTCCACTTTTATGCCAGCTTTCACCCTTTCTCCGGTCAGTATTAACTCAGTAAATCCTGTAGATGAGCTTCCAATTAAATGGTTGAAGAAAAGGCTCGATAGAGTGCCTAAGAACATGTCCACCAATTCCCTTTTAGACAGAGGGGGTTGAACTCTTCTAGCTAGACTCTCCACTTTTGCGTGTAGTCCTTGAAACCTCATTGGAAGCCATAGCCATACTCTGGAGTTGAGTACGGGTATGTGCCAAATCAGCATTATATTGATATTGCTTGTAGAAAGATGCGGCAAGATCTTCCCAATTATGGACGTTAGCTCTTTCTAATTGGTAAAACCAGTCGAGTTGTGTTCCAGATAGACTATCTTGGGAAAAATGCACCCATATGTCTTTATCAGCGGAGTGTGGTTGGATATTTCTCACATATGATCGGAGGTGCATCTTAGGACATGACACCCCATCATATTTTACAAACAAAGGCACTTTGAATTTCGGAGGAATCACAATCCCCGACACTAGTCCCGATTTTTCAAAGTCTAAGCCTGGCACCTTTTGTATTTCCATAGCGCTCAAACGCTCTTCAAGATGTCTGCACTTATCATCAGCTGGAGGATACTGTTCTTCAGAGTAGTCTTCCTCTTCTTCCTCCTCTTCAGATTCTGACGGGACCGCTGTTTCTTTTCCTTTCCCCTCTCCTTCACCGGATGTTGTTGCAAAATTCAAGGTTCTTCTAGTCTGCCCCTGAAACCTTCTCCCCGTGTTTAAAACCCTGGTGACTTTCTTTGTTGTCTTTTTCCTTTCCTCAGCCCGTAGAGTCTTCAACTCTTCTTACCCCTTGGCTAGGGTCATGAGAAACTGTTGAAACTGCGTGTTCTGAGCTTGGAGATCTTTGACTATTTGTTCGAGATCCATCTTACTGAAATAAACAGTACAGAGATGAGGAAACTTGTTGCAAAAGACCTGTTTATGTTATGATGAATGATATGTGCATATGCAATGTTTTCAAGGATTTCAAAGATTCAAGTTCGTTTTAGACAAAAAGAAAACACACGTTATATTAATAAGATAAAGTTTGAGTACATCAATGCCCCTTGGACAAAATAATATAAAACTCTAAGATAAAAAAGTAGTGCGCATCCTTTTTGGTGCTATGTAGGCATTTAGAGTCTGCTCCTCATGAAGTAGCCTAGTGAGTTCCAAAACCTTCTTCTCGCTTGCGTAGAATTGGGCTTCGAAAGTATCTCGTTCTCCTTTGAGCTGTATCTAATCCCTTTGTAGGTCTTCAAGAGACGTGGGCATGTCAGGATGTAGGATAGTGTATGGAAAATCTCCTTTCTTAACAGGTTCAATGATTACCGGAAGGATGGAAGGATAAGGCATCATAAGACTTTTAGCACGGGTTCGTACCCATTTGAGGTAAGGCTCAAGAGGCATGGAATTTTTATGCCCCAAAGTCTTACTATCCACCTTGTTTAGCTTCCTCCAAGCTCGGATGAATCTCTGGCGAAGACCTTGACCGTCGTTGTCGTAGTCGAATACCAAACCTTAAATCAGCATCTCATGCGGGCCATCCCTTCGGGCGTAACCAAACTGTCTTAAAGCTAAGCTTGGGTTATAGGTGATGCCTCCCCTAATGCCAAGTAGAGGGACATTAGGGAATTCCCCACAACGATCAACAATGATAACATTCTCTTTGGATCGGGAGCACCAATGGATATCTGAATGTTTGAGCGTCATTAACCTTTATGACCACCTTGAACCTTGCTCGTTCTTTAAGACTGATTGGGGAAGATGAGAAATAAACCATCTTGCCAGGAGAGGAGTGCAACACATAAGGACACCTCTTTTCCTCATTGTGCGAGTGTGAAAAGGGTGTAGGATATCCCCTAGGAATGTAGGCACCGGGTTGCGTGATATGAAGATTTTGACGGTGCTCACATCTATGAGTTGGTCAGGATTGGGAAATAAGACCACCCCATAGATAAGAAGAGCCACAATTTCCTCAAAGGCTTGCAAGTCTAAGGAATTCCAACAGCTTTGGGCTTTCTCAAACAGGAACTTTGCTAAGAAGCCTCTGACACCACTTCTAGTTTCCCAATGAGTTGTGACATCAGATGAGTGCAAGTGAAGAGCTTAAGCAATCTCTTTTGGCTTTGGGTCTCTTTCCGTACTACTGAAAGGTAGTTGATTGAGAATGGGAATCCTCAAGAGTTGAGAGAATTCTTCCAAAGTAGGCACAAGCTGGTAGTCGGGAAATGTGAAGCAATGGTGCAAAGGATCAAAGAACTAAAAGAGCACCTTCATCATATCCTCATCTGTGTTGGAGGTGACCAAGTTGAGTAGACGACCATGCCTCTCGGTGAATGGAGAGTTCTCAGGGATCCTTGAAACTATCTCCTTAAGTTGTGGAGGAATTCTTACAAGATTGACTTAGATAGTTTTCCTGCAAAGTGAATCCATATCCTACAAAACAAGAACAAAGATGAATATCCAAAACCCTTGAAATGGTTAGTGGATGCATGTGATGTTCATGATGTCCATGATGTTATGTACAAGTATGCATATACAAGCAAAGCAAACAAGATCTTAGTTTAGGCTTGCATGGGGTTTTATAGGTAAGTACCCTCTTGAAGTTTAGTTGGCTTAAACCTGTCCTAATAATAGTGACTGGGTTCTAAGGAGCTCAATATCACCGGATTGTTTCCTTGGTCATTGTTTCAGCTCAAGCCTCTTTAATAGCGACCGAAATATACCAAGAAAGCAACCCTTAATGAGTGTAGTATCGAGTATCTACCAACTTTGGACTGCACCAAAGTCGGTCATCTCACTACATCCTAAAGGCCAAGTTGGTCAAGTAAAGGGTTCTAGAAGTTCATTAGTGCTTTTATGACATCACTCGGCGGCCCCGTATTCTCTTTGATTGACTCAAAGGCTACCGGTACCAACAAATATGTCACACTAACATAGCTATTGCTTAGACCATGTCGGTATACCCTGCATAGTTTCCACAACATATTGCTATTTACCTATAATGTATCCCAAATCCGGGTAGAGGATTTCAAACCCAAACAAAGAACCATAATATAAAGCAAACAAGTCAAACAATGTAAGCAAATAAATGTGATCTAGCCTTAAGGTAACCCCACTTTCATTTAAATCCCCAGCAGAGTCGCCAATTCTGTGATACGGTAGGAGAACTGACTTGAGGGTTTTGCGTTTTATCGCAAATGTCGCGGTTTAGCAAGAGTCGCCACCAACTTTTCTTTTATCCAAAAGGAAAGGTGAAAAAGCACAGGAAAGACCTTTGAGATTGTTTCTTAAGTTCGGGGGGTAGATTATGAAAAGGGTAGGTGTTAGCACCCTTTTCATCCATGGTTTTCCATGGGCTCTTAGTTACTTGCTAGATCACTTGCTTTTGTTTTGAAATTGTGCTTTTTGTGGTTTTGAAAGTATTTTGTAAAAGAGGCCATTGTTTAGGCAATCTTTTTAATTATTCTCATTCGTAAGAATGTATACAAAGGTGTTTGTCTTTTTGAAAATGTTTTCAATGTTTGTAAGATGTTTGGAAATGTGTGTGTTTGTTTTAAAAATAGCAAGGATAGTTGTTTTGAAATGGAGCAAGTAACTAGAAGTAACCTATCTACTCAAATGTCTTTCTTGTTCATTTTCTTTTCCTTTGACATTGTTGTCTTACCATTGATTTGGTAAGCAACTGTTGTACCCCAAAATTTGCCCTCTCATGTTTTCCAAAGTCTTCTCCTGCATGGTTGACCAGAAACCCTTGCCTAAGAAAAAAGAAAATTTTTGAGTGGTGCTTTAAGTACCTTTCGATTGGCATTCTGAAAGACCCTTCGATTGGTATCCTGAAGGAGCATTTCAATTGGCATGGATAAGCACTTCGATTGGCATTCTAAAAGACCCTTCGATTGGAATTCTGAAGGAGCATTTCGATTGGCATGGACAAGCACTTCGATTGGAATTCTGAAGGACCCTTCGATTGGTATTCTGAATGAGCCTTTCGATTGGCATCATGGACAAGCACTTCGATTGGCATTCTGAAAGACCCTTCGATTAGTATTCTGAATGAGCCTTTCGATTGGCATTATGGACAAGCACTTCGAGTAGCATTGTGTCAAGGCAGCTTCGACAGGCATGTGAACCATGTCCTTCAATTAGCATGAACAAAGCCTTTCGATTGGCCTGTTAACAAAGCCATCAAGAGGGAACTCAAAAAAACATGTCCAAGTACACTGAACATGAGAAAATGGCATGTTTCCCTTGCAAATATAGAAATAATTAAATGCTGATTGTGGATTTAATTCCCGAGTTAAAGGTCAGATTCTTGCCTTTTTTGTTCCTAAAGAGCTGATTCGACCAAGAGTGATTCTGTGCAACTCAAGACCATTCGAAGAAGCATTCAGAAGGCCCATTCGAAGCGTACATAATAAGTCCATTCGAAGGAGGCAAATCAATACCAATCGAAGAGTAGGGCCTGAAGGCATTCGAAATTCAAAAGTGTCCAGGCTCATTCAAGAGACATGAATATTTCAAAAAAGGAAATTATTTAATGTGTCTGATTCTTGTCTCATGGCTTTAAAGGCATGTTTAATGGGTTGTCTCTTGCCGTTACTAGACCCCCACACTCCTATAAATACAGAGGCAAGCATGCAGTGCAGAACACACGAAAAAACACTGAGAAAAAATAGAGAAAAGAAACAGGGAGAACTTGGAGATACGCTGCCAAAAATCATCAGCACTTCCAGGAAGCCATACCCAATCCTTGCACCAGCCATTCCACACTCAGAATCAAAGATCAAAGCACTTCTGTTTGGTAAAAAGAAATCTAATCTCAAACTCATTTCGATCTCTGATTGCATATTCACGTTATTACTGTTGTTTGTGAATGATTTAATGTGCTACATATAAGCTACAGCGTAGAGATGAGATTGTGCCATTGCTTGGGCACAATCTGAGTTTCTCCTTCGAATCCCAGGATAAAATAAACCCAGACCCAGATTCAGCAGGTGCGAATAGGGAGGAGATTCGAATCATGGGGGTAAAGTCCCCGCTGGACCTTTAACATGTGTTTCGTTTTTGCAGGAAATATATTCTCAGGATCCTGTTCAGAGTTTCGAAGCTCAGCAGCTTAGCTTCGAACTGGACCCAGGACTTCCAGAGCGAAGGATGACATATCCAGATCGAACACCCTCAGAGTGTAGCCCCTCATGCACCTTCGATCCAGCCTCTTCACTGGGTCGAAAGACAGCCCACACTTCTTTCGACCCAGGCCTCCAGAATTATTTTGTTTTTTCTTGATTTACTGCCTGATTTCATTTTCGTTTGGGCCATTTTATTTGTTTTTTTTTATTAATCAACATAAAAATCATAAAAATAAGTAACTTAGAATTAGGATTTAATTTAATTAATTATTTTAACTTATATTCTCCAATTTTAAAATCAGTAGACTTAGGATTTATTTAAATTCAATCCTTTTCATAAACAAAAAAATGCAAAAAATATTAAGTATGTTTTGGAGTTAATTTTAATCAGTTTTTTTTAATTAATTAAATTTGACTTAATTGAACATTTAGCATTTTCCCAATAATAAAATAAAACAAAAAAAGTTCTTATTCTTAGGATTTTTCAGATTCACGCGCGTTTATTTTATTGTAACTGCTTACTGGTTTGTGGTAGCTTAAATTAAGACTTTTACTTTACTGCTTTTATTCCCCCAATTTTTGGACATGTAAATAATCCCCCGAAGCCTTGTAATAGCGTAGGATTTACAATTCCCGCACTTTAAATTCATGTACATATATTAACTGTTTAGATGTATGCTAACTAGGCTATGCATGACAAGATTAACTCCTAACTTAAAATCAACAGTAGCTCACCATGACATGCAAAGATAATATAACTGAAAATTGACACACTTGCACATGCCACTCCTAGGGTACACCTCACTTGGTTGCCTCGAACATGGTCATTGAGTATAGGAAGTTTTAGAGGTCGCCCTCCTGTCCAAAGATCAAAGTTGCCTCGAAATGGTTACCTCGATAAAAATGATCTAAGACATTAGGGTTACCACTAAGGCGTCCTAACATTGCTTTAGTGACCACACGTCCCTTAAATCGAATTGACCCGAAAACTCCAACGACGGTGCTACCTACTCCTCAATAGTGGGATAGCACTGTCTAAAGGACATTTGCACAATTAAATTCCTTTTTAAGTAGGTATAGGTTCTTAAGTACTTGCTCCTTTTAAAACAAAACAAAACTTTTCGCACTTACACTCTCTTCAAAAACAAAACTCTTTTCAAAACCCACAAACACAAAGAAAAGAAAACTTTTGAAAACATAGTGAGCAAGTACCTAGGAGACCGTGGATAACCACGGATAGAAAGGGTGCTAACACCTTCCCTTTCTATAATCTACCTCCCGAACCCGAGAAAAATCTCGAAAAGGAATTTTTCTGTGCCTTTGTCCTTTCCTTGTTGGATAAAATAAAAGACGGTGTCGACTCTTGCTTACCGCGACATTTTGCAAAAACTAACGCAAAACGCGAACCAGCATTCCAAAACAGTCAGTTCTCATTCCCACCGATCACATAACTGGCGACTCAGCTGGGGATGGATATAAGTGAGGTGTACCTTAGGATTAGATCACTTGTGTTTTCAATTGTATGCTTTGTATGCTTTAAATTTTGTGGGCTTGTATTGGAGTTCTATAGATCCTAACCCGGATCTGGGGGTACCCTTTTTAGGTAAGTAGCAAATAAACTGTGAGGGATCTGTCCAGCGTAGACCGACACGGATGAAGCAGTAGCTACGTTGGTGTGGCACCTTAGTCTGTACCGATATCCCTTGTGTTGAAACGAGGAGAATATGGGTCTTCTGAGGAGTCATTAAGCACCAACTGACCTTAGAACCTTAAATTGACCAACTTGGCCATAGAACAGTAGCAGTATGCTACACTCATTGAGACTAAACTCTCGCGATGATTCCGGCCGCAAGAAAAGGTTGCTAAACTGGAATTATGACCAATTGAGGGTAGTCAGTGATATTGAGATCCTCTAGAACCCGGTTACTATTTTTAGGACAGGTTTAAACCAACTAAACTGAAAGAGGGTAATGCCTAAACTCCATGCCAGCCTAAACTTAAGGCTATATGTGTGACTTGTGTGCCTTCAAACTTGAACTACTTGCACATTCTTGTTATCTAACAACATGAGTTCCTTGCAGGTTTCGTTTACAGTCCTTATCTAATAATTTGGACTTATTACAGAGTTTACTTACATCACCTCACGCTTTTGCTTAAACGCATAGCATACACATCATAACATCATACCTTAACATTTCCTTAACCATTTCAAGGATCTCAAGGGTCTGTGATGCAGGTTATGGTAAATCAAAAGTCTAGCAAGGGGCAAAGGGGATTTATTTTCCTCTAGCCAAGGTTGTCTAGAAATCCAAGCACGATAACTTGAGTCAGGGACTATGACCCACTCGATATGGTGAGCTTGACTCTTGAAGAAGGACTCTCAACAACATGAAGTCCCTTCAATCAAGCTACCAGATTCAGATTCTAACAGTTTCTTGTTTACCCCGCGAGATCCTTGAAAACATTGCATACATATATCATACATATCATTGCATAACAGGTCTCCCAGTACAGGTCTTTTATCTTCTTCGCTGTTTATTTCAGCAATCATCATGTCTACTGAACCTTCAACCAAGCAAGCTATCAAGGCCCTCCAGGCCCAGAACGCCCAGTTTCAAGAGCTGGTCATGAATCTAGCTAAGGGTCAGCAGGACCTGAAGACCTTGATTCTGAAAGAAAGGAAGAAGAAGAAAAAGAGGACCATCCTGTTCAATACTGGATGCAGGTTCGGAAATAGGCTGCAGAACGAAGTTGATCTGACCACCCCATTTGTAGGGAAAGACAGTCCACAAGAAAGGAGGGCTCCTAGCCCTGAAGTCTCCGACAACGAGATGGACTATGATGAAGAACAGTATCCTCCTGCTGAGGTTAAGTACAAACAACTGGAAGACCATTTGAATGCTATGGAGACACAGAAGGTGCCCGGTCTGGACTTCGGAGATCTGGGCCTATCATCTGGGGTGGTGATTCCCCATAAATTCAAGGCACCTGCCTTTTCCAAGTATGACGGAGCTTCCTGTCCAAAGCTGCACCTCCGGTCATATGTAAGAAAGATCCAGCCTTACACTGCTGATAAGAACTTGTGGATCCATTTCTTTCAAGATAGTCTGTCAGGGACTCAACTTGAATGGTTCTGTCAACTGGAAGGAGCTAACATCCGCAACTGAGAGGACCTTGCTGTTGCTTTTTACAAGCAATACCAGTATAATACCAACCTTGATCCCACGCGTACTCAGCTTCAGGGTATGTCTATGGGTACAGACGAAGGCTTTAAGAACTACGCTCAGAAGTGGAGAGATCTTGTTGGAAGGGTCCAACCCCCTCTGTCTGATAGGGAGTTGGTGGATATGTTTCTTGGGAATTTTTTTGGTCCCTATTTCAAACACTTGATCGGAAGCTCTTCAGCCGGGTTCACCGAGCTAATACTGACCAGCAAAAGGGTCGAAGCTGGCATCAAAAGTGGGAAGATTCAAGAAGCTACACCTTCTGATGCTCAAAAAAAGCCCTACAATGGGAAGAAAGAGTCCAATGTTGTGTATGGTCAAAAGATTCATCATGATTAACATGTAGGGGCAACCATGATCTCTGATCCCACGCATGTTCAACAAATACAGAGCAATAGGCGTAGGGTAAGATATCAAGAAAGGCAGTATACTAACATCAACATGCCTTTGTCTCAAGAGTTACAACATTTGCTGAAGTTGAAGCTAATCACGCTAAAGGATCCTCCTCAAAATCCCGATACTTCCTCTTCTAACTACAATCCTAATGCGACCTGCACTTATCATTCTGACAGTCCCGGGCATGATACTAACGATTGTTGGGCATTGAAGTACAAGATTCAGAATTTGATTGATGCCAAGGAGATTGAGTTTGGTCCTCTGGAGACTCTAGCATAATCACTGCTCCTACGCCAAATCATTGAGAATGCCTTTGTTTCATTTGAATTTTCAAGTTGTAATCTCTTTGTTATTCAAACAATTATCTATTAATGCCAAACTTTGTTTCATTAATGCATTGCATATGTTTGTCTTGATTTGATCCAATCATTTTAATTATATTTAAACTATGCTTTTTACTCACTTTATGACATTCAACTCTTGCTAAAAGTTACAAGCCTTTAGAGGGAGGATGACGAAACAATGTCGTAATCTCATACAGTATGCTTTTGGACAGACCTTGCTGACGATGTACAGGCATTTCTTTCAAATCCTAAACACTGGAGTTATAAGGATGATAATCCCTAGTCAACCCCTTCGAGCCAAAGAAGTAGGAGTTTTCTGTTTTAAACATAAATTGAAACCTTTAATTTAAACTTGGGGCAGGGTAGTCTCTCAGTTAATTCAAAAGATGCGCATTGAAGTCTCAAAACTCTCAGTTCATAATACAGTGAACGACATCAAAAGCATTCCTCTGGAATCAAAAGACAGTGGTGGTTCTTTATTTCATAGGCAGTCAATCTCTCAAAAGAGAAAAGCCCACTGAGCCAAAACCTATAAAGGAGGCTTAAGAAAGCTGGGGCATCCCGCTGACTGTAATCTCGAAAACAGGAACAGTCAGGCAAAAGTTAGGGATAACAAATCAAAAGAACGAGGTCGCTAAAAATCCTCAACAACATGAAAAGTGTTGCAAAGATGACTGCCTTCTAACAAATTCAACTTGTGTGAACCATCACCAAAAACGTCGTTCCAGACTCATTTGGAGTTCAAATGCACAATTAACTGAGTTTAGGATTGAAGAACATCACGAAGAGCGGGTGGGTACAAATATACTTTGAGCCTTTATCCTTTGTTTCTTAAACCGTGAACCAAGCCACGTTACAACCCTTCAAAAGTCCTAACTGAAGCATGGGTTAGTTCAAAAGCATACTGTTACAAAAGGTATCCTGACTCCTGTAAGGCTTTGCCCTAAATCTTGTGTTGAATTTGTCTTAAAAAAAGTTTTCTGCTAAAAAACGCATTTTTCAAAACTTCGAGACAAGCATAAACTTTGCATTATTTGAATATCACTGTTTGCATTTGGCTATTTGTTTGACAGCAGAGAAATTCACACAAAGAATATTCGATGAACAAAAGCCCTCTCAGTGAACAAAATCACTTCAAAAAGGATGACACTTCCATTGACAGATCTCCTATCAACAAGGGGACTTGACATGTCACTATCCAGCACACCTGGGGTAGTCCAGTCAAGATTTCAAGAAACCTATGAAGAAGTACAGAGTAACCAGGAATAAGTCTCCATCTCCGTCACTTGGGGCATTGAACATCAATCTCAGTGAAGGGTTACGTACAATCAAACATTTTTTCTGGCAATGTCACAAACACTTGCTACTAGGGGCAATGACAAATCCCCCCGAAATCCTTCTCATAAGATTATTCCCCAGCAAGAGTATAATCTCTGACCCCTTTCCCCAGCTGAGACAACTTCAACGAAGATATCCCCTCTCTAGGGGACTGACGACAGGGTTTATTTCCCCAACAACACCAGGATTCCCCAGCTTGAGTTTGCCTCTCCGACTACTACAAATCAAAGGACCACAACTCCTCTTCCCCGGTAGACTCTGGAAGCTTGTCCCCTGCGAAGCACAAATAAGTCTCCTCAGCCAAATTTAGAGGTTATCCTCACAAGAGTTTAACTGGGTTATCCTTAGCAAGTTGCAACTGAAAGATCATCCCCAGCGAAGTTCTTTCTATCCCCAGCGGAGTTCATTCCTTTCATAGATAGAAATTCAATCCCCAACAGGGTTCACTGTCACCAGCAACAGTAATTCATCCCCAGCTGAGTTTTATTTCTCCAAATCAGCAGATCTTCTAGCAGAGTATATACTCCCCGCAGAGTCATTTCCTCGTCAGTCCATTCCCCAGCGGAGTTATTCTCTCCTGCAGGATTATTCTCCCAATCATCTTCGATCGTTATCTCCAGCGAGTGAAACTCTTTATTCTCCAACAACAGTCAGGGATTTATTTTCCCAAACTCGGACGTACCACAATAGCATTTCATGTTCATACATCATGACGTGCGCATACATATTACAAACAGCATAATCTCATTTATTTTGAGAACATCATCATACAATGCATGTCATGCATCATATACGATTAATCATGTACCTTTTCAGGAAAGATGGTTATCATCAACAACTGCCAGTAAGTTCAAGATTAACTCCGGAAACTAAACAGACTTCACACGGGTTTATCCTGAAAAATCCTACACGGGTCCTTTATCATATATTTCTAAATGAAGTTTTACACGAACTCATCCCAAAGTAACCTTACCCCGGTTCATCCTGAAGTTTTACACGGACTTATCCCAAAGTAACCTTACCCAGGTTCCTCCTGAAGTTTTACACGAACTCATCCCAAAGTAACCTTACCCAGGTTCCTCCTGAAGTTTCACACAAACTTATCCCACAGTAACCTTACCCCGGTTCATTCTGAATTTTTACACGAACTTATCACAAAGTAACCTTACCCAGGTTCCTCCAGAAGTTTCACACGAACTTAGCCCGAAGTAACCTTACCCAGGTTCCTCCAGAAGTTTTACACAGACTCATCATCAGGAAACCCTACACAGGTTCCTCCATTCCAGATACAGTTTTACACGGACTCATCATCAGGCAACCCTACACAGGTTCCTCCATTCCAGATACAGTTTTACACGGACTCATCATCAGGCAACCCTATACAGGTTCCTCCATTCCAGATACAGTTTTACACGGACTCATCATCAGGCAACCCTACACAGGTTCCTCCATTCCAGATACAGTTTTACACGGACTCATCATCAGGAAACCCTACACAGGTTCCTCCATTCCAGATACAGTTTTACACGGACTCATCATCAGGCAACCCTACACAGGTTCCTCCATCCCAGATACAGTTTTACATGGACTCATCATCAGGAAACCCTACACAGGTTCTCTCTTTCCAAAGATAAAGTTTTACACTGACTCATCATCATGCAACCCTACACTGGTTCCCTCTCTTTCCAAGATGCAATTTTACATGGACTCATCATCAGGCAACCCTACACAGGTTCCTCCTTTCCAGATGAAGTTTTACATGGACTCATCATGAAGTAACCCTACCCAGGTTCCTTCTCAGCCCAGATATGCAGTTCACCTCCAGAGTTAATTCCCCAGTAGAGTAACGGACAACTGAAGCTCCTAAAATTCTATTTCTCTCAAGACAGCTACCAACAATCTCCAAATGGCATCTATAAGCCCATCCTCCTACCAACAATCTCCAAATGGCATCTGTAAGCCCATTCCCGAAGTCACAATGCTGATACTGCACCATGCGAGTGCAAATTTCTGGGCACTCTAGTATTCAATTATCTTCCACCTTCAGATCACGAAAGGCACGCAAGCCAATCTACATCCTCAGGTTTAAGAAAATTGAACAGGGGCAACTGTTGTACCCCAAAATTTGCCCTCTCATGTTTTCCAAAGTCTTCCCCCTGCATGGTTGACCAGAAACCCTTGCCTAAGGATAAAGAAAATTTTTGAGTGGTGCTTTAAGTACCTTTCGATTGGCATTCTGAAAGACCCTTCGATTGGTATCCTGAAGGAGCATTTCGATTGGCATGGACAAGCACTTCGATTGGAATTCTGAAAGACCCTTCGATTGGCATTCTGAAGGAGCATTTCGATTGGCATGGACAAGCACTTCGATTGGCATTCTGAAAGACCCTTCGATTGGTATTCTGGATGAGCCTTTCGATTGGCATCATGGACAAGCACTTCGATTGGCATTCTGAAAGACCCTTCAATTGGTATTCTGAATGAGCCTTTCGATTGGCATTATGGACAAGCACTTTGAGTAGCATTGTGTCAAGGAAGCTTCGACAGGCATGTGAACCATGTCCTTCGATTAGCATGAACAAAGCCTTTCGATTGGCCTGTTAACAAAGCCATCAAGAGGGCACTCAAAAAAACATGTCCAGGTACACTGAACATGAGAAAATGGCATGTTTCCCTTGCAAATATAGAAATAATTAAATGCTGATTGTGGATTTAATTCCTGAGTTAAAGGCCAGATTCTTGCCTTTTCTGTTCCTAAAGAGCTTATTCGACCAAGAGTGATTTTGTGCAACTCAAGACCATTCGAAGAAGCATTCAGAAGGCCCATTCGAAGGGTACATAAGAAGTCCATTCGAAGGAGGCAAATCAAGACCAATCGAAGAGTAGGGCCTGAAGGCATTCGAAATTCAAAAGTGTCCAGGTTCATTCAAGAGACATGAATATTTCAAAAAAGGAAATTATTTAATGTGTCTGATTCTTGTCTCATGGCTTTAAAGGCCTGTTTAATGGGTTGTCTCTTGCCGTTACTAGACCCCCACACTCCTATAAATACACGGGAAAGCATGCAGTGCAGAACACACGAAAAAACACTGAGAAAAAATAGAGAAAAGAAACAGGGAGAACTTGGAGATACGCTGCCAAAAATCATCAGCACTTCCAGGAAGCCATACCCAATCCTTGCACCAGCCATTCCACACTCAGAATAAAAGATCAAAGCACTTCTGTTTGGTAAAAAGAAATCTAATCTCAAACTCATTTCGATCTCTGATTGCATATTCACGTTATTACTGTTGTTTGTGAATGATTTAATGTGCTACATATAAGCTACAGCGCAGAGATGAGATTGTGCCATTGCTTGGGCACAATCTGAGTTTCTCCTTCGAATCCCAGGATAAAATAAACCCAAACCCAGATTCAGCAGGTGTGAATAGGGAGGAGATTCGAATCAGGGGGTAAAGTCCCCGCTGGACCTTTAACATGTGTTTCGTTTTTGCAAGAAATATATTCTCAGGATCCTGTTCAGAGTTTCGAAGCTCAGCAGCTTAGCTTCGTACTGGACCCAGGACTTCCAGAGCGAAGGATGACATATCCAGATCGAACACCCTCAGAGTGCAGCCCCTCATGCACCTTCGATCCAGCCTCTTCACTGGGTCGAAAGACAGCCCACACTTCTTTCGACCCAGGCCTCCAGAATTATTTTGTTTTTTCTTGATTTACTGCCTGATTTCATTTTCGTTTGGGCCATTTTATTTGTTTTTTTTTTAATCAACATAAAAATCATAAAAATAAGTAACTTAGAATTAGGATTTAATTTAGTTAATTATTTTAACTTATTTTCTCCAATTTTAAAATCAGTAGACTTAGGATTTATTTAAATTCAATCCTTTTCATAAACAAAAAAATGCAAAAAATATTAAGTATGTTTTGGAGTTAATTTTAATCAGTTTTTTTAATTAATTAAATTTGACTTAATTGAACATTTAGCATTTTCCCAATAATAAAATAAAACAACAAAAGTTCTTATTCTTAGGATTTTTCATATTCACGCGCGTTTATTTTATTGTAACTGCTTACTGGTTTGTGGTAGCTTAAATTAAGACTTTTACTTTACTGCTTTTATTCCCCCAATTTTTGGACATGTAAATAATCCCTTGAAGCCTTGTAATAGCGTAGGATTTACAATTCCCGCACTTTAAATTCCTGTACATATATTAACTGTTTAGATGTATGCTAACTAGGCTATGCATGACAAGATTAACTCCTAACTTAAAATCAACAGTAGCTCACCATGACATGCAAAGATAATATAACTGAAAATTGACACACTTGCACATGCCACTCCTAGGGTACACCTCACTTGGTTGCCTCGAACATGGTCATTGAGTATAGGAAGTTTTAGAGGTCGCCCTCCTGTTCAAAGATCAAAGTTGCCTCGAAATGGTTGCCTCGATAAAAATGATCTAAGACATTAGGGTTACCACTAAGGCGTCCTAACATTGCTTTAGTGACCACACGTCCCTTAAATCGAATTGACCCGAAAACTCCAACGACGGTGCTACCTACTCCTCAATATTGGGATAGCACTATCTAAAGGACATTTGCACAATTAAATTCCTTTTTGAGTAGGTAGAGGTTCTTAAGTACTTGCTCCTTTTAAAACAAAACAAAACTTTTCGCACTTACACTCTCTTCAAAAACAAAACTCTTTTCAAAACCCACATACACAAAGAAAAGCAAACTTTTGAAAACATAGTGAGCAAGTACCTAAGAGCCCGTGGATAACCACGGATAGAAAGGGTGCTAACACCTTCCTTTTCTATAATCTACCTCCCGAACCCGAGAAAAATCTCGAAAAGGAATTTTTCTGTGCTTTTGTCCTTTCCTTGTTTGATAAAATAAAAGACGGTGGCGACTCTTGCTTACCGCAACATTTTGCGAAAACAAACGTAAAACACGAACCAGCATTCCAAAATAGTCAGTTCTCATTCCCACCGATCACAGCAACCCTATCTTTGGATGTAAACGGGACGGGTGTGGGTCATCGTATAACCATGATTAGCAATGTTGCAAAGTATCTTAGCATTTTGAGGGACCAAGATCATTTTGTAAGGCAACTTTTAATAGCGTCATCGAGGGACTATGATCTTATACTTGTTGGTTTTGCCAAGATACTTCGCATGCTTAATATGGCCATTGTTTGTGTAAGGCAACCAAGTGGAGTAACCCTAAGGGTGCTTGTGTGCAAGTGTGTTATTTCCATGCTTGATTTTGTCTTGGATTAGGGTTTTCTATTTGATTGTTTTTATCTTGCCATTCAAACCCTAATTACTAGCATGGTATATAAAAGCGGTAAATTGCGTGATCTAAAGATTACTACGCTATTATAACATTTTATGGGAGGGGGAAATACAAATTATGAAAGGGGATTTGAAATAATGTAAATCTAATTAAGCTATTACAACCAAATCAAATTTGCATAAGTATTTGAATAAACAATATACAATATAATTTAAATATGCAATGTTATGTATATGCAAGAAAAAGAAATTTTCTTTGTTTTTCATATGCAAATGAGTTTTGACCTAATCCTAATAATTTAAGAAAAGGAAATTATTTTTATAAATTGGTTAACCCTAATTTCTAATTTGTAAAAGAAGATAAAGTTCTTTAAGTATTATTTTTTGTATTTTTTTTGTCTTAAAATAATAGATAATATTTTGTGAAATATTTAGTCTTTTTATGTCAAAATAAATATTTACAAATATGAAGAAAAAGGAATAAAATATATCTAAGTCTATTTTACTTTAAAAGTTTGTTTAAGAAAAATAGTTAGTATATAATTTAATAAAAAAATATTTTTTATATGAAAATAAAATAAAATAAATCAAAATGCAATATTTATCATGTTTTATATTTTTTATGATTCTTTATGTTAAAGAAAATATATTTAATAAAATGAAAATGAAAATAAAAATAAATAATAAAAAGATTGGGCCAGGGGTGCTGTAAGGAGAAAGGGAGGTAAGTGTTAGGGAAAAAAATGAGAGGCCCAAAGGAACAAAACCCAGCGCTGTAAAAAATGACAAAAATGAAGCTGAAAAAGTATGAAAAATGCAAAAGGTAGCGCCAAGGTTCAAACCCATGACCTATGCATTTTCAGAGCGCTACCTTGCCACTGGGGTGGATGTACATCCGTTAGTTCATATGAAACTAAAAATAGATAACACAAAACGCCTCATTTCCCTGTACTTTATCTTCTTCCTCAAGCTATCCAGAACCTCTGTATCTTTCTCATCTCTCCATGAAAATGGAAACCTCAAACATGAAAATGGTAGTACTTTTTCCCACGATTTAAACCATGTAACTCATGTAAACTAACAATCAAAGATCAAAACGAATTTTAATGGCCCTAATTTCAAACCTAATTTTTACAGAAATTTGAACTCTAAAATTCTCTATACATAATGAACAGAAATGAAATATATGCACATGGTTGGCTTTAGCACAATAATATTTACATTTTCCTTCATAAATCGAGACCAATAGATGTCTGTATAAAGAGATAGAAGTTAGAGTTCTTACCTTCTTTAGCTGAGATCGTGAATGGAGTTTGAGTGAGTTTTATGAAAGCCTGAAGATCCCTTTAGCTTGTCTGAACCTTCCTGAGTGTGTTCCAATCCTTGCCTTGCTTTGAAAGTGCCTAAATTTCTCTATCCAAGTCAACCTGCAAGCTTGAAAAACAAAAATGGAAGATGGAGAAGGAGGAGTTACAGGGAAGGGGTGATGGTCTGGAACACTTAAATATGAGGTAGGTTAAGTGTTTGAGTGATTAGAACTTGAAACGCACTGGTAGATTTTTGGATTGCTATGCTTGGTCTCAAACTGTAAGTTATGGCAGATTTTTGGTGATAGGGAGTTTTTAGAGAGTTTCTGGCCTTGAGCAATCGTGTCCTTTGTTGTAATGTGTTTGTGTATAAGTATAAGGAAGGTTTCAAATCAATTCCTCAACAGATTTTTGAGTTATAGGCTTTTTGCTCTATTGCTTGCCTTTTTAGAAAAGTGAAGAGACCACTCTCTACATGCTTGTACAGGCCTGCTTGGAGTTGGTACAAGTCCTAGACAACTTGCTTTTGGTTTATAGGACTTGTGTGTGCAGAAAAACAGATGCAAGGCTCAAGGAGTGAAAAGTTGCAAAAGTTATGCTTTTCTAAAATGGCAATGGCAACTTTGTGCCATATATGGAATTAAAGCTTGGACAAAGACTCTTGTGCTTGGATTAAGGCTTTATCATCTGTGTAAGCATTAAATTATGAAGTGAGAAACAAGTTTGACACTTGTAAAGTAAGGATTAGGCAGTATAGGTTCATAATTGAATTTTGTTCTTCATGGAATGGCTTGAAATCAAAGTGAGAAATTGTCAACTTCATCTCTTTGATTCTCCTTACTCAAAAATGATATCAAGGAGTTATTTTATATTTTGGAAAGCTTGAAATGTGCTCTATAATTCATAATTGAAATGAATTTCAAGATTCCTCTTGGAACTAGGTGAAAAGTTTCCATGAAGTTAGGTCAAAAACCTGCCTAAATTAGGGCAAAATTTCACTAAGTTATTTTAGTTCATGAGCATGTATTCATAAAATTATATCTTGAGATCCAAGCATCTTTAGGGGAAAATGTGTGAAGAAAAGTTGTAGATTTCAAGGATATCTACAACTTTCATGTTGGGAACTTTCTTTGAATCATCTTGTATCATGGTGAAAATTGGCTTAAAGTTGAGAAAAAAATAAGAAATTTTCTATACTTAGAAAAAATTTTAAGTTAAGAAAATTTCAAATTTCAAAACCAAATCTTCAATCTTTGATTTCTTGATGAACAAGTTTCACATTTTGACATGTTTTTATGAATTGTGATCCTTGGCATTTGATTTTGACCAAAAAGTCAAAGTTTGACTTTTCAGTATACAGTTGACTTTTGATCAGTAGATTGTAAATTCCATATGTCAATCCATTGGATTTGCAATGTTTTGAACCATGCCATTAAGTCATGATGATGAAATTGAGCCCTTGGAATCATGCTTCAAACCAATTGGTCATTTTCTAGGTCAAAAATTAGAAATTGCCCTTTCTCAATCAAAACCCTAATTTTGACCATTTTGCCCTTTTGATGATTTGATCAAATTTCTTGAGGAATTGTGGTCCAAACTTGATCAAATGATAAATATGAGTCTAAAATGTTGATGTGGATCAAAAATTATGAAGTTTGACTGTAAATTGGCCATGGTTGACATTTTTCCCAATACAGTTGATTTTTAGGTCAACTGTCCAATTGATTGATCAAAAATGGGATTCAAGGCTTGAAACTTGACATGAGTAATATTAGGGGTCCACGATGATACTTGAAAGTCAAATGAAACATTGATAGTCCAAAAATATTTGTTTAATTCCAAACCCTAGTTTTGGGTCATCAGTGCAAGATGAGATGTCTTGAGCTAATCAAACCCTAATCCAGTCTTGAGTCAAAGAGATCTTGTGAGAAAAGTCTTGATAAATGAGAGAGAAAATTTTGGGATACAACACCTTCACATTAAGGACCGCTTCATATTTTATTAATAGGATTCCTAGCAAGGCAATTCATAAGACTCCTTATGAATTATATACATGAAGGAAACCAAGTTTAAGGCATCTTCATGTTTGGGGATGCCAAGCTGATGTAAGGGCATATAATCCACATGAAAATAAGCTTAATGCAAGAACCATTAGTGATTTTTTTCATTGGGTATCCTCAAAAATAAAAGGGTATATATTTTATTGTCCTAATCATAGTGTGAGAACATTTGAGTCTGGTAATGCTCAGTTTATTGAAAATGTCCAGTTCAATAGGAGTGAGAAATCACATAAAGTGGATATTATGAAGACTCGTGGAGAATATTTTTCACCTAAATAATATTCTCAGGTTGTTGTTCCTCTGGTTGTGGTACCATCATACAACACACATAGACAACAAGTTAATATTCAAAACTCATAAAATAAACATATAATTGATGAACCAGTTGACAATGCACAAGTCACAAATGAGCAAGAACAAGTGATTGAAGAATCACAAGAAATAGCAATAAGAAGGTCTAAAAGGAATAAAAGACCATCTATTTCAAAAGATTATGTTATTTATTCACTTGAACATGAATGTGACTTGAGCATTTATGAGGATCCAATCTTATTTAGACATGTTATAGAAAGTGACAATTAAGAAAATTTAATCAATGTTATGAAAGAGGAGTTAAAATAAATGGATAACAATAATGTATGGTGATCTTAATCGTAATCATAACCTGTAATGGTCTATATCTGTATCTGTAAGGCTAGAATCAAGTAGGAGGTGGATGTACATGCAAGGGACTCTAATGCTCAAGTAATTAAGAGTGGAAAATATACCAGAGAGAATATAGGGTTTAGAAGTGAATATTGAATACCTTACCCCCACAAGTGTGAGGTTTTATATAATGCCCCCAAAGCTTGGCCATTGGTCCCTATTTCTGGGCCTGGATATTAGGCCCCCAAAAATAGGTACTTGTCAGGAGCGGGAAACACGTGTGTGACATCCTAGGGAGAGGTGCTCCAAACTAGCCATTATCATGAGCAGGGATGTCTAAAACTAGCCATTGCTATGATCAGGGTCGCGGTCATGGGAAGGTGTGGTATTGTCGTCTTTTGGGCCACATTGAAGGTGTGAAGAAAACACAAGAAATTGGGGGTTTGAATTAGGTTTTCCTTTCTTGACAAACTTTCGCTTCTAAGCTTAAACAACGCTTCTGGATATTGCTTCTAAGAAATGCTTCTAATTAAGTTATGAAAACATAAACTACTAGGCATAAGAAAAAGTAAAGAACACGTGATATATCCTGGTTCACTTGAGAAATCCATAAGCTAGTTCGGTCCACCCTGCCAAGGTGATTTCTCCTTGAACTCAAGGACTTAATCCACTATAACCAATCTGATTACAATCCCATGGGAAACCACTGGTGACTAACATCTAATGATATGTTCAGGGATCTAAACTGGATATAACGTTCATTGACCCAATAGAATCTGATCCCTCAAAATATCTTACCAGTATTTCCTTCCGATGATATCCATAAGTGATCTCACAAGACTGACCTTCACTCAGTCCTCTTTGAGATATGACTACCATTTACTCAATAGAATCCACTACCAGGATTTCATAATGACCTTCAGTCACTATCTTCTTGAGCACATACCTTCACTCAGCCTCTCAAGGTATCATCAAACAATTGTTTGATTTACATTTGTTTACAATAAAATGCTTCTACACAAATTGGATGCAAACAGAATTTAAGCATACATCAGAAGATCCTAATACACACTAAAATCATTACATTGTATTGTAGCTTGATGTGTGGTCTTCTTTTCTTCAAGTAGCTTCTTCTTGGACAACAACCCAAAGCACTTTAATCACTCAAGTCTTCTTCTTCATAAGCTTCTAGAAGCTTTGTTGATCTTGATGTAGAAAAGAAAATATCTTCTTCATCTCGATTCACCTAAGAACATTATGGACAGAAGCCCTTGTTCTATTTTCTTCTATGATCACTTTAGAGCATAACATTTATGTTATGGATTTGTAACTAGAGCTTTCATGATCATCTTCATTATCTTCTGCGACTTAGTAAGCTTTGTGAAACATATGAAATTAAGCACATTGTGAATCAATGATTTCATTGTAATCATTATCAACATGATTGAAGAATCATTTTGATAACAATTGTTCTTATTGTTGTTATAGTGGTTGATAGTTTTTTGGTTGTGTTCCAATAATGACTGGCTTTCATTTTAACTTTGATCACCAACAAATTTTTAAACATGCGATTCTTTTCTTATATAGATAAGAAAAATAGATTTGTTGGTTATTTGAAAAAAATTCGTTACAAATAGTACTGCTACGTCCTTTTCTCTTCCATAATTCAAGCTAATGGAGAGGTAGTGGAATAAGGCTTTTTCGTATTGTGTACTATTGTACCATGTTAACGTTATATTATTTCCTTCTTCACTTCAGAGGCTTCTGTGAGCATGAGTTTAGAAGAGGGAACATAACATAAGATCTTTAGAACTTCAAGTCTTCAGAACTGCGTCTTCAGAGTCTTTAGCTCTTGGTCATGAGAACCTGTTGTAGAGAACCTTGGACTAGAAGAGATTCAAGTCTTCAAAGTCTTAAGAGATACGTATTTAGAGTCTTCACCACTTGGTCTTGAGAACCCGTTGTAGAGAACCTTGTTATTAGAAACACAAGTCTTCAACATCTAGACTTCAGCAGAAACATTGGCTTCATATCTTTTAACTTTGTCTTCTTGAAACAGGTTGTCTTTTTAGAAACTAAGTTTTTAGAATCTGGACTTCAGTAGAAACTTTATCTTCAGATCTTCTAAATTTGTTTCTTTAGAACACACTTTTTTAGAAACTTGAGTCTTTAGCATCTGGACTTTAAGTTAAGCTTTGAGTCTTTAGATCTTCTGACTGATTTCTTTAGAATTTGTGTCTTCATATCATAAATAACACTTCAGGGCCTTCTGAATGTTTTGCTACTATTCAACAGAAATTGTGTAGAACAGAAACAGAACTAATTCTCTTCTAATGTCTTAGCCACGCCATTCATCAGAAGTAGAACTTGTTTGTTAAGTACTCAACAATAAAAAACATTAGAGTATCAAAATTGTTCATACAAACATACTCATTTGTTATCATCAAAACTCAGAGATAATATTGCAGAACCAAACCTTATTGGGTCTATATCTTCTCAACTTCTGAACATTATTGGGTCTATTTCTTAGATGGTTTACATCTTCTCAACTTCTGAACAATATTGGGTCTATCTGATATTTGAATATATGTTCACAGAGTATACATCACTGATTATACGAATAATCAGTCTTTAAGAGATTTAACAGATTTCTTTCATTTTGACCTGTCTTAGAATGCCTAGTGAACTTGTCCAGAGTTCCTCGGTTAATAATCAAACAACCAAACAAGCGTTAGCGGTAAATGCACATTTTATATAATTTCTTTTATGATTCATCAAAATTATTATACTTTTCCCCCTTTTTATATAACTTCTTAACAGTATTGGGTCTATCTGATATTTGAATATATGTTTATAAAGTATGCATCTTCAATTATATGAACAACCAATCTTTAGGAGATTTAATATATTTCTTTCATTTTTACCTATCTTAGAATGCCTAGTAAACTTATTCAGAGTTCCTCGGTTAATCATCAAACCATCAAACAAGCGTTATTAGTAAATGCACATTTTATATAATTTCTTTTACGATTAATCAAAATTATTATACTTTTCCCTCCTTTTTGACATCATCAAAAAGATAACTATTCGTGAAAACATAAAAAGCCATCAAAAATAATTTTAAAAATAGTCATATAATCAGAAGAACACAAGCATATTTTTATAGTTTAGAAGCAAAAGGAAAGAGAAAATCCTAGAGCCTAAGGTTCAGGAGCTGGAGCAAAAAAATCTTTTGCAGAATTAGCTGTAGCATGTTCTGAACCTTTTCATTGACAGCCTTTTGCACAATGATGCTTTCTCTGAACACATGTTGTTCTCCTCTAATCTCACCAATTTCATTTTCCAGATGCATAATCACAGGATCAGAAGGTGAAGCAACCAAGGCATCTTCTTTAGCCTTAGTAGCTTATTGTAGAGAAATTTGGATTAGAAGAGCTTCAAGTCTTAAGAGCTACGTCTTTAGAGTCTTTAACACTTGGTCTTGAGAACCCGTTGTAGAGAACCTTGTTATTAGAAACACACGTCTTCAGCATCTCGACTTCAGTAGAAACTTTGTCTTCAGATCTTTTAACTTTGTCTTCTTTAAACAAGTTGTCTTTTTAGAAACTATGTTTTTAGCATATGGACTTCAGTAGAAACTTTGTCTTCAGATCTTCAAACTTTGTTTCTTTAGAACATACTGTCTTTAGAAACTTGAGTCTTTAGCATCTAGACTTTAAGTTGAACTTTGAGTCTTCATATCTTTTGACTGATTTCTTTAGAATATGTGTCTTCATATCATACATAACACTTTAGAGACTTCTGAATGTTTTTCTGATGTTCAACAGAACTTGTGTAGCACTGAAACGAAACTAATTCTCTTCTAATGTCTTAGCCCCGCCATTCATCAAAAGCAGAACCTGTTTGTTAAGGACTCAACAATAACAAATATTAGAGTATCAAAATTGTTCATACAAACATACTCATTTGTTATCATCAGAACTCAGATAATATTGCAGAACCAAGTCTTGTTCTTACACACATGGCCACGCGACCAAAACTGTCGGGCAGGGTCAAAATGTGCCCCTCGTTATCCCTAGGCTGATTGGGCCAATGCTTTGGGCCGTCCTAGAGTAGGATTAGATTGGGTCGTGTCTAGTCGTTGGTTCAGTCTAGAACAGGATCCCCCTAAGTCGTTGTTTCTATGCATAGTGTTACACCCCAAATTTTACCCTGAGTTTTTCTCATTCGCATTAGTTTATATTCAAAAGTCATCAATTTTAATTTTCATTCCATCGTTATATTTTGTGCGCATTTTGCATCGTTTTATTTCAATTTCAATACTTATCTAATTTTCTCTTAGATTTTTATTTTTATTCTTTATTTTATAATTAAGAAAATTATATCAAAATATATATGTGTGTTTTAGATTTATTTAATTAAGTTTAGTTTAGTTTTAGTTTTACAAATTTATAAAAAATTGTGAATATAAGTTTTTTTGTTTATTTTATATAGTTTTGTTTATTTAGTTTATTATGTTTTTTTAAGATAAATTGTATATTAAAATTGTTATTTTATTTAGATTAACTTTAGTATATATATGAAGGAGGGACTTTTTTGTCTATGTACAAGACCTATTTGGTTGTAGATAAGGTTTTTGGGGATATAACAATAGGAGGTGGATCGCTAAAGAAAAGGGGGGGGGAAATGTAAGGAGGCAGAGAGATCTAAATCGAAGAAAAAGAAAAACGCAAAACTCAGAAGAGAAAACCGTTATCTTTCTCTGGCTGATTCTGCGGCAATCCTAAGCGCTCATCTTCATCAACCCATCCCTTCATCACCAGCTTCATCGGACTTCTTCTTCTCTTCACCATGTAGCGACTCCTCTCACTATAAAACAACATCTCCCCATCACCTTTAACACCCCTCGTAAACCATTCTCATCACCACCAAACATCCTTCCCCATCCCGATTTCGTCCCGCCAACAACCAAACACCATCATCTTCATCACCAACCCTTGTTGTTCACCTCAAATAACTACCTCCATTTTTCTTCTTCATATTCCTCATCATTTTCTACCCTCCACAACAGTCTCCTACTCAGTACACTGATAACTTACCATCATCATCTCCCTATGTACTGAAGTTAATTCACCGAATAACACACTTAGATCTTAATACAATGCTTCAGTTTTCGAGTGTTTTCACTAAGTATGTTTAAAAGAGTTTGTTTGACTAAGGCGAAACGAATTTAAAAGCAATAAAGCAGGAATTGTAAAATAAAACAAAAACATTTTAAACTGTAAAAATAGATGACATAACATCAAATAGTTTAAAATGGGTTGATTCAAACATACATCGTCCTTTCTTGACTCATTCCGCTCGTTCACTTGGGTACTCTGAGTGACTAGCGTGTAGGAACGTGAAAGTTTGAACCTCTTATACTATGCACTAAGTGCTTTATTTATAATACATAGAAATAACTACTTTTCAACGGGCTTCTCTTCTTTATGAGCCACATGTCTCTTGTAACTTCCCTCCATGAACCCACATTCTCCACCCCTGCTATTGAATCCACGTTCTCCATTCCTGCTATTAAACCCATTTCTCCGTTCACAATGCTTTGCTTTGCTAGTTATGCCCTCTTTTGGGCTTTTTAACACTCCTAGGCCCAATCCATTCCTCATGAGGCCTCTTTTCTGGTCGACTACATCCACAAGTCCAAATTGGCCTTTTATGAAACCTTTTTCGGTCGACTGCTTCTGTGGTCGATTTCCTATAATTCAAAGTCTTCAAATAACCTTTTTTGCTTTTGGTTGGATTTTAACCCTTTTGTGAAAATCCTAGCCAACAAATTGCCCCCCAAAATGTCCTTTTCGACTGACAGAACAAAAATGGACATTTTAATCCTTTTCTCTTATTATGAAGTGACGACATTGTAATCATGGCCTTTTCCCTCAAACGTTACATCAGCGATCACACAACCACTTCCCTATTTTCTAGTTTCAACTTCCTAGTATAATCGTGGCCTCCAACTCACCAACTTCTTCAACTCAATTACCATCTGTTTGACACATGTCGATCGTGTAGCCATAGTTTTTTTCACTTTCTCCCCAACGTTTGGTCTCCTTGATGGTATAAATACCCCTTTCATTTCTCCAATTTCCTCTTTACATTTCTTTGCATACTCAAGCTCTTTGTCTTTGTACACCACAGATGAAAGAACAAGATTAGTTCTGACTTATCTCAAGAGTTTTGATGATAACTAAATTATATTTAAGATAATTTATACTCTGATGAATGTATTTTGAATGTCTTAGTTAATGTTCTGATAGAAAACATTATAAAGTATTAAGCAAAGATTATGAAGAAGTTCTTTGATAAAAGAACCTTTTATTCAAACGCATCTGCTGACTCTGGTAAGACACTTTATTTGTTAAATATATCTTCTAACTTCTAGCAGGCTCCTTGTTCAGAAGATAACTTGAAAGCAAGCATTGTTCAAAGTTCTTAGCAAGCAACGCACTGCCTAGAAGATAAGTGAAGCATGTTCTGACTTAAAGACATTTGGAGAAAAATCTGAAGTAACATTTAGATCAACTTGTCTTGTCAAAGCAAAGGAAAACATGTTCTTACATTCTGACGCTTGCTCATTAATGCAAAGACGGCTGAAAGCACTCGAGTGCCTACAACTAGTTTCTTGGAAAATGGAATATTGCAAGGATACACGCAAAGCATTTAATGCTCTCCATCTTTTCTCAAGGAAGCAACGGTCTTATTGTTCCTACTATAAATAGAAGGACATTTAATGCAAGCCAAGAACTTTAAGTGAAAAAAGAAAACCAATCAAATTTTCAAGAGAAGCAAGAAACTATGTGAAAGATCCAAAAGCTCACAAACTCATTGTTCATACAATTTGTGCATTATACTCTAAGTGAAGAATCACAGTTGTGATATAGCTTTATTAGAAGCAAACTCTATTTCATTATCTGTAAAGATTAAACTCCTGTATTTGTTCCTTGAGAGACCAAGTTTGGTCAGATTTCTCAAGTAGACTAGGACTAGATTTAAGTCTTAGTGGTGTTAGTCACTTGTAAGTTTACCTGTGCATTGTTAGTCACAACAGTTGTTGTGTGATTGTAATCAGTTGATTATAGTGGATTAAGTCCTTGTTGAGAAAGGCGAAATCACCTTGGCGGGTGGACTGGAGTAGTTTGAGTTCAAACGAACCAGGATAAAAATAACTGTGTTCTTCCATTATTGTTTGAGCTTTGTTTTGAAAACAAAAAGAGTCACTTATTCAACCCCCCCCCCCCACCCCCTTCTAAGTGTTTTCTTACCCCTTCAATTGGTATTAGAGCTTGACTCTGAGCATAACACTTAACCGTGTCAGGAAAAGATCCAGAAGAAAACACAATGGCCGCTGAACAAAACAATAATAGTTACAACAAACCTCCAGTGTTTGATGGAGAAGATTTTGAGTACTGGAAAGATAGACTAGAAAGTTTCTTTCTAGGTCATGATAATGATATTTGGGATATAGTCTTGGATGGTTACAAACATCCTACAGATTCAGAAGGAAACAAAGTGGATAGAAAAAATATGGATAGATAACAAAAAGCTGATTTTAAAAATCATCACTGAGCTAGAAATATTTTTTAAATGCTATCTCTAAAGTAGAATATGAAAAAATCACTAATAGAGATACAGCACATGATATGTTTGAGTCTCTCAAAATGACTCATGAAGGAAACGCTCAAGTTAAGGAGTCTAAAGCTCTGGCTTTAGTTCAGAAGTATGAAGCCTTCAAAGTTGAAGAGAGTGAGTCTATAGAAGCAATGTTCTCTAGGTTTCAAACTCTGATCGCTGGTCTGAGAGTTTTGAACAAAGGATATACCAAAGCAGATCATGTGAAAAAGATCATCAGAAGCTTACCCAGAAGATGGGCACCAATGGTCACTGCCTTCAAGGTGTCAAAAGATCTAAACAATGTGTCTCTGGAGGAACTCATCAACGCTCTTAGAAGTCATGAGATTGAACTGGATGAGCATGAGCCTCAGAAGAAAGGTAAGTCTCTAGCCCTTAAATCAATTAAAAAATTTGATACTAACGCTTTTCAGGCTGAAGAAGAAAACTCTAAAGAATCAGTTTCAGAAGAAGACGAACTATCTTTGCTCTCCAAAAGGATCAATCATCTGTGGAAGCACAGACAAAAGAAGTTCAGGAACTTCAAGAAGTCAGAAGATAAACCAGAATCCTATGGACACAAAAAGTCAAACAGAAGAGAGATCATCTGTTATGAATGCAAAGAACCTGGTCACTTCAAAAGTGATTGTCCAAAGCTTCAAAAAGAAAAACCAAAGAAGAGATTCAGAAAGAAGAAAGGAATGATGGAAACCTGGGATGACTCAGATTCTTCTGAAGATGAATCTGGTTCTGAAGATGAAAATGCTAACCTAGCTCTGATGGCTATCACAGAAGATGACTCAGACTGTGAGTCAGAACAAAGAGAGGTATTTTCTGAATTTTCTAGAGAAGAACTTGCTGATAGTTTATCAGAACTTCTAGAAAACTATAGTAAGCTCAAAATCAAATACAAGAAACTCAAGAAGAGTCTTGCATCTGATATTGAGAAACTTGAAACAGAAAAATCTGAACTTTTAGAAAACAATCTTAAACTTAAAAAGGAAATTGTTCAAAAGAATTTTAGTCCAGAGTCTGTGTCTAGTTCAAAAGATATTCTGAAAGAATATGACTATAGCTTCCAATATTTTCTTGCTAAAGGCATAGACAGAAGCAAAATGGCTTCAATGATCTATGGAGTTAGTGGGAAAAACAGAAGAGGAATTGGATATGAACCTCCCAAAGGGAAGGAGACATACATTCCAAAACATGTTGCTAAAATGACCTTCACTTACAAACCTCTGAATAAGAAATTCAAGTTTGGACACTCACATGATATAAAATATACATCACATTCTGGAAACTCTTATGCTAACCCAAAAGGACCCAAAAAGATATGGGTACCTAAGGATAAAATAATATTTGTTGCAGATGTCCTTAACAGCTCAATTGAAACACCAGTCATGGTACTTGGACTCTGGGTGCTCACAACACGTGACTGGAAAAAGGTCTATGTTCCAAAGCCTGGAACTTAAAGATGGATGAGATGTGAAGTTTGGAGGTAATCAGAAAGGGAAGATTATTGGTTCTTGAACCATAGGAAACGGTAACCTTCCTTCTATCTCAAATGTATTATTAGTAGAAGGGTTAGCTCATAATCTATTGTCCATAAGTCAATTAAGTGACAATGGCTATGACATTATCTTCAATCAAAACTCCTGTAAAGTTGTAAGTCAAAAAGATGGATCAATCCTCTTTTCTGGCAAGAGAAAGAACAACATTTACAAAATTGATTTATCAGATCTTAAATCTCAAAACGTCAAATGTATTTTGTCTGTTAGTAATGAGAAATGGGTATGGCACAGAAGATTGGGACATGTCAGTCTTAGAAAAATCTCTCAACTAAATAAATTAAATTTAGTCAGAGGACTTCCCAATCTGAAGTACAACTCAGAAGCTCTGTGCGAAGCATGTCAAAAAGGAAAATTTTCAAAACCTTCCTTTAAATCTAAAAATGTTGTCTCTTCCTCTAAGCCATTAGAGTTACTTCATATTGATCTGTTTGGGCCAATTAAAGCTGCATCCATCAGAGGCAAGAAGTATGGATTGGTCATCGTTGATGACTTCAGCAGATGGATATGGGTAAAGTTTTTAAAACACAAGGATGAGTTACATTCTGTATTCATTGAATTCTGTACTCAAGTGCAAAATGAAAAAGATTTTAAAATCACAAAAGTTAGAAGTGATCATGGTGGTGAATTTGAAAATCATTATTTTGAAAAATATTTTAAAGAAAATGGTATTGTTCATAATTTTTCTTGTCCTAGAACTCCCCAGCAAAATGGAGTTGTAGAAAGAAAAAATAGAACATTACAAGAGATGGCCAGAACCATGATCAATGAAACAAATATGGCTAAGCACTTTTGGGCAGAAGCTGTGAACACAGTGTGTTACATTCAGAATAGAATCTCTATAAGACCTATTCTTGAAAAGACTCCCTATGAATTGTGGAAAAACACAAAGCCCTACATTTCTTATTTCCATCCTTTTGGATGTACTTGTTTTATTCTAAACACCAAAGAAACTCTGAACAAGTTTTACTCCAAAGCACAAAAGTGTTTCCTGCTTGGATACTCTGAACGCTCAAAAGGCTATAGAGTATACAACACAGAAACTCTGATTGTTGAAGAATCAATCAAAGACGGGTTTGATGATAAGCTTGGCCAGCAACAACCAAAGTAAATTGATTTTTCTGTAGGTACAGAAGATCATCCCTCAAACTCTGAAAGTTCGGAAGCAAAAGAAGACGTAGCAGACCATCCTCTTGACAATGCTCTGAACAATCTCAGAATCTCTGACCAACCCACTCAGAAAAGGTTTCCTAGAATATCTTCAGCTCATAAAGAAGACATAATCATTGGAAGAAAAGAACATCCCATCAGAACAAGATCCTCTCTCAGAATCAATGAAGAATCTTTGTTTGGTTTGGTCTCTCTGATTGAGCCAACTACCATTGATGAAGCTCTGGAAGATAATGATTGGATCTTAGCAATGCAAGAAGAACTAAATCAATTCTCCAAGAATGATGTATGGAATCTAGTTCCAAGACCCAAAGGATTCAATGTTATAGGAACCAAATGGGTTTTCAGAAACAAATTGAACGAACAAGGAGAAGTAATCAGAAACAAAGCACAACTGGTTGCACAGGGTTATAGTCAACAAGAAGGAATTGATTATAATGAAACCTTTTCCCAAGTCGCCAGGTTAGAATCTATAAGATTATTAATTTCTTTTGTTGTACAAAATAACATTTCATTATATCAAATGGATGTTAAAAGTGCATTTCTAAATGGTTATATTGAAGAAGAAGAAGTATATGTCCATCAACCTCTTGGATTTAATGATTCAAAGCATCCAGAACATGTTTTTAAATTAAAAAAAGTATTTGTACGATTTAAAACAAGCTCCCGGAGCTTGGTATGATCGTCTGAGTAATTTTCTATTAGAAAAAGATTTTACCAGAGGGAAAGTGGACACAACTCTTTTCAGAAAAACATTTAAAAATGATATTTTAATTTGACAAATTTACGTTGATGATATAATTTTTGGAACCTCTAATATCTCCCTTGGAAAAGAATTTTCTAAGACCATGCAGGCGGAATTTGAAATGAGCATGATGGGTGAATTGAAATTCTTTCTGGGAATTCAAATCAACCAGACTCCAGAAGGTACTTTCATACATCAGGCGAAGTATGTTAAAGAACTTTTGAAGAAATTTCAAATGTCAGAAAGCAAATATGCCAAGACACCTATGCATCCAACCTGCATTCTAGGTAAAGATGAGGTAAGTATGAAAGTAGATCAGAAGATCTATAGAGGTATGATTGGATCCCTTCTCTATCTGACTGCATCTAGACCTGATATATTATTTAGCGTGTGCTTGTGTGCTAGATTCCAATCAGATCCTAGAGAATCTCACTTAACAGTTGTTAAGAGAATTCTTAGGTATTTGAAAGGTACTGCGAATCTTGGTCTGTGTTACAGAAGATCACAAGATTACAAACTAGTAGGTCATTGTGATGCTGACTTTGCTGGAGATAGAATTGAAAGAAAAAGAACCTCTGGAAGCTGCCAGTTTTTGGGTGACAATCTTATCTCATGGTACAACAAGAAGCAAGCAACAATTGCACTATCAATCACAGAAGCTGAATATATATTTGTTGTTGGATGTAGCTCTCAGATGATTTGGATGAAAAGTCAACTAGAAGATTTCAACCTTTATGAAAGTGAGATTCCTATCTTCTGTGACAATACTTCTGCTATTTGTCTAACTAAAAATCCAATCTTACATTCTAAAGCCAAACATATAGAAATTAAATATCATTTCATAAGGGACTATATTCAGAAGGGAATTTTAAACTTAATTTTTGTAAAAACAGACCATCAACGGGTTGACATTTTTACCAAACCCCTTTCAGAAGATAGATTTAATTTCATTCTGAAAAATATTTGTATGGAATTATGTCCTGAATAAAATAATATTTATTTTCTGTGATTGACTTCAGAACATTATGAAATGAATGCTCTGATTAAAAACTCTTCAGAAGTTAGAAGAAAAGTTGTAACAGAAGCTATATGAAAAGTTATGGAATATTCTAACGCTTCATGTCCAAGTGTAGTTAAGAAATTCATTAGAACAAACAGTTGTTACATGCATCCTTCAGGAGATGAACACGTGGTGTGTTTCTGAAAGGTCAAGCGTGCAAAAGCTACTGATGACGTTCTAGGTAACTGTTGATGATTAGCCATAATCCCACGCTTTCCCTCATTTTTAGCAAATCATTAAATGCAAGTAATGATGAGATTCGTTTTTAAATCTGTTTTAATCTTTATTTTAATTGTGTCTTAAATACTTTTAATTTTAATTCTAAACCTATTGTCTGAAATTAATGCCTATAAATACTTTTTGAAAAACCCTTTTCATTCTTTACTGTCTCTTTCAAAACTCAAGCGTTTTTTTTCTCTTACTGTACTTTTCTCTTAAAACCCTTTTCTTCAAATTTCTCATTTCTAAAGAACTTCAATGGCTTATTCTTCTTCTACCCACTCTGAGCAATACATTATACCTGAAAGGACAACTCTCATTCCGGTAGAAAGTTTGGAAGTTTTGAGTGAGCTAATGGTAGACTTTGAGAATCTCAAAGAGAATGGATTTGACTTGTTCCCTGCTGTGAAGTTTCAAGGTTGGGAAAGCTACTTTGATCGTCTTATTGGTCCAGTCTTTCCATATTTGGTGAAAGAATTCTAGATTCACGCTATTGCAACCCCCAAGGTTATTCTCTCCTTTGTAATGGGCAAGGAAATATCCATTACAGAAAATCAAATCAGAAAGTTGTTGGGATTTAAAGGACTTGGAGTTACAGGAATGCCCAGTGGAAGAATGGAGATGTCTAGGGTATATTCAGAGATTTTCACTAACGGTCAATGTTCCTCCAAAGTCAGGGATTTGAAAGACAAATATAAGATTTGGGCAAGGATTATTCATGGATGTATTCACCACATGAAAGACACCAGTTCTCCTGATTACATCAACGCTGATCAACAATATTTGTTGTTTTGCCTTGGAACCAATGTCAAAATTTATTTGCCCTACTTACTTTTTGAACATCTCTGGAACCATGTCAAAGAAACCAGAGAAGCTGAAAGGATGAAGAACCCCAAATAAAAGAGGAATTGGATTCCTATGGGGAGGTTATTATCAGACATTCTGACTGAGAATGGTCTAATTGCTCACCTAAAAGAAGCAACTCTTCTGGGGGAGCTTGAACCTATCTGTGGTAAGACTATGACTGGAAAGAACTTGCTGAAAAGGAAAATTATTGACAAACTGCTGGTGGAACCCACTCCATGTGTGTCAACTGTTGTGAAGAGGAGAAGGATTCCTATTGCTGACTTTCCTATGTTCAACTCAGGGGATCATCCTCGTATCATTTTGTACTATCTTGAGATCTACAAAGAAACAGGATCACCCATTGATCCATCTTGGCTTCTAGGAAGAAATCAAGCTGCTCCTGATGTTGTTCTCCAAGAATCTGTGAAGAGAAAAGCTGTAGAAGGACCTTCTGACACTCCTCAGAAGAAGAAAAAGAAGACAGGTAATCATGCTGAAACTATACTTGTTTATGATTCTGAAAATGTATCTGCATCTGCTGAACCCTCCCAAACCTTAGGAGACTTAGATGTTGACATTGATCTGACCTTACCATCTGAATCCCTTGCTGAGAACCCTCGTAAAAATCAGTTTTTAACAGATTTAAGTGATTTTGACTCTGATGAACATTCTGACAGCCAATCAGAACCCCCTGAACCATCTGTTTTTCAACCTATTCCTGCTGAATGTTTTTCAAGACCCCCTCCCAGACCTCTATCACCCAGACCCACTAGATGGTATGATGTTGTCTCTTGGAGAATTCCAAGGATAAATGAACCTCTAGCAACCATAAAACCTCCTTTCAACCTACCATCTGAGAATATTTTTGCTATGAATCAACCACAACCTCAAAATCCCATTCCCACTCCTGCTTATACAATAATAATTTCGTTTGATGTCACTCCACCCACTTCACCATAACATACAACACCACTCTCAACTCCTCAAATTCCAGAACAACAACCTTTTGAACAAACTGAAACTGCTGAACCATTTGTACCTCATGAAATATCAGAACCTCTTATTTGTGTTAACCAACCTGAATCTGAACCTACCAATAATCCTGAACCCAATAGATTTTTAAGAATTGTAGTGGACTTTCAATCTCTACAATTCTTGAAAAACAAAACTTACAGAACGGCTGTCCCTAAACCTGTTCAGCCAGATGTAAATACTTTATTTCAGAATTTTATAACAAATGTTCAAGCATGGTTACAACCGCTGAAAGAAGATTGCTCCAGAAGCGTGAACACAACAGCAACAAATCTTCTATGGGAAAACTTCAGAAGAACTTTGGTTGCTGAATCACGGAAGTTATAGGACTTGTTCCATTTTCAGGTGCTGGACAACTTTTCCAAACTTCTGCATGCTTTCAAGACAGAAGCTGCTGACACTTGGAATAAAAATTCTTTGCTAATGATTGTTGATACACCAGCTGATAAGATGGACATATCAGAAGATGAATCTGAAGAATCCTCTGAATATTCAAATCCTCTGGCTATTTTTCTATTGAATCAACCTTCTGTTAAGGCTGGACCTGAACCTGTGCCAACTCTTGCAATGAATCTGAGCACTCTGCTTTCCACCTTTGTGAAGTCTGACTCAACGGTTGCTGCTTCTGAGCCTGTTTCTACTGAAGCTTCATCATCTTCTGCTCCTACCTCACTCATTATGGACACTCTGAAAGAGCTAAATAAGGAGAATTAAGTCTTGAATAAACGCATGGATAAGCAAGATCAAACAAATCTAGAGATCAAGAACTGGATGGCGAAACAAGACGAATCTGCCTCTGAGATCAAGAATCTTCTGATGGCTCTTGTCACTAAGAAATCCTAGTTTCTTTTTTGTCTCTTATTTGGATGTTTTGTTTGTACTTCTGGATATCTATTTTTTAACTTTTTTATGAAATCTTTCAAAATTTCTCATTTATTACACTTTTTGATTATGCCAAAAAGGGGGAGAAAATGTGCATTCTTGAACTAATCACTGTTTAACAGTTATGGGACTAAGTCTCAGACATTCTAACAAATTTGCAAGAATTCCTTCTGTGCAAAAGAATTTTTTTGCAGGTATCACTTTAACTCTGAAAGAATATTCCAGCTAAGATTTATCTTCTTGAAGAAGTTCTGAAGAAATTCAAGAAGGTTGTGTATTACTCTGACTAAATAATCTCAGGATATCTTATGCATAGAAATATTCATTTCAGGGGGAGATTCTTATCTCTTAATCCGTTTCTTTTCTTTATCTAAAATAATTTTTTGTCATCATCAGATAGGGGGAGATTGAAAGAACAAGATTAGTTCTGACTTATCTCAAGAGTTTTGATGATAACTAAATTATATTTAAGATAATTTATGCTCTGATGAATGTTTTTTGAATGTATTAGTTAATGTTTTGACAGAAAACATTCTAAAGTATTAAGAAAAGATTATGAAGAAGTTCTTTGATAAAAGAACCTTTTATTCAAACGCATCTGCTGACTCTGGTAAGACACTTTATTTGTTAAATATATCTTCTAACTTCTAGCAGGCTCCTTGTTCAGAAGATAACTTGAAAGCAAGCACTGTTCAAAGTTCTTAGCAAGCAACACACTGCCTAGAAGATAAGTGAAGCATGTTCTGACTTAAAGACATTTGGAGAAAACTCTGAAGTAATGTTTAGATCAACTTGTCTTATCAAAGCAAAGGAAAACATGTTCTTACATTCTGACGTTTGCTCATTAATGCAAAGACGGCTGAAAGCACTCAAGTGCCTACAACTAGTTTCTTGGAAAATGGAATATTGCAAGGATACACGCAAAGCATTTAATGCTCTCCATCTTTTCTGAAGGCAGCAACGGTCTTATTGTTCCTACTATAAATAGAAGGACATTTATTTCAAGCCAAGAACTTTAAGTGAAAAAAGAAAACCAATCAAATTTTCAAAAGAAGCAAGAAACTACGTGAAAGATCCAAAAGATCAAAAACTCATTGTTCATACAATTTGTGCATTATATTCTAAGTGAAGAATCACAGTTGTGATATAGCTTGATTAGAAGCAAACTCTATTTCATTATTTGTAAAGATTAAACTCCTGTATTTGTTCCTTGAGAGACCAAGTTTGGTCAGATTTCTCAAGCAGACTAGGACTAGATTTAAGTCTTAGTGGTGTTAGTCACTTGTAAGTTTACCTGTGCATTGTTAGTCACAACAGTTGTTGTGTGATTGTAATCAGTTGATTATAGTGGATTAAGTCCTTGTTGATAAAGGCAAAATCACCTTGGCGGGTGGACTGGAGTAGTTTGAGTTCAAACGAACCAGGATAAAAATAACGGTGTTCTTCCATTATTGTTTGAGCTTTGTTTTGAAAACAAAAAGAGTCACTTATCCAACCCCTCCTTCTAAATGTTTTCTTACCCCTTCAACAGAAACTTTCATTTTCATTTTTACCTAGAAAAACTTTCCATCATCTCCATGGCCGCTTCAAGATAAATATTTGAACACATTCAAACTCCCTAGGAAATTGAACTAGTTTCCAACATGAGTGAGTTCTTCTTTCATGATCAAAACACTTTTGTCTTAGAACCAACGCCAACACGCAATCTCCAAAGTATTCGCTCCCAGTTGTTGCTTCCCTTCATCTACAACAACACTGCTTACGCTCTATTGGTGCCTATCCCTGATGAGGTTATGGTACCTAAACACTTGGAAGGTTGCTTTCTTAATCACAAAACCACCAAAGCCCCTATCAACAAAGATTTCCTTATAGATTTTTCACACATATAATGTACGTCTAAAGTCTTCCATTTCCCCGTACTGTCAACCAAGATTACATTGCATGGTTGAATAAAGTAGAGAAAGTGAAGGGTGACGTTTGGAAGGCTCAAGGATTTTTTGACTTGATTTAGCTTTCTAGGGTTGTCCCTAGTTATAGAAATCACATGCTAATTTCCGCACTCAAATTCTGGGAAGGCTTTACAAACACCTTCCATTTTGTAGTTGGGATGCTTACTCCCACCCTGTTTGACATTACGGCCATCACTGGTCTCCGCCCCACAGGTGAAGCGTTTCTTCCCACTGAAGCAGACGAAAATGTTATTCCTTTTGAAAAGGACATTGCTGGCTTCACCAAATATATGGATCATTTTCATGCCAAATGTGTCGACACTATGTCTGATGAAGAACACATTGCCTTCTTGGCCTTGTGGCTTTCCAAGTATGTTTTTTGCAGTCAATCTCTAAAGGTAACTAAACGATTCATTCCATTAGCTCATCACCTCCATCTGGGTCGACACATATGCCTGGGCGAATTTATTTTGAGGTCTCTCATGAATCACTCAGTGTGGGGGTCGATCATATGACCTCACTTTCATCTACTGTGAGTTATGTGCTTGTTGGGCCTTTCTGGCTGCTTTAATTGTGGTTAAATGCCAGTTTTGCGAGCCAACTCAAATTGTGCCTCTCTGAAGCACAGGAGACTGCATTCACCAAACGTTCCAACGAAAGCCTTCTTCTTGCTACAATGAAGCCTTCTAAGAATGACATGACTCAAGAGTCGCTTGAGAAATACTCGAAGTTTTTCTTTAGGTGCAATTCTTTTCAGCCAAGCATGGCACCCTTTTCTGAAAGAAGTGACTCTTCAGGAACTAGCCTATTTTGGCACCATCTCGAACCCTCTGAACGTGATTCTTGCGACCAATATCATGTTTCCCCAACAAGTTGTTGCTCTGAGGCAAACCAGCCCCTTTGAGTATTTAAAATTTTTGGTGAACACCAGGAACCGTTCGAATGACAGAGGCTAAAGTACTTCTACTACATCTAGAGGTATCTCTTCTCTTGGGACTCAAGAAGAAGTTCTTAATCGTCTCAAAACCATGCTCTTTCATGTTGATTTGATCACCCACTTGGAGGCGTATCCCTCTGATGGTATTAAGATTAAAGAAACACTAAAGAAAGTTGACGTTCAAGCTACTTTTCCGTTAGTCCTAAAATTTGTGGTTGAAGCGTCTACCTTCCTTAATCAGCTTTTGGTTGACTTGGCTAAAAAGAAAGAGATCCAGGAAAGATGCCTTCCCAAGGAGAAAGAGCGCACTATTGAATTGGCTTTCGTGAATTCTTCCATGGATGCTAGTGAGGAACTGAAGGAAACTCTTGACAAAGAAAGAGCAGACTTTAACACTAGGGCCACAAATTTTTCCCAATGGCAATAACAGACCATGGTGTTGAAGCAAAAAATTGAGTGGCTGGAGAAACAAATTGATGAGGCAGAGACTTTGCAAGCTGTTGGGTTTCATGCAGCTGAACAGACGTTGAATAATGAAGCTATGGTTAGTGCTGCTCATCTGGAGCATGTTGGCTTTTGGATATTGAGCTAGCCGACCTTGACACCTCTATATCATTAACCAATGCTCGTCTGGCACTTGCTCGAGAATTCTATATAACCCTCAAGAATAATGTTCCTTTTTAGCCTTTCGATTTTACATGTAATCTGAATTTGTTCTTTCCGTAATTCTTTGTAATGCTTAATTCACATTTTAGGCCCCTTGGTAGCCTCCTTATTATGCAATGAGTTTTAGCCTCTGTTTATCATAATTTCTTGCAACATAGTCCTATACCTCTTTAAGTATTTTCCATTTACTCGTGGTATTCGACCTTCTGGTGTGAGCTCCTCAATCTCATAAGCATTGTTGGAAAAAACTTGCACTACTCGAAATGGTCCTTCTCAGTTTGGTGACCATTTTCCAAGGACTCTATCCGTCCTATCCATAGGCAGGATCACTTTCCAAACCATATCTCCCAAGACGAACGCCTTTGCATTCACCCTTTTCTTATAGGCCCTTGCTACTTGTTCCTTCTGTCTGAACAAAGTATCTAATGTTGCTAGCCTATGTTCTTCAACATCTACCAACGTATCATACATCATTCCCCAGTAATATTCAGTAGGGATATTTGATTTCCTTTGCACTTTGATTGATTGCAGATGAATCTCTAGAGGTAATACTGCTTCATGCCCATTAACTAAGTTGAAAGAAGTTGTGTTAGTTGACTCTTTTGGCAAGTTTCGACATGCCCACAATGCCTGGCCCAGAGATATATGCCAGCTTCTAGGTTTTTAGCCAACATGTTTTTTGATCAAACTTATAATGACCTTGTTTGCTGCTTTGACTTGCCCATTCGCCTGGGCGTAATACGATGTTGATGTTATCAGTTTGAACCCCATATTTGCAGCGAACTCAACTACCTTTCGACCTATGAACACGGTCCCTTGGTCCATTGTTATAGTTTCTGGTATTCCAAACCTATGTATGATTTGGTTTTGCATGAAGGTCATTACTTCCTCTTGATCCAGTTTAACCAAAGTGACGGCCTCTACTCATTTTGAAAAATAATAAATACCCACTAAGATATATTATGGCATTTCGATGAAGTAGGTTTAATTTCTCCTACAATATCCAAAGTCCATCCATCCCCTGAAAGGCCAAGGTTTGACAACATAATGTAATTCTCTAGCTGATACATGTTGAATTCCATAATGTTTTTGGCATTCTTGTCATCTTTTGGCGAACTCAATGCAATTTCTTAACATGGTCGGCCAATATACTCTTATTCGGCACAACAACCATTTCATTTTTTGTCCTGCCTGATGTGTACCACAAGTTCCACTATGTACTTCATATGTTGCTACATATGCTTCGTTTTCCACTAAGCATTTTAACAACACTCCTTCAGGCATTTTCCTGAATAATTTGTTTCCCATCAATCTGTAACTTAACGCCTTGTACTTAACTTTGCACTATGTTGTCCCAACTGGATTTTTCAAGTAGTCGACTATATGTTTCCTCCATTCATTCTCAGCTAACGCATCAATGGAAAAAAATTCCTCCACCACTTCAAAATTTCTAAAATAATCATAATTCAGGAGATATGGGATTACTTCAGGCTCTTCCCCCCAAGTTTTTATCATTTGCATGTTCTCACACACCAATTTATCTCTAACCTCAATGAATTCGTCTATGCTCTCTTTAGGTAATTTATATCCAGACACTAATTGGGCCATGTTGTTCGCCTCTTGATTGTCAATACGCTTTGCTTTGGCAACATACATCACTAGATGATCCTTAACGCATTTGTATTCTTTGTTCAACTGTTTCACCACTAACTTTGAATCTCCTTTGATGTCAACGTCCTTGATTCTAACATCTAACATAATTTAAAGTCCAATTATTAAGGCTTCATATTCATCCTCATTATTAGAGCATTCGCCTTTAATCTTATAATGAAATCTAGTTGGAACTCCATCTGGTGATAAAATAAAGATCCCTACTCATGTTCCTTGTTTATGTTTAGAACCATCAAAATAGCATTGTCAAGACTTAGTTCTTATATAGGCTTCATTGATGTCGACCACATAATGGTCAACTATAAAGTTTGAAATAAATTACCCTTGACTGCTTTTAAAGTACCAAATGTTAAAAAGTATTCAGTTAATGCAAGCGCCTATTTCCCAATTCGATCGTGCAATATAGTTTTAGATACCATATGCTTAATGACATCAAAATGAGAATAAATAGAAACTTCAACTGGTTTTATATAATGCTTGATTTTAGTACATGAAAAATAAAACATAAACATAGTTTTTCAATTGCATTATATCTAGTTTCAGCGTCATTTAACACTCGGTTGAGGTAATAAATGGCTCTTTCGACTCCATTATCATCTTTCTAGGCTAGCATACTTCCCAGTGTCGAGTCTGACGCTGCAATGTAAAGTTCCATGCCTTTGTTTCTGTTTGGGGGTGCTAACATTGGAGGTTTCACCAAGTAGTCTTTTAATCGGTCAAGTGCCTCTTGGTGTTCTCTTTTCCACGTGAACTCAAATTCTTTGCTTAGTTTTAAAAAAGAAGAGAACACCAAAGTTTTTCCACTCATGTTTGATACGAACCGTCTCAAGAATTTTATCTTTCCAAACAAAGATTGGAGCTCTTTCTTCGTCGATGGCACTTTTGTACTCAAAATCGCCTTGGTTTTGTTCTAGTTAATATCTATACCCTTCTTGTATACTACAAAACCTATAAAGTCTCCTGCACGAACACAAAAAGCACATTTTAATGGATTCATTTTTAATCCATATTCCCTCATTCTAACAAAAGATTGTCGAAGGTGGTCTAAATGACCAGCTCCTGAGGATGATTTAACTACAATGTCATCAATGTACACTTGCATGAAGGTGTCTATGAAATCATGAAACATTGAGTTCATTTCTCTTTGATAAGTAGCCCCAACATTTTTCAAACCAAAAGGCATGACTACCCATTCGTATGTGCCTAGTGCCCCCGGGCATCAAAACACGGTTTTATGGGTGTCCTCTTCAGCGATAAAAATTTGGTTGTAGCCTGAATATCCATCCAAAACACTTAAATATTCATACCCTACGGCCAAATCGGCCGACATTTCTGCCACAAGCATTGGATATTCGTCCTTTGGAGTGGCTTTATTTAAATCCCTAAAATCTATGCAAATTCTTAAAGCTCCATTTTTCTTCACTACAGGGACTATATTAGCTAACCATTCAACATACATGGTTATTCTGCTGAATCTTCTCTTCAACAAATGTTCGATCTCTACTTTGATTTTGGATAGCACTTCTAGCACGAACCTCCTTGGCATTTTTTTGACTGGTCGCTTGCTTGGATTTATAAGTAGTTTAATTTCCACCATCTAAATGCTCAAACCAGGCATCTCGTTGTAATCCCATGTAAAACAATCTCTGAATTCTTTAAGAAATTTAGTTACTTGATCCTTCATCTTGTTTTCGATCTTAGTGTCGATGTATGTAACTTGCCTAATCGCACCATCACCCATATCATTTTCCTCCAATGGATCTTGTGCTTGCATCTTCAAAATATGATCTCTTGGGTCTTTTTCAAACCCCAAAGGCTCTTCTTCATATATGCAGTAAAGCCTATGGCTTTCTGCAGCTGTTGTGTGTCTTGGTTCTCCAAGCTTTTCCACCATAATGGCTTCAGGCGCCATTTTTGAAATATTTCCAGTCTCTAAGGCCGAATTTATCCTACTTTCGTCCATATAGGCCAAAATCCTTGCCAAAGCATTTGACTCAAGCATCATTATGAGTTTTTTCTTCCCACCCAGTGGGTTCAAACTCCCCTTATGTAGTTGGATATGTATCCAGCTTTTCTTGGTCCCAAATGAAACCATGAGTAGGGTGTAGGGTTATAAACTTGATCGCATCAGGATGTGACTTGAACATTGCATCTTCAAGATCACACGAAGGTATAGTTTCTAAGGCTTTGTCAAAATTCTTCCTATTGGCCATACCCACATCAGCAGTAAAGTAATTGTGATATGCCTCATTGTTCTCCACAGTCCCATCTTAGCGCCATATGGATAAGCGTTGATGCAGAGTCGATGGTACTTCCCCAATGCCATGTATCCACTCACGTCCTAGCAATAGATTATAGTTCTCTTTGGACGCAATCACCATAAACAATGTTGGCCTTGAATTCAAGCCAACTGATAAATTTACTTGAATCACACCTAGTATGTGACTTGTTTTTCCTTCATAGTTTGACAAAACCATTTTATGTGGTTTAAAGTCAGTGTTGAACTTACCAATCCTTTTTAGCAATGATTGTGGTATCAAGTTCACAGCAACGCCACCATCAACGAACACTTTATTCACAGGGAAACCATCAACTTTAGCCCTTATAAACAAAGGCTTGAGATGGTACATCATATCAGATGTAGGCTTCTCAAACATTGCATGTTGTTCTTCTACCACCCCCATTATTCATGACATAGTAACATAGATATTTCCAGCCTGCTGATTCTTTGCACATAGTCTCTTCTTTGTCCCCAGATGCCTCTAACGCGAAACCATAGTCATTAGGAAGGTTCGACACAATATTATAATGTATAATCAAACCATCTTCTGAACTATCTTCAAAGTCAGCAGATAGTTCATCTTCCATGTTGTCATCAACAGGATTTTCAACTTTTACTGGCGACGCACACACAACCGGCATCGATAACCTCTCTTTTGCTGGTCAACAGTGCACTCCCTTCTGAATTCTCTCACCCTTTGATGGAGCAGCTTTTAATGCCGCTTATCTTGCAACTTTCTTGACTCTCTGAAACCTTCTCCACTAAGTCTTTGTCATAGGATTTTTCCCTTTGTATGTGGGAGAAACGTGATACCGCTTTGAAGTGATCCCAGCTTTAGCAAATTAGGAAGAACTAGATCCCTTCTCCATCATTTATCATTTATGACTTGAACCTAAACCTTTTTTACCACCTTCCAATTCTGGTTTTCCCCCCTTTGATAGAAAGGATGAACTCATTTGTTGTTAGGAACATCATTTGGTGGTACAAAAGTCCTTTGATACGGAAAACCAGGAATTCCTGGAAGAACTTGGACATTGTATACCCCATTCGCATGGTCGAACACCACCTTTATATTATTCTCTTGAGGTTGTTTCTTCTTCAACGCCTCAATTTTCTTCGCAGCATTTTCATCATAGACTATGTTGCAATTTGGGCATAACATAGACCCGGAATTACCTAGCTTGAACCTGTTCAGAAAATCCACCAAATCCTCTTCAGGTTTGGGAAAAACAACCTTCATTAACTCATCAACTATTTCTTCAGACAATTCTTCATTTTTAGTTTCACAGTCCATTTTCTCCTTGTCGTCTTGGTTAACTTCAGGCTCTTCAGCAATATCAACCACCATCACTTCTTATGGCTTAGACAAGTTTCCATTGGAACTTTTGAGACCTTCAGTAGTCCCGACTGTTGCAGTTATCATTGGATCAGCGGTCACACCTTATTCACTCTCAAAATCATCAGTGGTCTTGATTGTCAATGCTACGAGTGAATTGATAATGCCCGCCTGTTCGCCTTTGAGACCATCATTAGCCTCAATCATCAGCACTTCCAATGGTTCGACAAAGTGCATATTAGCAACATGCAAAGGGTATGAGTCGACCTTCATGGAGCTTTTTGGTTTCTCACAAAATTTCAATTGACCATCTTTCAGAGCTTTTTGAATCAAATCCCTGAAAAGAAAACACTGAGAAGTGTTATGATCCAAAAATTATGATACTTACAAAAACCTCTTTTTTATTTCTGCTCTAATGGTGGATTTTTACTGTCTGGAGGCACTATAATATGACCATCTGAAACTAAAACGTCAGATATTTCATCACATTTTGACACATAAAAATTATATGTTTTAGTACTAGACGCATTATTTTTTGGTTCTTCGATTGTCTTTCCTTTTGACGGTCTTATAGGTTTACATGCATACAGAGGTCCAGAATTCAATTCATCCATATTGACTTCTCTTTCTTCCATGTATTCATCCTCAGACTCTATGGAATAATCTTCCGTGTCTACATAGGCAATTTTGCCTTTTTCTATGGTTCTTTTACACCTTAGCTTTCTCTGCCTTCAAACGTTCGACATATCTAACTTTATCAGCTAGTTGGGACATATTTGTATTAAATTGAGGATCAAACTTTTTCCTAATAGAATAATCTAACCCCAAGCGGCCATTTCGACCAACTCATGTTTAGGAACTCTATTAAAGCATCTAGACTTTAGGATCCTAAACTTATTTAAATAATCTTCCATTGACTCAGACGACCTCCTATTAATTAAGGATAACTCTTTCAAACTTATCTTAGATTGACCAGTATAAAATTTCTCATGAAATACCCTAAAGTTGTTCCCAAGTGCGTATGGATTTTAGAGTCAACGTCGTAAACCAAGTAAAAGAATTTTTTATCAATGAATTAGGAAAATATCTTAATTTTAAACCCTCATCGTTGGCGATATCGCCAGCTTCTGTTTCATACCTAGCAACGTGTTATATGGTCGACTCATTGGCATCACCAACAAACTTGGTAAATTTAGGTACCTTACATCCCCTAGGTAGTTCTTCCTGTCGAATGTAATCGAGCAAGAGCGAAGAGTAATTGGGCCTCTGGAGGCTAACATTTACTCCATATTGTATTAATACTTCTTCTACCATATTCACTATGTTGTTACGCCCAACGGTGGCATTTCTTAGCACTCGATCAACATCTTGGTTTCTCCTAACTACGACCGGCCTAGGTTTGTATTGTTCAACGAATTCTTACTCTTCATAAGTGGGTGATTCCACTCTTCGAGGTCTATAAGGACGCTCATTATTTCCCCCTCTAGTTCTTCAAAAACTCTCAATGACCTTTGGCGCGTTTGAGTTGGTTGGACCCTTAATGGGTCAACCAATCTACCTATTTGGTCAACTACAGTATTGAGGGCAACTCCCATTTGTTGAGTTAAGATGTTTACTAACTCTAAATTACTTGCATCTATTTGTTTCCTTAAAGCCATAACGGAAGTAGTATTTAAAGATGGTCTCGACTGCGGGACATAACTAACATCACCTGGTCGACCACTTGGGACATAACTGCCTTGGTTTCCAGTGGCCACTGTGTTTTCTGTATATGTGGTCGGTTCGACTGTAACCCAACCATCATGGAATAAGGCATACCATATTGGTAAGAGACAAATGATGACCCATGATCCCATGGAAAGAGTGGTCGATTTGGGCTAAATGGTGATATCCCATGCCTAGGTTCTATCATTGTGACTGTTTCCCCTGAACCATGAACAACGGTTGATCTTACGAGAGATAAAATTGTCGAGCTTTGAGTTGTGGTACTTACTGGTATGACATTCACATTTTGTATAAAAATTTGCGTATGTGTCGTGTTTGTGTCAGAGCGTGATATTTTAGACTTGGACAAAAGTTTACCACTTCTTAAATTCATACACACACTAACTATAAGAAACTTTGTAAGACTACACACAAAATACGAAATTATTAGCACTGTCTCACTGGGCGTGCCAATTTGTTTACCTCTGGTTTCGGTAAACAACGCTGATCTCTTAGCAGAAAGTTTACTGGCTAGATTGACCAGGGAATCTTGTGCTTCAGCTTTTGAATGTTTTCATAAAGTATGTTCAAAAGGGTTCGCTCGACTAAGGCGAAACAAATTTAAAAGAAATAAAGCAGGAATTGTAAAATAAAACAAAGACGTTTTAAACTGTAAAAATAGATGACATAATATCAAAATAGTTGAAAATGAGTTGATTCAAACATACATCGCCCCTTACTTGACTCATTTCACTCATTCGCTTGGGTAATCTGAGTGACTAGCGTGTAGGAACGTGAAAGTTTGAACCTCTTACACTATGCACTAAGTACTTTATTTATAATATATGAAAATAATTACTTTTCAGCGGTCTTCGCTTCTTTATGAGCCACATGTCACTTGTAACTTTCCTTTATGAACTCATATTCTCCATTCCTGCCATTGAACCCACGTTCTCCATTCCTGCTATCGAATCCATGTTCTCCATTTACAACGCTTTGGTTTGCTAGTTATTCTCTATGTTGGGCTTTTTAACACTCCTGGACCCAATACATTTCTCATGAGGTCTCTTTTCTAGTCGACTGTGTCCACAAGCCCAAATTGACCTTTTATGAAACCTCTTCCGATCGACTGCTTCTGTGGTCGATTTTCTATAATTCAAAGTCTTCAAAGAACCTTTTTTGCTTTTGGTTGAATTTTAACCCTTTGTAAAAATCCTAGCCAACAATCGTTCAATTAATTTTTCGCATCCACATATAAAAAATAACATCACCCTTTTCAACATGATCCCTATAGAAATGATGGTGGATTCTATATGTTTAATACGTGAATGAAGCATAAGATTCATAGTAAGACTTATTGCGCTAGTGTTATCACATTTGATAGGGACACAATAGAGTTTTAAATTATAATCCAATAATTGTTTCTTTAGCCATAAGACGTGTGCAAAACAGTTATCGAAGGCTATATATTAAGCCTCCATGGTAGAAAAAACAACATTATGCTGCTTCTTATTGTACCAAGAAACCAAACAATTTCCAAACAAATGACAGGTATCACTAGTGCTTTTCCTATCCGACTTTACAACAAGGAAAAACAGAATCGGAAAACCTACCAAACTACATTTACTACCTTTGGGAAACCAAAGACTATGATAAGAAGTTATATTAAGATACCTCAAAATTCTTTTTACGATCTTAAAGTGGGATTTCCTAGGTGACGACTGAAATCGAGCACACATACACATACTAAACATATTATCTGATATACTCGCACTTCAATAGAGTAAAGATTCTATTATACCTCTATATTTGGTAATATTTATCTCTACATTTTATTCATCTTTATCTATCAACACATTTGAAGGAATGAGAGTTGATATTCTTTTCAAATCTTGCATATCAAAATTCTTTAGGACCAAGCAATATTTTTCTGACTGATGATCGTGTCAGCTTTAGTTTGCTTTATCTACAATCTTAAAAATAGGTAAGCTCTCCCATTAGAGACATTTCAAACTCTCCTTGCATCAAACTCGCAAAATTCCTAGCAAAGAGAAACATTAGTGAATTCAAATATAATATCATTAGCATAAATTTGAACAAAAAAATATGATTTTCTTTACGTCTAATACACAATGTTGTATCTACTTTACTATGATTAGATATATATTTATGTAAAAGTGACTTGAATAATAAATTTCAATGTAAAAATCACCTAGAATCAATTCTGAAGGCAGAATCAATTTTACTTATGCCTAATCAAACATCTCAAAATCATCCACAATCAATTCTACATCTCTAGAATTACTTTTGTTCATTCCAAAAGCCAAATCAAACATGCATTAAGGTGCTCATACCAAATTCTAAGAGCTTGTTTAGGACTATAGATGACTTGTTTAAGTTTAAAAACATAATAAGAATTTTCATGATCCTCAAAATCAAGAGGTTGATAGATACAGACTTCTTCATTAATAAATCCATTAAGAGAATCCAATTTAACATTCATCTAATACAATTTAAAATCTAAGCCGCTGGATAACGGCAAAAGGAGACGCATCACTTCAAATCTGTTTGTGCAAATAATCTTACTCAAGACATTGACAGCAAACTAGATATAAACAGTCTCAGATTTGAACATTTGTTTATTAAGTTGTGAGAGTCAAGAGATATGGTTATATTCTAAGCTTTGGACCTCTTTTTCAATCACACCCTTTTGACAAAATAAGATTCCTCTTGTGTTGTTCCTATTTGGTGATATTGTGAGTTAGTCCTAACATGCACTGATTATTCTTCAAAACACCAAAACATGTAAAACAAAGGAAGCATTTTCATGTACCATAAGAAAGTAGTAAAGATCTTTTCCATCTCTAGAAAGTATATATTCTCACATATGTTTATTTTGATGTACATAAACACAAACTCAACAAAGTAAGCACATAAAAAAACACCTATCCATAATTTCACATAAAAAGAGAGACAGAATTAGTTCCCTTTTTGGTGTTGAGACTACCAAACTTCACTTCATACTAAGGATGAACAAGGCTAATCAAATGGTCATTGATGAGAAAGATGGTCACTGTCTCAAGAAAAGAAGTGATTAACCTCAATTCATAAACACAAACATAAAAGGGTTATTTCTTATTTAAGAATTTTCATGAAAATTAAGTGATCTAGCCAAAGCTGCAGGATTAGCCATCAACAATGGAGAAGTTTCAACATGTTCTTTTCCATCTTTCTTTGGTTGAAAAGCTTTGGTCATGCCTCCCTTACTCACACATTCATTCTTGATTCCAAGTGTTTCCCATATAGAACTCTTTGCAGCTTCATTTGGATCATCAACTCTCAATGTTTTTGGAACCAAAACATTACCACTTCTTTGTCTTGGTGATTCTTCTTTTCCAAAATCGTCTTGTTTAGCCGTCTCATCATTGTTCTCATCATCATAATTCCTCGAGCGTTTCCCGGGCGTTGGAGAATTCGTACTAGAGTTTGATAAACTAGGACTTGTTGCCGAAGTATGAGAGGGGAACCAAGGAACATTCCAATTTCCCGGAACACCGCAGTTCCAAAATGGAGTAGGGTAGAATGACATGGGAAATCCAGGAGGACACAATGTTTGCGGCATGGGAATCGCGGAAGAACTCCAAGGGTAAGGCCAAGGAACGCTAGTAATGCATGGAACTTGAGGAACAAAACCACTATTTTGCGATGGTAATGATTCTTGTGACATGTTTTTGCCACTTTGTTCCATAGATTTTGAAACTGTAATAGAAGATGAACTTGAACAATGATCATCATGAGTGTCGCTAAGACCCTTTTTCTCTGCATGACTGTTGGCATTTTTCATTGAATCACAGATTGATGGGCGATCCAATCCAAAGCTAAGGAGTCTACCATTGGTTTTCAAATTTGGAACATAATGAGTTTCATCAGGAGAAAAAACTCTTGCTGCATCAAGTGCCTCAGAGATAGTGATGTGGCGATAATGTGATGACAAAGAGTTGTTTTTGTTCTTTCTTCTCCCTGCACCAACTGGAACATTCCTCATAGTTCCGCCTGCAGTCCAGTATCTTTGACACGCTCTGCAGAAATAGCGCGGCTGGTTGACATTGTAGTTGTTATAGTAACAGAATTTTGTGTCCCCGCTGTTGCAGCGCAGACATGGGAGTAATTTGTCGGGCTTCTTAAGTGTTTTCTCATGATTATTGTTGTTGTTGTTGTTTGTTGTTGCTGCTACATCACTTTGTTCGTTTTCGGATTTTGATATTTCTTCATCAAGAGATGGTGTTTTTGGATTCTGAATAGCTTCTGCTAATGTTGATGTTGTTACTGAATAGTTGTTCTTGATCTCTGCAGAATTTGGTGAAGGATCAACTTCTTTACTTTTCTCAGTGTCCTTTTCAGCTTCATTGTCCTATTAATTAGACAAAATTTTCTCTCAATAAATCTGAATACTCATAAATAAACATTATATACAAAAAAAAAAAACATGACTTCAATTTTAGTGTCTTTTACGCAGAAGCTGCAAGATTAATATCACGATGATCAGAAAAACTCTTTTTCAATAAAATTTAACGCTATTGTGTGTATAAGGTTAAGTTTGAACATTCGACTTCTCATTAAACCAAAAGAGATGAGTTGACCTAATAGTAAAGATTTGGATCCTGATAGTGTGTTTCTCTCGAGTTCTCCTGTTTTAATTCTGCTAACTACAAATAATTCTTGTGTTGAGTAAAATCCATAAACGGGTCCACTTGGTGGAATTAGTCCATTTAGATTAGTCGCTCTTAAGACTGGATATCAAGATTTTTCAAAAAGAAAAGTGGTCTTGAATCTCCCAATTTAAAGTGTTGGCGATGCAAATCGAATATCATACATACATAATTCACAATTTTATGAGTTCAAAGAAGTAAAAGATCAACTTTGTTTCCAACACTCTGTTACAAAAACCATGTATGTTTTGGAACATAAAAAAATAAAAACCATATAAAAATAAAATAATTAGAAAAAAAGTAAAAGAAAAACTAATACAATATCACATGCTAAAGTTTACATTATAAAGAAAATAAACTACAATAAGTTCAAACTAACAAATGAGCAATAAGTAATTACTGTAATTGCTTAATTCTACGTTGAGATGTTCTTATATAAAAAAAGTTTTACCTTTGTTGTTTCTTCATCTTCACTCTCGGATTCACTAAAATATCTATCTCTTTCTTCTTCTTCTTCTACATCCATAGCTTCACCTTCCCCAAGAAAGAGAATCTTCTGCCCGAATAGATTAATTTCAGGATCTTTACTTTCAATCATTTTCTCGGGATCCAAACAGAGCACAACAAAACAAAAGTTAAGGTTTATGTTTCTTTGCAGATTTGGTGTTCGTTCGTTCGTTGTTGAAGAATGTTTTAACGAGTGTTTCGGTTTTTTCGAGGAAATTTTAGCGAAAAATTGAGTGCACGAAGAATTGGATTTTGATCCGTTTAAACAACAGTTGCGCGCCACGTCAGCTTTGTGTTTTGATTCTTGGCCACAAGTTTTTGTGGCTTGGAATAGATTTTCTTTTTCAACACTTTTGAAGATTCTTTAAGTTTTTTTTGCATATAACTTTTCCTGTAGTTTAGTTGTGGTAACGCCACGTCAACCTCTTTTTGCTTCTTTTGGGTCACGTGGTAGAACATGACTGGCCATGTTGAATGACATCGACCCTACTACTTAGATTTAAGGAAAAGAAAAAATTTAAATTTATTTTCTTAAATATAGTTTATATTTTTTTAAATAAAAATATGATAATGGTATAATTTCTTTATATATATATATATACTCTTTAAAATATTTTTATATTTATTGAAAAAAATATGAATCACACCAATAAAATTATATTTAAGTATTCTTCTTAAAGAAATAATCTTTTAGAGTTTCAACATTAATGTCATTTATTTTGATGTCTTAAATAGATTTGATATAATTTTTTGTATTATTTTATACTTTTCAAAATTTTAATTCACTCAACAATAATTCTTAAACATTTATACTCCGTCTGGCAATTATTATAAATAAATATTTTTTTAAAATTTATTGAATAATAAATATATATAATTATTTATATAGATCAGATATATTTATTAATCAATAAATTTAAAAAAAAAAAAGAATTTTTACTTAATAGTATTTATTCAAAAATTTAAATTGGGTCGCATCAACCCCATTATATAAGTAATCTATAAAATACAAAGAAAAAACAAAGACACAGTAGTATTATTTTACCACAATGACTTTATTATACCATGCATTACATACTTAAATATCCATTGCTACTAACAGATGTGTCATTGGGGAATGTGAAACCATCCACAGATTCAATCGATGTGGGTGCTCTTATGGAACATCCGATAAAGTTAGACTTAAGGGAAATAAATTACCTACTTTTATTAGTTGATGGTTTTGATGAATGATTAATTAGTAAATACATTACTCTATTATTATTAAGTAAAAATAAATTTTACTTTGAATAAAAAAGTTAATTAAATGTAATTGCTAAGAGTCTTATATGAAACAGAATATGACTTAAATATGTGTTTATAAATGAGACAATTATTCATCTTATTTATGAGTTTGAGTTAGTTACATGTTGCTGTTAGAATCTTTATCAAAGTAGATTCAACTCGCCTACAAGTAACAAACAGTGAACTCAGCCGCAAGCAACACTTTGGGAATGAGCTATAAGCAATGCTTGAGGAATTCGTTCAAGTAGAAAATATATTCATTCAGGACATATAAAGGTATATGTTTTGAAACTAATTGAAATTACTGAAAAAGAAATCAAATTGATATTGTGGGGCAGAGAATATGGACTATAATAGTCTAGAATGTGAGGTTGAATAGATTGTTTCTAAAAAAATCAATTTAAAAGTTTTCTTTTTTGAAATCGAAGCTTAATAAATTTACTCGGTGTAGTAAAATTTTTATATAATATATGTGATTCAAATGATTTTTGTATGCACTTAAACAGGTAAAATGAATGAAAGATGAAAAAACTAAAGCAATCAACTCTTCAATTGATTTAAATTCATTTTATACGATATGTGTAAATCAAAGTTATTCAATTAATTAAAAAATCTATTATCATAGTTTAATTTCTAAGTTTAATCACAATATTAATCTAACACGTACCAAACTTTTTATACATGAAATCATTATGAAGGCGATAAAACATAACAACATTTAATTTCTAATAAAACCATAAAACCTAAGTGTGATACGGTGGAAGAACTGACTTCAGTATTTTGCGTTTTATCGTAAATGTTGCAGGTAACAAGAGTCGTCACCGACTTTTCTTTTATCCAATAAAGAAAAGGGTGAAAAGAACAGGAAAGATCTTTTGAAAATTTTCTTGAGTTCGGGGGGTAGGTTATGAAAATGGAAGGTGTTAGCACCCTTTTCATCTGTAGCTATCTACGGACTTTTAATTGTTTGATCATATTGAAATGTTTTGTGTTTATGTAAGTTTAAAAATATTTTGAAAACGCCTAAGTTTGGTGAACTTTGCAATGATTCTCGGATCGTTGAGAATGTATACAAAGTGTTGGTTTTAAAAATATTTGTTGAAATTAAGTGTTTGGAAAGATGTTTGAAAATGTCAATGTAAAGCCGTTTTGTAATGATTCTCGTATCCTTGAGAATGTATATAAAATGTTTGTTTGAAACATGTTTTGAAAGTTTAAAGTGTAAATGGTTTTGTTTGTGAGCAAGCAATTACGAGTAATCTTCCTATTCAAAAAATCTTTGTTCTTTTCCTCCTCTTTTAGATAGTGCTACTTTACAATTGGTTGGTAGGGAGCCGTCATATCATTGGATATGGGGGACAGGCGTGGGTCATCGTACAGTCATAAAAAGCAACTTGTAAGATGTTTTAGCAATTGTCGTAAAGGACTAAGATCATTTACCGAAGGTAACATTGGAGGATCATTGAGGGACTATGATCTTTTAATCGAGAGTCTTTGCTAAAACAAATCACGTACAAGGGACATGATTGTTTATATTTGAGCCAACAAGTGCAGTTATCCTAGAGGTGCAAGTGTGCAAAGTGTGTTTGATTCAATTACTTTATCTTGAATTAGGGTTGTCTAATTTTGATTTTAAGATCTTGCCATGTAAATCCTAATTACTAACAATAATAAGAAAAGCGATAAATTACATAATTTAAATGTCCTACGCTATTACAATGCTTTGGAAATGGGTGGGGGGGGGGGGGGGGGGGGGGGGGTACAATTTTGTGAATGAGGGGAGGAAAGCAATGAAGTCCTAATTACTATTACAAACCATTGAATATGAATTACAACAATAATTATGCACAAAAGATAAAGCAAAAATTTGTTTTCTAGAGTTTTTTTATAGAAAGGTTTAGAGATTAACCTAATTGAACTAATTAACTTTAATTATAAGAAAAGTTAATTGATTATTAACAAAACCTAAATCTAAGTTCATTAAAAGTAAAAACCTAAGTCTAATTTAATTTTGTTTAGAAAATGATTTTTTTGTTAAAGTTAATAAAGAAAATGTTCTATGAAAGAAATGATAAAATTTAATTTAATAAAATAAAATATTCACATTAAAATATTTTTGATTTAATTATTTAAGAAAATATTTTTTTTATATTTTTGAGTTAAATAAATAAATGAAGTATAGAAAATAAAATATAAGGAATATAAAAGTTTTGGGTTGGGTGTTAAAAAATAATTGGAGGGATAAGAGGTAACAAACAGGGGCGCCAGGCCCAAATGTGTTTTTTGTATGAGTCAGAAAAATAAAAATAAAAAGAAATTGGGCCAGTTGGTATGAGAAATAAAAGGGGTGCAAAATTAGCAAAAACAAAAAACAAAGGGCCCAATACTAAGGAGCCCAGCGCATGTTTTGATCATGTGTGACCAGCTTATTGGGATGTACCATGGACCTACTCATGTGGAATATTGAATTTACCATGAACGCGTGTGGCCTGTATGCACTAGATCTGCAAAGATATAATAAGAAAAAACTAAAAGGGTATCATTGGGGCTCGAACCCAGGTCCCTACACACTAATGTCTTACGCGCGTTTTTCCTGCCACTATGGTGGTTGTTTCATCCGGTCATAATTCATGTTACGCTAAATTTAAAATAAATTTAGTCCTAGTTACAATTTCATCTTCTTCCTCGCGCCAGCTTCTTCATCACCATTTTTTAATTTTGTAACTTCCTCAATTCTCAACCATTTTCAAAATTGTAAACATAAAAGTTATTCCATTATTCACCACGAATTCAACCATGTAAATAACTAAAGCTATAAATCACAGATGAACATGAATTTTTGTTTGTACCAAATAAAACCTAATTTTTTCAGAAAATTCAAACTCAAAATTCGCATCACTCAGGCAATATAAATGAAAACTAAGGGCATGGTTAGCTTCGGAGCTAAGATGTCTACATTTTTATTCACAAAGTAACCATTAATGATGCTTGTAGAGAGAGTTCAAAGTTGAGAAAACAAACCTCAAAATTGGAAATCTTGTATGGAGTTTGAGCACTTCTGAAGGTGTGGTTATGATCTGAATAGCTTCACTGGACTCCAAGGAAGCTAATACAACTTTTACTTCATGCTGAAAGTGGCTGAATTGTGCTGGAGAAGTCAAGTTGCAGAGGTGCAAAGTGAGGTTTGAACAATAATGGAAATGGAGTTATAGTTATGAAACAGTGGTGGGGATGAGTTGTTTATGATGTATAGATACTTTGAGAATGATTTAGAGGGAAAACGCATGAGTGAATTATGAGATTGGAGTTTTTGGACAAAAATGACAAACAATGGAGTTTTTGATGCAATTCTGAGTTTGAGGGAGTTTGAGGGCTTTTCCATTCGTGTTTTAGCTTGCAAATACATCTTCTATTTATAGGCAAGAGGTTTGAGGGCTTGATGTGATCAGATTCACAAGATCACATGTTATGGTTTTTTGACTTGTTTTTGAAGCAACCTTGACAAACATTGTTCCAATGCATAGTATAAGGTAATCTAGAGTAGTTATAGGCTTTAAACATGCTTATCTGATCTTGTATATTGAGTGTGTTCAGAAAAAATAAGTTAGAGGCTCAAGACAAGTTGACTTTGTGATCAAAGCAAGTTTACAAGAATGGCAATGTTACTTTGTGCCAAAAATGGATGAATCTCTTGGACAATGGCTCAAATGCTTGGATCATAGCTCTAACAGTTGTGTAAACAATTAATTATGAAGTTAATTGCAAGTTAGAAGCATGCAAAGCAATATTTATGCAGCATGGCTTGAGATTTGATCAAGTGTTCATCATCAAAATGACCTAAAATTCAAGAATGGATGTCCAACTTCTTCTCTTCGATTTTCTTATCTCAAGCATGATCTCTTCATGTTCTTTGGAATTTTGGAAAGCTTGAAACATTTTCTACAATGTTCCTGTTGACCACTTTGGCTAAATCAAATTGGAGCTAGGTGAAAATTTTCCAAGAAGTTGGGACAAAAAATCTGCCTAACTTGCCAAAATTTTCACTAAGTGTTTTATGAAAAATGTCATGACTTTATGGGCTTATATCTTCAAATCTAAGCATTTTTTTACATTAACCCTCTAATAAAAAGTTGTATAAATCATAAGGATCTAAAACTTTCACGTTGAAAGTTTACCTTGAATCATCTTGCATTTTAGTGAAAAATTATCATGAAGTAATGAATTTATCAAGTATAAAAACACTTAGAAAATTTCTAAGTATTGAAAACTTTGACTTTTGTGGACTTTCTTGACTTTATTGATTCTTGATGATCAAGTTTGATATTTTTGAGTATCTTGATGAATCTTGGTCTTTGAGATTCAATGTTGATCAAAAAGTCAAAGTTTGACTTTTTGTGTATCAGTTGACTTTTCATCAGTGATCCAAAATTCAATTATCAATCCATTGATCTTGAGAAATGATTTGAGCCATGAAGGTTAGTTAACATGTTGTGTTTGAATCCTTGAAATCATGCTTCAAACCATTGGGTCATGTATTAGGTTAAAAGCCAATGATCAGCTCATCTCAGTCAAAACCCTATTTTTGACCATTTTGCCCCTTGATGATTTGAATGCTTTTCTTGAGGAATTGTGATCAACACTTGATCAATTGATGAATATGACTTCAAAATGTTTATGTTGACCCAAAATTATGAAGTTTGACTGTATATTAACCACAATTGACTTTTTATCCAATACAGTTGATTTTCAGTCATCTGAGCAATTGACTGAGCAAATTTGTGATGCAAGACTTGAAAATTGGTATGAGAAATATTGGGGACCTATAATGAACCATGAAAGTCATTTGAAGCATCAAAATTCTAATTGTCCTTGAGAAAACCAAATTCCAATATATATATAGCCATGTGAAAAATGATCTCATTGGGATCCAACTCTTCTATTGCCCCTATGTCTTCGAACATCTCGTCCTTTGCCATCAGAATAAGTTGACTGAACCTTTTGAACTTTTGACCTTGGTAATAAAGCTGGTTGTAGTGATCCGACATGAAATAGTCATACGCTTTAATCCTTCATTTTTTCCTGGACTGCTATTTCAGGTTTTCAGTCCACCAGGATACCCTTTTTTGCCTAAGCCACCCTTTCAGGTTTTCGACTTGCCGGGTGTACAATATTTTGTATATATCCCTTATTTTTGCCTGAACCCTTTTGGTTCGCCGGGATGCCCTTATTTTTTCCTAGGTATGTCAACCTAGCGGGTCATTCTTATGCGTGGTATTTTTTTATTATGTCTGCATCCACAGGGTGCGGGAAATCTTCGCCATCCATAGTGGTTAGCATCATAGCATCGCCGAGAATACTTTCTTGATAACAAATGACCATTCGTAAGTGGGAGTCCATTTTCCCCTGGGATCGCCTTGTGGTGAATGACCATCCCAGGGACCAGATCTAAATCTCCAAAGTCCAAACCAGGCATTATTTGGATCTCTACAGCCTTGAGTTGGTCTTCCAGTTGTTTGTACTTCTCATCCGTCGGTGGATACTACTCTTCGGAATAATTTATGTCCTTAGTAACTTGGTTATTTCCACCCCTAGATCTAGTGCTTCTAACCTCCTCTTCTTGATTGTCTTCTTCCTCATAAGAAGCCTCTTCTATTTGATCCAGTCGGGCATGCCCCTTGAACCTTCTTCCCATGTTGAGAATAACAACCCTCTTCTTGGTCTTCTTCTTGGTGGCAAGGAGTGCCATCGTTTCTTGCTGACCTTTGGATAGGTTGAGTAGAGTCTCTTGGAACTGTATGTGTTGATTTTGCAGATCTTTGACGGTTTTCTCTAGAGCTATCTTATACTGAAATAAACAGTAAAAAGATTAGGAAACCTGTATTGGAAAACCTGCTTATGATATGATGCATGCTATGCGGATGCAATGTTTTCAAGGACTTTAAGGAATTTAATTTTGCTAGCCAAAAAGGAAACAAATACAACAATTGTATTAATAAGATCAAGAATTACAATTTCCCCTTAGGCTTACAATGAAAAAGAAAAAGGATGTTAAAGAGACAACAAAATAAACTCCTAAAACAAAAGAATCAAGTTTCCCACGGGTGCTTCCTCTTTGGTGAAATGTATGCATTCAGGCTCCGCTCCTTGTGAAGTTGCCTTGTAAGCTCCAACACTTTCTTCTTGCTTGCATATAATCGAGCTTCAAAGGTGTCTCTTTCCCTCTTGACTTGAATCCACGATCTCTATAATTCCTCAAATTTCATAGGCATTCCTGGATGTAGAATGATGTAAGGAATATCTCCCTCGGTAATAGGCTCCACAACTATTGGTAAGATAGCTGGATATGACATCATGAGACTTTATGCACGATCTCATACCCATTTGAGATAAGGCTCGAGAGGGATGGAATTCTTATTCCCCAGAGTCTTGTTATCAACCTTGTTCACCATGCCCCAAGCATGCACAAACCTCCAATGATAACCTTGAACATCGTTCTCATAGTCGAATACAATACCTTGAATGAGTGTGTCATAGGGACAATCTCTTCGAGCATAGCCAAATTATCGTAGAGCTAGAGAAGGGTTATAAGTAATACCTCCCCTAATGCCCATGAGTGGAACATTAGGGAACTCCCCACAACGGTAAATGATAGTAATGTCTTCTTGAGAACGAGAGCACCAATGGATAATTGCATGAGAAATCGACATTATCCTTTGCGACCACCTCAAACCTTGCTCATTCTTTAATACTGATCGGGGAAGGTGCAAAATAAACCACCTAGATGGCAACGGAATGCAACAATAATAAGGAAATCGATAAATTATGGAATTTAAATGTCCTACGCTATTACAATGCTTTGTGAATGGGGGGGTACAATTTTGTGAATGAAGGGAAGAAAAAAATGAAGTCCTAATTACTATTACAAACCATTGAATATGAATTACAACAATAATTATGCATAAAAGATAAAGCAAGAATTTGTTTTCTAGGGTTTTTTGATAGAAAGGTTTAGAGATTAACCTAATTGAAGTAATTAACTTTAATTATAAGAAAATTTAATTGATTATTAACAAAACCTAAATCTAAGTTCATTACAAATAAAAACCTAAGTCTAATTTAATTTTGTTTAGAAAATGATTTTTTTTTGTTAAGGTTAATAAAGAAAATGTTGTATAAAAGAAATGATAAAATTTAATTTAATAAAATAAAATATTCACATTAAAACATTTTTGATTTAATTATTTAAGAAAATATTTTTTTTAAATTGTTGGGTTAAATAAATAAATAAATGAAGTATAGAAAATAAAATATAAGGAATATATAAGTTTTGGGATGGGTGTTAAAAAGTAATTTGAGGGGTATAAGTCAGAAAAATAAAATAAAAAAAATGGAATTGGGCCAGTTGGTATGAGAAATAAAGGGGGTGCAGAATTAGCAACAAAAAAAAAGGGCCCAATACTAAGGAGCCCAGCGCCTGTTTTGATCATGTGTGGCCAACTTATTGTGATGTACCATGGACCTACTCATGTGGAATGTTGAATTTATCCTTGTGATGATCAAATGGAATTAATATGATACTTCATTGTGGGCGCGTGTGGCCTGTGCACTAGATCTATATATCTGTGCACTAGATCTACAAAGATATAATAAGAAAACACCAAAAGGGTACCACTGGGGCTCGAACCCAGGTCCTTACACACTAATGCCTTACGCGCGCTTCTCCTGCCACTGGGGTGGTTGTTTTATCTGGTCATAATTCATGTTGCGCTAAATTTAAAATAAACTTAGTCCTAGTTACAACTTTATCTTCTTCCTCGCGCCAGCTTCTTCATCACCATTTTTTAATTTTGTAACTTCCTCAATTCTCAACCATTTTCAAAATTGTAAACACGAAAGTTATTCCATTTTTCACCAAGAATGCAACCATGTAAATAACTAAAGCTACAAATCACAAATGAACATGAATTTTTGTTTGTATCAAATAAAACCTAATTTTTCAGAAAATTCAAACTCAAAATTCGCATCACTCAGGCAACATAAATGAAAACTAAGGGTATGGTTAGCTTCAAAGCTATGATATCTACATTTTTTATTTACAAAGTAACCATTAATGATGCTTGTAGAGAGAGTTCAAAGTTGAGAAAACTTACCTTAAAACTGGAAATCTTGTATGGAGTTTGAGAACTTCTAGAGGTATGGTGATGATCTGAATAGCTTCACTGGACTCCAAGGAAGCTAATACAACTCTCACTTCATGTTGAAAGTGGCTGAATTGTGCTGGAGAAGTCAAGTTGCAAAGGTGCAAAGTGAGGTTTAGACAATGATATAAATGGAGTTACAATTATGAAACAGGGGTGGGGATGAGTTGTTTATGATGTATAAATGCTTTGAGAATGATTTAGAGGGAAAACACACGAGTGAATTATGAGATTGGAGTTTTTGGACAGAAATGACAAATAATGGAGGTTTTGATGCAATTCTGAGTTTGAGGGAGTTTGAGGGATTTTGAGGGCTTGTCCATCCGTGTTTTAGCTTGCAAATACATCCTCTATTTATAGGTAGGAGGTTTGAGGGCTTGAAGTGATCAGATTCACAAGATCACATGTTATGGTTTTTTGACTTGTTTTTGAAGCAACCTTGACAAACATTGTTCCAATGTATAATACAAAGAAATCTATAGTAGTTATAGGCTTTAAAAATGCTTATATGATGTTGTATGTTGAGTGTGTTCAGAACAAACAAGTTAGAGGCTCAAGACAAGTTGACTTTGTGATTAAAGCAACTTTACAAGAATGGCAATGTTGCTTTGTGCCAAAAATGGATGAATCTCTTGGACAATGGCTCAAATGCTTGGATCATAGATCTAACAGTTGTGTAAACAATTAATTATGGAGTGATTTGCAAGTTAGAAGCATGCAAAGCAGGATTTATGCAGCATGGCTTGAGATTTGATCAAGTGTTCATCATCAAAATGACCTAAAATTCAAGAATGGATGGCCAACTTCTTCTCTTCGATTCTCTTAGCTCAAGCATGATATCTTCAAGTTCATAGACATTTTGGAAAGCTTTAAACATTGTCTACAAAGTTCATGTTTACCACTTTGGCTAAATAAAATTGGAGCTAGGTGAAAAATTGCCAAGAAGTTGGGATAAAAAATCTACCTAACTTGCTAAAATTTTCACCAAGTATTTTATGAAAAATGTCATGACTTCATGGGCTTATATCTTCAAATCTAAGAATTTTTTGGACATCAACCCTCTATACAAAGTTGTATAATTCATCAATATCTACAACTTTCATGTGGAAAGTTTTCTTTGAATCATCTTGCATTTTGGTGAAAATTGTCATAAAGTAATGAATTTGTCAAGTATAAGAACACTTAGAAAATTTTCAAGTATTGAAAACTTTGACTTTTTGTGGACTTTTTTTGACTTTCTTGATTCTTGATGATCAAGTTTTATATTTTTGAGTATCTTGATGAATCTTGATCTGTGAGATTCAATGTTGATCAAAAAGTCAAAGTTTGACTTTTTGTGCATTAATTGACTTTTCATCAGTTGATCCAACATTCAACTATCAATCCATTGATCTTGAGAAATGATTTGAGCCATGAAGTTAGGTCAATGTGTTGTGTTTGAATCCTTGAAATCATACTTCAACCCATTGGGCATGTATTAGGTCAAAAGTCAATGATCAGCCCATCTCAGTTAAAACCCTAATTTTGACCATTTTGCCCCCTTGATGATTTTAATGTTTTTCTTGAGGAATTGTGATCAACACTTGATAAATTGATGAATATGACTTCAAAATGTTGATGTTGGCCCAAAATTATGAAGTTTGACTGTATATTGACCATAATTGACTTTTTACCCAATACAACTGATTTTCAGTCATCTGAGCAATTGATTGAGCAAATTTGTGATGCAAGACTTGAAACTTTGTATGAGCAATCTTGGGGAAATATAATGAACCATGAAATTCATTTGAAGCATCAAAAGTCCAATTGTCCTTGAGAAAATTAAAAACTTAATTTGTGGGCTCAGTGCTTAGGAGGTGAACTTGTCTGATCAAACTCTTGAAACTTCTTGAGCATTTGAGATCTTTTGTGAGAAATGTCTTGAGAATAGAGAGGGAAAAATTTGGGGTACAACACTAAGAAAACGATTATAAATGAAATATAAAAGAGATGGGGAAAAGAGATAGTACATTGGTTTTATAGTGGCTCCCCACGTTCATACTCTTTTTGTGCCTACTCCACTCTCCAATGGTTTTCCATTGAAAATTTATAGTATTCCAATATGATTTGAAAATTTTTATAGAGTATATTAATGCAATCACAAGATTCACAATAATGATGAAAATTAAAAAATCTAGAATCTGAATCTTCTCTTTGAATTTATATAGCGTATGAAACTGATTTCTGTAAGATCTTCACCTGACCTTGACTTTCAGCTTCCAAATTCAATAATCTTGCTCCAAGCGTCCTTTCTGCAACAACTTCTCCTAAGTCCCACAAGTTCCTTGTCTGAACCTTGTTTCTCTAAAGGCAATAGAAACGCAAGCTCTATCCATAACAACTTCCACGTAACTCTACAGAAGTAATATAGGAGAAAAGAAACTCATTTTTCACATATGGATTGTAAATCGGAGCCACAGCCACTAAAAGATGACAACTTGAAATCTTAAAACCTTAACATAACATTAATCATAAATGAACCTCCCCATACATATCTCATACCCAAGGTTGAGAAGGTTTACCAAACGAAAATAATAGAAGTTAGAGGTTGAAGATGAAGTGAAATTTTAGATGTTATCTCAAAATTAAAACTCAAATGCTTTTTGAAAGTTTAAGAGAAAAGTGTGTTGTATGTTCTAAAGCATATATTGTTATAAGGGGATTTTGAAAAAATGATTTATATATGTGTTGGAGATGATGTATAAAAATGAGAGAAAAATGGCCATTTAATTTGAGTCAAGAGAAAATGATATGGTTCTAGTAAAGAGAGTGAATAATTTGATTCAAGAATTAAAAACCAAGAAAGCTGCTTCTATGAGTCGAATCAAACTATTTCATGATTCGAGTCATTGATTTGAGTAAAAAAATTCCATGATACAAATCAGAAAACGTAACCAAAATCAAAAATTTGCATCCAACTTTTTATTCGAGTCAAGCCATTTTGTAATTTGAATAAAGACATCCATGATTCGAGTCAGGCATTTCAGTTATTCAAATTAGAAATACAGATCCAAAATCTTGTTTTTCATATTCTATTTTTTATTCGAGTCACCATATTCATGATTTGAATGAGAAATACATAATAATTTTTATTTTCACATTCAATTTTTAATTAGTTAGCCAATTCTTTAATTCGAATCACACATCAAAAAATTGAAATTTTACAACAACAAAAAATGAAGAGATTATTTGAATCGAGACTTTACACAATTAGAATCATGCTTTCATGTGTTTCTTGATCCAAAACTTTGACTAATTGACTAGAATCATATTGCTTTGACTTTAAGAAAATAGCATGATTTAAGCATGCTTAAAAATTATTTAGCACTCAAGCCTAAAATGCATGACTATGTGAGGAGATTCAATTACGACAAATAAACCAAAATACTAAATAGAAAAACAACAAAACATCTACTAGGGAAAACCCTAGGATGCATAGCAACTTTGGCTATAATGTTTGAACATTTTCGTTAATAGATAGTGAAGGGCGTGATTAAAAGGGGGCGTATCAAGGAAAAATGTAAATAGTGAACAAAAGTACACATATCTAAAACATTAAATGTTGCATGTGATTTCCCTAAGCTACACTTTACTTGCCCCGTGATCTTCATCTCAAGAATGTGTTTCTCTAGAAAGAGATTAACATCTCACGAGTTTAAATTATCTAACACTTCAAAGGTCTTGTGTCGTAACTGACTAAAAATTAGAGAGTCACCACCACTACTTATATGTCCTAAAGACGGGAAAGGAACAGAAAAATCCTAATTGTTTAGAGATTGATGGTTTTGAAAGTTGATTAGATAAAGGAAATGTGTTAGGCACCCTTTACCTCCCTTGTACTCAAGGGGACCCTTTTTAGACTTAGGACTTATAAGGAATGCTTCTTTATTTAAATATCAAATTATCATGTATAAGAAGAAGAAACAAAGAAAAATAAGTTTTTTTTTTTAAGTTAGGGGACTTTCCTTGGCTTTTCAACTGTGTGCCTACGTATCCACACTAATAGGTGTTAGAAATCAGAGTCCTTCGTAGTTAACATTTGTTTGGTTAGTGTTTTTTTATAGGATTGTGTTGAGTTTCTTTCGGATGATTTTTGAACCTGCATGAGTTTGAAAGTTGTGTGATCGTAAGCAAAGTTTTGTATTCATTATTAAAGTAACAAAACAACCCTTTATTGAAAATATCTTTGACTTTGATTATGTTAGTAGAAAAATATTTTTGATTGGTTAACTGTTTTAATTAGGTTAAATTTGAGTTTTGAAAATGAGGTAAAAGTAAATAAATAAATAAATATGTGAATAAATAAGTAAATAACTAGTAGGGTTAGTAAAAATATTTTAGTTAGCAAAAGAGTTTATTTATCAAGAATTGTTAATCAATTAGGCAAATATTTAAAATTATGGTTAGTATTTAAAACAAGGTTAGTATTTGAAAGAAAAAAAGTTGCTTATTAAAAAGGATTATATTTAATTTTAATAAAGGGTATTTATAAGAAATATTTATAATTTACTTAATAAAACAAATATGATTTACAGAAATTATATATAAAATTAATTAATAATTTATAAAGAAAAATAGAAAATAGAAAAAGAAAACAAATTGATGATTAAAAAAACAGAGAGGTGTATTATAATTTTGAGATAGTAATATTGGGGGTTTTGAAAATAGTAATGGTATTATTTTTTTGGAGAAACGTTAGTTTCTTACCAAGAACAAGAAGAAACATGTTCTTCAGTTCTAAAAAAATCTTACTTTTGTTATAATAATAATTTTGTTTGGTTTTTTTCTTTGAATAACGTTAATTGAAATTTAAAAAAAAAAAAATTCCTTTTTCACTTACTTTTCTTATATAATAATAATTAAAGAATTTAAAAAAATATAAAAAATAATTCAACTTAAAAAAAAACAAGTTTAATTGGTTATTATCACAAAACTTTTGGTTATTATAAAAGAGATGTTTAATTGATAAAAAGGTTTATATAAAAGGTATACACAAGATATGAAAATACCCTACAACAAACATGGTTGAAGTGATCCATATGCAAACAATCAATTATATAATCACATAGATAATTCGGACGCAAACAATCAATCATATGATCAAAGTAAAGTTTACCAACCTGGAATGTAGTGACCAAAATAAGTTGCTTCCTCCCTTCTTTTCTTTTTGCCTTCTTTCTTTCTTCTTCGGCGCAAGATGCTTCTCTCTTTTTGCAGATTGATATAAGTTTAAGGTTTAGTTGTTTCTCTTCTTCAGTGAAAAGAGTAACTACTTTATGATATGTATTTGGTGAATTGTGGATGATTGGATTTGTGAAAACTGAAGGGTATTTATAGCGTGATTATAGGTCAAGAGTTAAGCTCGATTCACTTATTTTTGGTAAGATTTTGTAGATTGAGATATGACTTATAATTTGGTGAACAAGATTATGAATCTAGACATGTTTTTCAATATTGTGAATGATTTATGATTGATAAAGATTTGATTCTGACAAATTTCATTTTTTTTAATTATAACTATCAAGTGCATAAAATCAAAGATTTTAAAAAAATTAAAATACCCCTAAAATGGAAAATGAAAATAATAATAAAATAATCGAAAAGTGACTTGTGTATCCCTTTTTAATGAAAAACATAAAAAAGAGAGAAAAAACACAAAAAGTAGTGCAATGGGACCAGAACCCACAACCTTATGCTTAAACTCCTTACACATGCCCCCATACCAACCATGCTATTTCATTTATTCAAAATAAAAAAGCACTTGAAAGCATATGAAAGGTGGTATATTAGGCATTAACAAATTTCATAAAAATTAGACCTCATCGAGACTCAAAATCGGGTCTTTCTCCAAACTCAGGTTCATCACAATCTTTGACCTTTAGGTACATAACATCTTCGCCTGGAAAATCATATATGATAGAATGGTAATCATCAACAGGTTGTTGTGCCAAATGGTCACCTATAACACTTCCTTTGATAGCCTTCTGAGTGTGATACTCGATATTATATTCCGATTAAAGTTGGTTTCTCAAAGATGTACTTGATCAGATTCATTTTAGATATCAACCAAGTAGTATGATTAATCATATATTGGCAAAGACGCTTAGCAGCCCAAGCCAAAGCACATCAAGTTTTCTCAAGCATGGAGTAACAAGACTCACAATCTGTGAATGTTTTACTCAGGTAGTAAATGGCATGTCCTTTTCTTCCAGTTTCATCCTGTTGACCCAACACACAACCTATAAAATCTTCTATTACAATTAGATACATGATCAAAGTTCTTCCTTCTACTAGAGGGATTAGAATGGGAGGTTTAAGTAGATACTCCTTGATGCTATCAAATGCTTTCTAACAATCTTCAGTCCATATACAACCTAGGTCCTTTCTGGAAAGTTTAAAGATTGGTCCATAAGTTGATATCATAAGTGATATAAATCTAGATATATAGTTCAAACGTCCAAGAAACACTCTCATTTATTTTTCTATTCTTGGCGCAGGAATCTCTTGAATAGCCTTGACTTTGTCAGAATCAACTTTAATACCCCTCTGACTGACGATGAAACCTAGCAGTTTTCCTGAATGGACACCGAAAGTACATTTATTAGGATTCAGGCGAAGTTGATACTTTCTCAGGTGTTGAAATAACTTCAACAAATGTTCCACATGGTCCTCTTCATTTTGTGATTTGGCAATCATGTCATCCACATAGACGTCGATCTCTTTATGCATCATATCATGTAATAGAGTATTCACAGCCCTTTGATATGTTGCACCATCAGTTTTCAACCCAAAGGGCATCACTCTATAGCAGAATGTTCCCCATGGTGTAATGAGAGCAGTTTTCTCCATGTCTTCAGGTGCCATTTTGATCTGGTTGTAGCCGGAGAAACCATCCATAAATGAAAAGACATTCAACTTTGCAGTGTTATCAAACAACATGTCAATGTATGGTAACATGAAATCATCTTTTAGGCTAGCTTTACTCAAATCTCGGAAGTCGACTCACATCCTGAATTTATCATATTTCTTAGGAACTGGAACTATGTCGCCCAACCAAGGAGGATACTCAGAAGTAACAAGAAAACTTGTATCAATCTGTTTTTGAACCTCCTCTTTAATCTTCTTAGCCATATCAGGATGAGTTCTTCTAAGCTTTTGTTTCACTGGCAAACATTTCTTTAATGGCAGACGGTGTTCCACAATATTGGTGTCCAACCCTGACATATCTCGATAGAACCAAGAAAATACATCAATGTAATCTTGAAGGGGGGAACATCAATGGATATCCAATTATGGAAATATCCTTTCACGTGTCACAAAGTTTGGCAAATCCTCTTCAAGATCATCTTCAAGAATGGCGTTAGCCTTAGGTGTTGTTGGGAAAATAAAGCTTGTACTACATAATGTCTCTTGGATAGGACGGATGACAGTGTATCTTTTATCAACTTTAGTAGTTGTAGGAGAAAAACCCAAATCTTCACCAAATTTGTTTTCCAGTAAGTCCAACACAACACCTCAACTGGTATTTACACCACTTTGTACCATCTATTGTGCATCTTTGTATGAAGAAATCGATGCCCCATTCATGTTAGTGTTGTACCTTAAATTTCTCCCCCTAATTTTTCCAATCACACTTTCATATCATATTTTTTCATTTGGTCACAATCATTAACAAATAGATTCATTCATCACTTTGCATCCTATATTTAAGTTTGTTATTGCGTTATTGACTAACTTCTAATCAAAATACAAAAAATATTTGTCTTTGTCTTTGTATATTTGTGTTTTATAAGTACCGAGTCAAAGCATCTGACAAATAGGGTTTTCCGGTATTATTTTCCTAAAATCTCTATTTTCAAAGAAAAATAATTTTAAAATTTTCATTTTTTTCACTGTACAATCGATTTCTCTTAGAGTGTAATCGATTGCACAGAGTGTATTTTGCACAATATTTGAAAAAAACACTGATGCAATCGATTGCTACCAGAGTGCAATCGATTGCATAATGTGAAATTTTGAAAGAAAAAAATCAGCAATTTTAAGCTTCACAATTTTGGCTCCAATTTTTCTTTTTTTTTTAAAGATATATCATTAATTCAAATTTTGGCTCCAATTTTTCTTCATTTTCGAAAGATATATCATTAATTCAAATTTTGGCTCCATTTTTTGAAAGATATATTATTAATTCAAATTTTGGCTCCAAGAATTAATTACCAAACCACCACTAATCCCAAGCCTAAACTCTATAAATAGATCCTTCATTTCGTTCAAATCTCAAGCTTTTGATAGCCAAATTCACCTTGCTAAAAAATCTCTCAATTCTCTCCATCTACCAAATTCACTTAAAGCTCCATTTTCAAAAAAAATTAGTAAGCTTTACATTGAAGCTTACTAATCTTTGAGCTAAACCTTCATCCAAACACTTTCTCTTTACCAATTCTCTACATCCAAGCTTGGGAGATTGATTCTTGCGGTTGAATTGAAGCAAATTCTTGAAGTTGTTTTGATAATTCTCTAGATCTACCTTTGGTAAGTTGGATTTTTTATCTTTCACAATGTGATCTCTTATTGATCTTTGGGTTTAATTCATTGAGCATTGTTTTGTGATTCCATTGGTGTTATTTTCTCATAATTTGATGGAATTTTCTTGCTCAATTGAATCCATGATCATAAGGTGTTTGATGGAAAGTTTGAACAAAATTTTGGCCTTTTAAAATGCTGATTTTTTTATTTTAACAGGGTGAAATCGATTGTTGTAACAACACAATCGATTGTCACAACAAAATTTCACGATTTTTTGAAAAAAACACTGATGCAATTGATTGCATCAGTAGTGCAATCGATTGTAACCGAACAAAAATGCATTTTCTGCCTTGTTTTAGGTTATTTTGATCCATCTCTCTTTTTCTACTCACTCCTTTTGATTGTTGATTTGGATTGCAATTTTAAATGGCCAATTTCTCTTTAAATTCAATGAACTTTGGGTGTAGATGAAGTTGCATAAATGTTCATTAATTCAAATCTATCAAAGAGTGAATTATTTAATTCATTTTTGGTGCTTTAGATTAATAATATGTTTAGTACTTTAATCCATCAAGATGAGTGATTGAATTTAAAGATGAAAGGAATTTGAGGTAGTGATCCAAATTAGCTTATCGTTCCCCTCCCTTCATCTCTTCCCAATCTTCTTTAATTTTCAAAATTTTCTCATCTTTTTTTGAAATCTTCTTTGTTTATAAACTCGAACCGCTTTCATAATAAACCTCGACTTTTGTCAAGTTCCTTTTCTCTCTTTGTCTTTAACTGGAAGAAGTATCAGAATAATTTTTTGGTCGATTTAATCTGAGCGAGAAAAAGGTCCGCTGGAAGAAGTATTAGAATAAATCTTTGGTCAATTTAATCTAAGCCAGAGGATATTTATTTCCGACTTCGACTGGAAGAAGTATCAGAATAAATATTATGTTGATTTAATTAGAGCCAGAAGAGGTCTCTTTGTATTTAACTAGAAGAAGTATCAGAATAAATCTTTGGTCGATTTACCCTGAGCTAGAAGATATTTATGTCCGACTTCGACTGGAAGAAGTATCAGAATAAATCTTTGGTTAATTTAATCTGAGCCAAAAGAGGTCTCTTTGTCTTTAACTGGAAGAAGTATCGGAATAAATCTTTAGTCTATTTAATCTGAGCCAGAAAAGATCCGCTGGAAGAAGTATCAGAATAAATCTTTGGTCGATTTACCCTGAGCCAGAAGATATTCATATCTGACTTTGACTGGAAGAAGTATCAGAATAAATCTTTGGTTCATTTAATCTGAGCCAAAAGAGGTCTCTTTGTCTTTAACTGGAAGAAGTATCAAAATAAATCTTTGGTCGATTTAATCTGAGCCAGAAAAAGGATCAGTTGGAAGAAGTATCAGAATAAATCTTTGGTCTAATTTACCTTAATCCAGAAGATATTTATGTCCGACTTTGACTGGAAGAAGTATCAAAATAAATCTTTGGTTAATTTAATCTGCTCCAGAAGAGGTCTCTTTGAGAATGACCTTCTAAGGAAATTACTGAAACAACCCTTTGTCAGATGTAGCCTTTGAGAAGACTGTCGGGTCATATAAGTAGTTAATGATGTTTGTCTGTTGATTGATCTTTTCTTAAGAGGTAAAGAGTTAGTTGTATGCAATGTCATGATGTATGAAATGTGTTGCATAATGATATTCTCAAAACAAATGAGACTCTGCTATATGCGTCTCGTATGTATATGTTATGATATTGGTAAATGATGTATGAATGTGAAATGTTATTGAAGTGCATTTGTAAACTCGAGCAACATATTTGTATGGGGAAAATAAATGCCTGACTATCGCTGGGGATGAAGAGTATGTGTATCTTCGATCTTCTGGGGATTGTTTCCGTTGGGGACTCCTGCTTTCTTAATTGAGGAAAATCCGTTGGGAAACATTGCTTTTTGCTTTTTGCTTGAGGAAACTCTGCTGGAGAATGTTAATTCCTACTTGGGGAGAAAATTTCAAGAACATTGGTTGTTCATTGCTCTACTTGGGAGTTTATACTCTTACTGGGGATAGAAGAGATAGATAACCTCCTGGCTTGTCTAAGTAGGATAAAGTTGACTGATATATGACTCAATTTTAGATCCAGTAGCAACTCTCTGGGGATAGTGGCAACTTTACTGGGAAGGGGAATTTTGTGGGCAACTCGTGGCCATCTAAGTAACAGACTCAAGCTGGGGAGACGATAATTTGTTGGGAAAATTAACCATATTGGGGAAATAAACCCTATCGACGGAGCAATACATTACTGAGAAAACACCCTTATTGAGGAAATGAACTCAGCTAGAGAGTAGAGACCTGCAGGGGGTTTTTCAATTTCGGAGGAATAAACTCAGTTGGGGAAGAGAACTTCCATGAACTGTACTGGTCGGAAATCCGTAGGTTAGTGACATTATCGGGAAGAAGATCATACTCCTTTATCCGCCAGAGCGATCTGTCGGGGAAATTGCGGGAAATATATGAACTTGTGAAGATTACTCTATGGGGATAATCTCATGGAAGTTGTGGGGATTCATGGGCGGCTTGGACGTTTTCCCAACTCCCAGAGTCTTGAGTAAATACTGATTAGGGTGATAAGTCTTCTATTGATAGACAGGTGACGAGATGACTGGATATAGTTGTACGCTTTAATCCCTAACTTTTGCCTGGATTGTCCTTTCAGATTTTCAGTCCACCGAGATACCCCTTTTTTCCCAAGCCTCCTTTTCAGGTTTTTGACTTGTCGGGTGTACATTTTTATTTATATATCCCTAATTTTTGCTCGAACTTTTTTGGTTCACTGGGATGCCCTTATTTTTTCCTAGGCCAGTCAACCTAGCGGGTCTCTTTTTTTCTTTCATACGTAGTATTTTCCGACTATGTCCGCGTTCACAAGGTGTAGAGAATTGCCATTATCTATAGTAGTAAGTGTTGCAGCACTGCCATAAAATGTTTGCTTGATCATACGTGGCCCTTTGTCGGAACTCATGTTCAATGTCCCAAGTGATTCAGATGTAAGTCTGCTGCTGGCTATTCGGCCCTTTTAAGAGATTCCTTGAATCTTGAATCGACTGCCCCTGGATCAGTTAGACACCATGTCATGCCCCTTGATTATGAAAGGCCTGTTACTGGAAATGTCTTTCCATCTAAGGTGATTATGTTCATTGAGAGGATTTTCGTTCATTGAATATCCGTCGTGCAAATTTCTCTGTTGTCGAACAATTAGTCATATGCAAACAATGGCATTTAAAAATCCAAAGATTATGTTTGTCTTAAAGTTTTGAAAATGCATTTTTCTTAAACAAACAGAATTTTGTAAGAATATGAATTCAACTCAGGATTTATAGTAAACCTTACAGGAGTTAGGATACCTTTTGTAACAATATACTTTCGAACTAACTCATGCTTCAGCTAGGATTTTTAAAGGTTGTAACATGGCCTGATTCACTGTTTAAGAAACAAAGGATAAAGGCTCAAACTTTATTTGTACCCAACCCGTTCTCTGTGACGTTCTTCTAGCCCTATATTCAGTTATTTATGCGTAATTGAGTCTGGAATGATATTTTTGTGATGGTTCGGATACTGGAAGTTTATTTGAGAAGGCAGTCATTTTTTGTGATATTTTTTCTATTGTCGAGGATTCATAACAACCTTTTTTTTATTTTATTACTCCTACCTTTTTCCTGAACTGTTTCTTTTGTGATTACATTCAGCGGGATGCCTCATTTTTTTCTCTTAAGTCTCCTTCATAGGTTTTGACTTAACGAGCTTTTCTTTTGAGAGATAATGATTGCCTGCTTTACGGGGAACCATCACCGTCTTTTGATTTAGAAGGACGTTTTTGATACTATGAAGTGAAATCTTGCTACTCAATATGCTTTTGAATTAACTGAGAAACTACCATGGCCTAGGTTATGATTAAAGGTTTCAATTTGTGTGAAAAAGAAAACTCCTACTTCTTAGGCTCAAAGGGGTTGACTAGGGATTATCTTCGTTATAACTCCACTATTAGGATTTAAAACAACACATGTACATCGTCAACAAGGTCAATTCAAAAGCATACTGTATGAGATTATGGTATTGTTTTCGTCATCCTCCCTCTAAAGGCTTATAGTTTATAATCGAGAGTTGAATATCACAAAAGGAATTAAAGGCATAGTATAGTGAAATTGAATGGATTAACTCAAGACAAACATATGCAATGTATTAATGGGAAGAACCAAAGTCTGACATAAAGATAAGTGTTTGAACAAACAAAGAAATTACAAACGAAAATTCGAATGAAAAAAAAGCTTCTCCTCCTGAATTTGTCACTTTAGATGGTGTACCATGCAGCCTTGATATTTGAGGGATAACAAAAGAACTCGACCTAACCATCTTGCATGAACTCGAAAACTCCTTCATCAATCAGGTCCTGAATCTTATGTTTCAATGACCAATAGTTGTCAGTGTCATGCCCGGACTGTTGGAGTGATACGCGCACCTTACATTAGGATTGTGACGGAAAGAAGAAGTATTGGGCTTCTGAGGAGGATCCTTCAATGTAACTATCTTGGACTTCAACATATGTTGCAATGCTTGAGCCAAAGACATGTTGATTTTAGTAAATTGTCTTTTGGGTGTATTCTGCTTACGTTGATTACCTTGTTGTTATTGGCGAGGTCGTTGTTGGACTTGAAATGTAGTAGCAATCTGGGAAGACCTACTTTTAACCAAGCCAACTTCCTGTCTCATTGGAGGTTGATCAATGATTTGATCCCCCATTCTATTCGTTCGTCCCATATGGTTGTATTCGTCCTTATGAAGTTTGCTGGTGAGAATTCTCAACTCTTCTTACCCCCAAGCTAAATTTTGGATAAGAGCCTTCTAACCCATCATCTGGATTCTCATCGTTGCTATCTTATCTTGCAATTGTTCCAACTGGTCATCCCTATTGTCTTGAGGATTCTCCTTGGTCATGCTCTCAGTGAGGGGTGCTTTCAATTCCTATTTCCCCTTGGATAGGTTTAGGAACATTTCTTGGAACTGAGCATCTTAAGTTTGGAGGTCTCTGACAGTCTGTTCGAGAGCCATTTTTCTTACTGAAATAAACAACAAGAAAATGAGAAACCTGTCTTGAGAATATCTGTTATGTAATGACATATATGATATGTGGATGAAATGTTTTCAAGGATCTCGCAGGATAAATACAAGAAAATGTTAGAAGTTGAATTTTAACTGCAACTTCTATTTGAAGAGCTTCGTATCATTGAACGTCCTTCTGCGAGAATCAAACTCACCATGTAGAGTGGGTCCTAGCTACTGACTTAAGAAATCATGCTTTGATAACATTGACTAGAGGAAAATAAATCCCCTTGCTCCTTGCTAAACGTCTAGTTCATCATAACATGCATTACATGCCCTTGAGATCCTTGAAATGGTTAAGAAAATGATATGTCATGATGTTATGATGTTATGTTCGAACAATTTAATCACACACAAGAAAAACACGCAGGGCCTTAGTTTTAAGCCTGCATGGAGTTTGTAGGTTAGTACCCTCTTGAAGTTTTAGTTGGCTCAACCTGTCCTAAAAGAAGTAACCGGGTTCTAGGAGTCTCAATATCACCAATATTTCTCTCAGACATTGTTTCAGCACAAGCATCTGATTTGCGACAGAAATATCTCGAGATTCTGACCTCAATGAGTGTAGCATCGAGTATCAACCAACTTCAGTCTGCACCAAAGTTGGCTATCTCGCTACTTTCTAATGGCTAAGTTGTGTCAACTAAGGTTCTACAATCATTTAGTGCTTTATGACACCACGCGACAACCCAGAATTCTCCTTGACTTAACTCAAGGGACACCAGACAAACCAATGTGTCGCACTAACATAGCCATCGCTTCAACCGTATCGATGTAAATCGTACAATTTTCACGATATATTTCTACTTACCTAAAATGCCCCAGATCCGGGTATAGGATCTTTACAAGAATAACCCAAACATAACCCGAAATATAAAGCAAGCAAGTCAAACAAGTAAAGCATTTAAATGTGAACTATCTCTAATCTAAACCCCATTTTTAGTGTCTCCCCAGCAGAGTCGCCAGTTCTATGATACGGTGGGAGAACTGACTTTACTGGTTTTGCATTTTATCACAGATGTTGCGGTTAGAAAGAGTTGCCACCGACTTTTCTTTTATCTAATAAAGGAAAAGGTGAAAAGAACAGGAAAGACTTTCGAGAATTTTTCTGAGTAGGGGGGTAGGTTATGGAAAGGGAAGGTGTTAGCACCCTTTCCATTCGTAGTTATCTACGAAGTTGCTAGCTCACTTTGAAAATACTTTTTGTGTAAGTGTATTTTGAAAATATTTTTGAAAAGATGCCTTAGTGCGGCGAACTTTGAAATAATTCTCATATCATTGAGAATGCATACAAAGTATTTTTATCTTTGAAAATATTTAGAAAGGAAAGTGTATGTGTGAGAAATTATTTTGCGAGAAAGCAACTACAAGCTATCTACCTACTCAAAAGTTCTTTGTTCTTTTCCTCTTTTCCTTTAAATAGTATTATCCTACCATTAGTTAGTAGGTAGCCCTATCATTGGATGTTTTTGAGGGACATGCCCGAGTCATCGTACAGTCACGAAGATAACTCGTAAGACGCTTTAGCAATTACCCTAAGGTACTAAGATCATTTATCGAGGCAACATCGAAGGGTCATCGAGGGACTATGATCTTTTAACCAAAGGGTATTTGCTAAAGTTTCTCACGTTCGAGAGACGTGACTGTTTATTTTCCAAAGGCAACAAGTTGAGGTACCTTAGAGGTGCATGTGTGTGAAGTGTGTTGTTTTCAGTTATTTATTTTGAGGTTAGGTTATCTAGCGTTTGTTTTTAAGTCTTGCCATGCACACATATTTGATCTAACAGTTAAATATATACATAAGAGCAGAAAATAAAAGTGCGAGAAGTAAACTACGCTATTACATCGCTTCGGAGATGGGGAAATATAAGCAAAAATTGGGGGATAAAAAGTAAATGTCCTAATTAGCTATTATAAACTATGGACAGTTACAAAATTATGGAAAATAATGATGCGAAAGTAAATAAATACGCGGAGATGGAAGAGAGAAAATGTATCTAAAAGGCCCTAAAAACTTCTAAGTATAAAACTTTTTTTGGTATTTTTATTTAGATTGCGATAATTAAAACCTAATTTTAATTAAATTTTGATTAGTAAATAAAAAAATCAAGTGATTAAATTAATTAGTTAAATTTAACAAAATTTTAATTAATTAATAAAACACTTAAATCTAATATTTTTTTATTTTTATTTTTATGAAAATTATTTATTATTAAAAAAAAGAAAATAATTAAATCGAAACCAAATAATAAAAAAATATATGGGCTGCATTGTGAAAAAGAAGATGGGGGGGTGCAAGGGGAGAAAGTTGCTTGCAATGTCTGGTTCGATGATCAACGACTTTGGTGCCTTAACCATGGTAAAACACCATTTCTACGTCAAACTTTACATGTAATGTACCTATCATGTTCTAATGATGCATAGGAGGAGATCAAGCATGTTAGTGATGATTAAAAACACAAGAAAACATAGTTTTGATTTTTACCAATTTCAAAAACAGGTGTGATGCACAGATCGGGTTCTAGCGCTTGAGGGGTTGCGAATATGGACTTGGATCAACACTTTTCACCCACAGTAAGTGAATGGAAGCCTTATTTTGGATCTAAACTCGCTGGAATGTGAGATATAATTTTCACAACTTCTTTAGATTTTGGAGAATTTTTGGAGAGCTTTGGTGCAAATGATTTCGTATCCCTTTGGCATGGCTTTGCTTGCATGATATAGAGGAATAATTTGAGCCAACATATATGGCAAGGGATCAAGGCCATGAAGCCATAATAAATTCATAATCAAATAATTTGAGAATTTTCCAACTTGAGGTTTTCCTTGCCTTTCTTATGCTTGCACGATTTTGGAAAGGAATCAATGTCATGAAGCCATGGTTTAAACAAGGATAAAACACCTTTAAAACTTGCCAAACTTGAAAAATCCTTGCCTTCTTGAGCTTTCACGAATCTGGACATGTTGTGACAAGCTTGTATGCATTATTGGGCCTGCAAAGGGAGTGAAGTCCAAAGGCCCAAGCCTTCAAACATTATTTTCATTTTTTACTTGATTTTATTCATTTTAAATGAATAAAAATTCAAATAAAAGCAATAAAAATCATAAAAATGTGTGAATTATTTTTATAGGTCCTCTAACATCTTATGATCATGTTTGAATATCAAAAGTTAGGCCCACTAATTTAAAATTGCAAGTTTGCTCAATTCGCATTTCATGAATTTCCTCAAAATTCCCCAAATTGTGCAACTCATAACTCGCTCAATTTTCATCTTTTGAAGGTGAACTTTGACTTTTTGGAAAGCTCAGTATGTCCTCTACACTTTATCTTTTGATCATTTTTGCATTTGGAGACATTATCTTGATGTAAGTTGCCTTGACAAAAAGTGTCTTTTGTTGACTTTTGAAAATGACCTATAATGTATTAGCTCATATCTTTCAAATGAAGCACTTTTTGGACTTGAGAATAAAAAAATCATTATAGAGAATTGAATTTCCTTCAAAATGGGATTTGGTTGGGGAAAATTTGATGAAGCATGTGAAAGTTATGTCTGGTCAAAGTTCAGTTGACTTCTCCTAAGGAAACCTTAATTTGGCAATTTTAGACTTTTGATGATTTGAGAGCTTTCCTTGGGGAACCATGATCACTCCTTGATCAAATTATGAATATCACTTCAAAATGTCGATGTTTACCAAAAATCTTGAAGTTTGATTTTATGTTGACCACAGTTGACTTTTTGACCAATATAGTTAATTTTCAATCATCTGAGCCATTGACTGAGAAAACTTGTGATGTGTGACTTGAAACTTGACATGAACCTTACTGAGGATCTATGGATAACCACAAAAGCCACTTGATACCTTTGCAACTCAAACTTCTTTGAGGAACTTAAAACCCTAGTTGTAGACCCCTTGCTTAGGAGGAGGTTTGACTGGTCAACCCTTGAGTATCTTGAGAACCTTTGAAAGCATGTCTTGAGAAAAATGGGAGGGAAAATTTTGGGGTACAACACATGTTAATTACTGATTATGAAGAACTTTGACCATATGAAGGACCTGAATCGGGATCCTGATGGACTATGGTTTTCGATGGAGCTTCCAACGCGCTTGGTAATGGAATTGGTGTTGTAATTGTCTCTACCAAGGGTTTCTATACGCCCTTCACCACAAGATTGTATTTTGAATGTACCAACAATATGGCCGAGTACGAAGCATGCATCATGGGTATCATAGCTGCCATCAATATGAGAATTAAATTCTTGAATGTATATGGGGACTCGACCTTAGTGATTAGTCAGATTAAGGGAGAATGGGACAAGAAGCATCCAAATCTCATTCCTTATCGAGAGCATGTGTTGACATTAATTCTGTACTTCGAAGAAATCATTTTTGAACACATTCCACAAGAAGAGAATCAATTGGCAGACACACTAGCTACCATGTCATATATGTTCAAGGCCAGATGGGATAATAAAGCTCCTCAAATTACTATTAAGATACTAGATGAACTGGTGCATTGCTACGAAGTTGATACTGATAGAGTAGAAGAAAAACCTTGGTACCACAAAGTAAAAGATACCTTGAAACTCAAGAATATCTTAAAGGGGCACCTATCAATGATAATAAATTTCTAAGGAGGTTATCTACAAAGTTCTTTATGAGTAACGAAATATTGTACAAGTGCAACCACGATTCAACTTTGCTTCATTGTGTAGACAAGAAGGAAGCTGAGAAAATTATGGAAGATATACACGAAGGTGTCTTTGGTACTCACTCTAGTGGACATATGATGGCTAAGAAGATTCTGAGAGCAGGTTACTATTGGTCTACCATGGAAACCAATTGTCATCACCATTCCATAACTTGCCACAAATGCCAGATTTATGCTGACAAAGTACATATACCTCTAGTTCCTTTGAATGTCTTGACTGCTCCCTGGACATTTGCAATGTGGGGCATTGATATGATTGGATATATTAAGGCTACTGCTTCCAATGGGCATCGCTTCATCCTTGTCGTTATTGATTACTTTATGAAGTGGGTAGAGGCAGTCTCGCTTGCTTCCGTTAATAAGAATGTTATGGCTCAGTTCATTAAGTATAACCTTATCTTTCGGTATGGCATTCCCGAAAGGATCATCACAGACAATGGTACCAATCTTAATAATACTATGATCACAAAACTCTGCATTCAGTTCAAGATTAAGCATCACAATTCTTCTCTGTACCGACCAAAGATAAATGGCGCAGTGGAAGCTGCCAACACAAAGATCTTGCAAAAAATGACGGTGACATACAAATATTGACATGAGATACTACCATTTTCTTTTCATGGATACTGCACTTCAGTACGTACATCAACTGGGGAAACCCTATTCTCTTTAGTCTATGGTATGGAGGTTGTCTTAACCGTTGAAGTCCAGATTCCTCCCTAGAAGAGTTGATACCCATATCTGAAACCTGGTCAGATAACACATTAGAAGAATATCCATCTCTTTTATCTCCAGTTAGGGTACATAAGAATCAAATCCTTCAATAAAAAGAATGATGAATGACTAATTCTTGAAGCTACCGGCAGAAAACACAGAGCCGCCACCAAAATTTATTTATCCTGAAGGAAGGGGAAATATCGATAAAACCAAAAAGGAATGGATAAGATGATCTTGCGACCAAAAGAAAGGGTAAGGGAGTCGGTTATGCGAGGGGAAGGTATTAGCACCCATCACATCCGTTGTACTCAACGGGATACATTTTGTTTGTTTGTCTTAAAGGGTGTATTTATCTACAACTATGCTTGCTTAAGGGGAAATGAATGGTTTTTATTATTGCGTTCATGAGGGTTTCGTGACACTTTGCCTACGTATCCAATGAAGGAATCAGAATACTGTAGTTCCTCTAGAAAATGGTTGGTTTGTTTGTGTTTTTTAGTGGGCAATGTTAACACGCACATTCTATCAATAGGCACGGCCGGTATCACGATAGAACGAAGATAACATGCCCTTGGGGGGTTTTGATTGGTTGAGTGTTTTTGCGAGTTTTAAAATAAATTCAAGTAATGATTAAGTGTTTTTGGATTTTTTTGATTTGTGAATGATAAGTTTTAATGACAAAAGAAGAAAAGGGTAAGAGGGAAACTAAAAAAGGACCTAATGTTATCATGCATGGGTTTCATCCTAAGGTCTAATTAGTTCACATCTTAAAGAAGAGGAAACTAACATCCTACGGGAGCATGTTATAGGTAGAGGAGGCGGTTTTTGTGAAGGGTGGTCGTGTGTGGTGATCATGGTTCAAGTAACAAAATGTGTAGTATTAGGAGAAATGTAAATAGAATGCTTGGGGTGTGGGAATCAAATTGGGTTATGATTAACCAAGGGGTGTACTTGATTAATCTCGTGAGAATAGGTGCTCCTACCCTCAACCATGAGACCCTTTGTGCATGGAAACACTTGGTATACAGACAAAAGTGATTGATTCGGGTTATGGTTAACCAAGGGTAAAACTTGATTAACCTCGTGAGAATGGCCATGCCCAAACTCAACTATGAGACTCTTTAAGAAGATGTTTGATACGTGGACCAAGGGGAGAGAAATTGCTTCAATGGATAAGATGAAAAGCCCACGCAAGGTGGCTATATGCATGCTCCAAAAGAGTGGAACTAGCATGGCGCTAGTATTCTAAACGACCAATTGAAACAATCAATCGAATAGTTGTCACTGTAGAATAGCCCAGGACCAAACTATGAAATGTGTGCGGGTGTGTATTTTGTCGGTGGATACCTATTCATTGATGATGAGCCCAAGAGGAGGCCAAGTGTTATACGTTGGATAAAATATGAATGATTGGCAATTTAAACATACAGAAAAATAGCAAAAGAAACAAAATTCTAAATTATTACAGACCATATGGGAATGGGGGGTACCAGTTTGATGAATGGAGATGAATTAGATTGAGAGTTCGATTAAAAATCTAGTTGAACAAGCAATACAACGAAATCGAAAATTAATCAATAAATTAACTAAATTATCTATAAAAATTAACTATTCTAAATAACTAATAAAAGGAAAATTAGTTTGATAAATAATTAGTAAGGTAATTAAATTTTTGTATTTTTTATATTTTTTATGAAATTTTAAGTAATGAAAAAAAAAACTAAAAGAAAATTAAAACTTAAATTCTAAACACATTTTTTTAATGATTTTTTTATCAAGTTAAAATAAGAGTATTAAAAAATCAAGATACAACAAATGTAAAGCCTAATGGAAGGTGTAATACTGAAATCAGGATGTGAGGTGGGAAACAAGGCATGGGCTCTGAGCCCAATAATACAGCCCAGTAAATAGTTTTTTTTTGTTACAGCTTTTCTTTATTAATTATTTATTGAGTTTTTTTTTCAAAAATAAAATTAAATAAAACTAATTAAAATAAAAATTGAAAGAGGAATTAGGGTAATGGGTTAATGTTATCAATCTGTGAAACAAAATCACCCCTCCTCTCACTCCGACGGTGCCGATTGGTCCTCATTCTGCTGTTTCTCCGGTGATTTCCTCCCTCTGGTGCCTCTGTCTCACTTCTTCTCTGCTCATCTTCATCGCTCCGCCACCATGCATCACCTCCACCTCCTTCGTTCATCTCCACCATTGTCTCGAGCTCTTCGCCGCCGCGAATCTGGACACAGGAATCAAATGATGACATAATGAAAAAAAAGAGGAAGACATCTACCTTTTCGAGAAAAATATGGTGGGCTCTTCAAACTCAGGTATGCATCTTTGGGTCCATTCTCTTCTTCCCCTCGTGGTTTTCTAAAGGGTTTGTGCAAGGGAGATGATGAAAAGTAGTGTTTGCGTGTTTTGCTGTTGTTTTTGGTTGATACAATTTGTTTTGCTGGTTTTTGGTTGACACAGTTTGTTATGCTGGTTTTTGGTTGATACGGTTTGTTATGCTGGTTTTTGGTTGACACAATTTGTTATGCTGGTTTTTGGTTGATACAGTTTGTTATGCTGGTTTTTGGTTGACACAGTTTGTTATGTTGGTTTTTGGTTGATACAGTTTGTTTCACTGGTTTTTGGTTGACACAGTTTGTTATGCTGGTTTTTGGTTGATACGGTTTGTTATGCTAGTTTTTGGTTGACACCGTTTGTTATGCTGGTTTTTGGTTGATACAGTTTGTTTCGCTGGTTTTTGGTTGACACAGTTTGTTATGCTGGTTTTTGGTTGATACAGTTTGTTTCAGAAAGAAAAAAAACCCTCCTTTTCTTTGCTTTTGTATTTGTTATATATCCAAGGGAAAAAAATTGGGGGGGGGGGGAACAATAACATGATTTGAACTCTTTTACTGCCCTGCCTTGTTACCTTTCTTACGCTGCTTTTAGCTTGCCTGTTTGGTGCAAGTTTTGAACAGATTTTGACAGTTTTTTTAATTTTTCTATTTGGACCATTTGGACAGACAATATGCAGGGAAGCAGTTCTGACTTTGTTTTTTCTGTAAAGCAAATTGTTGGCAAAATTGTTTGTTGAATTTGTTACTGCAGAAAAATGTTTTTTGAATGGGTTGTGATGTTCTTTGTTGGGCTGGAAATGTGATTTTGTACCCTTTTTTACTGCTAGGCAAATGTGATGATGTCTACCAAAATTGCAGTAGCTTTGTTTCTCCTTGTCTTTACTGTGAACCAAATTGGTTTTTGTGATTTGTAGTAAAGAACTAAGCCCGTGATTAGCACTTGAATTTTGATTATTGCGTGAAAAAAAAATGTATGAGGCCTTTGCTTGTTGACCCCAAATTCCTGACTGAAATGATCTCTACTTATGATTCCTTCAAACAACCCTGATGATGAGCATACCAATTCCTTTTATCAATTAATTCTTGCTTGTAATTTTTCATATGTTGATTGCTAACTTTTTCTTTTTCCTTGTTTCATGAGCACGAGTATCGGATGGCAAGCGGGGTCGTAAGATGAAAAGGTCGAGGCTAGTAAAGAACGTGGGCGATTCTCTTGAAGAGGAAGCAACAACAATTGAAGAAGAGACACTGAATTCCCTTTTTGTTTTGTTTTGTAAATAACAATTGTAACTTGTAATTCCATATTTGTGACATGTCTTGTAACTTGTTTCAAAAGTGTAATGAACACAAAAAACTTGAATGAAATATTTTGAATGAATTGGTTGTATGAAAATTAAACAAACTCTTGAATTTTTATTGAAAGAAGCAATTTCCACTTCAATGATTTGAATGCACATCTTGCTTTTATAACTTAAATTTCAAGAAATCATGAACAAATATTGTAACTTGTATTTCAAGCAATCATGCGCCTTATCTTTCAAAATCCAATCAAACTCTCAAACAAAATAAATGCTTGAGAATTTAATTCCACTTGGTTAATTTGAACCCAAAACAAATGGTCACTTAAACCTTATCTTCATATCACGCCTGAACCAAACTTGCACTCTTAAACATAACTTTAACTTTGAGACTCACATCACAAGTAACTTGCAACTTAAGCAACCTAAAACATGTCTTGATCATCATGAACCCCCAGCCTTATTTCTTGTGCCCCAATTTCACAGTCGTCAACTTAAACTTCAAACTCTCGAATCAGTGACTTAGAGACTTTTGAGAAGAAAGCTTGAAATGCGAGGAGATGAAATTCTTGACCTAATGCACTGAGCTTTGAGCCATCTTTGGGGCAGGCGAAAGAAACATCTTCACAAAAACCAAGGACCCAAAACCCTAGCATCTTGACCAACATATAGGTAAATAAACCCTAATCCAGACTCTGATGAATTCGAGCAAGAAACAGTCTCGTAACTTGATGACAAAATTCATTCCACGATCCACTAATCGAGAACCAGAATAATTCCCTTTCACCTGATAAGAGAACTTCAAAACAAAATTAGACATAAAGAGGGCGCAACCCTAATACCTCGAACCAAAGTGCCTGATTCCATGAGATGCGGGATATGCAAATGACTGGGTAATAAAATAATGCAAATGGAATGCAAAGTTCAAAGCCAAACAAAAATAAAAGAGATAGGGCAAATTTGGGGTACGACAGCTGCCCCTATTTAATCGTCTTAAACCTGAATGTGATATCGGCGTCAACCTTTCGAAAGTTCAAGGTGGAAGATGATTAAATACCAGGACCCGAAATTTGCCTTGAAGAGATGGTGCGGGTGTCATTTACTGTTCTTCCGGTGAACCGATCATGATGAATAAACATGGTTGAATAACGGTAGCTCGTACTGGGGTAACGGTGCCAATACAAGGTTCTTGAGGGAGTGGGTGGTAGAGTGACTGAAAGGATATGGTTGACAATGTCGCGATGACTGGAGGTAGTATTCATGAGAAACTTAAAGATAACACGAGGGTAAAGTCTGCGGAAGGCTTACGACCCTAAAAATGTGACGCAACAGTAAGATCTATGGGCGACCTACGACCTTAGAAAGATGACGCGACGGTAATATCTATGGACGATCTGTGACCTTAAAAATAAGATGAGAAGAGGGTAAATTCTACAGACGACCTACGACCCTAAGAGGGATAAAGTGAAGGTAAGATCTATGGGTGACCCACGACTTTAGAAAGATGACGCGACGGTAAGATCTACAGACGATCTACGACCTTAAAAATAAGATGAGGAGAGGGTAAAGTCTACAGACGACCTACAACCCTAAGAGAGATAAAGTAAAGGTAAGATCTACGGACGATCTACGACCCTGAAATATAACGCGATGGTAAGATCTACGGATGATCTACGACCCTAAAAAATAATATGAGGAGAGGGTAAAGTCTACGGACGACCTACGACCCTAAGAGAGATGGATCAAAGGTAAGATCCACGGACGATCTACGACCCTAAAAATATAACGTGATGGTAAGACCTACGGACGATCTACGACCTTGAGAGAGATAAAATGAGTATTGAGAGTTGGGGAGCATGAAGTACTAACACCCTGGTTTATTTTGGTTGGTAGTGTAATGACAGATGTTAACTGGGAATTATGAGGATAATATTCTTTGTGAGGATGTTTTGTTGATTTGAGATTGATTTGGGATTGATCTGGTTCATGCTTCATATGCATTTGAAGTGTGACATGATGATCCATGGATATGTTATGCGTTTGAGGATGCAATGCAATATGTAGTGAAGATTATTGTAAGCAAAGTGCCAAAAGCTCATTGGGATCTGTTGCTCGTCATCTTGAGGTACAAATATGGACCGGTGCTTGAAAATTGAGAGAAAAGGGTTAGCCTTGTCGAGTTCATCGGGGGATTAAATCTTGCTGAGGAGAAATGACTTGATCTGACTTCCTTCATGTGCTGGACATTTTGCGAACAACTGAAAAGAGACGTGGATCTCAACCAATGCCCCAAGTCTCTCTGTGTGGGAGAATCGGGTGCTCGTTCAACTGTGAGGAGGCGATGAGGATAAAATCTTGGTCGAGGCGACCGTCCTGACTTGCTACCTGCACAGAAGAACAAACACTGGAACATCACAACATTCCCTTGGGATGCCTTCATATCCATGTAATGCAATGATTCACATCTTAGCTCGTGATTATTATTGACTTATTGTTTTCAATGCAATGCTTAACAAAGAATTTAAATCACGATTCGCATATGAAAAATAAAGTAAAAGAACATAACAAAGATTTTTTTCAATGGAAGGGCAAATTTTTATTAATGAGTTTGGCCCGTGAATGGGCATTCATACATAGAAATAACTCCTAAATGAGGAAGTTGTGGAAAAGAAAAGAAATACAACGAGTAAAATGGTAATAAGGAAATCTCGAACTTCTGTTAAAACTGATATTGCTATAGTTCCCGTATCCTGGGTCGTCCTAGTGTCGTGCTTCCAAAGGATAATAGCTAGATTTATCCATCCTGCATTAAGAGTGTGTGTGTGAAGAGTATTCAGACTGCAGTCTCTCGCTTTTTGTCCCTAATTTTTGCCTGGATCGCCCTTTTAGGTTTTCATCCACCGGGACACCCATTTTTGCCTAAGCCTCCCTTTCGGGTTTTCAACTTAGCGGGTTATTCCTTTTTTTCTTTTTTTTTAGACCTAACTTTTGCCTAAGCCGCCCTTTCGGGTTTTTGACTTAGCGGGTCCTTTTATGCGTAGTATTTTTTGACTGAGTATGAATTGACTGGAAGCGAAACGTCTTCCCCATCCATGTTTGTCAGGATTAGAGAACCTCCTGAGAAATCTTTCTTCACAATGTACGGTCCCTCATAGTTGGGAGTCCACTTACCTCTTGGCTCAGTGTGGATTGGGAGAATCTTCCTTAAGACCAGGTCACCTGCATGGAACTCTCGAGGTCGAATCTTCTTGTCAAATGCTCTCTTGAGACGCTGTTGGTATAACTGACCATGACAAATGGTTGCCAGGCGCTTTTCTTCGATGAGATTGAGTTGGTCGAGTCTCGTTTGAATCCATTCAACTTCATCAAGCTTAGTATCCATCAGAACCCTTAAGGAAGGAATCCCCACTTCGACCAGGAGTACCACATCCATACCATAGACTAGTGAAAACGGAGTTGCCTCAGTGGAAGTACGCATCGAAGTTCGATATCCATGCAGGGAAAAAGGAAACATCTCATGCCAATATTTGTATGTTCTCACCATTTTCTGGACGATCTTCTTTATGTTCTTGTTAGCGGCTTCAACTGCCTCATTCATCTTCGGTCGATAAGGTGATGAATTATGGTGCTCGATCTTGAACTCTTCACACATTTCCTTCATCATCTTGTTGTTGAGATTTGACTCGTTATCAGTGATGATCTTGTTAGGAGTTCCATACCGGCATATGATTTATCTTTTGATGAAACGAGTGACAACTTGCTTGGTCACATTCTTATACGAAGCCGCTTCCACCCACTTGGTGAAGTAATGAATAGCAACGAGGATAAACCTGTGTCCATTTGAAGCGCTCGGCTCAATGCGTCCAATCATATCAATGCCCCACATTGAAAAGGGCCATGGTGAAGTCATCACATTTAAAGGAGTGGGAGGAACATGTATCCTGTCTGCGTAAACCTGACATTTGTGGCACATTTTGGCATACACACAACAGTCACTTTCCATCGTCATCCAGAAATAACCTGCTCGTAGGGTTTTCTTGGCCATGGAATGCCCACTGGCATGGATCCCAAAAGAGCCCTCGTGTATTTCTCGTATAATAGATTCTGCTTCGTGTCTATCCATGCATCTGAGTAGAACTGAATCATAGTTTCTCTTATACAGAACGTCTCCTAACAGTAAAAACTTAGAGGCCAACCTTCTAAGAGTCCGCTTATCACAAATTGTAGCACCTTCGGGGTACTCTTGCTTCTCAAGATATCTTTTGATGTCAAAATACCACGACCTTTCATCTGATACATCTTCAGTTGTGAGACAATGAGCAGGAAAAGTGTGTGCTGGCTCCTTGTAACGACAGATCCTTATACTGGGTGCATGATTTGGGTAACTGACTTTGAACATTGCTTCTAAAGTGGCCAGAGCGTCTGCCAGTCGATTCACTTCTCTAGGAATGTGCTCAAAGGTGACCTCATTGAAAGCGGGCAACAACTCAACTATGTAATCCCGGTATGGAACTAAATTAGGGTGCCGTGTATCCCAATCACCCCGTACTTGATGTATCACTAAGGCAGAGTGCCCATAAACTTCAAGAATCTTGATCTTCAAATCAATGGCTGCTTCAAGGCCCATCACACAAGCTTCGTATTCAGCGACATTACTCGTGCAATCAAAACATAATATGGCAATGAAAGGTGTGTGAGTGTTGTGTGGAGAGGTCAGAACTGCCCCAATATCGTGACCCATAGCATTTGACGCACCATCGAACGTGAGAGTCCATCGCTCCCCTGGTTCAGGTCCTTCATTATCATCAAGTTTCATAATATCCTCGTCTGGAAAATCGAACTTCATGGGCTGATATTCTTCCAATGGTTGGTGAGCAAGATGATCAGCAAGAATGTTACCTTTGATAGCCTTTTGTGTGACGTACTGGATGTCATACTCAGACAAAAGCATTTTCCACCGAGCCAATTTGCCTGTAAGTGCTGGTTTCTCAAAGATGTACTTTATCGGATCCATCTTAGATATCAGAAGCGTAGAATGTGTCAACATATAATGCCTCAAACGTCGAGTTGCCCACGTAAGAGCACAACAAGTCTTCTCAAGTAGGGAATACCTCGATTCATAATCAGTAAACTTCTTGCTCAAGTAATAAATGGCGTGTTCTTTACGTCCAGTATCATCATGTTGTCCGAGCACACAACCCATGGATCCTTCAAGCATAGCCAAATACATAATGAGAGGTCTTCCAATAACCGGTGTTACGAGTATTGGTGGTTCTTGAAGATACTGCTTAATCCTCTCAAAAGCTTCTTGACAACTCTCATCCCAGTGGACATCCTGATTCTTGTGTAACAATTTAAAGATGGGTTCACATGTAGCAGTAAGATGGGAAATGAACCTGGCTATGTAATTCAACCTTCTAAGGAAACCTCGTACTTCCTTCTCATTTCAGCGCCGGTGTGATACGGTGGCCAGAACCGGGACTTATTTTTTAAGAATGCTGGTTTGCGTTTTGCGTTTGTGTTTGCAAAATGTCGCGGTAAGCAAGAGTCGCCACCGACTTTTATTTTATCCAACAAAGAAAGGAAAAAAGCACAGAAAAATTCCTTTTTCGAGATTTTTTGAGTACGGGGGGGTAGATTATAGAAACATAATGTATTAGCACCCTTTCTATCCGTGGTTTTCCACGGGCTCTTAGGTACTTGCTCATCATTTTCAAAATTTCTTCTTTGTGTTCTTGTGTGATTTGAAATTTTTTTGTTTTGACTTCGATTTAACTCTTGCTTCTGTCTTCAAGAGTGTTACAAAGTGTTTTTGAAAACTTTGTTTTGAAAGGAGTGTAAGTGTGAAAAAGTTTATTTGTTTTGAGCAAGTACTTAAGAGCTAATCTACCTACTCGAAAAAATGAATGGTTCTATGTTCATTTCCTTTAGACAGCGCTATCCCACTATTAGTGTGTAGGTAGCACCGTCGTTGGAGTTTGAGGGTCAATTCAAAAGGGACGTACGGTCACTAAAGCAATGTTAGGACGTCTTAGTAATAACTCTAATGTCTTAAGATCAATATTCGAGGCAACATATCCGAGACAACCATTCCGAGGCAACTTTGATCTTTTGGACAAGAGGGCGATCACTACAATACCCTATACTCAATAACCGTTTACCGAAGACAACCGAAGTGGGAGTATATCCTAGGAGTGCGCATATGCGAGTGGTTCAATTTCAAGTTATTTATCTTTGCACATTTAGGGTTTGCTAGCCATTTTAAAGTTAATCATACATTCTTGTCATGCATCCCTATTACCATACATCTAACAGTTTAATATTTGCGGAATCTAAAGTGCGGAAAATAAGCTAAGCTATTACAAGGCTTCGGGTATTTACATAGCCAAAAACAAACCCTTAAAAAACGCTAAATGAAAGTAAAAGGTCCTAATTAATCTATTACAACTTGTGAGCAATTACATCAATATGGTAAAATATAAATCACGCGCGATGAATTAAGAACGATAAAAGATTAGGGTTTTGACCCCGTCTTAACCTAATTAAAAGAAAAAATTATTTTTATGGTTTTTGATTATTTTTAAGAAAAAGAATTAGGTTTTTAAATTAAATACAAAAATAATTAGTAATTAAATTAATTAAATAAAATAACTAATTTTAACCTATTTTTATGTTTTTGATTATTTTAAGAAAAAGAAAATATAATTAGGTTAGAAACCAAAAAAAACCTAATTGTTCTAATTAATTTTAATTTATTATACAAAAAGAAATTAAAGTTGCCTAAAATTAAATAACCTAATTAATTAATATTTGTATAAAAAAATAAATCTAATTCTAATTGGATAAAAAACATTTTTTGTGATTTTTTTTATAAGAGAAAAAATTAAATTGCTTAGTAAAAACAATTAAATAAATTAAATAAAACAAAATATAAAAAGAAAAGATTAAAGAGATTGGGCCTGAAATAACAATCTGAGGAGGGTGTGGATAGCCAACTCTGGGCCCAAAACAGGTTGGTCCACGTTGACTGGCCAGATTCCCATGCGTTGCATTGACTGAAGCCTATGATGCTCCTTCATTGATGGCCTTTAGATCTGGCCATCTGGCCACTTGGCAGGTTGGATGATGAGAGCGCATGGTGGTCCTTGGCCTTGTGTACACGCTGGATCACTGAAAGAAAAATAATATGAAACCATTGGGGGGACCTGGGATTCGAACCCAGGCCCTGAAACACTTTCCAACGCTTCACTTACCAACTATGCTGGCTGCTTTTGTTATATGTAAAACAAATAACAATTATTATATTAAGAATAAATGCAATAAAAGAAATCTGCGCGAAAATTCAAATGGACGAACGGGAGGCTGCCACGCTAGTTGTCTTCTTCCCTTCTCCATTGGTAAAAGTCCCAGACTTTTACCTACGGCACCATGTCCGTCACTACAAATCTGTACATTCTCAAAATCAAACACACGCTTGATAAATAAAAACTAAAGCCATAGATAGCTTCGTCTGGACCTGCTGAGTTTAATGGTGGCCCTTTCATGGCCCAATTTTACCTGTAAACAAAAATCCCAAATCGAAGCTACAAACCCTAACAATGGTGAAATCTCATACAGTCCATATAAATGCAATTAAACATTACAGAAAGCTTGCAAATGTTCTAAGGATCAATAATATATGATTACATCATGCTATATGTGCCAAAATTATGCAAACCGAATTCAAGAAAAGTTAGGTATCGTGAATGCCTTATAGCGAGTTTCAGGGCCTGGTAATGCTCGTTCTTGATTGGTTTCGCTTGCCTACACTCCCAGGAAGCGATTGGAATAGTTAGGAGGCCTTGAGGATGCCTGGAAATATGAATTCGAATTACCACATTTTCTCTGTTTTTTGCAAGTTTGTTGTGGTTCTCACGCCTCTCTCTAGCCTTCCTTTGGGTCCGCGAATACCCCTTATGTACTGAGGAATGAATTAGGGTTGTCAATGTGATCATAATCTTCCTCCATTATTGAATTTGATTTGGATTTGATTCACTTTGAATATCTTTCTAAAATTAGGCAAATTCAATCTTTTTGTCCATACCAATGCTTTGCATGATTTCAAATACTTGCCAACTGGATTTGAGACCTGAAACAAGTACAAAATATTGAGTTTTCAATATTTTGGATTTTCTATGATTTGTTTTGATTTAAATTGATTTAATTCAAATAAAAATCAAAATAAATAATAAAAACAAGATAATGACAAGTTTCAAAGGCTAGGGCTCGTGGACCATAGTACCAACTCAAAACAAGTGCAAAAGATTAGGCCCATTTGGCAAAAATTGCAATTTTAGGCATAGTTGACTTTAGACAATTTTGCAAAAAAGGTCAACTTCACCAATGCATAACTTCCTCAATTTTGACTCTTTGAAGGTGTTCTTAGACTTTTTAGAAAGATTGAGATGTCCTCTAAGCAACCCGTTTGGTCTAATATCAATTTGATATTCCATATTCATGTATGAAGCTTTGACAAAAAAAGTGTTTTTGTTGACTTTTCAAAATGACCTATAATGTCCAAATTCATAACTTCTTGTGAGTGAATATTTTGAACTTGGGAGATGAAGATGGATTGTAGAGTATGGCATCCTCTTGAAAATGATCTTTGGATGGGTTATTTCTCATAAAGTATGAGAAAGTTATGCTTGGTCAAAGTTGAGTTGACTTTTCCTCCAAAAACCCTAATTTAGCAACTTTTGGTTCTTGATGAATTATGAGCAATACTTGATGAATCATGATCAACCCTTGATCAAATGATGAAACATACTTCAAAATGATAATGTTGACCAAAAATCTTGAAGTTTGACTGTATGTGGGCCACAGTTGACTTTTGCCCTAACATAGTCGATTTTCAGGCCTTTGAGCAATTGACTGAGCAAACTTTCTCTGTAAGGATTGAAAATTGATATAGATTATCTTGAGAACATATTAGGACCATGGTGGGAATTTGGTATCCCTTGGACTCAAGTATCTTGATGCAACATGAAACCCTAATTTGAGGTTGACTGCCTTAGGAGGGAGCTTGTCTGGTCAACCCTTGGACTTCCTTGAGCAACTTGAAGATCTTTCTTGAAATGTTTTGAGAAATATGGGAGGGAAAATTTTGGGGTACAACAGCTGCCCCTGTTCAATCTTCTTAAACCTGAAGATTTAGATTGGCTTGTCTGCCTTTCGTGATCTGAGGGTTGAAGATGATTGAACACTAGAGTGCCCAGAAATTTGCACTCGCATGAAGCGGTACTCATCTTGTGATGTCGGGAATGGGCTTACAGATGCCATTTGGAAATTGATGACGGGAGATGGGCTTAAAGATTCCATCCAAAGGAGTATCGATCGCATAAGATATTCCTTAGCGAGAGTTTGTATATCTGTTGTTGAGGAAGATTCCGCAGGGGAATGCTGTTCTTTGTCTTAGGAGAAAAGAATTTTAGAAGCTTCGGTCGTCCGTTATTCTACTGGTGAATCGTCTCTGTTTCTTGAGAAAAGTTGAATTTTAGGAGCTTCGGTCGTCCGTTATTCTACTGAGGAACCGTCTCTTAGTCGAGGAGGTGAAAATGAACTACTATTTGGTCGTAATCCAGGCTTCATAGTGAAAAGATTGACTGTTATCTGGTCGTAATCCAGGCTTTACAGTGACTTACTGGGGAGATGAGATTAGACTTTCTATCCGGTCGTAATCCAGGCTTCGCAATTTCTCGATTCTTATTTGGTCGTAATCCAGGCTTCAGAAGGAAATGAGTTATTATCCGGTCGCATCCGAGCTTCAACTTGTATTTAGGGCACACTAATATCCGGCCGACTCCGGGCTTCTTAGTAATTGTCCAGGTAAATTGCTATTTGGTCGAAATCCAAGCTTCACAGTGTCTTGTACCTCTATCTGGTCGTCATCCAGGCTTCACAATTTTTTATACCATTATCTGGTCGAATCCAGGCTTCATGGTGTCTTGTACTGCTTTCTAGTCGAATCCAGTCTTCACAATACCTCACTTCTTATCTGGTCGAAATCCAGGCTTCAGAAGAAATCAAGTGGTTATCCGGTCGCATCCGGGCTTCCCTTTGACTGTTGGGCCTACTAATATCCGGTCGAATCCGGGATTCATAGTAATTGGCCGAGTAAACTACTATTTGGTCGTAATCCAAGCTTCACAGTGTCCCTCACTGTTATCTGGTCATAATCCAGGCTTCAGTGTCTCTTACCGCTATCTGGTCGTAGTCCAGGCTTCACGATGTATCATACCATTATCTGGTCGAAATCCAGGCTTCATGGTGTTTGGAGGAATCAAGATACTATCTGGACGAATTCGAGCTTCATAACTTATACTAAATATATACCACTATCTGGTCGTAATCCAGGCTTCGTAGTATTCTTGGTTGCTATCTGGTCGTAATCCAGGCTTCACAATGTCTTCTACCATTATCTGGTTGTAATCCAGGCTTCATGGTCTTGTATTGCTATTTGGTCGTAATCCAGGCTTCACAATAACTTGTTGAGCTGCTATCCGGTCGTAATTCGGGCTTCACGGCTTGTGTTTATGATATACCACTATCTGGTCGAATCCAGGCTTCATGGTACTTGCTGACTGCTATCCGGTCGTAATCCGGGCTTTACGGCTCGCTGGGGATTAAACTATTATCCGGTCGAATCCGGGCTTCATAGCTTGCTTTTTAAGAGATACCACTATTTGGTCGTAATCCAGGCTTCGCGGCATTCTGATACTGTTATCCGGTCGTTCTCCAGGCTTCACAATATGCTGTAGAAATCAAGATACTATCCGGTTGTACCCGGGCTTCATAGCTTGAGTTTTTGTGAGAATTTGATTGTATCTTTCCTGAAAGGTAAAGGTTAGCTGTATGTAATGCATGATATGTATCAGGCAATGATGTTCTCAAAATAAATGAGATTGTGTTATATGATGCGTATATGCATGTCATGATGTATGGATGTGTAATGTTTTTATGATGTTCTCTAGCTGGGGGGAAATAAATCCCGGATTGCTGTTGGAGAATGAAAGAGTTTTCGCTCGCTGGGGATAACGACCGAAGATGATTGGGAGAATAATTATGCTGGAGAATAAACTGGTGAGAGAATGACTCTGTGGGGAAGAGATGCTCTTCTGAGGATTTGCTGATTTGGAGAAATACCCTCGGCTGTGGATGAATTACCGTTGCTGGCGATGATAAATTCTGTTGGGGATGAATTTCCTGTTTGTGAAAGAAATGAACTCCGTTGGGGATAATCTTTTAGTGGCTACTTCACTGGGGATAATCTTCCAGACTCTACTAGGGATAATCCTCCAGACTCCACTGGGGATAATCTTCTAGTGTTGATGATAGATAAACTCTGTTTGGGGAGAATCTTACCGACTCATTCGCGCTTGCGAACCTCAGTTAGGGGGGGGGGGTTGATAATACTGTATTTTTCTTACTCTGCAGGGAGTGAATGTACCTTTGTCATATTCTTTAGCTAGATCTATCCCTGTTCCTGGTGAATAGAGGAACTGTAAGGCTTGGACATTTCTTGTTTGCCCCTGTTTCTGATATTACGAGTAATCATCTTTTGTTTCATATGTAAATATTTATGAGTAGCAATTATCGTCAAATGCATATATCAAAAATGAACATTGGGCGTTCTTGCAAAAAAAAACAGAAAAAGAAAAGCAATTTGAAATTTCTTTGTGAAAATGAATCGTATTGATTTTGAAGTTTGGCCTGTAAATAGGCGTTTTTGTATAAGAGGCTGACGTCCTAGTAAGAGAACACCGCCAAATGATAGAATTTACACAGTTTGTGAAAAACAAAGAAAAACAGTTATGTGAACAATCCCACTGGGTTCCAACTCTACTATTGCCTTTATATCCTCGAGCATCTCATCACTTTGCTACTTGGTTGAAGGTAGATCGGATTGATTAGTGTCGTCCGAGCTTGATAGTCGATATCAAAGTCTGGTTGCAAGGTGATCCAATGAGACATAGTGTTACGCTTTGATCCCTAATTTTTTTCTGGACCTCCCTTTCGGGTTTTCAGTCCACCGGAATACCCTTTTTTGCCCAAGTCGCCTTTTCAGGTTTTCGACTTGCCGGGTGTACAGATTTTTTCATTTCATCCCTTATTTTTGCCCGAACCCTTTTGGTTCGTCGGGAAGCCCTTATTTTTGCCTAGGCCAGTCAACCTAGCGGGTCTTTGATTATGCATAGTATTTTTTCACTATGTCTGCATTGACGGGGTGAGGAAGGTCGTCACCATCCATGGTGGTTAGAATCATAGCTCCTCCCGAGAAAATGTTCTTAACCACAAATGGCCCTTCGTACGTAGGGGTCCATTTTCCCCTGGGATCACCTTGCGGCAGTATGATGTGTTTGATCACCAGATCCCCAACTTGATACTCTTGTCGTCTAACTTTCTTGTTAAATGCCTTGATCATCCGCTTTTGATACGTCTGACCATGACAAATAGCAGTAAGCCTCTTCTCGTCAATTAGATTCAGCTGATCAAGCCGGGTCTGGATCCAGTCATCTTCGCTCAAACCTGCATCCTTCATAATCCGAAGAGAGGGTATATGAATTTCAATGGGCAAGACTGCTTCCACGCTATACACCAAAGAATAGGGTGTTGCCCCTGTCGAACTCCGCGCTGAGGTTCGGTACCCATGAAGAGCGAATGGTAACATCTCGTGCCAGTCTTTGTATGTCACTGTCATCTTCTGCACAATCTTCTTGATGTTCTTATTAGCCGCTTCAACAGCCCCATTCATCTTCGGCTGGTAAGGAGAAGAGTTGTGATGCTGTATCTTGAACTGCTTGCAGAGCTCGGTGATCATTGTATTGTTGAGATTTGTACCATTGTCCGTAATGATCCTATCTAGTACACCATATCGACAGATCAAATTATGTCGAATAAACCGTGCCACGACGTTCTTGGTTACTGTAGCAAAGGAAGCTACTTCAACCCACTTTATGAAATAATCAATAGCTACCAGGATGAAACGATGCCCGTTAGACGCAGTAGGTATGATCTCGCCAATCATATTGATGTCCCACATTGCAAAAGGCCAAGGTGCCATCAAGAAGTTTAGAGGAACTGGAGGTACGTGCACCTTATCAGCATAGACTTGGAACTTATGACAGGTCCGAGAATGCTGATAACAATCGGATTCCATGGTAGACCAATAATATCCTTCCCGTAGGATTTTCTTCGCCATGGTGTGTCCACTGGAATGAGTTCTGAAAGTACCTTCATGTAACTTTGCCATAATCCTTTCTGCCTCGTTCTTATCCACACATCGCAGTAAGGTGGAATCATGGTTACGCTTGTAAAGGATACCATTACTGATGAAGAACTTCGCATCGAACCTCCTCAGAAACTTCTTATCATTAACAGATGCACCCTCGGGGGTACTCTTGAGCCTCAAGATACCTCTTTACCTTATGAAACCAGGGTTTATCTGTTACTTCTCCAGTCTCTATGTCACAGCAATGTACGGGTTCGTCCAACCTCTCAATGGTAATCCGGGGAGCTTCATTGTCCCACCTGACCTTGAACATATAAGACATGGTAGCTAACGCGTCCGCTAACTGATTCTCCTCTCTTGGGAAGTGTTCAAAGGTTATCTCCTCGAAGTGTGGAAGCAACGTCAGTACATACTCTTTGTAAGGAATAAGATTTGGGTGTTTCGTATCTCACTCGCCTTTGATCTGACTGATCACGAGAACGGAATCCCCGAACACACTCAAGAACTTAATCCTTAGGTCAATAGCTGCTCGAAGGCCCATGATGCATGCTTCATACTCCGCCATATTGTTGGTGCAGTTAAAACATAATCGGACGGTGAAAGGAGTATGATAGCCCTCAGGAGATATGATCACAGCACGATGCCATTACCCAATGCATTTGAAGCTCCGTCAAAATACATAGACCATCGGGATCCTTCCTCAGGTCATTCATCCGGTCCAGGTGTTTCACAGTCGGTCACCAACATGATGTTCTCATCCAGAAATTCGAAGTTCATGGATTGGTAGTCGTCTACAGCCTGATGTTCCAAATGATCTTCCAACACACTTCCCTTGATTGCTTTCTGGGTCGTGTATTGAATGTCATACTCAGTCAAGATCATCTGCTATCTTGCTATTCTTCCGGACAAGGCGGGCTTTTCGAAGATATACTTGATTGGATCCATCTTTGATATCAATAGGGTAGTGTGAGTCAGCATATACTGTCTCAGCCGGCAAGCAGCTCATGCCAAAGCGCAGCAAGTTTTCTCAAGCAGTGAGTATCGGGTATCACAGTCGGTAAACTTTTTGCTAAGGTAGTAAATAGCATGCTCTTTTCGGCCAGACTCGTCATGCTGCCCCAACACGCACCCCGTTGAATTGTCGAGTACTGTCAAGTATAAGATCAAAGGTCTTCCTTCAACTGGAGGCATCGGAATAGGTGGCTCTTTGATATATTCTTTGATCCTTTCGAAAGCGGCTTGACATTCGTCATTTCATCTCACCACTTGATCTTTCTTCAGTAGCTTGAAGATCGGCTCACAAGTAGCAGTCAAATGGGAAATGAATCGGGTAATGTAATTCAGACGCCCCAAAAAACCTCTAACTTCCTTTTCCGTTCGGGGAGCTGGCATTTCCTGTATAGCCTTTACCTTTGCAGGATCCACTTGAATACCTTTATCACTAACGACAAAACCCAGCAGCTTACCAGACCTCACCCCGAAGGTGCACTTGTTAGCGTTTAACCTCAGCTTGTACATCTTCAACCTGTCAAATAGCTTCTGGAGATGGTCAAGATGTTCTTCCTCGGTCTACGACCTTGCAATCATGTCATCAACGTATACCTCAATCTCATGATGAATCATGTCGTGGAACAAAGCGACCATGGCGCGCTGATATGTTTCCCTAACATTCTTCAACCCGAAAGGCATGACTTTGTAGCAAAAGGTACCCCACTGTGTAACAAAGGTTGTCTTTTCCATATCCTCGGGAGCCATCTTAATCTGGTTGTAACCAGAAAAACCATCCATAAAGGAGAAGACCTTATGATGTGCGGTGTTGTCGACCAGAATATCGATATGAGGGAGTGGGAAATCATCCTTGGGACTTGCCCTATTCAGATCCCTACAGTCCACACACATTCGTACCTTACCATCTTTCTTCGGCACTGGAAAAACATTGGCAACCCACTGTGGGTAGGAAGTAACAGCTAGAAAACCGGAATCAAACGGTTTTATTACCTCAGCTTTGATTTTCTCATACATCTCTGGGCGCATTCGACGAACTTTCTGCTTCACTGGAGGACAGTCTTCTTTATTTGGCAGATGGTGAACCACAATATCAGTATCTAACCCAGGCATATCTTCATAAGACCAGGAAAAGATCTTGACATAGTCACGCAACATTTGTATTAACCGTTGCTTGACACTAGGCTCCAGATTTGCACCTATCTTGACCTTTTTCTTGTCTTCCTCGGTACCCAAATTCACTGATTCCACTGGCTCTTCATGGGGAAGTATGGCCCTCTCTTCATGAAGTAACAATCTAGCAAGTTCCCCAGGCACTTCACAATCATCCTCACCTTCGTCCTCGGCTTGGTTGATCGGACTTTCGAAGTTATAACTGGCAGTAGCAGAGTCGTTATTAGTGGGATCCATAGTGGATGTGGAACTGTATTATGATATGTGAGTGTGTGTAAGACAAATAGTTGTTTTGATAAAGTGCAATATAGAAAAGAAAAACAAGGAGCGCAAAATTTGTAATGCAAGAAAAATGTCCAATGCTTTATTGATGATATATGGAAATGACACATAATAAGCCCTCACAAACAGAGCCACAGTGTCTCGGGAAAGGCATCGGGCCGTAAAAGTTTCAAATTGTCTGTTACAAGTCTCAAAATAAAAGTCTATTACTGTGTAATAAAAGAAACTGGCACGAAGTCCTTCACCGTCCAATTGTTCAAGCCACCGTTGGTAGTCGGGTAAATCTAGCTGTCGATATCTGACTCTTCTTCATCATCTCCAATTGCATTGACTCCCTGATCATGTTTGGGCATGGGAGCAGTTATGACGTTGGGCTTTTCTAGTGCGTCAAACTCAATTTCTTTAGCTTCAATCAAATCTTGCACCTTATTCCTCAAGGCCCAGCGGTTGTTGGTATCATGCCTTGGGCTATCAGAGTGATAGGCACAACGGGCGTTCAGATTATACAGCGGAGAGGTGGTACTGGAATTCTTTGGGGCTTCCCTCAGAGTTACCAGGTTAGTCTTTAACAATTGTGGTAAAATTTGAGACAAGGTCATACTGAGCCGAGTATACTGTCTTTGCGGTCTTTCTACTCTTTTCTGATTGTTGCGTTGTGGGGAAACATTGGGTCTTGATATTACTACCGCATTAACTGCTTGGCGGCGTTCAGGTCGATTTTGGCTCCTCGAGCTTTAAACTGCACTAGATTATTTCTTGAAAGGCTTCTTTTCTGTACTTGATGAAGCACCTTTATGTATCTTGCCACTTCTGATACCAGCTTCTACTCTCTCCCCAATCATAATCAATTCAGTGAACCCAGACGATGAACTACCGATCAAATGATTGAAATATGGACCAGACAAAGTCCCGAGAAACATGTCCACCAACTCCCTATCAGACAGAGGGGGTTGTACTCTTCCAGCCAGATCTCTCCACTTCTGAGCGTAGTCCTTAAAACCTTCGCTCGCACCCATAGACATACCCTGAAGTTAAGTACGCGTGGGAGCAAGGTCGGCATTATACTGGTATTGCTTGTAAAAAGCAGCAGCAAGGTCCTCCCAGTTACGGACATTAGCTCCTTCCAATTGATAGAACCATTCAAGCTGAGTCCCTGACAGACTATCTTGAAAGAAATGGACCCACAGGTTCCTATCAGCAGTATATGGTTGAATCTTTCTGACGTACGAGCAGAGGTGAAGCTTCGGGCAGGATACCCCGTCATACTTAGCAAAAAACGGAGCCTTAAACTTGTGTGGGATCACCACCCCCGATGCTAGCCCCAGATCTCCAAAGTCCAAACCGGGAACCTTCTGAACCTCCATGGTACTCAGACGGTCTTCAAGTTGTTTGTACCTATCCTCAACAGGAGGGTATTGTTCATCATCAAAATCAGTGTCATTATCGGAGACCACAAGGCTAGGGGACTTCCTTTCTTCTTGATTCTCTCCTCCTCTAGATGAATGAGACAAATCAACTTCTTCTCGCAACCTATTCTCAAATCTGTGACCCATATTCAGCAGGACCACCTTCTTCTTCTTCTTCTTCTTCTTCTTGTCCTTCAAGATGAGAGTCTTCAAATCTTGTTGTCCTTTAGCCAAGTTCAAGAACATTTCCTGGAATTGAGCATTCTGAGCTTGAAGAGCCTTAATAGCTTGATCAGTAGGTGTTTCAGAAGACATGTTGTGCTGAAATAAACAACGAAGAAGATAAGAAACCTGCAATGGTACCTGTAATGAGGTGCATGGTAATGGAATGCATATGAAATTATTTCAAAGACTTAGGGAGATTCAAATTTGTAAACCAAAATAAAACACACTTTATTAGATAAAACTTGCAACAATGTTTAACAATGCCTTTAAGGCGTTACAAAAGAAATGAACTGAAAAGCAAATCTAAACTAGAAATAATAAAAGACATCAGAAATCCCATGGTCGTTTTCCCTTCGTGCTGACATAATCGTTGATTCTCCTTTCATTCTTAAGCTGCCTTGTAAGCCTCAAGATCTTCCGCTCCTGCTTATGATACTTCTCCCTGTAGGGTCATTATGCTCAGGAACTCAAGGGTCAACTTCCTGTAGGTACAATAACGTCTCCGAATAGGAGCAGTGTCCCAGCCTATTTGGTGTAGCAGATACATGACACTCTCACGAAAGCCTAAAGCAGTCATAGCATGGTCATCAACATAAATTGTAGGACACATCTCACACTCAGCTAGATCCTCAAAGCGTCTTCTCTGGTGCCTACTTCTCAAGGTGATGTTCATGTGGTTTACTCGTGCCATGGAGCTAAATATTAAAGCTAAAGAATTACCCCTGAAAATGTTTGATAAATGTATGAAAAACTAAGTTAGTATTTTCAGGTTAAAAATGTCGAAGTTAAATAAAAAAGAAAAAGAAAGTTTAAAGGAAAATAAAAATAAAAGAAAAATAAAAATAAAAAAAAGTAAGGAATGCAACATGAAAGTTTTAAGGATTAAGAAAAAGAAAAGAAAAATAAAAACATATTAAAACAATAAAAATAATTAAAAGAAAACATGGGTTGCCTCCCATGAAGCACCTTTGTTTCATGTCGATGGCTCGACAGATAGTACCTATTCAGTTAGGTATCGGGGATAGGTGGCTCATTTAACTGCAGATAAGCCGAATAGTTTAGATTTTCGATGTTAAAATAGTGCTTTAAGCGCTGGCCATTGACTATAAATGGTTCGATAGAATTTCCTTTAATTTCTATCACACCACTTGGGAAAACTTTATTAATTTCGAATGGTCCTGACCATCTGGAATGTAATTTTCGCGGGAAAAGTTTCAGTCTAGAGTTGAATAGGAGTACGATGTCTCCTTCCTTAAATTCTTTCGCGAGATATGCTTATCGTGCCATTTTTTTGTTCTTTCCTTATAGATTCTAGCATTTTCATAAGTGTCTAAACGCAATTCTTCTAATTCATGGATATCTAATATTCGTTTTTCGCCAGCAATCTTGTAATTTAAGTTAAGGGTTTTAATGGCCCAGTAAGCTTTATGTTCTAATTCTACTGGCAAATGACAAGATTTTCCATAAACTAATTTAAACGGCATTGTTCCGATAGGGGTTTTAAAAGCTGTCCTATATGCCCAAAGAGCATCATTTAGCTTGGAGGACCAATCTTTTCTGGATGTGGCTACGGTTTTCTCAAGGATTTGTTTAATTTCCCTATTTGACACTTCCACTTGTCCACTCGTTTGAGGATGGTATGGCGTGGCTATGCGATGTTTAACGCCATATTTTGAAAGTAGTTTTTTGAAAATCCTAGAGATAAAATGGGAACCATCATCACTGATTACTAGTCTTGGTACACCGAATCGTGGGAAGATAACATGCTTGAATAGTTTAAGTACTACTCGTGTATCATTTGTGGGTGCAGCGACGGCTTCAATCCATTTTGATACGTAGTCAACAACTACCAATATATACTTATTTCCAAAAGATGCGGGGAACGGTCCTATGAAATCAATTTCCCACACATCGAAAATTTCTACTTCGAGAATCCCTTTTTGCGGCATTTCGTCGCGTCTAGATATATTTCCTGTGCACTGACATCTATCGCAGTTCATAATTGCTACGTGGACGTCTTCCATAGAGTAGGCCAAAAGAAGCCAACTTGAAGTATTTTTGCACAAGTTTTCGATGTACTAGCGTGTCCACCATAAGGGGCGGAATGGCAATGGGCAATGACGTCGTCTATTTCATCGTTAGGAACACAGCGACGGTAGATACCATCGGCGCCTCTTTTAAAGAGTAGTGGTTCATCCCAAAAGTAGTGTTTAAGATCATGGAAGAATTTCTTTCGCTGTTGGTACGTTATAGCAGGTGGTAGAACACCGGCAGCTAAGTAGTTAACGAAATCAGTGAACCATGGTAATGTGGCGTTGGTACAAATGGCTTTTACTACCGCATTTGTTAAAGGTTCATTGTATTGATCTAAATTGTCGGTAGGAGCTATCTTTAGTTTAGCAATAAGGCGTTCATATGGTAAATCTTCGTTTATGGGAACATTCTCGGTTTGGATTCCATCTAATCTTGATAAATGGTCACGTTTTCAGTCCCTCTTTTGTCTTTTATTTCCAAGTCAAACTCTTGTAGGAGTAAGATCCATCTGAGTAGTCGTGGTTTGGCGTCTTTCTTACTTAGTAAGTATCGGATCGCAGCATGATCCGTGTAAATAATGATTTTGGCGCCCACTAAGTAGGAATGAAATTTGTCCAATGCGAATACAACAGCTAAGAGTTCCTTCTTTGTAGTGGCGTAATTCATTTGTGCGGGATCGAGTGTTCTGCTTGCGTAGTAGATAGCGTGAAGCTTTTTATCCTTGAGTTGTCCTAGGACTGCGCCTACAGCATAATCGCTCGCATCGCACATTATTTCAAATGGTAGGTTCCAATCAGGAGGTTGCATAATAGGTGTTGAAATTAAGGCTTCTTTAAGCGTCTCAAATGCATTTAGGCATTTATCGTAGAAAATAAACTCGACTTCTTTCATCAATAATTCAGTTAGCGGCTTAGTGATTTTAGAGAAATCTTTATAAAACATCGGTAAAAACCAGCGTGTCCTAGAAAACTTCTTATTTCTCTAACTGTTTTGGGTGGTTAAAGGTTTTTGATAATTTCGATTTTTGCTTTATCGGCTTCAATCCCTCTGTTTGATACAATATGACCCAACACAATTCCTTGTCTCACCATGAAGTGACATTTTTCCCAATTGAGCACTAGGTTGACATTGACACAGCGTTTCAGTACTAATTCAAGATTTGATAAACATCCGTCAAAACTTTCTCCACAGACAGAAAAGTTGTCCATGAATACTTCCATAATTCCGTCTAAAAAGTCTGCGAAAATCGCCATCATGCATCGTTGGAAAGTTGCAGGTGCGTTACATAGTACAAATGGAATTCTTCGGTATGCAAAGGTACCATAGGGGCATGTGAACGTGGTTTTCTCTTGATCATCAGGATGAATGGGAATTTGGAAGAATCCCGAGTATCTGTCAAGATAGCAGAAATGGGAATGTTTGGCTAAGCGCTCGAGCATTTGATTAATGAATGGTAATGGGAAATGGTCCTTGCGTGTAGCTTTGTTTAGTTTTCTGTAATTGATACACATTATCCATCATGTTTGGGTACGTTGTGCCACCGATTCGCCTTTTGTGTTTGTTATAACCGTAACACCTCCTTTCTTAGGTACTACGTGAATTGGACTGACCCAGTTACTATCTGATATTGGGTATATGATGCCTGTCTCTAGTAGTTTCTATACTTCTTTCTTAACGACTTCACTTAGGATAGGATTTATTCGTCTTTGATGTTCTCTAGAAGTCTTGCAGTCCTCCTCCAGCATAATGCAGTGCATACAGAGAGAATGGCTTATTCCTTTTAGATCTGATATATTATAACCTAACGCGGTTGGATACTTCCTTAACACATTAAGAAGTTTTTCGGTTTCGATCTTCCCTAAATTGGCATTGACTATAACTGGCCGTTCGAGTTCTTTATCTAAAAATTCATACCTAAGATCTTCAGGTAACGTTTTAAGCTCTATACCAGTTTTCTTATCTGTTGGGGTAGGATCGGGTGTTAAGGCGAAACATTTTCTTAGGTTGGCATCTAGATATTCTTGCTTTCAGTCATCATCCTTGAGGATAATTGGTGTCGGGATTTTTAGCATCCCAGAATAGGTGTCTTCTTGGCTTTCTAGTTCTTTGACACATTCATCAATAATATCTAGGAGACAGCATGAGTCATCTATAGCAGGGGCTTTGAAGAATTGGGAAAGAATGAATTCTACTTTTTCTTCTCCTACCTCAAAGGTAAGCTTTCCTTTCTTAACGTCAATAATGGCTCCTGCAGTGGCTAAAAATGGTCTTCCTAATATGATGGGAATGTTTGAATCTTCCTTGATGTCCATTATTATAAAGTCAGTCGGTATGTAAAATTGTCCTATTCGAACAGGGATGTTTTCTAGCATACCAACAGGGAATTTGACTGATCTGTCGGCTAGTTGTAGGGACATCTTGGTAGGTCTCATGTCACCTAATTTGAGTTTCTCGCAAATAGATAAGGGCATTAGACTAACGCTTGCTCCTAAATCGCATAGAGCTTTGTCTATGACAGATTTTCCAATCACACATGGCATGGAGAAACTACCAGGATCTTTTAGCTTTGGAGGCATGTTATTTTGAATTATGGCGCTACATTCGGCGGTTAGCATAACAGTTTCGTTTTCAACGATTTTTTTCTTATTAGACAATATCTATTTTAGGAATTTAGCATATGACGGCATTTGGGTTATAGCTTTTGTAAACGGAATAGTAACGTTTAATTGTTTCAGAAGTTCTACAAATTTCTTGAATTGCCCCTCGTTTTTGGATTTTGAAAGTCTTTGAGGGTATGGAATTGGTGGTTTATATGGCGGTGGAGGTACGTAAGGTTTTTCTGAAGCCTCTCTGTTCTCATTCGCGTCTTCCTCTACAGTCTCAGATTGTTCTTTCGATTTCTCTGCTTCCTTTTCAGGTTTCTGATACATGGTCGGATTTTGGAGTCTAGGATCTACCGGTCCATCGAGTGTTGTCCCACTTCGTAATGTGATAGCATTAGCGTGTCCTTTAGGATTGGGTTGTGGCTGTCCAGGAAATGTACCAGCAGGTGCGGCATAACTAGCTTGGTGTTGTGCTACTTGGGAGATTTGGGTTTCTAACATTTTATTGTGAGTTGCTAGGGCATCTACCTTATTCGCTAACAGCTTCAATTGTTCACCGGTGTGAACATTTTGATTGAGGAATTCTTTGTTTTGTTGAGCTTGATTAGCGATAAAATTTTCCATTAGGATTTCAAGGTTAGATTTCTTAGGAATGTTAGGAACATTAATAGAGGGTTTTTGATAACCTGGAGGTACAGCAGGTGCTTGGCCAGGTGCATATAAAGCGTTATTGCTCTTGTACGAGAAGTTAGGATGGTTCTTCCAACCAGGATTATAGGTATTAGCATAAGGATTACCTTGAGCGTAATTCACCTGATCAGCTGATATTCCTGCTAAGATTTGACATTCGGTTCCAACATGACCAAGGACTCCACATACTTCGCAGTTTGGGGTAACTGCAGCCACGGTAGCCGCAGGAGGTAAGGTCAAGCTTTCTATCTTTTGGGTAAGAGCATCTACCTTAGCATTAACTTTATCTAGGCTACTAATCTCGTACATCCCACCTTTGGTTTGAGTTTTCTCCACAGATGTTCTTTCTACTTCCCATTGATAGTGGTTTTGAGCCATATTTTCAATGAGTTGGTTAGCTTCGTCGTAAGGCTTGTCCATTAGTGTACCACCTGCGGCGGCATCTATAGAGAGTCTTGTGTTGTACAAGAGTCCATTATAAAATGTGTGGATGATCAACTATTTTTCTAGTCCGTGATGTGGGCACATTCACATCATATCTTTGTAGCGTTCCCATGCATCAAATAGCGATTCAGTATCCTTCTGCCTAAATCCGTTGATTTGGGCTCTTAGTGCAGCAGTCTTACTTTGGGGAAAGTATCGTGCTAAAAATACAATCTTAAGTCCTTCCCACCTAGTGATGGAATTTGACGGCAAGGATTGCAACCAAGCCCAAGCTCTATCTCTTAGCGAGAAAGGGAAAAGACGTAATCTTATTGCATCTTTACTAACACCATTTGCTATAACTGTGTCGGCAAATTGAACGAATTTTGTAAGATGTTCATTTGGATCCTCGGTAGGATCTCCAGAGAATTGGCGTTATTGGATAGCTGATATCAATGACGGTTTCAACTCAAAATCATTTCGATTTATTGCTGGAGCAGCAATGCTGTTGTGGGGTTCTTGTTGTGATGGAGCTGCGTACTCCTTCAGTGGACGGGTCCTTTATTCTTCGGCCATGTCTACTTCTGGATTAGTTTCGGTTTCAGAGGAAGAATTAGAATCTATTTCGGAATCAATCTTAATTTCGGGTTTGGGTAAAGGAATATCGTGATTTAAACAGTAATCCCTGACTGCACGTCTTACGGAAAGGATGCGTTCAGGTTTGTCCGTCGATTTGTCAAGTGGTTCGCCTTGTGAGCGAGTCCTTGGCATACAAATCGAAAAAGGGTTTCTGTTTCCTAGTCTAAACGCGCAACAGAAGAATCGTACTTAATTAACTAATTAGTCCCAGACAACGGCGCCAAAAACTTGATCGGGACTTTATGAGTCTATTGGGATACTAACTGCAAGTATACAGTTTAGTTGTTCTAGTTTTAAATAATTATCGAACCCACAAAGACTGAGGATCAATCGCATACAATCTAATGCTACAATTGTTTAACTAAGCGATGAATATTTTGTTTTAGGGGGGAAATAGTTTAATTAAAAATAATAGTAATAGCTATACCGGTATGTGATAGTAGGACTTCGGGAATTCGATGAATCGCTTGGCATATAAAGTATTTCGGTAAAAACGAATTGTTTAAAAACCTGAGACATACACTCTCGTGTTCATGAAATAAGTCATGCTACTAAACCTAGTGGATGCACTTTAAATTTAATAATACTTTTTGGAAACAATTTGAGTTTAATTAATTTATTAAAACACTCTCATGTATTTAAAAATTAATGTTTCATTACCACTATCTGGGTCGAACCCCAGCTCTCGCATGCAGGTTCTTGCCTTAATTAATTTCCCAATCTCGTGGCAAAATCGTGTTAATTATCCTCTCACTCTCGTGACAAGGGTAGTTAAATTAAACATGGAAATTGAAAACCAGAAATTATTTATAAATTTTTTTAGCCAAGTTATCACCGAATTCTTTCGGTACTTAGGAGTCACATACCGGTACAAATTAATTTAGCCAGACATAATATATTTAGTAACTATGCAACTTAAAATATAATCCATAAAAATAAATGACATAACACAAGAATAAATAAATATCAATTGCATAAAAAACCTGGAAATAATGTTGCTGTGGTAATCTTGGATGCTTACAAATTCCTTGCAATTTAATCGAAATCTATAACTGCGTTAATTCTTAGATGAAGAATTAACACTCTAAAACTAATTTTGGAAATAAAAATTATAGTACGAATGAAAATGGTTCAAAAATAAATAATATAGTTTAATGTAGAAAAGAAGCAATTTTGTTCTGTAGAAAATTCTTCGACCATCATAAATTGAACTACCACACACACACACACACACATATATATATATATATATATATATATATATATATATATATATATATATATATATATATATATATATATATATATATATATATATATATATATATATATATATATATATATATATAAAAGAAGATTTTGCAGTTGAGAAAATTATGGAAAAGCTTGAGTGGAGGAAGACCCAGATGCATGGTTATTGAGGTTGAGGAAATATAGGAGAAGAAACTGCCCACAATGTTGCCCATGTCTCCATTAATTCATAACGTTGCTTTTAAGCGTGTGACGGTCGTCACGAGGGTGTGACGGTCGTAATGCACTTAGATAGCGCGTTACACTCGTCAATGATGTGTGACGAGCGTCCTTCTAGTTGTGGGAGCGTTACGGTCATCATAGGGTGTGACGGTCGTCACAGCTACAAAATCTGCAGACTTTGCAGATTTGGTTCTTTTTCTTTTGATTCTTGGTTAGCTTTCTTCATGTGATCCTTTTTCATTGATTTGAGTTAACAAATGTTGTACCTATGAAAAGACACAAAAACTCGGAACAATCGGGAGTTAAACGACTCAATGTATTATGAAAATCGGTAAAAAGTGTAGTAATTATATGATACGATTTCTCGTTATCAAACCCCCAGCCTTATTTCTTGTGCCCCAATTTCACAGTCGTCAACTTAAACTTCAAACTCTCGAATTAGTGACTTAGAGACTTTTGAGAAGAAAGCTTGAAATGCGAGGAGATGAAATTCTTGACCTAATGCATTGAGCTTTGAGCCATCTTTGGGGCAGGTGAAAGAAACATCTTCACAAAAACCAAGGACCCAAAACCCTAGCATCAGTCAGATAAAACCATACGAAAGTTCATTCTAACACTCTTCTAGATACAGTCGAGCATAGACTCATTCTAGTATATCTTCCAGATACAGTCTTGCAAAGAATCATTCTGATCCTTTTCAGATACAGTCGGGCGAAGACTCATTTTGATCCACTTCTGGATATAGTCAGGCGTAGACTCATTCTAGTACATTGTTCATATACAGTTGGGCATAGACTCATTCAAATACATTATTCAAATACAGTCGGGAGAAGACTCATTCTGATCATGTCACAGATACAGTCAAGATATAGACTCATTGTAGAACATCATTCAGATACAATCGATACATAAGATTCATTTTGACACTCATCAACACGTCTTCTAGATACAGTTGGACACAAACTCATTCTAGTAAACTTTTTCAGATACAGTCGGGCATAGACTCATTCTGATACTCATATCAACATTTACTTCGGATGGCATCTATAAGCCCATATCCGAAGGCATCTCGTCACCTTTTCCAAATGGCATCTTTAATCTCGTTCAAGCAGTACAATCAACCAACGATGTTACTTCGTGCACATGTGAGTGCAAATTTCTGGGCACTTAAGTGTTCAATCCTCTTCCACCTTCAGATCACGAATGGCTGACATGCCAATCTAACTCTTTAAGTTCAAGAAGATTGTACAGGGGAAGCTGTTGTACCCCCAAATTTTCCCTCCCATCTTTGAGAAAAATTGATTCAAGATACCTCCTCATGCTTATGAAAGTCTCAAAGACTTAAGACTTATCAAGGGTTGACCAGACAAACTCTCATCTTAAGCAACCAATCTACAACTAGGGTTTTGTTTCTCTCAAGGGAAATTGGACTTCTAATGACTTAAGTGGATTTCATGGTTTCTCATATGTATCAAGGTACCCTCATACCAAGTTTCAAGCCTTGCTTCATAAATTTACTCAGTCAATTAGCCAGATGATTGAAATTCAACTATATTGGACAAAAAGTCAACTTTGACCAATCTACAGTCAAACTTCAAGATTTTTGGTCAACATCAGTATTTTGAAGTCACATTCATCAGTTGATCAAGGGTTGATCATGATTCATCAAAAGTCAAAAGTTACTAAATTAGGGTATTCTTAAGGAGAAATCAACTAAACTTTGACCAAGTATAACTTTCACATACTTCATCATAAATTTATCAACCAAATCCTAAATTTAAGTAAATTCAATTCTCTACAACTTTGTCTCTCTAAGCTCAAGGCCAAAAATGCTTCATTTGAGAGATATGAGCCAAAACATTACAGGTTATTTTGAAAGTCAACAAACAGACATTTTTTGTCAAAGAAATTTACATCAAGTTAAAGACTTCAAATTAAAAAATGACCAACATTAAAGTTGTATGATACATATTGAGGTTTCCAAAAAATCCAATATCATATTCATATGTCAAAAATTAAGAGAGTTATGAATTGTGCAAGTTGAGAAATGTTTGAGAAATGCATGAAACCAAAATTGATCAAACTTGAAATTTTGGACTAATGGGCCTAACTTTTGAAGTTTAAACATGTTTAAAACATGTTAGAGGACCTATAAGTCCATCCATGCATGGTCTTTATTTTTTATTTTATTTATTTTGATCTTATTCACATATTTTTAAAATAAATCAAATAAGTTGTCAAGATGTTGGACCAAGGCATGTGGCTTTTGTTTTTAATCATGTTGGAGGCCCAAAAATCTACCTTGAAGCTGAAGAAATCGTGTGGCCTTGTTTGAAACAAGTCTTCATTAGTTTTTGAATATTTGAACTTATTTTCAAACAAAATCAAAGATATGATTTCATGAGATGTCCAAGCCCATCACTTGACCTAATCTTCTCTCCTATAAGTACACAATACATTCAGACATCAAAAGGACACGCATGCTACATCATAGAGGCAACCCTAAAAATCTAAAACATTTCAAGAACTAGGGAAAACTCAAACCCTTATCTCCAACCCTTATCTCAAACTATTATCCCGGGTCATCGCATTCAAACATCACCAGTTTGGTAACTTTCTTTGATTTCAAACTCTTAATTCACACGATACAAATTGTTTTTAAGAATTCACATATGTTCATAATCATGTTTAGAATGTTTTTGAACCATTAACTTTGAGGTTTAGTGCTGAAACAACAAAATGCCATTGTAAGGGCCCAGAGCTCTCAAAGTTTCGAAACCCTAGCTACATGCATTTTCAGGCCAAACGAACACCACCATTGAACTCGCAGCATGCTAATTAGTGGACCTGAGTTATTAGATCTTTCATTTTCATCCATTTTCGCAGGTTTCCAAAACCCCCTCATCGGAGAAGACAAATGTTGACCACCCTCCATGGTGGTTGGACCCCATTGACTCAGGTGACATAGGCATGTCACCATCCCATTGGTTGATTAAAAAAAACATGACCCTAGCACAACGCACATTTTATGATTTTAATTTAATTTGATTTCTTGATTTCAATTTATATTATATTGAATGATGATGATATATGAACGTGAAACACAGATGACATAGTGGCGAGTGATACATTTGTTATTTCAAAGAGCGTGGGCTCGATCCCAACTTTTGTCAAATAATTTTGTTTTTCAGGTTTCAACGCAGGTTAATACCAAATGGATTCCTTCCCATTCCATAACACAAAGAACAACATTGCCCAATGGTAGAAGGGCATACTGGTGAAAGGAAGGGCGTGGGTTCAACTCCCACCCCATGGATATTTGTTTTCCTTATTTTCTAACCCTATTTTCATTCCATTTTCTTAATTAATTAACCTATTTTTTAAATTAACCATTAACCTTAAACTTTTCTTAAAACTAAAATAAATTAGGATTAGGTTTTTTCTAGTTAGTAATTAATTTCTTGACATGTTTTATTTATTAATTTATTAATTAATTAACTTTTTCTCAATATTAAAATTAATTAAGATTTTAATTACTATTTATTAACCTAAATTATTTTCTAAAAAAAATATCAAAAATATTAACTTAGAACTTTAGGTCTTTAAACATTTTTCTAACATTTTTCTTATTTCTTTTGCTATTTAAATTCGTAGAACAACTGTATAGGCTGCATTACCAATATAATAGCATAAATTTATCTTTTCTCGCATTTTTCCTATTATGTAACTGCTCACATATAATAACTTAGGTTTAAATTTCTTCACTTTATATTCCGCACATTATATTTTAACTGTTAGTAATTAGGGTTTGTATGGCAAGACTAAAAGCAATCTAAAAAATCCTAATTCCCAAGATTAAATAACTGAATTAACACACTCTTCACACTTGCACCTCTAAGGTAACCTCTCTTGCTGTCTTACGATACTTTGGTCATGTCCCTCGAAAGTGGGGATACTTTAACAAAAGACCTTCGATCAAATCATCATAGTCCCTTTCGAATAAATATCATAGTCCCTCGATGACTCTACGAGCAAAATAATGATAGTCCCTCCGATGTAATTGCTAAAGTATCCTTACATGTTACCTTCGATGACCATATGATGACCCTACGCCTATCTATTCACATCCAATAGATAGGATTACCTACCAACTAATGGTATGGATAATACTATCTCCAAAAGAGAAGGAAAATAATAATAAAGATCTTAGTGGGTAGGACTCTTGAATGCTTGCTCACAAACAAGTCATCTTCCACACTACACTTTCAAACAAATATTTTCAAAAACACTTTATATACATTCTTAAGGACTCATACAAGAATTATTACAAAGTTAGCCTTACATTGACATTTAAAAATATTTTCAAACAAATCACACACACAAAACAAGTTTTTTAAAGTGAGTTACACAAATAAGAGCTCTTAGATAACTACGAATGAAAAGGGTTCTAACACATTCCCTTTTCATAACTTAACCCCCGAACTTAAAATTTATCAAACGTTTTTCCTATTCTTTTCACCTTTCCTAAATATTGGATAAAAAAAAGTTGGTGGTGACTCTTGTTAACTGCAACATTTGCGATAAAACAAAAAAGATCAGTTCTCCCACCGTATTACACTCATCTACTTGCTTAGAAGACAAAAACATCATCTCTCCACTATCACCAAACTTGGGGAATCTTACTGTCTTATTATAACAATTGATATGAACATGATTGAATTCCAACCAGTTTATTTCAAGAATAACATCAATTTGGTGTAAGGGTAGACACACCAAATCCATCATAAAATTCTTGCCATAGATAGATAAAGGACACTTCAAACAAACTAGAGTAGTAGTAACAAAACCTTTAGTCGAAAACTCCACTACCATTCCCCCATTCATATCAGACAATTTTAATTCCAACATAGTAGCACAGTCAAGGAAAATAAATGAATGAGTAGCCCCAACAATTTTAACTCAGTATTGTTAATAAAGTAAGTACCTCTGATTAGATTGTATTTCTTGTCAACCCCAACACCATTCAAAGCAAACAATCTGCCACTAGTCGGAGCAGCTACATCTTTCTTGGGTTTCTGACACTGGGTACTAATGTGACCTTGCTCACCATAATTGAAACAATTCAGACCTTCATTCTTGCACTCAGTATTACGATGACCAACATTGCCACACTTGTAACCTTTTAGCACTTTATTGGTACAAGCATTAGCACGGTGGCCTGCTTCGACACACCGGTAACACTTCATAGAAACAGGAGCTCCTTCCCGACTTGGCTTCTTATCATCATAAGCTCTCTGCTTCCCTTTATCAGCTAGAGCAGCATACGGCTTACCACGATCCTGATTCTCCCTTTTTTTCATTATAATTCTTATAATAAGAAGCTTTGTCCCTACTATCTTGATCAAAGATCCTACACTTATTCACCAGCTTAGGAAACTGACGAATCTGCAAATACCCAATACCCTGCTTGATCTCTGGATGCAGTCTATTCTCAAACTTAATACACTTTGACACCTCAGTTATTGGAATGTTATAGTGCAGACAAAATCTCACTAGCTCCTCAAATCTAGTTGCATACTCAACAAATGTCGAATTTCCTTGCCTCAGCTCAAGGAATACGATTTCCTTCTTAGCACGCACATCTTCTGAAAAGTACTTATCCAGAAAAGCAACTCTGAACACAACCCAAATAATCTTTGTGCCCAGAATATCCATCCTCTGGCGCGCATTGTCCACCAGTCTTCAGCTTCCCCCTCCAGCATGTGAGTACTGAACTACACCTTCTGATCTTCCGTACAAATAATCACTCGGAAAATATTTTCAATACCCTTCAGCCATGCATGTGCACCATCAGCATCGTTGCCTGCCCTTATAGATAAGCGGGTTGTTCTTCAGGAATCTTCCCCAAGCACGAGCCTCATTATCATTTCTTTCATTCAAGTTCTGTTGTTCATGCTGGTTCTACATTGCCTGAGCCATGGCTTCTAAAGCATTAGCAATCGCGTTATCATTTCTTCCTCCAACCATAACTTTGCGCATAGACAACCAACATTAGAACCATTAACACATAGACAGTATTCGGATATTAATCTATTAACAAAAAATAGACATCATATAAATCCTGGTCAGAGAAACCGACCTGCTCTGATACCACTAATGTAACATCTAAACCCAATGAAATGTTCATAAATATTTAAAATAATATCAGATTAATACAACAAAAGAGCGTCACATTTTATTCGTGAAATAATTATACGTGCTAGTCTTACTCTGTAACACGGTTTTTCAAAATTATTCATGGCATATGCATTAACAATGTTTCACATACTTGCAGCAGAATCATAGTTCAAACAAGTTTCATTAAAAACACTTCATAGTGCCTCATGATTCATGGTTCACAATTCAACATAATTTAGACTCCATAGAAATAATTTAAATGTCATAACAAAACAAGAACAAAATAGTTATTAAAATAAAGTGTTTCCATCCCCGATGTCACATTTCAGAATAAGACCTTCTAGACTCAACAAAAATAAATCACACTCCAAAACTATTCTTCCAAGCCTTTAGAGACTACTCTTAATTACCGGCATGTTACTCACGTAGAAGCAACATTCAAGCAGAAGGAATGAGTTTATCACAATCATTATATAAGACATAAGTAACAGACATAGCAGAATAAACCAAAAGTATCACAACATAAACTCAACATTATTATATTCCAAATACGTCAACAATCATATAAATTCAACAACACAATACGACATCATCAATTCAAGAATCATACAATACCACATAAGATGCATGATATATATATATATATATATATATATATATATATATATATATATATATATATATATATATATATATATATATATATATATATATATATATATATATATATATATATATATATATATATATATATATATATATATATATAACAAAAAATTAATTATTGAAAAAAAGAGCATAAAGGAATCTTAAAAGGATATCCAAATGATAAAATATATCAATAAAGTATGATGGTAAAAATAAAAATTTTAAGAATGAAAATAAATTTGTTTGGGAAAAGCATAGGAATATCCAACGGATAAAAATTTTAACTGGTAGTATAGCGGATGTATTCTTGATCATATAATTAACAAATTTAAAAAAAAAAATCACAAATATCTATATTTCGAAGAAATTACATAAATAATTATGTTTTAAAAAAAAATTAAAGAGGAGGCGTCATTTAAATTAACGTCTCCTATATATTTTTCAAATTTTTTCAGTTACCTACGTGCAGATTTGACATTACCTGCAGACTTAACTGCGAATTTTCTTACAGAATTATCTGCGAGAAAATAGTTCACAGGTAAATCCACAATTAAATCCGCATGATAAATCAAATCTACAGGAAAATCCTTAAGTAAATAAAAAAATTTAGGAGATGACTAGACGTCATCTCACTTGGTGCCTCCTTGAAAAATATTAATGCATGCGCCATCTGAGATGACTATTATATTATAACGTTTTCTGAAACATTGTTATTTGCGTAAATTTCTTCAAAATATGATTATTCGTATATTTTTTTTTCAAATGATGGTTATTGTTAAAAAAATTCTCATTTTAATTTATGAATTAATAAAGTATAATATTCATTCAGTATAAAAAAAAGTACTTTACGAATTAAAATAAATCTGTTGTAAACAGAAAGCATAAAAGAATTTTAATAGGAATATCCAACGGATAGAATATTTTAACATGTATAATGGATGATAATTCTGACTAAAATACATTAGCAAATTTTATATTTAAATTAAATTTATAAATTAATAAAGTAACATGCTCATTCACTATATATAAATATCAGAGGAAGAGTGTGGACAAACAAGAATGTACACTACAATGGGGTTTAAATTGAAGCTGGTGTTTTTGTTGGTTTTATTCGTCATTGCATCAGGTTAGAAATTTAAATGTAGACTTTTTATACATTGCATTATAATTTTTAATGTTAATTAATTTACTTTTAAACCATTCTTCACAAAAATTGTAATGTTATTTGTGTGTAGAATCAGAAGCAAGAAACGTTGTGCACATTGCTTGTACTCAAGGTTGCTTTCACACAGGTCCATGTGTGAACAATTACTGTACGTGTAATAAAGAACAAGCTGGTAAATTAGAATTTTGTTGCGACTCATGTGTTGGATTCTTGTGTTTCTGTCCTCCAACTCGAGAACAATGTGAAGCTTTGTGTCCACATGCTTTCACTAATATGTTTCCCATTAGTCAAAATCAATCACCATAGACATAGTATATTGTAAATTGATAATTAGGAGTTTTGTGATGTACTGGCGATAATGTTTTTAAAAATTAATATGAAATGAGTTGTTCCATCAATTTTTGTAAGTCATGGATTTGAAAAAATGGCACAAAAGAAAATTATCGATATGAATCGCGTACTAGGTCGCTTTCTTTAAGACGTTTCGTCATACTGTCAATAAGGATTCGACGACGTTTACAGGATAAAATAGCCCGTTCAAAAATACAATAATTACTTGCACCATAAGAATTCTGAGCAGAACAACATATAGTAATGTCTATACTACTAGAATACAAGATCTTACATCTCTTACAACTACTCTCAAAACTTTGTATTACAACTACACAATAAATACATACACAAAAAGCATACACTTTTAACTTCATTTTCTGCTACCAATTGATTCACTGCTTCCTTGAAACAAATCGTTGAGTTTCACTTCAATATCCTCCGTTTCATACTTAACATATTTATCAGTATTCTTACCAAATTCTCTATATCAATTTTCTGATGGCAATTCGAAAATGGGTTTTGGGTTTGGTGTTGCTCATGGAGATAGTTGAGTTGAAGAGAAAGTATAAGACTTGAGTTTTGAGAGTATGTACCGGAGAGTTTGAACCACTGTTGAGTTTTAGAAGGAATAAGGTGTGAAGTAAGGTGTTTGATGAAATGTTAGTATAAGAAGATTTGAGGAAAATCATTTTACAAATATATTGTTTATATTGTTTCCAGTTTTACACAATACTGCTGTAAATAATTTCCAAAAATACACCCAATAAAAAAGACAACCCCTATCAGATTTCTTTCACCTCCAAAAAAATCAATGCTTTTAAATGAGCATAAATCACAGCTTCACCTATATTCTTGCTAATCCTTTTAACATATTATGCCTAAAATAAGGAAGAAGATCTAATTCAACGGTAGGAGTAATTTACTCAAAACACAACAAAACCATCATAATCAAAAGTCGGTTTCATCACAAGTCAAATCGAATAAAAAATATTTCAAACAAACAATTTAAAATAATTAGAAATCGATAATCAAAAAGCAAAAGAAAAAAAACAAAATCATTATGCGAAATTGAAAGAGAGATAATCATTTACAGCTATGCTTAATTACATCTTTAACATCAAAGGTTATTACCACTGTATGTTTATGTTGTGTTTTAGTATGTTGGATATTGAGAAATTGGATTTGAAGTTGTTGATTGCGTTGGAAATCCACCAAATTCTATGATGAATTTCTATCACAATGACAATTTAATTATGAGACAAACAAAGAAAAGAAGACAAGACAAATATTTCTGCAGAGTTTCTCTCTGCCCACAAACTGTGGAAAACTTTCTTAATCACTTGCAACTGCAAATTCTGTGATTACAATGAATTGACTTACTTGACTTACTTTGAAAAATAGGGGTTACTCCCTCTATTTATAACTGAGCTTACACCCTAAGCTCAAAGTCCAAAATATATTTTTGTTACTAAATCAAATCAAATCAAATCTATTCTGGACTTAAATCAAATCTATTTAAATCTAAAATAAATCAAATCTTCTTTGACACTATGAATTACAATTTAACACACCACCTAATTCATTGTGTCTAAACTGTCTATGTTCATCATGACTCTTAACTTTCTGAATACTTCGACTTGCACTCCCTTTGTCATGATGTCTGCAATCTGATTCTCAGTTCTGCAGTGTTTCAAATTCATCTTCCCATCTGCTACCTGCTCTCGAAGATAATGGAATCTAATTTCGATGTGCTTACTTCGACCATGTGCTATTGGGTTCTTTGCCAGATTAATAGCTGACATGTTGTCTATCTTCATGGTAATTGCTCCATGATTTTTCCCTGTTATCTCTTCGACCAATTTCACCATCCAAGTTGCTTGACATGCACAAAGAGAAGCAACTATGTATTCTGCTTCGCATGATGATAATGCCACTACTGGTTCCTTTCTTGAATTCCAAGCAATTGGTGCACCACCTAACATAAACACATATCCTGCTGTTGACTTTCGATCTTCAGCATCACTACACCAACTCGAATCAGTGTATCCCACTAACTTGCATTCTTTTCCTTTATCAACTGCAAGAAACAAAATGCCATAATCGAAAGTTCCTTTGAGATACCTTAGTATCCTCTTCACTGCTGCTAGATGTGATACCTTTGGCTTCTGCATAAATCTACTTACCATACCTATACTATATGTTAAGTCAGGCCTTGTATGACAAAGATATCTTAATGATCCAATAAGTCTTTTGTATTGGGTTGGATCAACATCATCTTCATCTGCATCTTTCGACAGTTGCAGTCTTGGTTCTGCAGATGTCGAAGTTGAGTTGCATTCTTCCATCTCAAACCTCTTGAGAACTTCTCCTGCATATCTTCTTTGATACATCATCAAACCTCTACTGCTCTTGTAGAATTCGATACCAAAGAAATATGAAATCTCACCCAAATCAGACATTTCGAATTCCTTGCTGAGATCACCTTTGAAGTCTTCGATCTCACTTTTACAGCTACCTGTTATCAACAAATCATCTACATAGAGGCATAGTATAAGCAATTTACTCTTGCTTCTTCTTACATATACTCCATGTTCAGTTGTGCACTTCACAAATTCCTTCTCCCTTAGAAAATTATCAATTTTCTTATTCCAAGCCCTTGGAGCTTGTTTCAATCCATACAGGGCTTTATGTAGCCTGTACACCTTTCTTTCTTCGTCATGTTTCACAAACCCAACTGGTTGTTTAACATAGACTTCTTCATCTAAGGGTCCATTTAGGAATGCACACTTCACGTCCATCTGACATATGTGCCAACTGTTTATTTCTGCTAGACCAACAACCAACCTGATTGTTTCGATCCTAGCAACAGGTGCAAAAACTTCGTCGAAGTCTATTCCTTCTTTCTGTAGAAATCCTTTCGCCACAAGTCTTGCTTTGTGTCGAGTTACTTCACCTTTCGAATTCGTTTTCACTTTGTATACCCACTTGACATCAATTGCCTTCTTTCCTTGAGGCAATTCGACAAGTGACCAAGTGTTGTTGTCTTCGATAAACTTTACTTATTTGTTCATTGCTTTCACCCACTTCGAATCTTTTAATGCTTCATCTGCATTAACAGGTTCGACATATGCATAGAAAGCATAATGTACCAGCTCACCTTCATTATCTATTACATAATCTGATGTAATCACACAATCTTGCAATCTTGCAGGCATGCATCTTATTCTTTGAGGTCTGCTTGTACTTGGTATATCTGCTGGTTCCTCTTGTCGAACTTCTCTTTCGACTTGAGTTTCTGGCTCTTCGAATATGATTCCCACTGAATCTTTCTTGACATTTGCAGTCCAATCCCATTCTTTAAACTCATCTATGATCACATCCCTGCTGATCACAATCTTCTTGTTCTCTGGATCGAACAACTTGTAGCCTCCTGTCGAATGATATCCAACTAGGATCATTTGACTTGACTTATCATCAAGTTTTCTTCTCAACTGATCTGGCACATGTATATGTGCAATAGATCCAAATACCTTCAGATGACTCAAGCTAGGCTTCACACCAGACCAACATTCTTCTGGAGTAATTCCTTCTAGCTTCTTTGTAGGACATCTGTTCAAAATGTATGTTGCAGTTGAAACAGCTTCACCCCAAAACTCTTTAGGTAAACTCCTGCCTTTCAACATACTTCTCACCATATTCATGATGGTTTGATTTTTCCTTTCTGCAATTCCATTTTGTTGTGGAGTATAGGGTGGCACCACCTCATGCACAATCCCTTCCTTTTCACATAATCTATCGAAGTCTTTCGACACATATTCTCCACCACCATCAGTTCTCAAAACTTTGAGCTTTCGACCACTTTGTCTTTCGACCATAGACTTAAACCTGGTAAATACTTCGATCACTTCACTTTTCTTCTTGATCAGGTAAGTCCATAGCTTTCGACTGAAATCATCTATGAATGTAACAAAGTATTTGTTACCTCCCATCAAATCCACCTGGATTGGTCCACATACATCAGAGTATATAACTTCAAGACTAGCCTTTGATCTGCTTCCTGCATCCTTGCTGAAGCTATTCTTGTGTTGCTTCGCCTGCACTCATTCCTCACATACCTCGTTTGGAATGTCTGTAGTTGTTTAGGTATTGGCATGTATTTTTGGTAAAACCAGGTGTATGAATGTCATGTCTGATGTCATAACATTCTAGTTTATTAGGTACAGATTTATTAGGTACCTTTGCAGAAAAATATTGTCATACAGGTGCTGCTGTTTATAAGTGTGTATCTGAGCATTTTGCAAAAAGATCACATTTACCTAAATCAGTAGACAGGTTCTCAGATGTCATAACAAATGTTAAGACATCCTGTTCTGAACTAACAGTTATGCAGTTTGGGTAATTCTGAGTTTTTTCAGGATTATGACTCAGTCTTTCCAGAACAGAAAATGTCGTGGACTTGGGGTTAACCTAGCTCAACCCCAACCTGGTTGATAAAGTCATGTGACCTAGTCTTAAGGTCAAACGGAATTAACCCTAGCTTTTTGTGGAAACCCTAACTGAAGATGCAGCTGCTATATATTCAACAGGGCTGTTGTTTTGAATGTATCCCCTTTTTGACAGAAGATCATTTAGAAGCTGTATAGTTTTAACTATTGTAATCCAAGCAATTATCATTGTGATAAGTGACTTGGAATAAGTTTTAATTGTAAGGGTTGTGTATAACTCAAAGCTTTGAAGCAAGAGTGTTTTTATGTCTCTTGACTAAAGCTGTGAAGCAAAGTCAAGTTAGGTTTGCGTATCACTCAAAGTTGTGAAGCAAGAGTGTTTGTGTTGCTTGATTAAAAAGCTGTGAAGCATAATCAAGTGTATGTTTTGAAGAGTGTCTTCATCAATTCATTAGTCAAATTGTTTTATGTATCACTGCTGTGATTGAGGGGGAGTGAGTAGAAACTCAGGTTTAAGTTGTACTTAGATTGAAGTTGCATTGGGTAGGTCTTAAGTGAAGGAGATAAACTGGTTGGTTTATTCCTGAATTAATATCTCTTATAGTGGATTTCCTCCCTGGCTTGGTAGCCCCCAGAGTAGGTGTTGTTGCACACTGAACTGGGTAAACAATTGACTGTGTTCTTTACTGTTTTTGTATTTACTGTCTTATAGAAAGTCAGATACGGTGTCATAACATTGAACGTGACATTGAGTATCTGCAGCCAGAATTTCAATTGGTATCAGAGCAGGCACCCTGCCTGTATTACTGGGTGAGATCTAGGGATATCACTTTCTGGCACTATGGACAAAGAAGGAGTTTTTGGAAATAGACCACCCATTCTGGATGGAACAAATTATGACTACTGGAAACCTCGTATGATTGCCTTCTTAAAATCTCTGGACAAAAAGTCTTGGAGAGCTGCTGACAAAGGATGGATCCATCCCACCATAACTGAGAAAGATGGGACAATCAGTTTGAAGCCCGAGGAAGATTGGAGTAAAGAAGAAGATGAGTTAGCCCTGGGAAATTCCAAAGCTTTAAATGCCTTGTTCAATGGAATTGATAGAAACATTTTCAGACTAGTACATCAATATGAATTGGCCAAGGAAGTTTGGGACACTCTCAAAACTACTCATGAGGGCACTTCCAAAGTGAAAATGTCAAGGCTTCAGATGTTGACTACCAAGTTTGAGAATCTAAAAATGATGGAAGATGAAACCATTCATGAGTTTCACATGAACATCTTGGAGATTGCCAACACCTCAGGAGCACTGGGAGAAAAGATGTCAGAAGAAAAATTGGTGAGAAAGATTCTCAGATCCTTGCCTAAAAGATTTGCTATGAAGGTAACTGCCATAGAGGAAGCCCAGGACATCAGCAAGTTGAAAGTGGATGAACTAATTGGGTCTCTTCAGACTTTTGAGATGGGGATCACTGAAAATGGTGACAAGAAGAACAAGAGCATAGCACTTGTATCCAACACTGATGTTGAAAACAAGGAGGATGAAGAAGAAAATATTTCAGAAGCTATAGCCATGCTTGGAAGACAGTTCAACAAACTCATCAAAAGAATAGATCCAAAGTCAAGGTCTAATGTTCATAACATTCCCTCTGACATTGACAGTTCCAGCAGAAGACCAAGGTCAGAAGAGAAGGGAAATCAAGGCAGAGGAATTCAATGCCATGGCTGTGAAGGATATGGGCATATTCGAGCTGAATGTCCTACCTTTCTTAAGAAACAAAAGAAAGGAATGACTGTTACTTGGTCTGACTGTGATTCAGAAAGTAATTCTGAAGAAGAATCTGCCAAACTAGTTACTGCTCTAACTGGTGTTTGTACCTCTGAAAGTGACACTAGTGATGAAAAAGTGACATTTGAAGAACTGGCTGATACCTACAAGAAATTGTGTATCAGAAGTGCTGAAGTCTGTGTGCAGAATGAGAAACAATCAAAACTCATCATAAAGCTAGAGGCTGAAAAAAGGGCAGATCTTGAAACTATAAGTCATCTAGAAGGGGAAGTTCAATTGCTGAACTCACAACTGATCCAAATGACCAAATCTGTCAAGATGCTGACTAATGGAACAGACAAATTGGAAGAGATTCTTCAAGTTGGACAAAATGTGGGAAACAAATCTGGACTAGGATTTGTGGAAGCCAAGAAATCTAGTACAGACAAGAAGATCAGGCCTGTTAAACAAATGTCAAAGCAGATGTCTCAACACAACTCTCAACATCAAAAACAGAAATATATGAAGAAAAAGTACCAAAGATGGAGATGTCATCATTGTGGAAGGTATGGACACATAAAGCCCTTCTGCTTCAAATTGCATGGATACCCTAATCAAAACTCAGGTGTTAAACCTAAGTCAAAAAGGGTACCACATACTCCTCAATGGAAGAAAAAGGCTACTGCCCTGATAGCCCACACTTCCCTGAGAGTGTCTGCAAAGGAAGGCTGGTACTTTGACAGTGGATGTTCTAAACACATGACTGGAATAAAGAACATTCTCAATCATGTTAAACCTCACAACACTAGTTATGTGACCTTTGGAGATGGTGCTAAAGGTGAAATCAAATGAGTTGGTAATTTGGACTGCCCTGGAGTTCCAAGTCTGAGTGAAGTACTGCTGGTAAAAGGGCTGACTGCTAATCTCATTAGTATCAGTCAATTGTGTGATCTAGGATTCAAGGTCAACTTCTCAAAATCTGAATGTCTAGTAATTAATGAAAAACTAGAAGTTGTAATGAAAGGAATCAGATCCAAAGATAACTGTTACTTGTGGCAGCCTGAGAACACTAATAACTCCACTATGTGTCCAATTACCAAAGAAGAAAAAGAGATGAAACTGTGGCACCATAAGCTTGGTCATCTTCATCTAAGAAGAATGAAAAGAGCTATCTCTATGGAAGCAGTCAGAAGGACTCCAAGACTACAGATTGATAAAAGAAGGGTTTGTGGTGAACTAAAAATTGAAAGGCTTGGTAAAAAGGAACATGTCTATGATGTGGTGAATAAACTTGAAGAAGGATGTGTTGTCAGAACCAGAAGTAATCATGACAAGGATTTTGGAAACAACAAGTCTAATAAATTCTGTTTCCCAGAAGAAATGAGTCGTGAAGTCTCTTCTCCTATAACTCACCATCAAAATGGAGTTGACAAAAAGAAAAATAAGATCATTCAAGAATCAACCAGAACCTTGATTCATGTCAAAAGAATGCCTTCCCAACTCTGTGCTGAAATGGTTGCAGCTAGTAGTAACTGTTCTCAAAATATCTGGACAGAACAGATGCTCACTGAGTATAATGTCTCACAAGATGTTGTGACATTATATTGTGACAATCTGAATACAATCAATATTTCCATGAACCCTATTCAGCGTAGCAGGACCAAGCACATTGACTTTGTAGAGAAGAAGTCAATTAAACTGGAACATGGTATCATTAAGCTTCAGCTGGCTGATTCTTCTACCAAGGCTCTTGTTGGAAATAAACTTGAAAACTTGAGGGACAGGTTGGGTATTTGCCAACATGAGAAATTATAGCAATTAATTTTGCTTAAAACAAGGGTTGAAGGAGTTAATTTTGTTAAGTCTATTTTTAGTGGGTTAATCATATGTTTTCCCAATTCTTTCAAAATCTTTAAGAAGTTGAAAAGACTCTCTTTTGCCTCCTACCTCTCTCGACTTTGCAACCTGTTCCCTTCTCTCAATCAAAGTTTTTTCTCAAATTGCTACTAGTGCTCTAAGTCAATCAAAATGTCTCAAACATCATCTTCAACCAAGGCGACCTCTTCATCTTCATCATCTGACCAAGACTCTCGAGCAATCACCACATGCATAGAATCTGAAGTTCTTGAGATCACTCCTCTCAGAGAGATGGCAACTGACCCCGCCAAAGTCAAAAAGCTGAGAACTAGACATGCAGGAAGAGCTCAAGCTGCTGCCTCTGGTAATCCTTCTCATCCTTCTTCTTCTGTACCAAATAGAGAAGGATCAGTTCAAGTTCATCAAGCTATTGCTAGGCTTGTTACTAGTATACTAAGCGGAAACCAACCTGTACCGGGGATTTCTGTCCCTTTAAATCAATCAGGAAGCCCAAATGTAGATGTCTCTGAGAATGTTATGACACAAAATGACAACATTCAGAACCCTTCAGAAAAGACTGTTGATCCACCTATCATTGATGTGGATGAGGAATACTCAGACAATGATCTGATTGCCAATGTAAACCCTATCATAGCTAGGAGAATGATGAAAATAAAGGGTAATCAGAATGATGCAAAATGTATGTCCAAAGATAGACCTGCTGTTAAGAAATCCAAGACTGAAGGCAAGGCTGGGGTAGAATTTGTGAAAACTGGTCAGTCCAAAGGGAAGGTGAAAGCCCAGGTGTATACTGGTAGACAACCAATTACAAAGAAGAGAAAAGAACCTGAATCTTCTGATTCTGATGAGGAATCAGCGTTTGAGATTGATGCTGAAGAAATTCCTATCAGAAGGAAACTGCCCTCCAGCAAAATTGCTAGAGTTCCTGAAGTCCCAACAGACAACATCTCTTTCCACCATCCTGACAAACAGATGGAAGTATGTTTGCTTGAAGAGAATAGCTTTAGAAAGAGAACTCAACAATGATGCCATGGAGTTCAAGGACATCATGGACCTGATCAAGAATGCTGGACTGATGAAGACAGTGTTAAAATTTACCAAGTGTTATGAAAATCTGGTCAAGGAGTTCATAGTTAACTTGTCTAATGATTGTGCTGATGGAAGGTCAGCTGACTTTGAAAGTGTTTTTGTTAGAGGAAGAAGGGTTAATTTCTCTCCATCAGAAATTAACAAATTTCTTGGAAGATCAAATGAGGATTGTCCTGATCTGGAAGTCACTGACAATGAAGTTTGTCAAACCATCACAGCAAGGCAAGTGAAGTGCTGGCCCTTGAAAGGCAAGCTGAATGCCAGCAAACTTAGCATGAAATTTTCCATCCTGCACAAGATTGGTGCAGCCAACTGGGTCCCTACAAACCATAAATCAACTATCTCCACAGGATTGGGGAGATTTATTTATGCTGTGGGAACCAAGACTGCTTTTGACTATGGCAGATATATTTTTGAACAAACTTTAAAACATGCTGGTAGTTATGCTGTCAAAGGACCAATTGCCTTCCCCCCCCCTCCTTTGTGGAATTATCCTTGCACAATACCCTGATATCCTGGTGGCAAGAGATACTGCTTGCAAAAGAGCTCCTGCCCTTGGAAGTGTGTTCAGTTTTTAGTTCTGCTCTCATTACTTTTTCTGGATGACTGTATAATCTTTAAGAACATGTTTCTTTGGCCCATTTGTGGCTAAAGAGGGGGAGATATATTTTGGTACTTTATTAGACATTCTATTTTTCTGCAGTCATATTTATTCTGCTGCTATCTATCTCTGATTGCTTAGGGGCTTTAGCCAAAAATCTGCCAAAGGGGGAGTTTGTAGTTGTTTAGGTATTGGCATGCATTTTTGGTAAAACCAGGTGTATGAATGTCATGTCTGATGTCATAACATTCTAGTTTATTAGGTACAAATTTATTAGGTACCTTTGCAGAAAAATATTGTCATACAGGTGCTGCTGTTTATAAGTGTGTATCTGAGCATTTTGCAAAAAGATCACATTTACCTAAATCAGTAGACAGGTTCTCAGATGTCATAACAAATGTTAAGACATCCTGTTCTGAACTAACAGTTATGCAGTTTGGGTAATTCTGAGTTTTTTCAGGATTATGACTCAGTCTTTCCAGAACAGAAAATGTCGTGGACTTGGGGTTAACCTAGCTCAACCCCAACCTGGTTGATAAAGTCCTGTGACCTAGTCTTAAGGTCAAACGGAATTAACCCTAGATTTTTGTGGAAACCCTAACTGAAGATGCAGCTGTTATATATTCAACAGGGCTGCTGTTTTGAATGTATCCCCTTTTTGACAGAAGATCATTTAGAAGCTGTATAGTTTTAACTATTGTAATCCAAGCAATTATCATTGTGATAAGTGACTTGGAATAGGTTTTAATTGTAAGGGTTGTGTATCACTCAAAGCTTTGAAGCAAGAGTGTTTGTATGTCTCTTGACTAAAGCTGTGAAGCAAAGTCAAGTTAGGTTTGTGTATCACTCAAAGCTGTGAAGCAAGAGTGTTTGTGTTGCTTGATTAAAAAGCTGTGAAGCATAATCAAGTGTATGTTTTGAAGAGTGTCTTCATCAATTCATTAGTCAAATTGTTTTATGTATCACTGCTGTGATTGAGGGGGAGTGAGTAGGAACTCAGGTTTAAGTTGTACTTAAATTGAAGTTGCATTGGGTAGGTCTTAAGTGAAGGAGATAAACTGGTTGGTTTATTCCTGAATTAATATCTCTTATAGTGGATTTCCTCCCTGGCTTGGTAGCCCCCAGAGTAGGTGTTGTTGCACACTGAACTGGGTAAACAATTGACTGTGTTATTTATTGTTTTTGTATTTACTGTCTTATAAAAAGTCAGATACGGTGTCATAACATTGAACGTGACATTGAGTATCTGTAGCCAGAATTTCAATGTCAATTTCTGGCAATCCTGAAACCATATTTCTTCTCTTCAAATCTCTAATGTCTCTGAAGTTGAGATGACCTAGTCTATAATGCCATATCCATCCATCTTTGCTAGCTGCAGTCGAAAGGCACTTGTGCTCCATCACATTTAGTTCAATATTGAAGGTTCGATTCTGAGACATAGGAGCCTTCAAGATTACTCTCCCATTTGCATCAACGACTCTCATCAACTTATCTTCGATTGACACTTTATAATTCTTTTCGACCAACTGCCCTATACTGAGCAAATTGCTCTTCATGCCTGGTATGTACAACATATTGGAGATTACTGACCTTTTGCTATCTTTCCTCATAATCATAACATCACCAATACCTTCAGCTGCCAGGGTATTGTCATTTGCAAATTTTATAATATTTTTCTTTGAGGGCTTTATATTGACAAACTAGTCTTTCCTTCCAGACATATGTGATGAACATCCTGAATCCAAGTACCATTGGTCCTTGAATCTATCTTCATCTCTTGTTGTGACCATCAGCATCATCTCTTCTTCTTCATGCTTTGCAAGCTTTTGCATCACTTTCTTGATTCTTTCGTTTTTCTGGACAATCACTCGAATAGTGTCCATATTTCTGACAATTGTAACATTGAATGTGACTCTTATCAGGTTTTCGACCACCACCTCTTCCTCTATTTGCAACACCACCTCTTTGGTTGCCTTGGTATGGTCTTCTTTGATTCGACACGTCTCCTTCGATTTGGTTTCCTCTACCATTCGATTTGTTGTAGCCACCTCTACCTCTGTCGAAACACTTTCCTTTGCCTTTGGTCTCTTTTGCTGAATGTGCCTGCAAGGCCACATCACTCTTCGATTTTCCTGCAGCTCTTTCGTTCATTCTTTGTTCATGAGATTCAAGCGTCCCTTGAAGCTCTTCCTTTGTCAATTTCGACAAGTCTTTCCCCTCTTCTATCGCCAGCACTATGTGGTCGAACTTAGGAGCTAAAGATCTCAAGATCTTCGACACAACATCTCTTGTTGTTAACGCTTCTCCACATATATTGATTTGATTTACTAGTTTTGTAACTCTAGTGAAGAAATCAGATATGTTTTCACTGTCTTCCATCTGAAGCAGTTCATAGGTCCTTTTGTGAGTTTGTAACCTCACTTCTTTCACCTTCTCAGCGCCTCCAAAAGACTTCTCAAGGATCTCCCGAGCTTCTTTTGCAGATTATGAATCACTAACCTTTTCGAAATTGTCTGGGCTGACACATTGATGAATTATAAATAATGCTTTATAACTCAGCTTCTCAGATTCTGTGTATTTCTTCTTTTCTTCTTCTGAAGCGTTTTCGCCAAGCGCTTTGACTCCATCTTTTACAAGGTCCCAAAGACCTTGACACCTGAATAAGACTTTCATCTGTTTGCACCAATTCTCATAGTTGTCAACTTTCAGAATTGGTAGCGTTGCTGGATAGTTTGCATTCCCATAACTTGTCATCGTGAATTCTTCAATCGTTCTTGATTGACACTTCCCTTGAATCGAAACAAAAGCTCTTTGATACCAGATGTTGGAAATCCACCAAATTCTATGATGAATTTCTACCACAATGACAATTTAATTATGAGACAAACAAAGAAAAGAAGACAAGACAAATATTTCTGCAGAGTTTCTCTCTGCCCACAAACTGTGGAAAACTTTCTTAATCACTTGCAACTGCAAATTTTGTGATTACAATGAATTGACTTACTTGACTTTGAAAAATAGGGGTTACACCCTCTATTTATAACTGAGCTTACACCCTAAGCCCAAAGCCCAAAATATTTTTTTGTTACTAAATCAAATCAAATCAAATCTATTCTGGACTTAAATCAAATCTATTTAAATCTAAAATAAATCAAATTTTCTTTGACACTATGAATTACAATTTAACAGATTGAAGAAAAATTAGATTGCAAAAAGTGAAGAAGCATGAATTTCATTCCTACAACTAAGAAACAGTTTTGAAGAAAAGTGTGGTTGCAAAGTATAAAGAAGGAAAAGTGAAGGTATACACAATATATATATATATAAAGCTTTACTGGCAGCAATAGTTTTTTTTTGTTGGAAAACAATATTTTAAAAAGCGTACAAGTTATATAAATTTCGTGGTAAAATAATGTTAGGATTGCGCGTTCAACTCTCCCTGTACCGTAGCTTCGAAGATTTTTTTTTTTAATTATTAGGCTTAATTGTAAAACTAAAATAAGATTAATTTAAATTAAATAAGATTAATTTAAATATAAAATAAATGAGTGGAATAATTTCATTTCATGCTGACTTGGAAAAAACACATAATTAAATGAGCGTGTCATTAAAATATGTTCTTAATTTTGGAGGGAATTAAAATTCTCAAAAAATTAAAATAAAGGGACTAAAAAAATCGATTTTTAAAATAAAAAGACTAAAATTGAAAAAACAGGATAGTAGGTGAACTAAAGTTGCAATTAAACCAAATATATAAAAGTTAAAGTATTTGAAAAAATCAAGTATACTATTTTGAGTTCAGTCTCCCATATTTTTTATTTATTTTAATGTCAACAAAATTGAAATGTCCATTTAAGTTTCCTTTAACGTCGGAGAAAGTTTTAAATTCAAACTTCCCGGTGGTCACATTGGATAATGAAAAGTCCCACAATTTTACAACTTTTCAGTTTGGTCATTAATTGGCATTACAACTTTTTAGGTTGGTCATCAATTGACATTATAACGCAGAAGTTATCCATCTTTCTATTTCTTCTTCATCTATTCCCTCTCCATTTTGCCAAAAAAAAAAACGCATAAAAACATCTCTCACGAAAAACGATCTTCCTCATTCATCAACATTCATCAAGCCAACCCAAATGTTAACCAAAAGTTGAACGACAACACTCCAAATCCGACAATCCCTCCTCACGAACGCACCACACCAAAAGTTGTTCCTGATATGGTTGTAATTGGAATGGGTTGTTGAGATTAATGGTTCTTCAAGAATGGTAAAAACTTTCACCTTTTCCGTTTCATATCCATGTAATTAACTCTTGGAGTACTAACTATCGAGTTTGTTGGTTGAAAACGTGGGTCCAACATTTCTAGCAATGATGATATCAAGATATAGAGTAGCTCATTATATTACAACGCACATGTACTTCCTAATGTTGTAGATTCTGCATGGAAAATCCACACTGAGCTTGCTTAAGAGGTGTTTTAAAAAATGGTTGGTCGTGTTGCGATTGCGTAGAGGCTTTTGCGAATTCGATCAGTACATGTATTGTGATACTAATTATAGTCATCATAAGGTGAATTAACTATAATTTTTCTTTATCATAAAAATGATGAATAATGATTTCGATATCAATAGTGGTTTCAACACCTTCTTATATTATTTTGTCGCGGCCTTTTTTTACATAAACAAACTATTTTTTAAAACCTTAGACACGATGTCAAAGATATCATTGTATTTCAAGTTGTGATTTTGTTCCATGCACAAAAAAAATATTTAAGTCTCCACTTACGATTTCATTCTGGTCTTTTCTAAGCAAGCTTATGTGTAATACGGTAGGAGAACTGACTCTTTTTGGTTTTATTCAAATGTGCGGATAGCAAGAGTCGCCACCGACTTTTCTTTTATCCAATAAGGAAAGGGTGAAAAGAATAGGAAAAACCTTGATAGATTTTGAGTTCGGTGGGTAAGTTATGAAAAGGGAATGTGTTAGCACCCTTTTCATCCGCAGTTATCTACGGGCTCTTAACCACTAGCTCACTTTTGAAAACTTGATTTGTGTGTATGTGATTTGAAAATATTTTGTAAAGCCAAAGTATGACTAAATTGTAATAGTTCTTGTATCAGTCCTCAAGAACGCGTACAAAGTGTTTTGAAAATATTTGGTTGAAAGTGATGTGTGAAAAATGTTTTGAGAAAAGTTATGAGCAAGAAATTAGGAGTTTCTTACCAACTAAAGTCTTTCTTATTCTTTTCCTTCTCCTTTAGAGATAGTTCCATCCATACCATTAGTTGGTAGGTAGCTCCATCTATTGGATGTAAAGGGACAAGTGTATGGTCATGGTATGGTCATCGAAGACAACACATAGAGATACTTTAGCCATTTATCGGAGGGACTAGATTATTTTTCGTAGGCAACATCAAAGGGTCACGAGGGACTATGATCTTTATTTGAAGGGACTTTGCTAAAGTATCCATATTTTCGAGGGACGTGACCATGTTTCTGAAGGCAACAAAGAGAGGTTACTCTAGAGGTGCAAGTGTAAATAGTGTTTTTAGTTCAGTTATTTATCTTGTATTAGGATTATCTATCGATTGATTTTATCTTGTCATACAACCCCTAGTTACTAGTAGTATAAAATATAACAGGAAAAGTAAAGTGCAGAATGTAAACCTAAGTTATTACAAGGCTTCCGGGCAGTTACATAAGTATAAAAATATGGGAAAGTAAACCCTAAAAGTGTTACACCTTGTGAGCAGTTACAAAATAGAGAAAAATACGGAAAGAAATCTACGCTATTACATCGGTAGTTGCAACCTATACAATTGATCTAGGAATGTAAATAAATGAAGGAAAAGAAATAAGAAAAATTGAAAAAAAGAAGTTTGACTGTTTTTTATGTTTTTTTTTTGCGAAAATAGTTTGAGTTGATAATTAATCAAAACCTAAAATTCTAATTAATTTCTGTATTAAAAAAATAATGGTTAATTAATTAAATATTAATTAAAAAGAAACCTAAACCTAATTTGTGAGTGTTAAGAAAATATTAGGTTAATGGTTAGTTAAAAAAATAAATTAGGGTTAGGGGAAGAAAAATCAAGGAAAAGGTTGTTAAAAACCAAGAAAAAGGCAAAATGCATGGGGTGGGTGTTGAACCCACGCCCTCTTGATTCACAATTGCATAACTTGCCACCAGGCCAAGCGCTGGTTGGTGATAGAGAACAGGCAGCGTATATTATATTTGAAACTTGCAGGAATTGGAAAAAAATAGCAAAAAGTTGCAAAAGGCAGGGATCTAACCCACACCTTTATAGATTAATGCCTTAGCGCGCATCCTTGCCATTGGGGTGGCTGTTACATCCGTTTGTATAACTGAAATCAATAAATATAAGATAAACAAAATAGTTGGACCGGAGAGGCGCCAGAGCTTAACTCCGGTGTCTTCTCCAACGAGTTTCTTTTTGTCAACCTGCAAAATAGCAACCGTTAATGATCAAAAGAGACCTTACCCACCTAATATGACCCTTGAAAATTCAATGGTGGCCTTGGTTTATGCTTAATTGTCCTGTACAAAGAGATATAAAGAAAACAAAGAAAATTGGTTCAAACATGGTGATCAATCATCCTGGCATTATGGGACTCATGCAAGGGTTCAATCATGTATAGTTTTGTCTCAGAAACACGTTGCACACGTTAGTTTCAATCAAAGCATAATAAAACCTAAAATATGAAATTCAAGAAAACATGTAAATTGGTGATGTTTGTAGTGCTCGTTTCAGGCTTCTTTGATCATCAAGAATGATCAATACTTACTCTATAGCACCTCGGGAGTCGATTTGGGTAGCTGGTTTGCTTTCAGAAGGGCTGGAAATAGGGTTTCAAGTTTTCCCTATTCTTGAATTTTTTTTGAGGTTTTGAGTGGGTGCTCTTGCAGGTTTTTTTCCGGTTCTCCTTGTTGTCTGAATATGTAGGGTATTTATAAGAGGATTAGATTAGGTCAAAGGTAGGGTTGGACCTTGTATGAAACGACCTTTAATTCTTGTTTGAAAATAGAATTGGAATAAGACAAAACATGAAGATTTTTTTTGAAAAGGAGTTCACACCGTTTACACTTTACAACATGTCTTTGAGCCTCCAAAGTATTTGAGTCAAAATCCTTTTAAGCTTTGCACCTCCATTTAATATTTATTTGATTTAATTTTGAACTTAAATAAATAAAATCAAAATAAATGAAATAAAAAATTAAAATGGTGTATGAATAGATTTAGAGGTCCATCATGAGGTCAAGAACACATTTGGACTCTAAAAGATAAGTCCATTAGCCCAAAAATTCAAGTTTGCTCAAATTGGATTTCATGCATTTTTCTCAAAATTTCCCAACTTGTACCAATCATAACTCTCTCAATGTTTATCATATGAAGGTGATCTTTGACTTTTTAGAAACCTTAAGATGTCCCCTATAATCTCTATGTTGGTCATTGTTTCATTTGAAGACTTTATCTTGATGTAAATTGCTTTGACAAAAAGTGTGTTTTGTTGACTTTTGAAATGACCTGTAATGTTTTGGCGCATATCTCTCAAATGCAGCTTTTTTTGGCCTTGAGTTTAGAGAGGCAAAGTTGTAGAGAATTGAATTTTATTCAAAATGATCTTTGGTTAAGAAAAATATGATTAATTATGTGAAAGTTATGCTTGATCAAAGTTTAGTTGACTTCTCCTAAAGAAAACCCTAATTTAGCAACTTTTGACTTTTGATGAATCTTTGAGTTTTCTCGATGAATCATGATCAACCCTTGATAAAATGTTGAATTTGACCTCAACATATTTATGTTGACCAAAAATCTTGAAGTTTGAATGTATGTTGACAAAAGTTGACTTTTTGTCCAATATAGTTGATTTTCAACCATCTGAGCAATTGATCGAGCAAATTTGTGATGTAAGGCTTGCAACTTGACATGAGGATTATTTGAAAAATACGAGGAACTATGAAATTCACTTGAGGCATTAAAAGCTCAATTTCCTCTGAGAAAACCAAAACCCTAGTTATAGGCAACTACTTAGGAGGATGACTCATCTGATCATTCTTGAGTAGTCTTGAATACTTGATAACCTTAAGAGCATGAGAAAGTATTTTGAAATGAGAGGGAAAATTTTGGGGTACAACAATTTCCCCTGTTCAATCTTCTTAAACCCGAAGAGTTAGTTTGGCATGCTCGTCATTCGGGATCTGAAGGTGGAAGAGGATTGAACACCTAAGTGCCCAGAAATTTGGACTCGCATGTTGTAATACGGTGGGAGAACTGACTTTTGGGTTTTGTGTTTTATTGAAAATGTCGCGGATAGCAAGAGTCTCCACCGACTTTTCTTTTATCCAATAAAGGAAAGGGTGAAAAGAACAGGAAAGACCTTCTGAGAATTTTTCTGAGTAAGGGGGGTAGATTATGAAAAGCGAAGGTGTTAGCACCCTTTTCATCTGTAGTTTTCTACGGGCTCTTAATCGCTAGCTCACTTTGAAAATGATTTGTGTTTGTGTATGTTTGAAAATATTTTTAAAATGCCTAAGTGCGGAAATTTTGTAATGATTCTCATATCGTCGAGAACGTATACAAAATGTTTGTTTTGAAAATATTTATTGGATGAAAGTGTTTGTTTTGGAAAGCGTGAAATGTGAAAATTGTTTTAGTTTGTGAGCAAGCGATTACGAGCGATATACCTACTCAAAAAGTCTTTGTTCTTTTCCTCCTCCTTTAGATAGTGTTATCCTACCATTAGTTAGTAGGAAGCCCTATCATTAGATGTGTTGAGGGACAGGTGTGGGTCATCGTACAGTCATAGAAGGCAACTTGTAGGAAAATTTAGCAATTGTTGTAAGGGACTAAGATCGTTTGCCGAAGGCAGCATCGAAGGGTCATCGAGAGACTATGATCTTTTAATCGAGGGTCTTTGCTAAAGCATCCCACGTTCGAGGGACATGACTATTTTATCCGAAGGCAACAAGTGAGGTTATCCTAGAGGTGTGTGTGTGAATAGTGATTGGTTTCAATTATCTTTGTCTTGAAATTAGGGTTTTGCTATCGGTTGATTTTAATCTTTCCATACAAACCCTAATTACTAACAGTAATAAGGAAAGAAGTAAATTGCGGAAATTAAATGTCCTACGCTATTACAACGCTTCCGGAATGGGGGTACAAATTTATGAATAGGGATGAAAAGTAAAGTAAACCCTAATTAAAGCTATTACAGACTATTAGCAGTTACAATATTGGAAAATATTAATGCGGAAATAAAGTGCGCGAAGGTGGTGAAAAGGAGCAAGATGTTTAAGAAACCCTAAAATATTTCTAAGTGTTTAAGAAAATATTTTGTTGTTTTTGTTTAGAAAATATTTGATAGTGTAAAATAATAACAAAACCTAATTCTAATTATTTTACAAATTAATTAACAAAATAAAACAAAGTGATTAAATTAAATTAATTTTTATTTATGAAAATTAAAATAATTAATTAAAATCTAAATCTAAATTTTTTGTGATTTTATTATTTTTTCTGATTAAACAAAAATGATTTAGAAAAGAAAAAGTTGATTAAAATAAAAAAGAAGTAAAATGGGCCTGGGTGCGAACAAGTAATAAAGGGGGTGAGAAGAAGCAAAAATGTTAGGCCCAAAACAAAGGAGCCCAGGCGCCTGCATTATCAAGTGAGGATGATCTGAGGAGGTACACCATGGTCCTGGCTGTCTAGAGCGTTGGATATGGAATCTTGAGATCTGATGGTCAAGATATGAGGTTGCATGGTGAGCGCATATTCCTGGCTTGCAGTGAATCTACAACGAAAATGTTAGAAAATAAAATGCCCCACGCCTGGCTCGAACCCAGGACCAGGCATATGTATGACTTAAGAGCAAGCGCGCTGCCACTGGGGTGGCTGTTACATCCGGTGATAAAACATGTTGCATTAAATATAAAGTAAACTCATTTATGAAAATTTGAAGATGAACTTCATCTTCTTCGTGCGGACAACAACACCATCAACATTTTTGAATTTTGTAAAACCTTCATTTCTTAACCATTTCAAAAACTGTAAACACCAAACTTGTTCTAAATTTCACAAGGAATTCAACCAAACTATTTATTTTAACTAAAACTCAAAGAATACAAAGAATTTTACTCAGTACAAAAAATGAACCCTAACTGGTCAGAGCTTCGATTCTCACTCCACAAGCAAAATTAATGAAAACTAAGGATATGATTAGCTTCAGGGAATTAATATCTACATTTTTTATTTTGTATGCATGCACTAAAGATGCTTGTATCAAGATATCACAGTTTGGGAGACTTACCTTTTGAAGTGAAAATCCAATGCCCTTTACACGACTCCCATAAGCAATGTGATGATGGATTAAGCTTGTTGGGACCTTCCTTGAGCTAATGGGATAAATACTTTCCTTTTAAAGTTGTTGAGTCAATCCAACCAAGTCAAGTTGCAATCGTGAAAAGTGGAAATGGTGTATGATGATGGAGTGATTACAGAAGTGTAACAGGGGTGTGGATGAGCTCTATATGGTGTCTTAATGATGTTTGAATGATAAAAAGGGAAAACACATGAGTGGATTGAGAGTTGGCTTCTTAAGGCTCAAGACATTCCCTAATGGAGTTTTTTTTTATGATTATGAGTTTGAGAGTGTGTGAGAGGTTTAGAGGGCTTGTGCATTTGTGTCTTGGCTTGCAAATGGCCTCTCTATTTATAGAGAAAAGGTTTGAGGGCAAAGGCTGATCAGGTTTGCAAGTTATGGAGTTAAGGCTTGGTTGAAATGTACCTTGAATTTTCTTGTGAAATCAAAACTCCAATGCATAGTACCATGCCTTCTAGAGTGGTTGAACACTTTAAAAATGTTTCTTCTGATTTGTTAGGTTGAGTATGTGCAGGGGCAATAAGTTAGAGGCTGAAGGATAGTTTACAATTGCATAAAGCATGCTTTTCCAAAATGGAAGTGTGATCTTTTTCCCCTTAATAGCAAAATAGATTGGATAATGCTTGAATCAAATGGACCATAGCTCAAAAGCTTATGTAATCTTCTGATTAGAGATAGATTTACAAGTTTAGAGGTCTGCAAATGGAGATTACAAGGCATAGCTATGAGATTTGATTATGTTTTCGTCACAAAAATGACCTATAATTCAAGTTTGACATGCCATCTTCATCTCTTCGAAACATCTAGCTCAAGCATGATAAATTTATGTTCTTGGACATTTTGGAAAGTCATTAGGTCATGCTTTAAGCCATTAGGCCATACTTTAAGATCATACTTTAAGCCATTAGTTCATACACTAGGACAAAAGTCAGTGATCAGTCATCTTCAGTCAAAACCCTAATTTTGGAAATGTTTGACATTTGATGATTTGAGGGCTTTCCTTGAGGAATCATGATCAACCCTCGATCAAATGATGAATATCACCTTTAAATGTTGATGTTGACAAAAAATCTTAAAGTTTGACTGTATGTTGATCATAGTTGACTTTTTACCCAATACAATTGACTTTCAATCTTCTGAGCCATTGAGTGAGCAAACATGTGATGCAAGACTTAAAACTTTGACATAAGCATTATTGAGGACCTATGATGAACCATGAAATTCATTTGACAACAAGTTAGAGGCATGTTGTTAGGTTGAGTGTGTGCAGAGGCAACAAGTTAGAGGCTCAAGGAGAGTTGACAATTGCATAAAGCATTGCTTTTCCAAAATGGAAGTGTGATCTTTTTCCCTTTAATAGCAAAATGGATTGGATAATGCTTGAATCAAATGGACCATAGCTCAAAAGCTTGTGTAATCTTCTGATTATAGATTTACAAGTTTAGAGGTATGCAAAGGGAGATTACAAGGCATAGCAATGAGATTTGATTATGATTTCATCACAAAAATGACCTATAATTCAAGTTTAACATGCCATCTTCATCTCTTCAAAACATCTAGCTCAAGAATGATAAATTTGTGTTCTTGGACATTTTGGAAATCTTGAAACATTGTCTACAACTTTCATGCTGACCACTTTGGAAAAATAAAACGGGAACTTGGTGGAAATTGGTCAAGAAGTTGGGATAAAAAACTGATCAAAACTTGTTGAAAAAATTCCTAAGTGTTGGGTAAAAAAATATTACAACTTCATGGGCTCATATCTCTTAAATTAAGCACTTTTTGAGGATCATATCACATTAAAAAAGTTGTAGAATTCATTAATCCCTACAACTTTCATGTTGAAAGTTTTCCTTGAATTAGCTTGTATCTTAGTGAAAAATGGCTATGAAGTTAGGACTTTTGTCAAGAACAAAAAGACTTAGAATTTTTCTAAGTGTTAGAAAATTTTCCAACTTTTGACTTTTGTTGACTTTTTGATTCTTGATGATCCAACTTGATCATTTTGAATGTTTTAATGATTCTTGATTGTTGATGTTCTAACGTATTTCATGTGAGCTATAGTGACAGGATCGTAGATCACCATTATTAGGGCTTAAGAGTGTTTAAGCTTCGGATTCCTTGATACAGGAACTTTCGAGACAAAAGGCCACCACCATTGAATTCATAACATGCGAAATAGGGAGGTATCCTTAATCTTGAACCTTGATTTTTCTTTTTTTGCAGGTTTAAGGTTTTGATGTAGCCGGATAAGGTAACCGGAGTTTGACTCTGACACCCCTGCAATTGGTTGACTCCATTGGAGTCCGCGTGGCAGAATGATATAATTCTATTGGTCCACTTAAGCCAGCGTACGTGTTTTTAAAAAAAAATATATTTGACTTGCTTTTGTAAGTAATTTTATGCATTGGTTATTATACAAGGATTGTAAGGCAGCTCAGATGGCAAGGCGTATGCGTGCAAAAGGAAATGACCTGGGTTCGAGTCCCAGGTCCAGCAATTTTATTTTTTCTAACATATGCTGTGCATATCCCATACTTCCAGTTACCATGCGCACACCCTGTGTTCTCAAATCACCATCATCAAAGCATCACATCATCAGATCCAATGTTCCAGAATTAGGCGCTCATGATAGACCTTCAAAAGGGCAACACCATTGAATCATACGCAGCCTTTGGGCTCCCTCACTTATGGGCCTAGCAAATTTTAACATACACCCTCCTGTTTAGTTTAGACATCAGGCCCGGTTTATTTTATATTTTTCTTTTCAACTTTTTATTTGTTTTATGTTTTATTTTTTTAAATCTTTTTCTATAATCATAAAATCAACAAAAAACATAAAAATATTAGACTTAGGATTTTCTAATTAATATTAATTTTTTAAATTAATTAATTTAATTATTTTGATATTATTTTATAATTTAAAAACAATTAGAACTAGGTTCTTATAATTCAAATATTTTCCTAGCAAAACATACAAAAATAATAGAATTAGGTCTAATTTCATTTAATATTTATTTTCTTTTAAGTTAGTTTAATTATTTTCTTAAAATAAATAAAACAAAAAAAGAGATATTTTTTATGTTTACTTAGCATTTTCCTAGGGTTTTTAGACGTTCGTCTCTATTTCGCGTGCATTATTTTATTCTCGCATTTTTTATAATAATGTACCTACTGACAGTATGTAATAGATTAAACTATGACTTTATCGCTTTATTTATTTTCTTCCCAACTTTTGGACATGTGAATACCCCTCCCCAAAATATTGTAATAGCGTAGGATTTACAATTCCCGCATTTTTATTGCTTTCATATTAACTGCTAGATGTATGACTAATATGATTGTATGACAAAGATTAAAATCAAAACGCTAGCAAACCTAAACAAAAAAGAATAAATGAACTGAATATAACACACGTTGCACATATACACCTCTAGGGTCCCCCACTTCGGTTGCCTTCGGAAAATAGTCACGACTCTTGAAACGTGAGAGGTTTTAGTGGCTACCCTCCGGTTTGAAAGATCATAAGTCCCTCGATGACCCGCTCGACATTGCCTCGATAAAAATATGATCTTAGAACCTTAGGATAGTTACTAAATCTTCTTGCCCAGTTGCCTTTGTGACTATAAAACGTCCCTTCGATTGTCCCTTATACATCCAACAATGGGGCTACCTACTCACTAATAGTAGGATAGAGTTCTCTAAAGTATATGAGGAAAAGAACGGACCTTTTCGAGTATAAGTAGATAGTTTTTAGATGATGTGCTTAAAACAAACTTTTTACACTTAAACATTTAAAAAAAACAACTTTAAAAAACATTTGCTTTGTCAACACTCTTGAGGACTGATACAAGTTATCATAAAGTGAATCGCCGCACTAAGGCATATTTCAAATACTTTTCAAAAACACAAAGCACAAGGTATTTAAAAAATGAGCTAGCATCTAAGAGCCCGTAGAAAACTACGGATGGAAAGGGTGCTAACACCTTCCCTTTCCATAATCTATCCCCCTAACTCAGAAAACTCTCGAAAAGGTCTTTTCTGTTCTTTTCAACCTTTCCTTAATTTCGATAAAAGAAAAGTCAGTGGCGATTCTTGCTTACCGCAATATTTGCGAATATAAACGCAAAACAGTATAACAGTCTGTTCTTCCACCGTATCACAGAACTGGCGACTCTGCTAGGGAATTACTTATAAAGTGGGGTTACCTTAAAAGTTAGTTCATGTTTAAAATGTTTTAATTACTTGCTTTGTATGCTTTAATTTTAAGGGCTTGTTTGGGTTGTTACTAAAAGATCCTACACCCGGATCTGGGGCATCTTTTCAGGTAAGTAGCAATAAATCATGGAAGATGTACGACGTAGACCAATATGGACGAAGTGATGGCTACGTTAGTGTGATACTCTGGCTTGTACTAATGTTCCTTGAGTGAGTCAAGGATAACATTAGGTTTCCTTATAGTTTCATTAAGCGCTAACCGACCTTTAGAACCTTTAATTGACTCATCCTAAGCCATTAGAAAGTAGTGAGATGGTCGGCTTTGGTTCTGACCAAAATTGGTTGATACTTGATACTACACTCATTGAGATTAGACTTTTGGGATATTCTGGCTGCAATACTTCGGTGCTTGAGCTGGAAGAATACCTAAAAGAAAGGTCAATGATATGAGACTCCTTAGAACCCGGTTACTATTAATAGGACAGGTTGAGCCAACTGAAACATCAAGAGGGTACTAACCTTTAAAACTCATGCAAGCCTTTAAACCTAAGGTCTCTGTGTGACTTGTGTGTGTTTGATCTACTTGTGATTTCAAAACGTAATCATAACATCATAAACATTATAACATGTCATGTACATAAACCATTTCAAGGGCCTGTTGATTTATCTCTCCTCTATTTTGTAGGTTATGGATTCAGCTCGCAGAAAAACCATATGAATCAATTTTGTAGAGATTCCTCCCAAACTCAAAGAAATGGTTTTAAAAGTTCCTGAGAGTTCATCATTCAATAAGAGATCTGGTCACTTGCTCAGTTTGGTCACTGCCCGTTTTGACGAGGGTTTGATGAGTGTCTTATTCCAGTTCTTCGACCCTAAACACCAGTGCTTCACATTTCCAGACTATCAGCTGGTGCGTATGCTGGAAGAATTCTCCAAAATACTTGGTTTGTCTATATTGAAGAAGATTCCCTTGACCGATTTAGAACAAGATCCAACTGCTGAAGATGTTGCAATAACTTTGCACTTGGAGCCGTCTGACATTGAGTCCAACTGGGAAGAAAGGAGTGGAGTTAAGGGCCTCCTTACAAGTTTTCTAATTAAGAAAGCCCAGGTATTCCTAGACACTATGAGTTACCATTCCTTTGAAGATGTTTTAGCTCTTTTGATCTACAGGTTGGTTATGTTCCCCAATTCAGACCAGTTTGTAGATGTGAGTGCCATCAACATTTTCCTTGCTCACAATCCAATGCCTACATTGCTCGGGGATATTCTGCATTCACTCCATACCCGTACCATGAATAAGCGAGGGACTCTTATGTGTTGCATACCTCTACTCTATAGGTGGTTTATTTCGCACCTTCCTCGGTCAGTAATGAAGAATGATTTAGGTTTAAGATGGAACCAAAGATTAATGTCTCTTTCTCACTTTGACATCAATTGGTGCACTTGCTCCCAAGAAGACATCTCTTTTATTGATCGGTGTAGAGAATTTCCAAATGTGCCACTCCTTGGCATTAAAGGAGGCATCATCTACAACCCCTCTTTAGATTTACGTCAGTTTGGATACGCTCGGAGGGATGGTCCTCATGATATTCTCATTCAAGGTATTATGTTCGACTATTCAAGTGATCTGCAAGGTTATCATCAGAGGTTCATTCGCGCTTGGGGAATGGTTAAGAAGACTGATAGCAGGACTTTAGGTCAAAAGAACTCCACCCCTTTGGAGCCATACCTCAAATTGGTTTGAGCTCGTGCTCAAAATCTTATGATGCTGAAGATGTGAAAAACACAAGAAGGGGGGTTGAATTATAAAACTTAAATCAAAAGCTTAGACAACACTGTATTTTTATCCTGGTTCGTTTGATCTCAAACTACTCCAGTTCACCCGTCAAGGTGATTTCGCCTCTCTCCAACAAGGTCTTAATCCACTATATTCAAAGGATTACACAGCTACTTTAACAACTGTTAAAGCCTTCTTGAGTATAACCACAACCCGGTTTATCTCAAGGAAATCTCTTTACAAATAATTAAACAATAATGTGTTTAATGTTTTCTAATAAAATAGTATATCACAACTGTGATAATACACAATTTTAAGCTTGGAATAAAAACTGAATTGCTAATGCGTTTGAGTAAGCATGGTTTGAAGGCTTAGCAAAATGATGTGAGTGCATGCGTATGATATGGCGTGGTCTTTTCTCACAAAGACTTGTTTATATAGCCAAGGCAAAGATACGTTGTCCATAAAGCTCTTTTAATGCTGATAACACACTTTCCTTTTTGAGAAGATCTTGTCTGAATAAAGCCGTTGGTAATTAATCTGTCTTGAATACTTAGTAACGCTTCAGAGTCTTCTTTGCTTAGGCTTGTGATAATGCTTCAGAGTGCTGATGACTTTGAAGAGATCTTTGATCAGAGTCAGAGTGTATATGTTATGCGCAGATTCTGGTCATCAAGCTTCATCGTATGATCTGGTAGCTGCAACTTGTAGCATATGTTACTGATCTTCTGATGCTGACATATTACTGATCTTCTGATGCTTCTGATGATGCTGATTCCATCAGAACTTCTGTATACACAGAACATAATTTAAGAAGCATATTTGTCTTATATATAAATCTTACAATTCATTTATTCTTTGTATTTTGTTATCATCAAAACTCTAATTAAGGGTTTTAGAATCAAACTATGTTCTAACAATCTCCCCCTTTTTGATGATGACAAAAACCAGATTTTTGCAATTAAGAATAAAGAAAAAAAGGTATCAGAGCTAAGAGGAGAAAACTCCCCCTGAGTTGATTACTTTCCTTTAATTCCATGAGTCTTTGAGCATCAGAACTTTACTGTACTTTCGTCAGAATTTTGTACCTGTAAGCTTTTCAGAAGAGACAAAATTTAAATAGATCAGAATGTTTGAGACTTATGTCTCAGTAATCCGTTATTGAAAAATGTCATTCTTTCTCCCCCGTTTTGTCAGTTATCAAAAAGAACAAATAATCAGAGCCAAAATGCATTTATATTAAAAACTAGAAGCAGTGATAAGTTCAAAATAATGTAAAAAAAATTACAGATAAACAAGTTATAAAAACAAGGAAATTCTAAGAGGGAGGAGGAAGACGTGTGAACAAAGCCTCCAACATGCTTTTGATTTGGGTGTTGGTTTCCTGTTGCTGAGTTAACATGCTTGCTATTGCATCAATTTTGTTGTCCTGCTTATCCATTCTCTCCTGCATCAGCATATCAGATCTTTTCAAGTCTTCTAGAGTCTGCCTGTCAAGGGAGGAAGCTTGAGGATCTTCAGAAATAGGATGCTTCTTAGAGCTTTCTGCAATATCTTCTTCTTGACCCAGTGCTTCAGCAGAAACCATCAGATCTTGAGTATCAGGTTGAACTTTGGATGCTGGACGATGTTCAGACCAGGGAGCAATGTCCAGAGGGAGAACTTCTTCCTTAAGCAGCTTGCTCAGAACTGGACCTTCAATTTCTTTCAGCAGATTGCTGAAGTTCTGTTGAGCTTGTCCGTAGCTATGTTCTTGCAACTTAAAGGTTTCAGAGCATACCCATCTTCTGAACTTTGTCCAAAGGTAGTCTGATGCAGCAGGATCAACCAGCTCAAGACTAGCTTGTTTCAGAGAAGTGATCCACTTCTGTACTTCTGTTTCAAATGTCAATAAGCTGGTACCAACATCTGGATGTTTTTGGTTTAGGGATAGCTGTTTTGTGATTTATTGCAGCAAGACGTTCAAAAACTGTTAAGTAAATGACAGTCTTGATGTTGTCTTATGGATTGTTCTTTGGTGAGGGAGTGGGAGAGTCAGGAATTATGATTGGACTTGATGGGGAATTTGGTGGAGTTAATTCTGGTGAAGAGGGAAGTTGGGGAAAATTCACAATGGTGCCAAAGGGAAAATGAATGGCCAGAGGTTCTGTGATTCCAGGAATAGGAATGGTATCAGAATCAACAGTTTGGTTTGGTTCTGGTTCTGGTTCAGGGGATTCAGAGGGTTGAGCCTCAGAAGTTTGAACTTCTGGGTGAGATAGTTCTGGTTATGGAGAGGGTGGATTAATTTCTGGTTGAGGAGATGGAGGTAGTTGGATTTCTGGTTCTGGAGAGAGGGGAATTTCTGGTTGTGGTGAGATGGGAATTTCTGGTTGTGGTTCTGTGATGGTTTCATGATTTGGATTTTATGGAGTGGGAGAAGAAGTGTGTTGGTCTATATCAGAAAGAACTTTTGCAAGTTCTTGTTGGGTTTCATCAGTATTTGGATTTTGAGGTTGGGAGCGAGATCTTCTAAGAGTTAATGGTTCAGAGGGGTCAAAGTCAATGTCAAAGTCATCAAAAGTTTGTGGTGTGGGGTTTTCAGAATGAGTGGAAATTGGGATAGATGTTGATACAACAATTGAATCTAAAACAATTACAGAAGAAGGATTACCTCTCTTTTTAGGAGTCTGCTGGGAGGATCCTTCTGCTACAACTTTCCTTTTCTTGGTTTTCTTCAGCACAACTTCTGGAGCCTTCTGCTGCAGATCTTGAATGTTCAGATTTGGTGCTGTCCCATCAGCCTTGCAAGCATCCAGATATCTGAGTATTATGTCTGGTTTAGAATCAATCTCTGAGAATAAAGGGAAGTTATCCAGAGGGACTCTTCTGCTGGAGATTGCAGCAAAAGGAGTGACGCTGGGTTCCTTCTTGATATTCTCAATCAACTTTATCTTCTTCAGATTCTTTGCATTAAGCTGTTTGCCAACAGTAGCTTCCAAAGAGCTGATTTCTTGAGCCTCTATAAGATGATCAATCAGCTTATTCTCTGTTAGAATATCTGATATAAGTCTTCCTAGGGGTATCCAATCCCTTTTTGTGCGCTCCTCTTCTCTTGTTTCTTTAACACTTGTCCTGAGATGGTTAAATAGCAGATGAGCCATATTTATCTTGACCTTCTGAGAGATGAAGTAGATCAGAAATTGCTGATCAATATTGATGTAATCAGGAGAGCTTGTAGGCTTCCTGTGGTTTATGCATCCCAGAATAATCTTGGCCCAAATTCTGTGATGATCTTTTAAGTCCCTTATCTTGCTGGAGGGAAGCCCCAGAGTGAAGATTTCTCTAGAAATTAGGGCAACATCAGCGCATCTTTCAGCCATGTCAATGTAACGAACACCACCACCACTGTACCCTATTAATCTTGCAATCAGGTCCTCAGTAATAACAATCTTCTTCCCCATGATGTAAGACGTAACTTGGTGGTTAGAAGATGATGCGTGAATCCAAAATTCCTTTACCAGAATTGGGAATGTTGGACCCACCAGTCTGTCAAAGTACTTTTCCTAGCCTTGAGCTTTAACTTCTTCAGAGAGATTAAACCCATTCTCTTGAAGACTGTTGAAATCCACGATCAATTCTGACAGAACTTCTAGATTTTTGACTGGTGTGAGAAGCGTTCTGTAGGGTTCTTCGTATTGTTCAGTGGAATCTGGTTTCTGAGAACTGGAAGTGGGAATGATGGAGGAAGCCATGTTCACACGAAGGTTTTGTGAAAATTGAAAGGGTTTTGAGAAAGTATGAAAACTGAAATCAATAAGTTTGAGAGAAAATGAAAGTGAAGGTAAAAGAGTGTTAATGGTGTGAAGTGTGTTTAAATAGATTTCTAAACAATTTTGAAAACATAAACGACAAGAGAGAGAAATTAATAATGATTATTAGCATTTAATGATAGCTGGTTTTAGGGGATTCAGAAAGATATTGGAACGGTTACCCATGAAATGTGTCTCAATGCATCCAATCAGCGCTTTTGCCTTTTCAGAAACGTGAACGCGTGTTCAGCCTCAGAAAATAGCTGATGACGGGATAACACTAGTTTTCTTGAGTGAACAGCACATTTCTATCCTTGAAATGAAGCGCTTATATCTTCATGGATAGATTCTGATACAATCTGCACTTCTAAAGTTCTGAAGAAAGATTGATCAGTAGTTCACAGAGAATTAAACAAAGTTTTAAAGGTTAAGATATGGAATCAAAACAATTTTATTCTGGGCATAGCTTCATGCTGAGATGTTTCAGAATGAAGTTGAACCTATCTTCAGAAAGAGGTTTTGTAAAAATATCAGCCCATTGATGGTCTGTGTTAATAAATTTTAAATTTTAAATCCCTTTCTGAATATAGTCCCTAATAAAATTATGTTTTATTTCTATATGCTTAGCCCTAGAATGCAAAATAGGATTTTTGCTGAGACAAATAGAAGAAGTATTGTCACAGAGGATAGGAATGTTACTCTCAAATATCTGGAAGTCCTCAAGTTGACTTTTCATCCAGAGCATTTGTGTACTGCATCCAGCTGCTGCTATGTATTCAACTTCTGCTGTTGATAGAGCAATTGTGGATTGTCTTTTGCTGGACCATGAGATCAGATTTTCTCCCAGAAACTGGCAGCTTCCAGAAGTTCTTTTACGCTCTACTCTGTCTCCAGCGAAATCAGCATCACAGTATCCTATCAAACTGTAATTACTTGATTTTCTATAAAACAACCCAGATTAGTAGTACCTTTCAGATACTTGAAAATTCGCTTAACTGCTGTTAAGTGAGATTCTCTAGGATCTGATTGGAATCTAGAACAAATGCAAACACTGAATAAAATGTCAGGCCTTGAAGCCGTCAGATAGAGAAGAGAACCAATCATACCTCTGTAGACCTTATGTTCTACCTTTTTCACTTACCTCTTCTCTTTCCAGAATGCACGTGGGATGCATTGGAATCTTTGATGGCTTACATTCTGAGAGATCAAATTTCTTCAGAAGTTCTCTGACATATTTGCTCTGATGAATGTAAGTTCCTTTTTGGGTTTGATTAATCTGAATGCCCAGAAAGAATTTCAGTTCCCCCATTAGGCTCATCTCAAATTCTGCCTGCATACATTTAGCAAACTTTCTTCCCATAGAGGGTTTAGTAGATCCAAATATGATGTCATCAACATAAATCTGACATACTAGAATTTCATTCTTAACTGTCTTACAGAACAAGGTTGTGTCCACTTTCCCTCTGGTGAATTCCTTTTCTAACAGGAAGTTACTTAGTCTTTCATACCAAGCTCTGGGAGCTTGTTTCAGACTATACAATGACTTCTTTAGTTTGAAAACATATTCTGGATTTTTGGAACTTTCAAAACCAGGGGGTTGGTGCACATATACCTCTTCTTCTATATAGCCATTTAAGAATGCACTCTTAACATCCATCTGATACAGTGCGATGCCTTTATTAACAGCAAATGAGATTTAGAATCTGATAGATTCTAACCTGGCGACTGGAGCAAAGGTTTCTGCATAGTCTATCCCTTCTTGCTGACTATAACCTTGTGCTACCAGTCGTGCTTTGTTTTTGATGATTTCACCTTGTTCGTTCAGTTTGTTTCTGAACACCCATTTTGTTCCAATGACGTTGAATCCTTTTGGTTTAGTAACTAGATCCCATACGTCATTTCTTGTGAATTGATTTAGCTCCTCTTGCATTGCTAGAATCCAGTCATTGTCCAGAAGTGCTTCATCAATTGTTGTTGGTTTAATTAGAGAAACCGGTCCCATGAGGGATTCTTCAGAGTTTCTGAAGCTAGATCTTGTTCTGATTGGATCTTCCTTTCTTCCTAGGATTGTTTCTTCTGGGTGATCCATGCTGCTTCTGGATGGTCTTTTCTGGAGTTGATCAACAGAAGGTGCTGGATTGCTTGCAGTGACTCTTTCTGATGTTGAGGGAGTGTCTCTGTTAAGAGCTTCTGATGACTTGTCTTCAGTACCTGTGAGTTCAACTTCCATACCTGCAAGGAATTCATTCTGCTTTGACTTTTGAGAGTCAAGCTTATCATCAAAATGAACACTGATTGACTCTTCCACAATCTGTGTTTCTGTATTGTATACTCTGTACCCTCTTGAGCATTCAGAATATCCTAACATAATACACTTTTGTGCTTTATAGTCAAACTTGTTCAAATAATTTTTTGTATTCAGAATAAAACATGTACATCCAAATGGGTGAAAATAGGAAATGTTGGGCTTTCTGTTCTTCCACAATTCATATGGAGTCTTTTCCAGAATAGGTCTTATGGAGATTCTATTCTGAATGTAACACGCTGTGTTTATTGCCTCTGGCCAGAAGATCTTAGCAACGTTAGTCTCGTTGATCATGGTTCTGGCCATTTCTTGCAATGTTCTGTTCTTTCGTTCTACAAATCCATTTTGCTGGGGAGTTCTAGGACAAGAGAAATCATGCAGAATGCCTTTGTCATTAAAGAATGACTCAAAATCTTTGTTTTCAAATTCTCCACCATGATCACTTCTGACTTTGACGATTCTAAGATCCTTTTCATTCTGAACTTGGTTGCAGAAGGTAACAAACACAGAGTGTGACTCGTCCTTGTGCCTTAATAACTTTACCCATGTCCATCTGCTATAGTCATCTACGATTACTAACCCATACTTCTTGCCACTGACTGAAGCAGTTTTAACTGGTCCAAATAAGTCAATGTGCAGAAGTTCTAATGGCTTGGAGGTGGAAACAACGTTTTTGGATTTGAAAGCTGGTTTTGCAAACTTGCCTTTCTGACATGCTTCACACAGAGCATCTGAATTGAACTTCAGGTTAGGAAGTCCTCTGACCAGATTGAGTTTGTTAATCTGAGATATTCTTCTCATACTAACATGTCCCAATCTTCTGTGCCAGATCCATTGCTCGTTGTTAACAGACAGAAGACACTTTACATTCTGACTTTTTAGTTCAGAAAATTTTATTTTATAAATGTTGTTTCTCCTCTTTCCATTAAATAGGATAGTCCCATCTTTCTGACTAACAACTTTGCATGAATTTTGATTGAAGATTATATCATAACCGTTATCACTTAATTGACTTATGGATAACATGTTATGAATTAATCCATCTACTAATAAAACATTACTTATAGAGGGAAGATTTCCATTACCTACTATTCCAGAGCCAATGATCTTTCCTCTCTGATTGCCTCCAAAGCCTACGTGGCCTCCAGGCTTAAGTTCCAGGCTTTGGAACATATGCCTTCTTCCCGTCATGTGTCGTGAGCAGCCAGAGTCCAGGTACCATGATTGGTGTTTTTTCTTTGCTGCTAAAGATATCTGCCACATGTATTATTTTATCCTTAGGTACCCATATTTTCTTGGGTCCTGATTTGTTAGTTTTACCAAAACTCTAGTTGAATTTTGGTTTGACAGAGTAATCACTACTTGTATATTTTATGTCATGTGTGTGCCCATATATAAAGTGTGAATCAAGTGGAGTAAGTTTTATAACTAAATCCATGGCATTCTTTGGTGTAGGTACCTTACCTTGATATCCTATCCGTTTTCTGCCATTTCTGCTAACTCCATAGATCATTGAAGCCATTTTGCTTCTGTATATGTTTTTAGCTAGAAACTTCTGAAAGTTGTGATCATACTCCTTGATGATCTCATCAGCATTGCTGGGAATTCCAGGGATTGTTTCCTTCTGAGAGTTTTGCAATTGATTTTCTAATTTTGAAATTTTATCTTTTAACTCAGAATTCTCCAATTTGAGACTCTCAGTCTTATCAGAGTCAGAAGCAAGATTCCTTTTCAGGTTTCTGAATTTGACTCTAATCTGCTGATATCTTTCCAGAATTTCATTAAGGCTTTCAGCTAGTTCAACCTTAGTAAAGTTTATAGCAAAGTCAGGGAATACCTCTTCTGTATCTGATTCAGAGTCTGACTCAGAAGCTTCAATGTCTTCTGTTATGTTTGCCATGAGAGCTATGTTTGCTCTTTCATCATCTGATTCAGAGTTAGCTTCAGATGTGTCAGAATTATTCCATGTAGCCATGAGACTTTTCTTCTTTTCCTTGCCAAACTTCTTTTTGGGCTTTTCCTTCTGAAGCCTTGGGTAATCACTTTTGTAGTGCCCTTGCTCGTTACATTCATAGCAGATGATGTCTTTGTTGTTTGGCTTTCTGTTTCCTGAAGAACCTTCAGATCTTCTGTGTCCAGAGGAGGATGCTGACCTTCTGTATCTGGAGAAAGATTCATTCTGATTTTCTGATCTTCTAGGATTCCTGAACTTCCTTTGCCTCTGCTTCCACAATTGGTTCACCCTTCTGGAGAGGAGAGATAGTTCATCTTCTTCTGATGAGGACCCATCAGAGGTTTCTTCCACAGCCTGTAAAACTTTGTAGTCAGATTTTCTGTTAGATTTTAAAGCTAATGGCTTACCTTGCTTTTGAGGTTCATCTGCTTCTAGCTCTATCTCGTGACTTCTGAGGGAGCTGACAAGTTCCTCCAGAGAGATTTTGTTGAGATCCTTGGCTAACTTAAGCGCTGTGACCATTGGCCTCCATTGTTTTGGCAAGCTTCTGATGATCTTCTTAACGTGATCAGCAGTGGAATACCCTTTGTCAAGAACTTTTAGACCAACAACAAGAATTTGAAATCTTGAAAACATAGTTTCTATTGATTCACTCTCTTCCATCTTGAATGCCTCATACTTCTGAATGAGCGCAAGAGCTTTGGTTTCTTTGACTTGAATGTTGCCTTCATACGTCATTCTCAGAGAGTCAAAAATATTCTTTGTTGTGTCTCTGTTTGATATCTTCTCATATTCTGAATAAGAGATGGCGCTGAGAAGAATTGTTTTGGCCTTGTGATGATTTCTGAACTCACGCTTTTGCTGATCAGACATTGTTTTCCTGTCAATCTTCTGACCACTTCCATCCACTGGGTCCGTGTATCCATAAGTTACCATGTCCCACAGATCATCATCATGGGCCAGAAAGAAACTCTCAATTCTGTCTTTCCAGTAGTCAAAGTTCTCTCCATCAAAGAATGGAGGTTTGCCACTGAATCTGTCTCTTTCTTCATTGTTGTCATTGCTAATGTTTTGATTTGGTCCTGCCATTGTGTTTTTCTGAAGCTGGATCTTGTACTGACACAGTTAAGTGTTATAAGCTCAGAACCAGGCGCTCTGATGCCAATTGAAGATGTGAAAAACACAAGAAGGGGGGTTGAATTGTAAAACTTAAATCAAAAGCTTAGACAACACTGTATTTTTATCCTGGTTCGTTTGATCTCAAACTACTCCAGTCCACCCGTCAAGGTGATTTCGCCTCTCTCCAACGAGGTCTTAATCCACTATATTCAAAGGATTACACAACTACTTTAACATATGTTAAAGCCTTCTTGAGTATAACCACAACCTGGTTTATCTCAAGGAAATCTCTTTACAAATAATTAAACAATAATGTGTTTAATGTTTTCTAATAAAACAGTATATCACAACTGTGATAATACACAATTTTAAGCTTGGAATAAAAACTGAATTCCTAATGCGTTTGAGTAAGTGTGGTTTGAAGGCTTAGCAAAATGATGTGAGTGCATGCGTATGATATGGCGTGGTCTTTTCTCACAAAGACTTGTTTATATAGCCAAGGCAAAGATACGTTGTCCATAAAGCTCTTTTAATGCTGATAACGCACTTTCCTTTTTGAGAAGATCTTATCTGAATAAAGTCGTTGGTAATTAATCTGTCTTGAATACTTAGTAACGCTTTAGAGTCTTCTTTGCTTAGGCTTGTGATAACGCTTCAGAGTGCTGATGACTTTGAAGATATCTTTGATCAGAGTCAGAGTGTATATGTTATGCGTAGATTATGGTCATCAAGCTTCAGTGTATGATCTGGTAGCTTCAGCGTGTAGCATATGTTACTGATCTTCTGATGCTGACATATTACTGATCTTCTGATGCTTCTGATGATGCTGATGCTGATTCCATCAGAACTTCTGTATACACAGAACATAATTTAAGAAGCATATTTGTCTTATATATAAATATTACAATTTATTTATTCTTTGTATTTTGTTATCATCAAAACACTAATTAAGGGTTGTAGAATCAAACTATGTTCTAACAAATGCGATGTGTTGCTATCCTACCAGTGATTTCAGAGTCTATTGTTCAAGGGGTCGAGTATCGCATCATTCTGCATCCTGATATACCAACAAACTTCGAAGAATTGCAAAAATCTTGGATACAAATCAAAGAAGAATGAGATACCTTTGAGTCCCAATTCTATGCCAGTGAGAAAAAAAGTGTTGGAGCTGACAAAGCGGCTTCAAAAAGAGTAGAATCTCAATGCCTACATTAGCACCAAAAGGAAGCGTCCTTGGGAGACTTAGGAATCTTAGAAGTTTCTTATTTGTTATTCCTTTGTAAACTTTGATTGCATTTGAACTTACTAATAAAAAGTCTTTGTTTCTGTTTTGGTTAAAAGAGTTTGAATCCTATGAGGCGCTTGAAAACATTGCATAAGCATATCATGCATTTCATCGCATAAACAGGTATTTCAAGACGGGTTTCTTATTCTTTTCGCTGTTTATTTCAGCAAAAGAAATGGATCTCGAACAGACAGTGAAGGACCCCCAAGGTCATAACGCTCAGTTTCAGTAAATGTTCCTGGCTCTGGCCTAGGGGAAAGAAGACCTGAAAACTTTAATCATCAAAGAGAAGACCAAGAGGCCAAAGAAACCAACTGGTGTAGTGAACTTGGGAAGAAGGATCAGAGGACCGGTTAAGCAAGCTATAGATTTCACAACCCAGTCAAAAGAGAGGGACAATCAAGAAGAAAAGCCAGTGGAATAAAACAACAATCCAAGGTCTGAGGAAGATGAACCTGACTATTGTGAGGAGCAATATCCTCCTGCTGAAGATAAATACAAACAACTAGAGGATCGACTCAATGCTATGGAGATCCAGAGGATACCCGGGCTGGATTTTGAGGAGATAGGACTGATTTCATGGGTGGTCATCCCACAAAAATTCAAGGTCCCTATATTTGCTAAGTACAACGGCGTCTCCTGTCCGAAGCTTCATTTAAGGTCGTATGTCAGGAAGATTCAACCCCACACTACTGATAGGAATTTGTGGCTACATTTCTTCAAGGAGAGTTTGTCAGGGACTCATCTGGAATGGTTCTATCAACTGGAAAGGACCAATCTTCATAATTGGGAAGATCTGGCTGTTGCTTTTTACAAGTAGTACCAATATAATGCGGACCTCTCCCCAACTCGTACACAGTTGCAAATTATGTCTATGGGTTCTGGTGAAGGTTTTAAAGATTATGCCCATAAATGGAGAGACCTTGCGGGAAGAGTCCAACCTCCATTATCTGATAGGGAGCTGGTGGACATGTTCTTGGGCACGTTATCCAGGCCGTTCTTTAACCATCTGATTGAAAGTTCTTATGTTGGTTTTACTGAATTGATCCTAACCGGTGAACGGGTAGAAGCTGGCATCAAAAGTGGTAAGATCTAGAGAGATACATCCTCCAGTACAGTAAAGAAACCTTTCACTGGAAAGAAGGAGGCTAATGTTGCTTATGGCCAAAGAAATCACAACAAAACTGAGCATCATCCGACGGTAGGGGCTGTTATGATTTCCAATCCTGCCTCAAACCAGCAATGAAACAATCAGCGCACACCAGATGCTCCTAGAAGATAGTTCACTCGGATTAACACGACCCTATCCTAGGTTTTGCCACACCTGCTTAAGTCCAATCGGGTGACCCTAAAGGAGGCCCCGAAGAATCCTAATACGGCATCTCCTCGCTACAACCCAAATGATCGATGTGCCTACCATTCTGAAACTCCAGGGAATGATACAAATGATTGTCGGGCTTTAAAGAATAAGGTACAGGATCTCATTGAGGCGAAGTAGATTGAGTTTGATCTTCCCGAGACACCTAACATAATAACTACGCCAATGCCCAAACATGGCCAAGGTGTCAATGCTATTGATGACAATTAGTTTGTTTCTTCTGTGGATGAGTTAGCTACTCCTCTTCTGACTATCAAAAGAAATCTGTTGCGAGCTGGTTTATTTCCAGGATATGGTGAAGGTTGCCACTTATGTATATCTCTACCAGATGGCTGTTTTTATTCAAGAGGAGCATCCAACGCTTGATGGTTAACAAAGAAATCCTGTTCGAGAAAGTTCCTCTTGCAAGAAGTTCATGTGAAGATGTTTCGATAATCACCATTTCCGATAATCCTCCCAGGGTCTCCACCAAAAGACCCGTCAGGATTACATCTGTTTCAAAGTTTGCTCCCCTAATCATCACCATTCCCGGGCCAATACCATATTACTCGGATAAAGATGTTCACTGGTGTTGTATCCAAAAATTTTCCCTCTCACTTATCAAGAATTTTTCTCACAAGATCTCCTTTGGCTCAAGACTGCACTAGGGTTGGTCAGCTCAAGACACCTCCTTAAACACTGATGACCAAAATTAGGGATTGAGATTGCACAAGAATTTTTAAACTTACAATGCCCCATATGACCTTAATGGATCATTATGGACCCCCAAGATTACTCATGTCAAGTTTCAAGCCTTGGATCACACTTTTGCTCAGTCAATTGAGCAGTTGACCTAAAAATCATCTATATTGGGGAAAAAGTCAACTATGGCCAATTTATAGTCAAACTTCATAATTTTTATTCACATCAACATTTTAAACTCACATGTATCATTTGATCAAGTTTGGACCATAATTCCTCAAGAAATTTGATCAAATCTTCAAAAGGGCAAAATGGTCAAAATTAGGGTTTTGACTGAGAAAGGGCAATTTATGATTTTTGACCTAGCAAATGATAAATCATCTTAAGGAATGATCTCAAGAGTCCAATTGCATCATTTTGACCTAATGAAATGGCTCAAAACATTGCAAGTCCATTGGATTGACAGATGAATTTTGCAATCAACTGATCAAAAGTCAAATGTATACTGAAAAGTCAAACTTTGACTTTTTGGTCAAATTCAAATGCCAAAGATCACAATTTATCAAAACATGTCAAAATATGAAACTTATTCATCAAGAAATCCAAAATTCAAAATTTCATTTTGAAAAGTAAAAATTTCTAAACTTAGAAATTTTTCTAAGTGTTGGAAATTTCTTATTTTTTCACAACTTTGAGCAAACTTTTCACCATGATGCAAGATGATTCAGGAGAAACTTACAACATGAAAGCTGTAGATATACATGAAATCTACAACTTTTCTTCACACAACTCCTTCCAAAAGTGCTTGGATCTCGAGTTATAATTTTAAGAATACATGGTCATGAAACAAAACACTTAGTGAAATTTTGCCCTAATTTGGTCTGGATTTTGGCCCAACTTCATGGCACTTAATCATATAGTTCAAAGGGGAATCTTCAAAATAAATTCAAATATGGGTTGTAGACAATGTTGCAAGCTTTCCAAAATGTCCAAGAACTCGTTGAGATCATTATTGAGTAGGGAGAATCGAAGAGATGAAGTTAGGGTTTTATCACTTGAATTACAAGGCATTTTGTGATGAACAAAATTCAAATTCAAAGTTATGCTGCATAAACTCTACTTTGCAGGCCTCAAACTTGTTAGGAACTCCATAACTAATTTCTTGCACAGCTGTTAGAGGTCTCATTTTAAGCATTCAATGCAAGGCCATGCTTTATATCCATTTTGGGAAGAAAGTGCACATTGCCATTTTGATAAAGTGACTTTTTGCACAAAACTTGTTCTTGAGCCTTGCACTTGTTCTCTTCTGATTAAACATGTCTCATAACACAATAGAAATGGTTTAGACACTTACAATCACCCAGACCATGCTTGTACTTCACATTGAAACTTGGTTTCACACTTTTCTTCAAAATCAAGTAACCTAGCAATTAGCTGAAAACTTGTACTTCTGATTGTCCAAAGCTCTCAAACTCTTTTGCTTATACAAACACAAACTATTTGCCCCAAAGACACGAATTCTTAAGCCCTCAAACACTTTGAAATCAGAACTTGCACCAAAAACCTTCATTATGTGTCATTTCTGCCTTGAACTTCAAATACACAATCTACTCGTGCGTTTTCACTTTTAATAAATCACAAAGCTTCTATAACTCATATAGAGCCTATCCAAACCCTTACTACACAACTGTAACACCATTTACCATAACCTCCATAATCAAAAAACAGAGTCTGCATCTTGACTTCTCCTGGCCATTTCAGCCACTCTCCAACCAAGCTAATCATTGCATTAGCTTCCTGGGACCTCAGTAGAGCTATTCTGATCATCACAACATCTTGAGAAGTACTCATTTGCATAACACGATTTCCAGTTTTGAGGTAAGTTATATCAACTTTGAACTCTTCATACAAGCATTATTAATGTTTAATTTGCGAATGAAAAATGTAGACATCATTGTTCTGAAGCTAACCATGTCTTTAGATTTCATTTATATTGCTTGAGTAGTTAGAATTTTGAATCTGAACATCCTGGAAAAATCAAGTCAGAATTTGGTACCATTCAAAATTCATGCTCATTCTTGAGAATTAGTTTAACTTGTTTATATTTATGGAATCGTGGTAAAATTTTACACAAGTTTCATGTTTACTTTGTTGCAAATGGTTGAGAAATGAAGAAGTTACAGTTGGTCTGGCTGGAGGTTGAAGATGAAGTGTAAATCAGGGCGTGTTTTGTATCATTTATTTATTGTTTTGCTTATGTTAACAAATGTATAGCCACCCCAGTGGTAGAAGCGCACGCCTATAACCTTTGAGACCTGGGTTCGAGCCCCAGTGATACCTGTGATCGGTGGATCTGGAACTGACTGTTTAACGCTAGTTCGCGAAATGTCGCGGAAGCAAGAGTCGCCACCGTCTTTTATTTTCTCCAAATGGAAAGGACAAAAGCACAGAAAAATTCCTTATAGAGATTGCTCTCGGTTCGGGAGGTAGATTATAGAAAGGGAAGGTGTTAGCACCCTTTCTATCCATGGTTATCCATGGGCTCTTAGATACTTGCTCATTGTGTTTTCAAAAAATGGTTTGTTTGCTTTTCAACTGTGGGTTTTAAAAAATTTCTTTGAAAATTCCAGTTCGACTCTTGTATCGGTCCTCAAGAGTGTTTGAAAAATTGCTTTCGAAAGCTTTTTGAAAAGGTGTCGGTGTGAAAAGTATTTTTGATTTGTTTTGAAATTAGAGCAAGTTTCTAGAGTCGTCTACCTACCCTAAGGAATTCGTCTGTGTAAATGTCCTTAAAGTAGTGCCATCCCACCATTGAGAGGTAGGTAGCACCACCGTTTGAGGTGTTCGGGTCAATTCGAAGGTTCGGGACATGGTGATCACCGGAGTAATAGGAAGATACCTTAGAAGCTACCCTCATGCCAGGTTCTCGGATCATGAGGACTTACTAAAACATCCTCTACTCGACGATCACCTTTCGAGGGGCAAGGCAACAGTGAGGCATACCCTAGAGGTGGTGTGTGATTTGTGTGTCGTTTTCAGATATTTTTGTCTTGTTCATGTCGTGGGTGATCTACGCATTGCTTTTATTTTAACATTCATTCTTGCATGCAAATTTATTAACAGTTAGAAAGATGCGGAAATTAAAAGTTCCTACGCTATTACAAAGGCGCGGGTCCACATCGCCAAATTTAATCTAGGACCCGATTTGAAAAATAAAATAAAGTAAAGTGCGAGAAATATAAATGTCCAATTTACACGGCTTTGGGAGAATTACATGAATATTATAAGAAAGGAAATAAAATGTGCGAAACGAACTAATAATCGAAAGCGAGGGCGTTGGACCCTTTTTAGTGAAATTAAATTATGATTAACAAATTAATTAAAAAATAAAAAGAAAAGATTTTTTGGAGTTTTTTGTATTTATGGATTTTTAATGAGAGAATTAAATGAAATTAAAAAATTAATTAATTAAACCTAATTCTAACTATTTTTATTTATTAAGAAAATGTGAAAATTAACCCTAAAATTAACCTAATTAATTAATTCAATTTTATTTACAAAAATAAATAATTAATTATTATAATGGTAAAAGAAAAGAAAAAGATAAAAAAGTGATTAAAACCCTAATTCCACAATTTTTAAGTTTATTAAGAAAAACATTAAAATTAATCCTAGAATAAAAGAACTAAATTAATTGATAATATTTATTTGCAAAAATAACATTAAATAAAATATATTTATCATTTTGTCTTTCTGATTTTTTATTTTATTTTTATGTTAAGAGAAAAATATTGATGGAATTAAATAAAATAGAGAAAAGAATTAAAATGACTAAAAAAATATAAAAGAAATAGAGAGAAGAAGGCAAACATGGGGGGTTTGTAGGCCCATTTGGAGGTATAATTCAGTAATTCTGGCCCAATGTTTAAGGCCTTCGTTGACTTCTGGTAATCACATGTGTAGGCATTGACTGAACCATTCCATAGGCTTTAGATCTGGACCATTGGACTGAGATTATTGAGCGCGTGGCAAGCGTGAATGGTGGTCATATGATAAGCCCTTGGAATATATGCTGCATGGGAATATAGAAAAGAAAATAATATGGGAAAGGGAGGGGACCTGGGAATCGAACCCAGGTCCCAGTGGTTATAGGACATCACATCCACCACTTGTGCCAGGCGCTTGCTTTGTAATGTTAGTGGGATGCAATTAATATATAACAAAACAAAATATTAATACTGTTAACTCAAAAACGCGCTAAAACTTGAATTACCCTTTCACATCTTGACACCTAAGCGTCTTCCTCCTCCATTCTGCATTCGCCTGAAAAAAGAAAACAAGATTGCGGGGGTTTTAAACCCCCACTATATGCTGTGTGAAAAAATAGCGAATAGAATATGGTAGCTCATAAATTGAGCGCGAATAGTGTGTTAAGTTCATCCAAGCTTCCTGAGTTTAGCCATGGTACTGGGATGTCCTAATTTTACAGTATATGTAAACGCCCAATTTGGAGCTTGAAGAACCCTAGCGAGCTTTAATGGTGATTTCGCGTACGATGCATAAAAACTCAATTAAAACATATGGTTAGCTTTAGAATGATTAACTGAATGTAAACCAAACATTAAAAATTGGAAATAATGCGTGAATCATGATACATGAATGTGAAAAAAAGTATGAATAGGACGAGGTTGTTCTACCAATTCTTTGCGTTAGAGATGATGGTTTTGATCCAGAAACCTTCCTTGAAGTCTCAGGAATGCAATGGGATGGTTATTCTGTCTTGAAACCCTTTGTAATCGTGATTTCAGTTTTTGAAAATTTGGACAAAATGCCAACTTTGTTCTTCAGATGGGGCGCAACTTAGAGGTCACCAGGCATTAGGTCTTGATCAGTCTTATATGAGGATGGATTAGGGTTGAGTTTTTGATCCAAAGAATCCTTGCATTGATGGAATGAATATTTGATTTTCATGCATAATTTTTCAAATCTTTTTCACATGTTTTTGATTCCAATCATGGCCAATCTTCCCAATTTGAGTTGTGCACGAATCTTGAGCCTTTAATGAATGATTACACTGCATAAAAAGATTCAAATGCATTGGTTTAGTATTTTTTCCATATTTTATTTAATTAAATGAATTAATAGCAATTAAAAATTCAAATAAATAAATAAAAATGATGAATAAATCCCCTTTGGGCCAAATGGTCGTGCATATGCTTTGGATGATGAATCTTGGAAGAAAATGTGGCCCCTTAGCAATTTTAAGGCATTTGAAGCAAAGTTGACTTTTCAAAATACCCAAAAATTTCCCAACTTCCACAAGGCATATCTTGCTCAATTTTTAAGCTTTGATCATGTTCTTGGACATTTTGGAAAGGTCTTGAAGTTATCTAACCAATGAATTTGGTCCCATGTCATTTTGATTTACCAATATCAAGTTATGGCCTTTGACTTAAAGTCCCTTTTTGTTGACTTTTGAAAATGACCTATAATGTTGAAATTGATAACTTTTTGTGAGAGCATTTCTTGGACTTGAAGTGTGAAGAGGAGTTGTAGGAAATTTCTTTCTCTTTAAAATGAGCTTTGGATGGAATTTTTCTGATAATCCATGTGGAAGTTATGCCTTGGTCAAGTTACAGTTGACTTTTTCAACTGTCCAAATATGTAAACTTTTGCATCTTGAGACTTTTTGAGCCAAGCTTTGAGAATCATGATCAAGAATTGATCAAATGATGTTTGTGGCTTCAAAATAAGACGTTGAACAAAAATTTGAACTTTTGACTGTCAAATGACCATTTTGCCCCTACAGTTGACTGTAGTGCAATTAGGGTTTTTGACTGTGCAATTTTGTGCTGTAAGTCTTGAAACTTGGTATGAGGATGCTTGACCATGTTTATAAGCATGTGGGACTTGATTAGACCCTTGGAAACTTCATTTTCTTTGTCAGAACCAAAACCCTAGTTTTTGACTGTTAGGAGGCCCTTGAACTGTGCAACCCTTGGGGAGATTTTGAAGCATGCTCTTTGCAATTCTTGAAGAATATGGGAGGGCAAATTTTGGGGTACAACAATACCCTTTTAGATTTTTCACATTTTTACATTCAAACTTTCTTTTTTTGGCAGGGCGCTGGGCATCTTTGGGCCTTGTTTGTTTTTGTTTTTATTTGCCAACCCCCTTATTTCATTTACACACCCTGGCCCAGTTTTATTTTATTTTCTTGTTTTGATTTTATTTATTTTCTTAATATATTTTTTAATATTAAAAAAATCTTAAAAAATACAAAAATATTAGATTTTTATCTTGACATAGTTTATTTATTTTTCTCAATAAAAATTATTTTATTTAATCAATACTTTATTTATTTTACTAATTATCTTTGCAAATTTAATTTAAAAAATATGCTTTAGTTATTTTCTTTTACACCAATTAAAATATATTATTTTAATATTAAAAAAGACCAAAAATATTTTATAACACTATAATTATTTTCAAGACCAAAATACCAAAAATACTTCTCTTAAACTTAATTTCTCTTTAATCAATTAATAGAATTAGGGTTTTATTTAAAAAATTTTCTTAGTAAATTTAGGTTTAATTAATTACTTTCTTCTAGTTAATTAGGTTAAAATAAAAATCCATTTTCTCTAAAAAATCCAACAAATATCCATTTTCTTCACATTTGCATTCTTGTACATTTATTCATTTTGTACATTATATTCATTTAATTTCTTGTACATTTGTACCAATTCAATATGGTTGTAATAAACTGATTAGGTTTATTTGCTTGCAATCCCCATTTATAATTTGTACACCCCCCTCCCACAAGTATTGTAATAGCGTAGTAACTTTAAATTCCGCAACTTATCGCTTTATATATAACATGTTAGTAATTAGGGTTTGCATGGAAAGACTAAAACCAATACTTAGAAAATCCCAATTCAAGACAAAGTCAAGCATGAAAACAATACATTGGCACACAAGCACCCCCTAGGGTAAATCCACTTGATTGCCTTTAAAAAATGGTCATATTACGCATGTGAGGTATCTTAGCAAAAACAAGCAAAGTATAAGATCATAGTACCTCGATGATGCTATCTAAGTTGCCTTTCAAATGATCTTAGTCCCTAAAAGAGAATGTTAAGATACCTTGCAACATTGCTAATCACGGTTATACGATGACCCACGCTCGTCCCGTTTACATCCAAAGATATGGTTACTTACCAAATCAATGGTAAGATAACAATGTCAAAGGAAAAGAAAATGAACAAGAAAGATCAAGCATCTTTGTATACATTCTTATGAACGAGAATCATTACAAAGACTGCCTAAACGATGGCCTCTTTACAAAATACTTTTAAAACCACACAAAGAATAATTTCAAACAAAAGCAAGTGATCTAGCAAGTAACTAAGAGCCCATGGAAAACCATGGATGAAAAGGGTGCTAATACCTTCCCTTTTCATAATCTACCCCCCAAACTCAAGAAATAATCTCAAAGGTCTTTTCTGTGCTTTTTCACCTTTCCTTTTGGATAAAAGAAAAGTCAGTGACGACTCTTGCTAATCGCAACATTTGCGATCAAACGAAAAACCTTCAAGTCAGTTCTCCTACCGTATCATAGAATTGGCGACTCTGTTGGGGAAAATTCTAAAAGTGGGGTTACCTTAGTATTAGATCATATTTGCTTGCTTTCATTGTTTGATTTGTATGCTTTACATTATGGTTCTTTGTTTGGGGTTGAATCCTCTACCCGGATTTGTGGATACCTTATAGGTAAGTAGCAATGCATTGTGGAAACTATGTGGGGTATACCGACATGGTCTAAGCAATAGCTATGTTAGTGCGGCATATTTGTGGGTACCGGTAGCCCTTGAGTTAATCAAGTAGAATACGGGGCCGCTGAGTGATGTCATGAAGCACTAATGAACTTTTAGAACCTTTACTTGACCAACTTGGCCTTTAGAACGTAGTGAGATGACCGACTTTGGTGCAGTCCGAAGTTGGTAGATACTCGATACTACACTCATTGAGGTTTGATTTTTTGAGATATTTCGGTTGCCATTAAAGAGGCTTGTGCTGAGATAATGCTCAAGGAAACAAACCAGTGATATTGATCTCTTTAGAACCCTGTTACTATTGCTAGGACAGGTTGAGCCAACTAAACTTCAAGAGGGTACTTACCTATGAGACTCCATGCAAGCCTAAACCTAAGGACTTGTTTGCTTTGTTTGTGTATATTTACTTGTACATAACATCATGAACATCATAACATAATATTCATTCACTAACCATTTTAAGGATCTTGGGATTTATCTTTGTTCTGTTTTGTAGGACATGGATTCTATTCGCAAGAAAACTATTCAAGTCAATCTTGTAAGGATACCTCCACAACTTAAGGAGCTAGCTTCAAGGATTCCTGAAAATTCTCCATTTACCGAGAGACATGGTCGCCTACTCAACTTGGTTACTTCCAACACTGATGAAGACATGATGAAGGTGCTCTTTAAGTTCTTTGATCCTTTACACCATTGCTTTACATTTCCCGATTATCAACTTGTGCCAACTTTGGAAGAATTCTCCCAACTTTTGAGGATTCCCTTTCTCAATCAACTACCTTTCAACGGTACGGAAAGAAATCCGAAGCCATAAGATATTGCTCATGCTCTACACTCACAGTCATCTGATGTCACAACTAATTTGGAAACAAGGAGTGGTGTCAAAGGCTTCATAGCAAAGTTCTTGTTTGAGAAAGCCTAAAACTGCTGGAACTCTTTGGATTTGCAAGCCTTTGAGGAAATTGTGGCTCTCCTCATCTATGGGATGGTTTTGTTTCCAAATCCTAGCCAACTCATAGATGTGAACGCCGTCAAAATCTTCATATCCCGCAACCGGTGCCTACTTTGCTAGGGGACATTCTACATTCTTTTCACAGTGGAACTATGAGGAAAATAGGTGTCCTTATGTGTTGCACTCCTCTCTTGGCAAGATGGTTTATTTCGCATCTTCCCCAATCTATTTTAAAGAACGAGCAAGGTTCAAGGTGGTCACAAAGGTTGATGACGCTTAAATATTCATACATCCATTGGTGTTCCCGATCCCTAGAGAATGTTACTATTGTTGACCGTTGTGGAGAATTCCCTAATGTCCCCTTACTTGGCATTAGGGGAGGTATCACCTACAACCCCTGCTTAGCCTTAAGACAGTTTGGTTACGCCCGAAGGGATGACCCTCATGAGATGCTCATTCAAGGTTTGGTATTTGACTACGAGAACAACGATCAAGGTCTTCGCCAGAGATTTATCCGAGCTTGGAGAATGTTGAACAAGGTAGATAGCAAGCCATTGAGGCATAAGAATTCCATCCCTCTTGATCCTTAAATCAAATGGGTACGAACTCGTGCTCAGAGTCTTATGATGCCTTATCCTTCCATTCTCCCGGTAATCATTGATCCTGTTATGGAAGGAGATGTTCCATACACTATCCTACATCCTGACATGCCCACCTCTCTTGAAGACTTACAAAGATATTGGATACAGATCAAGGGAAAGCAATATACTTTTGAAGCCCAATTCAATGCTAGCGAGAAGAAGGTTTTGGAACTCACTAAGAAACTTCGTGAGGAGCAGACTCTGAATGCCTACATCGCACCAAAGAGGATGCGAATAACCTTTTTATCTTAGAGTTTTTGTATTATTTTGTCCAAAGAGACATTGATGTACCCAAGCTTTAATTTATCAATATAACGTGTGTTTCCTTTTTGTCTAAAGCAAATTTGAATCTTTAAAATCCTTAAAATCATTACATATGCATTTACCATTCATCATAACATAAGAAGGTTTCTTGCAACAAGTCTCCTCATCTTTCTACTGTTTATTTCAGTAAGATAGATCTCGAGCAAACGGTGAAGGACCTCCAAGCACAAAATGCTCAGTTTCAACAGATGTTCTTAATTCTAGCCAAAGGACAAGAAGAGTTGAAGACCTTGCTGGTTGAAGAGAAAAAGAAGATAACCGGAGTTCTGAACATGGGAAGAAGATTCCAAGGGCAAGAAAGAAGGACCCTAAACTTTGCAACGTCATCTGGCGATAAAGATAATTAAGATGGAAAAGGCAAGGAAGAAGTTGTCCAGCCAGATTCTGAAGAGGAAGAGGAAGAAGAAGACTATTCTGAAGAACAATACCCTCCAGCCGACGACACATATAAGCATCTAGAAGAACGGTTAAGTACAATGGAAATTTAAAAAGTGCTTGGATTGGACTTTGAGAAGTTGGGATTGGTATCGGGGATTGTCATTCCTCCAAAATTCAAAGCACATGTGTTCGCCAAATATGACGGAGTTTCATGTCCCAAAATGCATCTCCGGTCCTATGTAAGGAAAATCCAGCCTCATACATGTTGCACCCCAAAATTTTCCCTCTCATGTTTTCCAAAGTCTTCCCCCTTCCTGGTTGATCACAAACTCTTGCCTAAGGAAAAAGAAGATTTTTGAGTGGTACTTCAAATACCTTTCGATTGGCATCCTAAAAGACACTTCGATTGACATTCTGGACAAGCATTTCGATTTGCATCCTGAAAGACCCTTTGATTGGCATTCTGAAGGAGTATTTCGATTGGCATTATGGACAAGCATTCGATTGGAATTATGTCAAGGCAATTTCGACAGGCATGCCAACCATGTTCTTCAATTGGCATGAACAACACCTTTTGATTGGCCTGTTAGAAGAGCATTTCGATTGGAATCCTTCGATTGATATTTGGGCCAGGCCCATTCGAAGGGTACGCAGGGAGTCCATTCGAAAGAGGCAAATCAGGACTAATTGAAGAGCATAGCCTGAAAGCACTCGAAATCTAAGCGTCCAGGTTCATTCAAGGGACACGAATGTTTCAAAAAAGGATATGATTTAATGTGTTTGATTTTTGTCCAGAGCGTTAAAGGCCTATTTTAATGGCTGTCCCTTGCCATTTTCGTGCACTTCCACACTCCTATAAATAGGAGGCCAGTGACACATTACAACACACAGAAAATTACACGAAAAATCACACGAAAATCATAGAACGAAAATTATACACACACAAAAACTCTGCAGGAGAACAAAACATTGGAGAGACGCTGCCCAAAATTTTCCAAGCCAAAGCAGTCCCTCAGATCGAAGGTGCCTACGCCCAGAAGCCCTCAAATCAAAAGTGCCTACATCCAAGAAGTGACCAGATCGAAAGTGCCTGCGCCCAGAAGTTCCCAGATCGAAAGTGCCTGCGCCCAGAAATCCCAGATTGAAAGTGCTCCCATCCAGCCAGTGTCCAAATCAAAGACTCAATCTGCAGGTAAGAAAGGGTAAATTGTACAACCTTACATTTGCATAAACACATTATTACTTGTTGTTACCTTTGATTTTCCATCTTAGACAGGATCGAAAGGCCTGGGTTTGGCACCCAGGTCACATTTTTCGTGTGCTAACAGTTGTTGCAGATTTAGCCTGAAGAGACCCCAACAAGTGCAAGATCGAAGGGCCTGGGATTCAATACCCAGGCCCTGCATTTTTGTTTCGCTCACATACTTTTGCAAGTATAACATCCCAGATCGAAGGAGAGCCCTTCTCTGGATCGAACCCATTAGCGTGCTGGATCGAAAGAGGCATCTCATCCCTGGATCGAAAGTTATGACCTCCATGATCGAAGGGCAATCCTCTTCCCTGGATCGAAGGCTACTCACGCCTTACTGTCTGGCCCAATCGAAAGGACCAGGACCCTCTCTGGACCGAAGCAGTCCATTCCCTCCCTGGGTCGAAACTCCTTTTTTCCTTGGATCGAAGGATCCCTCCTGCATTTTATTTTTTTTGTTTTTATTTTCACAGACTTCTTTTTATCTTTTTTAATTAACATTAAAATCAAAAAAATCACAAAAAAACATTAGGTTAGTTTTTATTCAAATTAATTTTGTAAACAAATTAATTAATTATTTTAACTTCATTTTATCAATTTAAAATAAACTAGACTTAGGAGTATTTAATTCAAATATCTTCTTAATCAAAAACAACCAAAAAGATTTTCTTATTTACTTAGAAATCTCTTAGACGTCTCTTTCCCTTATTTTACGCGTGTTTATTTTATTGTAATTGCCTATTGGGATGTAATAGCTTAACTAAGACCCTTTACTGTTTTTATTTCCCCCAATATTTTTGGACATGTAAATAATCCCCCTCCCCGAAAGCCTTGTAATAGTGTAGGATTTACAATTCCCGCACTTTAAATTCCTGTACATATATTAACTGCTTAGATGTATGCTAACTAGGATTGCATGACAAGATTAACTCTTAACTTAAAATCAAAAGTAGCTCACCATGACATGCAAGAATAAAATAACTGAAAATTGACACACTTGCACATGCCACTCTTAGGGTACACCTCACTTGGTTGCCTCGAATATGGTCATTAAGTATAGGATGTTTTAGAGGTCGTCCTTTTGTCCCAAGATCATAAGTTGCCTCGAAACGGTTGCCTCAGAAAAATGATCTAAGACAATAGGATTACCACTAAAGTGTCCTAACGTTGCTTTAGTGACCACACGTCTCTTAAACCGAATTAACCTGAAAACTCCAACGACGGTGCTACCTACTCCTCAATAGTGGGATAGCACTGTCTAAAGGACACTTGCACAGTTTAATTCCTTTTTGAGTAGGTAGAGGTTCTTAAGTACTTTCTCATCTTAAAAACAAAACAAAACTTTTCACACTTACACTTTTCGAACAAAGTTTTCAAAACACTTCATTACACTCTTGAGGACAAAAGCAAGAGTTAAATCGAAGTTTCAAACAAAAACTCTTTTCAAAACCCACAAACACAAAGAAAATCAAACTTTTGAAAACATAGTAAGCAAGTACCTAAGAGCCCGTGGATAACCACGGATAGAAAGGGTGCTAATACCTTCCCTTTCTATAATCTACCTCCCGAACCCGAGAAACATCTCGAAAAGGAATTTTTCTGTGCTTTTGTTCTTTCCTTGTTAGATAAAATAAAAGACGGTGGTGACTCTTGCTTACCGCGACGTTTTGCAAAAACAAACGCAAACGCGAACCAGCATTCCAAAACAGTCAGTTCTCATTCCCACCGATCACAGAACTGGCGACTCTGCTGGGGAAGAATTAATAAGTGAGGTATACCTTGGGATTAGATCACTTGTGTTTTCAATTGTATTGCTTTGTATGCTTTTAATTTTATGGGCTTGTATCGGAGTTCTATAGATCCTAACCCGGATCTGGGGGTACCCTTTTTAGGTAAGTAGCAACAAACTGCGAGGGAACTGTGCGGGGTATACCGACATGGTTGAAACAGTAGCTACGTTGATGTGGCACTTTGGTGAGTACCGGTAACCCTTGAGTTAAGTCAAGGAGAGTACGGGGCCTCCGCGTGGTGTCGTGAAGCATCAATTGACCTTAGAACCTTACTTGACCATCTTGGCCTTTTTTAGGGGTAGTGAGATGACCGACTTTGGTGCAGTCCGAAGTTGGTAGATACTCGATACTACACTCATTGAGGGTTGTTTTCTTGGAATATTTTGGTCGCCAGTTAAGTGGCTAAACCAAAACAATGAACATAGAAAATAATCCAATGATATTGAGCTCCTTAGAACCCGGTTACTATTTATAGGACAGGTTTTGAGCCAACTAAACTCAAGAGGGAAATACCTATGAAACTCCATGCCAGCCTAAACTTAAGGCTATTTGTGTGACTTGTGTGCCTTCAAATCTGAACTACTTGCACATTCTTGTTATCTGACAACATGAGTTCCTTGCAGGTTTTGTTTACAGTCCTTATCCAATAATTTGGACTTATTGCAGGGCTTACTTACATCACCTCACACTTTTGCATACCTGTACATAACATCATAACATCATACCATAGCATTTTTCCTTAACCATTTCAAGGATCTCAAGGGTCTGTGATGCAGGTTATGGTAAATCAAATGTCCAGCAAGGGGCAAAGGGGATTTATTTTCCTCTAACCAAGTTTGTCTAGAAATCCAAGCATGATAACTTGAGTCAGGGGTTATGACCCACTCGATATGGTGAGCTTGACTCTTGAAGAAGGACTCTCAGCAACATGAAGTTCCTTCAATCAAGCTACCAGATTCAGATTCTAACAGTTTCTTGTTTACCCCGCGAGATCCTTGAAAACATTGCATACATATATCATACATATCATAACAGGTCTTCCAATACAGGTCTCTCATGTTCTCGCTGTTTATTGCAGCAATGGCTTTCCAACCAGACAACCAAGATCTCCGGGCTCAAAACGCCCAACTTCAAGAAATGTTCTTGAACCTATCCCAGAGGCAAGAAGAAATAAAAGCTCTCCTCACAAGGGGCTTGGTCCTAGGGAATCCAGGAGGCATCAGGAATGATCAGTTGGAAGGGCTACAAATTGAGTTGGCAACAATGAAGATCCAGGTGATGGGACAACTGATGGGCCAGATGGCTCTCATTCAAGACTTAGCTCAAAAACAAGAAGAGCTCAGGGTCCTCGTCAACAAGTTGCTTCAAAATAACCGAGTGGGGCAAACAACTAGGGTTGAAGATCAAGTCATCATTCAACCACCTTTGGGGCAAGAAGACAAGGGAAAAGCTCCTCAGCTTGCTTCAGGGTCACAAGCCCAGCATCAACCTCACCAAAAGCAACGGGTTGACCGGAGGCAATTTACCAAGCTCAACATGCCGCTGTCTCAAGCTTTACAACACATGTTAAGATTGAATCTGGTGACATTAAGGGACCCTCCTAAAAATCCCAACACAGCCTCCCCAAGGTACAATCCTGATGCAAGGTGTGCATACCATTCTGACAGTCCTGGACATGACACCGACGCCTGTTGGACTTTGAAGAACAAAATTCAAGACCTGATTGATGAGGGAGCATTGGAATTCACACAAGATGGTCAGGTTGAGTTTTTCTACCATCCCTCAAGGCTCACCATTTGAAGTGACTAGTTCAAACTAAGAGACTTTTGTTCATTTGAATTCTGAAATTTTATTTTTCTTTGCTTATTCAAACAATTATTATCATGTCGAACTCTTTTATTTCATTAATGCATTACAAGTGTCTGTTTTGAATTAATTGTTTTCACTATGCTTAAATTGCTTCATATTTCCTTTTATGATGTTCAACTCTCGATTCTAAGCCTTTTGAGGGAGAATGACGAAACAATGCCATAATCTCATACATTATGCTTTTGGACAGACCTTGCTAACGATGTACATGCATTTCTTTCAAATCCTAAACACTGGAGTTATAAGGAAGATAATCCCTAGTCAACCCCTTCGAGCCAAAGAAGTAGGAGTTTTCTGTTTTTAAACAAATTGAAATCTTTGATTTAAACCTGGGGCAGGTTAGTCTCTCAGTTAATTCAAAAGATATGCATTGAAGTCGCAAAACTCTCAGTTCATGATACAATGAACGACATCAAAAGCATTCCTCTGGAATCAAAAGAAAGTGGTGGTTCCTTATCTCATAGGCAGTCAATCTCTCAAAAAAAAGAAAAAAAAAGAGCCCACTGAGCCAAAACCTATAAAGGAGGTTTAAGAAAGCCGAGGCATCCCGCTGACTGTAATCTCGAAAACAGGTACGGTCAGGTAAAATTAGGGATAACAAATCAAAAGAACGAGGTCATTACAAATCCTCGACAACATGAAAAATGTTGCAAAAAATGATGACTGCCTTCAAAAATCCAACTTGTGTGAACCAACACCAAAAACGTCGTTCCAAACTCATTTGGAGTTCAAATGCACAATTAACTGAGTTTAGGATTGAAGAACATCACGAAGAGCGGGTGGGTACAAATATACTTTGAACCTATATCCTTTGTTTCTTAAACCGTGAGCCAAGCCACGTTACAACCCTTCAAAAGTCCTAACTGAAACATGTGTTATTTCGAAAGCATACTATTACAAAAGGTATTCTGACTCCTGTAAGGCTTTGCCCTAAATCTTGTGTTGAATTTGTCTTATAAAAAAAAGTTTTCTGCTAAAAAACACACTTTTCAAAACTTCGAGACAAGCATAAACTTTGAATTATTTGAATATCACTGTTTGCATTTGGCTATTTGTTTGACAGCGGAGAAATTCACACAACGAATATCCGATGAACGAAAACCCTCTCAGTGAACAAAATCACTTCAAAAAGGATGACACTTCCAATCAAGGGGCATGGCATGATCATTGTCCATCACCTGGGGCAGTCCAATCAAGATTCCAGGACATCTCTCAAAGAAGTGCAGAGTAACCAGGGGCAAATCTCCATCTCCGTCACTTGGGGCATTGAACATCAATCTCAGTGAAGGGTCACATACAGTCAAACATTTCCAGGCAGTGCCACGAACGCCTGCTACTAGGGGCAGTGACAAATCTCCCCAAAATCCTTCTCATAGGATGACTCCCAGCAAGGGTTTAATCTCTGAAAACCTTTCCCCAGCTGAGACAACTTCAACGAAGATGTCACCTCTCTAACGGACTGACGACATGGTTTATGTCCCCAACAGCACCAGGATTCCCCAGCTTGAGTTTGCCTCTCCGACTACAAAAAATCAAAGGACCACAACTCCTCTTCCCCAGTAGACTACTCTACCATCCCCAGCAAGTTACTGTGAAACCTGGACCCGACCAGATGTTAGTTTAACTTTGACTCCCCAGTAGAGAAACAGACAACCGAGACTCCTGAACTTGTTCCCCAAGAATGAATCAATACTCTCCACAGAGTTCACAACTTTCCCCAACGGAGTTCTCCTCAACAAAACAAGGATCCTCAGTGGAAACATTCTAAGCAAAGTTTGAAGACATACCTACTCTTCAACAGCAGTCCGGGATTTAATAACTCCCCAACGCTTGTCAAGAATTTATTCTCCAAGACAAAATTACATTTCAATAACATTCATAGCATATGCATACAAAATACATATAACATGAATCTCATTTATTTTAAGAACATCATTACACAATGCATACATCATGACATTGCATACAACTAACTCTTTACCTTTTCAGGAAAGATCGATCGACAGATAAGAGTCATTACCTGCTAAGGTAGTAATCGTCCAAGATTCCTTCATTATCCTGCTGAGGTAGAAGTCATCCAAGATTCCTTCACCATTCCTGCTGAGGTAGTAATCGTCCAAGATTCCTTCATCATCCTGCTGAGGTAGTAATCGTCCAAGATTCCTTCATCATCCTGCTGAGATAGAAGTCATCCAAGATTCCTTCATCATCCTGCTGAGGTAGTAATCGTCCAAGATTCCTTCATCATCCTGCTGAGGTAGTAATCATCCAAGATTCCTTCATCATCCTGCTGAGGTAGTAATCGTCCAAGATTCCTTCATCATCCTGCTGAGGTAGTAATCGTCCAAGATTCCTTCATCATCCTGCTGAGGTAGTAATCATCCAAGATTCCTTCATCATCCTGCTGAGGTAGTAATCGTCCAAGATTCCTTCATCATCCTGCTGAGGTAGAAGTCATCTAAGATTCCTTCATCATCCTGCTGAGGTAGTAATCGTCCAAGATTCCTTCATCATCCTGCTGAGGTAGTAATCGTCCAAGATTCCTTCATCATCCTGCTGAGGTAGTAATCATCCAAGATTCCTTCATCATCCTGCTAAGGTAGTAATCGTCAAAGATTCCTTCACCATCCCGTTGAGGTAGTAATCGTCCAAGATTCCTTTACCATCCCGTTGAGGTAGTAATCGTCCAAGATTCCTTCATCATCCTGATGAGGTAGAAGTCATCCAAGATTCCTTCATCATCCTGCTGAGGTAGTAATCGTCCAAGATTCCTTCATCATCCTGCTGAGGTAGTAATCGTCCAAGATTCCTTCACCATCCTGCTGAGGTAATAATCGTCCAAGATTCCTTTATCATCCTACTGAGGTAGAAGTCATCCAAGATTCCTTCATCATCCTGCTGAGGTAGTAATCTTCTAAGATTCCTTCATCATCCCACTGTTGTAGTAATCATCCAAGATTCCTTCATCATCTGTTTGGAGTAGCAATTGTCTCAGATTCCTTCATCACATATCATTATCAAAAAAGACCTCCTCTGGTTAGATTTATTTCTCCCAGTTAATGACAGGCAATCGGAGACCTTCAAATAACAGTCCAGATACGATCCAGATTCGGATGTAATTCTGTCACTCATTCAAATACAGTCCAGCAATCGCCCCTGGATGGCATCTTTAAGCCCATCTCCAATGACTATCCATTACCTCTCCTGCAGATGGAATCTATAAGCCCATCCTCCTACCAACCATCTCCAAATGGCATCTGTAAGCCCATTCCCGACGTCACAATGCTGATACTACACCATGCGAGTGCAAATTTCTGGGCACTTTAGTGTTCAATTATCTTCCTCCTTCGGATCGCGAAAGGCTAGAAAGCCAATCTATATCCTCAGGTTTAAGAAAATTGAACAGGGGCAACTGTTGCACCCCAAAATTTTCCCTCTCATGTTTTCCAAAGTCTTCCCCCTGCCTGGTTGATCACAAACTCTTGCCTAAGGAAAAAGAAGATTTTTGAGTGGTACTTTAAATACCTTTCGATTGGCATCCTGAAAGACACTTCGATTGACATTCTGGACAAGCATTTCGATTGGCATCCCGAAAGAGTATTTCGATTGGCATTATGGACAAGCATTCAATTGGAATTATGTCAAGGAAATTTCGACAGGCATGTCAACCATGTCCTTCGATTGGCATGAACAACACCTTTTGATTGGCCTATTAGCAGAGCATTTCGATTGGAATCCTTCGATTGATATTTGGGCCAGGCCCATTCGAAGGGTACGCAGTGAGTCAATTCGAAAGAGGCAAATCAGGACTAATCGAAGAGCATGGCCTGAAAGCACTCGAAATCCAAGCGTCCAGGTTCATTCAAGGGACACGAATGTTTCAAAAAAGGAAATGATTTAATGTGTTTGATTTTTGTCCAGAGCGTTAAAGGCCTATTTTAATGGCTGTCCCTTGCCATTTTCGTACACTCCCACACTCCTATAAATAGGACGCCAGTGACACATTACAACACACAGAAAATTACACGAAAAATCACACGAAAATCATAGAACGGAAATTATACACACACAAAAAATCTGCAGGAGAACAAAACATTGGAGAGATGCTGCCCAGAATTTTCCAAGCCAAAGCAGTCCCTCAGATCGAAGGTGCCTACGCCCAGAAGCCCTCAAATTAAAAGTGCCTACATCCAGGAAGTGCCCAGATCGAAAGTGCCTGCGCCCAGAAATCCCAGATTGAAAGTGCTCCCATCCAGCCAGTGTCCAAATCGAAGACTCAATCTTCAGGTAAGAAAGGGTAAATTGTCCAACCTTACATTTGTATAAACACATTATTACTTGTTGTTACCTTTGATTTTCCATCTTAGACAGGATCGAAAGGCCTGGGTTTGGCACCCAGGTCACATTTTTCGTGTGCTAACATTTGCTGCAGATTTAGCCTGAAGAGACCCCAACAAGTGCAGGATCGAAGGGCCTGGGATTCAATACCCAGGCCCTGCATTTTTGTTTCGCTCACATATTTTTGCAGGTATAACATCCCAGATCGAAGGAGAGCCCTTCTCTGGATTGAACCCATTAGCGTGCTAGATCGAAAGAGGCATCTCATCCCTGGATCGAAAGCCATGACCTCCATGATCGAAGGGAAATCCTCTTCCCTGGATCGAAGGCTACTCACGCCTTACTGTCTGGCCCAATCGAAAGGACCAGGACCCTCTCTGGACCGAAGCAGTCCATTCCCTCCCTGGGTCGAAACTCCTTTTTTCCTTGGATCGAAGGATCCCTCCTGCACTTTATTTTTTTTGTTTTTATTTTCATAGACTTCTTTTTATCTTTTCTAATTAACATTAAAATAAAAAAAATCACAAAAAAAATTAGGTTAGTTTTTATTCAAATTAATTTTGTAAACAAATTAATTAATTATTTTAACTTCATTTTATCAATTTAAAATAAACTAGACTTAGGAGTATTTAATTCAAATATCTTCTTAATCAAAAACAACCAAAAAGATTTTCTTATTTACTTAGAAATCTCTTAGACGTCTCTTTTCCTTGTTTTACGCGCGTTAATTTTATTGTAATTGCCTATTGGGATGTAATAGCTTAACTAAGACCCTTTACTGTTTTTATTTCCCCCAATATTTTTGGACATGTATATAATCCCCCTGCCCGAAAGCCTTGTAATAGCGTAGGATTTACAATTCCCGCACTTTAAATTCCTGTACATATATTAACTGCTTAGATGTATGCTAACTAGGATTGCATGACAAGATTAACTCTTAACTTAAAATCAACAGTAGCTCACCATGACATGCAAGAATAAAATAACTAAAAATTGACACACTTGCACATGCCACTCTTAGGGTACACCTCACTTGGTTGCCTCGAACGTGGTCATTAAGTATAGGATGTTTTAGAGGTCGTCCTTTTGTCCCAAGATCATAAGTTGCCTCGAAACGGTTGCCTCAGAAAAATGATCTAAGACATTAGGATTACCACTAAAGCGTCCTAACGTTGCTTTAGTGACCACACGTCTCTTAAACCGAATTGACCCGAAAACTCCAATGACGGTGCTACCTACTCTTCAATAGTGGGATAGCACTGTCTAAAGGACACTTGCACAGTTTAATTCCTTTTTGAGTAGGTAGAGGTTCTTAAGTACTTGCTCATCTTAAAAACAAAACAAAACTTTTTACACTTACACTTTTCGAACAAAGTTTTCAAAACACTTCATTACACTCTTGAGGACAGAAGCAAGAGTTAAATCGAAGTTTCAAACAAAAACTCTTTTCAAAACCCACAAACACAAAGAAAAGCAAACTTTTGAAAACATAGTGAGCAAGTACCTAAGAGCCCGTGGATAACCACGGATAGAAAGGGTGCTAATACCTTCCCTTTCTATAATCTACCTCCCGAACCCGAGAAACATCTCGAAAAGGAATTTTTTTGTGCTTTTGTCCTTTCCTTGTTGGATAAAATAAAAGACGGTGGCAACTCTTGCTTACCGCGACATTTTGCACAAACAAACGCAAACACGAACCAACATTCCAAAACAGTCAGTTCTCATTCCCACCGATCACAATACCGCCAACAAGGATTTACGAGTACACTTCTTTCAAGACAGTCTATCTGGAACTCAACTTGATTGGTTTTATCAGTTAGAAAGAGACAATGTTCATAACTAGGAAGATCTTGCTGCTGCCTTTTACAAACAATACCAATACAATGCTGATCTTGCACCCATTCGTACTCAACTCCAGAGTATGGCCATGGTTTCAAGTGAAGGCTTCAAAGACTATGCGCAAAAGTGGAGGGACTTAGTAGGAAGGGTCCAGCCTCCCGTATCTGAAATAGAATTAGTATATATGTTTTTGGGCACCTTGTTTGGACCTTTCTTTAATCACTTAATTGGGAGTTCATCAGCGGGATTTACTGAATTGATATTGACCGGAGAAAGAGTAGAAGCCGAGATAAAGAATGGGAAAATTCAAAAAGATGCATCCTATGCTGCTGTAAGGAAACCATTCATCGAAAAAAAGAAGTTATTGTTGTATATCCTCCGAGAAATCAAGATAGGGATGAACATCGTCCAATGGTGGGGGCTGTCATGATTCCCAAACCTGCACCTACTCAGCAAAGAAGCAACCAGCCAAGAATGGAAAGACCAGTTAGACAATTCACCCAAACTAATATGACACTATCTCAAGTATTGCCACATTTGTTAAGGTGCAACCTAATGACTTTGAAAGAAGCTCCAAAGAACCCTAACACAACCTCTCCTCACTATCATCCTAATGCCCGCTGCGCATACCATTCCGAGAGTCCCAGCCATGACACTAACAACTGTTGGGCTCTGAAGAACAAAGTACAATACCTTCTTAAAGCCAAAGAGATTAAATTCGATGTGCCAGAAATTCCCAATGTCATTACTGCCCCTATGCCCAAACACGGTCGTGATGTCAACGATGTTGAGGAAGATATGTTTGTTCCTTCAGTTGATGAACGTGTGACCCCACTCCTGACCATCAAAGAGAATTTGTTGAATGCCAGTGTTTTCCCAGGCTGTGATGAAAGCTGTCATTTCTGTTTATCCTCACCAACCAACTGTCCTTTGTTGAAAGCAGGCGTTCAATGCCTAATAAATAACAAGGAAATTTTGTTCGAAAAGACTTCTATTCCAACTGTTTCTTATAATGATGTTTCCATCGTGACCATTTCCGACAATTCTCCCAGGGTCTCCACCAAAAGTCCCGTTAGAATTACATCAGTTCCTAAGGTAGCTCCGTTGATAATCACAGTGCCTGGACTAATCCCGTATTCGTCAGACAAAACCGTCCCATGTAATTATCGAGGTCATGTCTACTACCACGGTGTCAAGCAAGATTAGCCAACTTTTGAAGATTCAAGTTCTGAGAAAGATGACTCTAATATCAGTAATATCGCAGGGACTAGCAAGATCACTCGAAGTGGAAGGGTTTTCTCTCCAGAAATTTCTCCTCCATAAGCTATTTCTGGACCTGTAATCATTCATGTTATTGTTGCTCCTCCAAAGGCTATTCCAAGTCCTACAATCATCTATGCTAATACTCCCGTTGACAAAACTATTACAATTGCTATTATCACCCCTACTGACAATCCTACTGCCGAGTCAAGTGAGACTCGAGGTAAAGGTATTCTGGTTGAGTCCGTCCGGACGAAGGCAGAATCAATAGCTATCCCTAAAAGAGATGGAGGAAATTCTAAAAATCATAAAAAGAAGCGACTACGACATAGTCAAGCAACTGGGGAAAACTCCATAAAAAATTTCCATGATGGCTTTATTATTATGTTCTGAGGCTCATGCAAAGGCCTTGGTAAAATTCCTGAAAACTGCCCATGTACCCCAAGAAACGTCTACCCATCAGTTCCAAGACTGCATAGCCAGCTTGACTGCAGATAATTGCTTAGGTTTTTCAGATACTAATTTAACGCTAAGAGGGAGGAAGCATAATGAGGCATTACATGTGTCAGTCGAATGCAAGGGCACGACCTTGGATCATGTTTTGGTGGACACTGGTTCGTCTCTGAATGTGTTGCCTAAAAAGGCTCTTGATAGACTGGACTGTGAGGGATTGACATTGAAACCGAGCAACATAGTAGTGAGGGCTTTTGACGGTTCAAAAAGGATGGTGCATGGGGAAGTGGACATCCCCATAAAAGTTGGAACCCAATCATTTGATTCAACTTTTTATGTAATGGATATTCACCCTTCATATTCCTGCTTATTAGGCCGACCGTGGATTCACAATGCTGGTGCCGTTACCTCTACGTTGCACCAAATGCTGAAATATCCAATTCAAGGGAAAATCATCTCCTTTCATGGAGAAGAAGAGTATATGGTCAGCCATCTAAATTCCTTCAGATATGTGGAATTAGATGGTGAATTTATTGAAACTCCATTCCAACAGTTTGAAGAAGTCCCGCAGACTGTGGCAGTAACCAAAGCTGTCCCAAGATTACAAGGCCTCCGCTCAAGATGTCATCTTTGAAGGATGCCAAGGAGGTTATTGAAGAAGGTGGGTGCACTATTTGGGGACAGCTCCCAGATATCCCATACAAATCTGACAAATTTGGTCTGGGTTTCACTTTAGGAGCCCAGAAAGCTGTACGCCGTGCTCGTGCCGGAGGACCACCCTTGAAGATCAGCAACCGCGAAGTCAATGCAATAGAGGATGATGAAGACATCTATGACCTGGAGGATTGGATTTTCCCAACTGTCAATGGAGGGATTAGCAATTTGGAAGCTAGAGATTTTGTCCCAATCACTTTTATCCCACAATAATTTGTCTTTAAATTTTGTCAGATCTGTAATATTAAAACAATTCAGACTCTTAAAACCTTGTGTCTTACCCGAGGCACAATGGTCCATTTGTAAGGGTTATTATCTCATTTCCATATGACATCAATGAATCATGAACGTTTTTACATACAAACTTTGTGCTTTTTGTTTTTCTTTTTCTACATTTTTTATTTCTTTCAAAGATAGCTACTCTTACACACACTCACACTCACAATGCAGGTCTACATCCATTCGAGATCCCATGGGTAACGGTTCTGCTATGGCCTTCTGTGATTCTAAAAATCTAATCTACCAAGCTGAAGACGAAGGTGAGGAAGATTGCGAAGTACCAGGAGAACTTGCCAGATTACCGCAACAAGAAGATAGGACCATTCAGCCCCACGAGGAACCAGTGGACACAATCAACCTAGGTACCGAAGAAGACAAAAGAGAAGTCAAGGTGGGTGCCAATCTAGAACCCAGTGTCAAAGAACGTCTGATTCAGTTGTTACACGAGTATGTTGAAGTCTCTGCCTGGTCATATGAAGACATGCCAGGACTTGATGCAGATATTGTGGTACATCGTCTACCAACAAAAGAAGATTGTCCACCGGTGAAACAAAAGGTCCGTCGAATGTGACCAGACATGTCAGAGAAGATTAAAGCAGAAGTCTTGAAACAACTTAACGCCAGATTCTTGGCCGTCACCTCCTATCCGTAATGGGTTGCCAATGTTGTTCCCATGCCCGAAAAGGACGACAAGGTATGAATGTGCGTGGACTATAAAGATTTGAATAGGGCAAGCCCTAAGGATGATTTCCCACTTCCCCATATTGATGTTCTAGTTGACAATATGACACAACATTAAGTGTTTTCTTTCATGGATGGTTTCTCAAGCTACAACCAAATCAAAATGGCGCCTGAGGACATGGAGAAAATAACCTTTGTCACACAGTGGGGCATATTTTGCTACAAGGTTATGCCATTCGGACTGAAGAATGCTGGGGAAACCTATCAGCGTGCCATGGTAGCTCTATTTCACGACATGATACATCACAAAATAGAGGTCTATGTGGATGAGATGAATGCTAGATCTCAAACAAAAGAAGAGCATCTTGATCATTTACAGAAACTCTTTGAGAGACTAAAGAAATACAAGTTGAGGTTGAACCCAAATAAATGCACATTTGGAGTGAGGTCTGGTAAACTCCTAGGCTTTGTTGTCAGCAATAAAGGAATCGAAGTGGATCCCGCCAAGGTGAAAGCGATACAAGAGATGCCTGCTCCTCGTACTGAGAAGGAAGTCATACGATTCTTGGGATGCTTAAACTACATTGTCAGATTCATTTCTCACCTGACAGCTACTTGTGAACCAATCTTCAAATTACTGAAGAAAGATCAAGTAGTCAAATGGAATGACAAGTGCCAAACTGCTTTTGACAAGATCAAAGAGTACCTGCAAGAGACTCTTATTTTAATGCCACCAGTCAAGGGAAGACCATTGATCATGTATCTAACTATTTTGTAAAATTCAATGGGATGTGTGCTGGGGAAGCATGACGAGTCTGGACGAAAAGAGCATGCTATTTATTACCTGAGCAAAAAGTTTACCGACTGTGAAACAAGATATTCACTGCTCGAGAAAACTTGTTGCGCTCTGGCATGGGCTACTTGTCGGCTAAGTCAGTATATGCTGACCCATACTACCTTATTGATATCCAAAATGGATCCAATAAAATACATTTTCGAGAAGCCTGCCCTTTCTGGGAGAATAGCGAGATGGCAGATGATCCTGACAGAATATGACATACAGTATACTACCCAGAAAGCAATAAAGGGAAGTGTACTGGCTGATCACCTTGCTCACCAAGTTGTGGAAGACTACCAGACCATGAAGTTCGAATTCCTAGATGAAGACATCATGATGGTAAACAACTGTGAAGAATTCAGACCATATGACGGACCTAAACAAGGATCCCGATGGACCCTGGTTTTTGATGGGGCATCCAACGCACTCGACAATGGTATTGGTGCTGTACTCATATCTCCTGAAGGGTGTCATACTCCCTTTACTGCAAGACTCTGCTTCAATTGTACCAATAACATGGCAGAATACGAAGCGTGCATTTTTCGTCTCCAAGCTGCCATAGACTTGGGAATCAAATCCTCAAATGTATTCGGAGATTCAGCTTTGGTCATTAGCCATATCAAAGGAGAATGGGACATCAAACACCTTAACCTTATCCCCTATAAAGAACATGTGCTGACACTGATCCCACATTTTAGGAAGATTACCTTCGAGCATTTCTCGCGAGAAGAAAATCAGCTAGCAGACGCACTAGCCACAATGTCATCCATGTTTAAACTTAAATGGGATAACGAAGCTCCCCAGATCACATTTGAACGAATGGATGAACCAACTCACTATCACGAAATTAATATTGAAGAAGTAGTGGACCAACCTTGGTTTCACGAAGTCAAAAGGTATCTCGAGGCTCAAGAATATCCAGAAGGAGCTTCAGTCAATGATAAGAAGTTCTTAAGGAGATTCTCTGCTAAATTCTTCCTTAGTAATGGCATTCTCTACAAACACAATCTTGACTCTGTTTTTCTCCGTTGCATAGACAAGAATGAAGCATAAAAGATCGTGACTGAGTTACATGAAGGCACTTTTGGCACCCATTCCAGTGGGCATACGATGGCAAAGAAGATCCTACGGGCTGGCTATTTCTGGTCTACCATGGAAGCAGATTGCTATCAACACTCTCGAACCTGCCACAAGTGTCAGATTTATGCTGACAAGGTGCACGTACCTCCGATTTCTCTGAATGTCTTGACGGCTCCTTGGCCCTTTGCTATGTGGGGCATCGATATGATTGGGGAAATCAAACCAAAAATGTTGTAGCCCGATTCATTAAACAGAATCTCATCTATCGATATGGTATCCCGGAGAGGATCATCACAGACAATGGTACAAATCTAAATAATACTATGATCACCGCCCTATGCGAGCAGTTCAAGATCCAGCATCACAATTCTTCCCCTTACCGGCCAAAGATGAATGGTGTTGTCGAAGCCACAAATAAGAATATTAAAAAGATCATACAGAAAATGACAATCACATATAAAGATTGACATGAGATGCTACCATTCGCTCTCCACGGGTATCGTACCATAGCTCGAACATCAACCGAGGCAACACCATACTCTTTGGTATATGGCATGGAGGTTGTCTTGCCTATTGAGGTCCAGATCCCCTCTCTAAGAATTATGAAGGATGCAGGGATAAACAAAGAAGATTGGATCCAAACTCAACTTGATCAACTAAACTTGATTGATGAGAAAAGACTTTCTGCTGTCTGTCATGGTCAAATGTATCAAAAACGGATATCAAGACTTTCAACAAAAAGGTCAGACACCAAGTGTATCAAGTCGGGGATTTTGTGATCAAACGTATCATACTGCCGCAAGGTGATCCTAGGGGAAAATGGACTCCTATATACAAAGGGGCATTTGTAATCAAAAGCATTTTCTCTGGTGGAGCAATGATCTTGGCTACCATGGATGGCGACGACCTGCCGCACACTGTGAACGCGGACATAGTCAAAAGATACTACGCATAAGAAAACTGCTAGGTTGACACACCTAGGAAAAACAAGGGCATTCCGGCGAACCAAAAAGGTTCAGGAAAAAGTTAGGGTCAAAAAACAAAAAAATTTGTACACCAGACAAGTTGAAAACCAGAAAGGGCGATTTGGGCAGAAAAGGGTATCACGGTGGACTGAAAACCCGAAAGGGCGGTCCAGGATAAATTTAGGGAATTAAAAAGTATGACTATGTGTTGTACCCCAAAATTTGCCCTCCCATATTCTTCAAGAAATTGCCAAGTCAAGCTTCAAAATCTCCCCAAGGGTTGCACAGTTCAAGGGCCTCCTAACAGTCAAAATTAGGGTTTTGATTCTGGTCAAGTAAATGAAGTTTCCAAGGGTCCAATCAAGTCCCACATGCCTACAAATATGGTCAAGCATCCTCATATCAAGTTTCAAGACTTTCAGCACAAAATTGCACAGTCAAAAACCCTAATTGCACTACAGTCAACTGTAGGGGCAAAATGGTCATTTGACAGTCAAAAGTCCAAATTTTTGGTCAACATCTCATTTTGAAGCCACAAACATCATTTGATCAATGCTTGATCATGATTCTCAAAGCTTGGCTCAAAAATCATCAAGATGCAAAAGTTTCCTTATTTAGACAGTTGAAAAAGTCAACTGTAAATTGACCAGGGCATAACTTTCACATGGATTATCAGAAAAATTCCATCCAAAGCTCATTTTGAAGAGAAAGACATTTCCTACAACTCCTCTTCACACTCCAAGTCCAAGAAATGCTCTCACAAAAAGTTATCAATTTCAACATTATAGGTCATTTTCAAAAGTCAACAAAAAGGGAATTTAAGTCAAATGCCATAACTTGAGATTGGTAAATCAAAATGACATGGGACCAAAGACATTGGTTAGAGGACTCAAAGACCTTTCCAAAATGTCCAAGAACATGAGCAAAGCTTAAAAATTGAGCAAGGTATGCCTTGTGGAAGTTGGGAAATTTTTGGATATTTTGAAAAGTCAACATTGATTCAAATGACCTAAAATTGCTAATGGGCCTCTTTTTCTTCCACAATTCATCATCCAAGACATGCACACGACCATTTGGCCCAAAGGGAAGTTTTTTATTATTTTTATTTATTTATTTGAATTTTTTATTACAATTAGTTCATATAAACTAAATAAAATATGAAAAAATACTAAACTAATGAAATCAAATCTTTTTGTGCAGAAAATACTCTCATTGGACACTCAAGATTCGTGCATAATCATTTTTGGAAGGTTTTGTCATGATTTGATATCAATTTGCATGAAAAGATTAGAAAAGATCATGGCTTAAAAATCAAATATCATATTCATCAATTCATGGATTTTGGACCAATTTTCTTTGACCTAATCATTCCATACATAAGCTTGATCAAAACCCTCATGCTCACAGACTCTAAGCTGCGCAGAAAAAGCATATGCAAACTTGGAATTTTTCAAGGAAACTCCAAATCTGAAAACCAATTTCTAGGACGATCCAAGGCCAAAGATCAATTCCATTAGCTTGCTGAGGCTTCAAAGAAGGGGTTTGGATAAAAAACTACAAGCTTTCGTGCCCAGAAACGTGAGAACCATCTCACCCTGTACAGAAAAAATTCCATGTTCTTGCATCATGAATCATGCGCTTTTAGTATTTTTTAACAGTTGATTTATATTCATTGCTTAATTCTACAACTAACTGTGTGGTTTAATTGTGTTTTTATGCATCACATGCGATTTCACCATGAGTGTGTGCTAGGGTTTCCAGGACCTTGAATTAGGGTTTTTTAATTAAGGAACAATTGGCATATGGGACCTAGACCATTCAACTCAGTGCTCTTAGACGAAAACAATGGCACCCTCGCGCCTAATTTATGAGGCCCCAGAGGCTATTCGTTATTTTTCAGAAAGGTGCCTATGGGAACGTTTAGAAAACCGTTGCTAATTATTTTTATGTTTCAGAAAATAAATCAACAAGGAGGACGATGACTCGGTGGCAGGCAATGAGTGGTTGATTCGAATTTTCGCGCCAGACCACCACTAACTCCAATTTTCTATTATATAATTTGTTTTCCATTTATATTAATGAATAAGCATGTAGATCAGTTGGTTGAGAAGGACGTTCATAAACCCCTGGGACCTGGGTTCGAGTCCCAGGTCCCCACCCCCTTTCATATTATTTTGCACTTAATGTTTCCATGCAGTTTCACCCTTAAGGAGCATCATACGTCCACAAAATCTATCCATCCACGTGCCCAATGGAGACGATCAGAAGGCCACGATCTGAGGAACATGGTGAACCATGGTCAACGCTTGGGCACGCTACTGGAAAGTCAATCAGGCCAGGCTTATTTGGGCTCAAAATTGATGGGCTTCACCCTCCAAATTAGGGGCAGACCCCCTTAGGTTTGCAAATTTTTTACATTCTTTATCTTTTCATTATTTTTTTTACTTTCTTTTAATTATTGTTTTTTATTAATTTAATATTTTCACAAATAATATAAAAAACACAAAAAAAAAAATCATAAAAGGACAAAAATTAATACTTTTATTCAATGTCATATTTTTGTAAATAAATTGCATTAATTAATTTTAGTTATTAAATTAGGTTTAATGGTAATATTTTCTTAATTAATTTAAAATTGGTAGAACTAGGGTTTAATTAATTTTTTATCCCTTTTTCTTTTCTTCCATAATAATTAAATATTAAATATTTATTTTTGTAATTAAATTGCACGTAAATTAATTAGGGTTAATTTTAGGTTAAACTTTAACATGTTTTCATAATAAAATAAAAATTGTAGAATTAGGTTTAATTGCATTTAATTCTTTTTCCCATTTAAATCTTAAAATACCAAAAAGAAAATTTCTTTTCCTTTTAATTTTATTAATTTAATAATCGTTTAATTTAATTTAGTTAAAAAGGGTCCAACGCCCTCGTTTCAACTTTAATTCCAATTCGCATATTTATTTTTTATTCTTTATAATATTTATGTATCTCTCCCAAGGCCATGTAACATCTTTTATTTGTCGCACTTTTAATTATTTATTTTTTTGTCAAATCGGGTTATGGAAATTTTGGCGATGTGGACCCGCGCCTTTTGTAATAGCTTTAGAACTTTACTTTTCTCGCACTTTTAACTGTTAATCAAGGCATGCAAGAATGAATGGACAAAAATAAAAACAAATTCTAGATCACCAATAACATGACAAAAGACAAAAATATCTGAAAACGAAACACAAATCACACACCACCCCTAGGGTACGCCTCACTGTTGCCTTGCCTCGAAAGGTGATCGTCGAGTAGAGGATGTCTTAGTAAGTCCTCATGATCCGGGAACCTGGCATGAGGGTAGCTTCTAAGGTATCTTCCCATTGCTCTGGTGATCACCATGTCCCGAACCTCGAATTGACCCGAACACCTCCAAAGGTGGTGCTACCTACCTCTCAATGGTGGGATAGCACTACTTTAAAGGACATTTACACAGACGAATTCCTTAGGGTAGGTAAACAACTCTAGATACTTGCTCTAATTTCAAAACAAATTCAAAAAATACTTTTCACACCAACACATTTTCAAAAAGCTTTCGAAAGCAATTTTTCAAACACTCTTGAGGACTGATACAAGAGTCGAACTGGAATTTTCAAAGAAACTTTTTAAAACCCACAGTTGAAAAGCAAACAAACCATTTTTGAAAACACAATGAGCAAGTATCTAAGAGCCCATGGATAACCATGGATAGAAAGGGTGCTAACACCTTCCCTTTCTATAATCTACCTCCCGAACCGAGAGCAATCTCTATAAGGAATTTTTCTGTGCTTTTGTCCTTTCCATTTGGAGAAAATAAAAGACGGTGGAGACTCTTGCTTACTGCGACATTTCGCGAACCAGCGTTAAACAGTCAGTTCCAGATCCACCGATCACAGAACTGGCGACTCTGCTGGGGACTTAACTTAAAGTGAGGTGTACCTTAGGGTTAGTTCATAACTGTGTTTTCAATTGCTTTCCTTGTTTGCTTTAAATTGTGGGACTGTCTTGGGAGTTCTATAGATCCTAACCCGGATCTGGGGATACCTTCTTAGAAAGTAGCAACAAGGCTGTGATGGAACTGTGCGGGGTATACCGACATGGTTGAAACAATCTGCTACGTTGATGTGGCACTTTGGTGTGTACCGGTAACCCTTGAGTTCAGTCAAGGAGAGTACGGGGCCTCCGCGTGGTGTCGTGAAGCATCAACAGACCTTAGGAACCTTAATTGAACTATCTTGGCCTCTTTAGGGTAGTGAGATAACTGACTTTGGTGCAGTCCGAGGTTGGTTGATACTCGATACTACACTCAATGGAGGGTTGCTTTCCTGGAATATTTCGGTCGCCAGTTCAGTGGCTAAATCGAAACGATGAACAATGAAAGCAATCCCGTGATATTGGGACCCTTAGAACCCGGTTACTTTGATAGGACAGGTTGAACCCACCAACTTCAAGAGGGTACTACCCAGACCCCATGCTGGCCTTAAACCCTAAGGGCTTGTCTTGTGTGCCTTGTGTTCCTTACATGTTTGTCTTTGTAAATATCAGTGGTGTGTTTAATCATAGCATCATGACATCATCCAGCATCATATGCATTGACTAATCATTTCAGGGGTTCAAATCTTCATCTTTGTTCTTGTTTTGTAGGACATGGAAACTGTTCGTAGAAAGACAATTCAAATCAGCCTTGTAAGGGTCCCTCCTCAGCTTAAGGAGCTTATATCCAGGATTCCCGAGAACTCTTCATTCAGTGAAAGACATGGAAGTCTCATCAGCTTGGTCAATACCAACATTGAGGAAGATATGATAAAGGTCCTGTTCCAGTTCTTTGACCCTCTGCATCACTGTTTCACCTTTTTGGACTATCAGCTGGTACCTACATTGGAGGAGTTCTCCCGGCTCCTGAAGATCCCTATCCTTGATCAACTACCCTCCAACGGTACGGAAAAGGAACCCAAGCTTGAAGAGATTGCTAAAGCCTTGCACCTACAGTCATCTGACCTCAAGGGACATTGGGAAGTTAGAAGTGGTATCAAAGGGTTCTTAGCCAGGTTTCTGTTTGAAAAGGCCCATGAATGTTGGAACTCCCTTGACTTGCAAGCTTTGGAAGAAGTTGTGGCCCTCCTTGTCTATGGTTTGGTGTTGTTCCCTAACCCAGATCAACTTATAGATATCAGTGCCGTCCAGATCTTTATGTCCAGGAATCCTATACCTACGTTGCTGGGGGACGTCCTTCACTCATGTTACACTCGAACCATGAGAAAAAGAGGTGTCCTTATGTGTTGCACTCCCTTCCTGGGAAGGTGGTTTATTTCGCACCTTCCACAATCAGTCTTGAAGAATGAGCGGGGTTTGAGATGGTCACAACGGTTGATGACTCTTACACATGCGGATATACATTGGTGCCCTAGGTCCAGAGAGGATGTCACTATCATTGATCGTTGTGGGGAGTACCCTAATGTTCCTTTACTTGGAATCAGAGGAGGTATTACTTACAGCCCATGCCTGGCTTGGAGACAGTTTGGTTATGCTCGGAGGGATGGTCCTCATGACATGTTAATTCCTGACATAGTTTTTGACTTCGACAATGATACTCAAGGACTTCGCCAGAGATTTATCAGAGCCTGGAGGATGCCAAGTAGGATAGACAGCAAGACACTGGGGCACAGGAACTCCATCCCATTGGAACCTTATCTCAAGTGGGTACGCGCCCGCTCCCAGAAGTTGGTAATGCCTTATCCTCATATGCTCCCTGTGATCAAAGAGCCAGTCTTGGAAGGAGAAGTGTCCTACACTATTCAGCACCCTGATATGCCCACATCCTGGGAAGAGATGCAGAAGAGCTGGATCCAGCTTAAAGAAGAACGGAATTCTCTTGAGACCAGTCTACATACTAGTGAAAAGAAGGTCTTGGAGCTCACTCGCCTGTTGCATGAGGAGAGGAATCTCAACACTTACATAGCTCCAAAGAGGATGCGCAGTGTATTTTGGGATTGATTTGCTTTTGTATTATTTTGCCCATGAGGCTTTGATGTACTGAACAATTATTTCCTTAATGATAACGTGTGTTCCTTTTTGTCTACAACAAATTTGAACTTTCGAACCCTTGAATGCATTGCATAAATACATATCATTCATCATGTGCATAGAAGGTTTTCCTCTTTTCAGGTTGCTTACAGTTCTTCGCTGTTTATTTCAGCAACATGAATCCTGACTCATCATCAACTGAGATGTCCATCAAGGCTCTTCAGGCGCAGAATGCGCAATTTCAGGAACTAATCATGGGTTTGGCTCAGGGCCAAGAAGAGCTGAAGGCTCTGCTCCTGAAGAAGGAAAAGAAGAAGAAGAGAAGGACTGTTCTGTTCAGCTCGGGCCGAAGGTTTGGCAATACTCTGCAGAATGAAGAGGCTGGTTCTTCTATTGGCAAGAGTACTCCTCAAGCGGAAAAAGTCCTAGTCCGGTAGTCTCCGACAACGAGACTGATTTTGATGAAGAGCAGTACCCTCCGGCAGAAGACTGTTACAAGCAGTTGGAGGACAGGTTGAATGCTATGGAGATACAACAGGTACCTGGGCTGGATTTTGGAGATCTGGGTTTGTCTACTGGTGTGATCATCCTTCATAAATTCAAAGCACCATCTTTCACCAAGTACGACGAGGCGTCTTGTCCCAAGCTACATCTCAGGTCCTACGTGCGGAAGATTCATCCGTACTCAGCGGATAAGAATTTGTGGATCCACTTCTTCCAGGAGAGTCTTTCAGGGACTCATCTCGAATGGTTCTATCAGCTGGATGGAACCAAAGTTCGTAACTGGGAGGAATTGGCTACTGCTTTCTATAAGCAGTATCAGTATAATGCCGACCTTGCCCCTACACGTACCCAACTCCAGGGTATGTCGTTAGGTTCAAGTGAAGGTTTTAAAGAGTACGCTCAGAAGTGGAGGGATCTGGCTGGCAGGGTGCAGCCTCCGTTGACTGATCGGGAGTTGGTAGACATGTTCTTGGGGACCCTATCTGGGCCATTTTTCAACCATCTTATCGGTAATTCTTCTGCGGGATTCACTGATCTTATTCTGACTGGAGAGAGAATTGAGGCTGGGTTGAAGTCTGGTAAGATTCCGAAGGGTGCATCGTCTAGTTCTGAGAAGAAACCCTTCAAAAAGGAGGCTAGTGCTGTATATGGCTCCCGAAGAGAAGACAAACCAGAGCGCCGCCAATCTGTCAACGCATTGGTGATTGCGAAGCCTGCCGCCGCTCCTCGGCAAGCTAACCAACCAAGGGCTGAGAGACCCAGAAGGGAATTCACCCGTTTGAGTATGACCTTGTCGCAGATCTTACCACAGTTGCTCTCAACCAACTTAGTAACCGTCAGAGAGGCTCCGAAGTTTGCAAATACTACATCTCCAAAATACAACCCAAATGCTCGCTGTGCGTACCATTCTGATAGTCCGGGGCATTCCACTGATGACTGTTGGGCATTAAGGAATAAGGTGCAAGACCTTATCGACGCGAAGGAGATACAGTTCGAAGCGCCTGAGAGGCCGAATGTGGTTACTGCTCCTATGCCTCAGCATGGGGTAAATGCTGTTGATGAAGAAGTGTACGCTGTCTCCGTGGATGATCTAGCCACTCCTCTGAAGACTGTCAAGAAGAACCTACTGCTGGCCGGTTTATTTCCGGGTTGTAGTGAGGGTTGCCTGTTCTGTGCTGTTTCCCTATCTGGTTGTCCCTTGCTGAAGTTAGGCATCCAAAGCCTAATGGATAGCAAGGAGATTCTGTTTAAGAAGTCTGCTGTTCAATTGGTTCCGGTAGAAGAAGTTTCTGTGGTTACCATCTTCAATAATCCGATCAAGGCTCTCCCGAAGAAGCCCGTCCCAATCATGACTTTTGCACCTGTGGTTATCACTGTTCCAGGACCTCTTCCCTACGTATCTGATAAAGCTGTCCCCTGGCACTATGGGGCAGATGTGTATGTGAACGGGATCAAACAAGAATTCAACACTGGCGCTAGTATCTGTGATATCACTGGCCCAGCCAAGGTTACCCGCAGTGGCAGGCTCTTCTCGCCTGACATTGCACCGCCTGCTACCCGAAGACCCCTCCTTATAACACCTACAAGTGTACCTGTTCCTGTTTCAGATCAAGTTGTTTCCCCTACTACCGAGTCATCCAATGCTCGGGGCAAGGGAGTTGAAGATGAGCCTTCCCGGATGGAGGCACCGATACCTGTAAATGCTGAGGCCTCCCAACAAGAGATGGAGGAAATCTTGAAAATTATAAAGAAGAGCGACTTTAATGTTGTGGAACAGCTGGGGCACACGCCCTCTAAAATCTCCATGCTCTCCTTATTGCTGTGTTCAGAGGCCCATGCTAAGGCCTTAATCTCATTCCTCAAGACGGCCCATGTGCCACAAGAGACATCTGCAGTCCAGTTCACTGATTGCGTAGCAAATCTGACAGCGGACAATGGCTTAGGTTTCTCAGATGCTGACCTGACTGCAAAAGGAAGAGACCACAACGATGCTCTGCATGTCTCTATCGAATGCAGGGGCACTACTCTGGCACATGTATTGGTGGATACTGGTTCTTCCTTGAATGTTCTACCAAAGAAGGCTTTAGACCGTTTGGATTGTGAAGGCCTGGAACTGAAACCCAGCAATATCATCGTCAGAGCCTTTGACGGTTCAAAAATGATGGTTCATGGAGAGGTTGATATTCCTATTCGTGTGGGCTCTCAGGTGTTTGACTCTACTTTTTATGTGATGGACATCCGTCCATCGTACTCCTGTCTACTGGGTCGGCCTTGGATCCATAAAGCTGGGGCAGTGACCTCTACCTTGCACCAGAAGCTGAAATACCCCGTCAGAGGGAAGATCGTCACTGTGCAAGGAGAGGAGGAATATATGGTGAGCCACTTGAATTCCTTCAGGTACATTGAGATGGATGGGGAGTTTATTGAAACCCCCTTTCAACATTTCGAGGAGGTGCTTCCAATTTCAGCAGCAGCAGAAACAGCAGTAGAAGAGAATGTTCCTTTGAAGATGGCCTCCCTGAAGGATGCCCGGGCTGTGGTTCAAAAAGGTGAATGTGCTAACTGGGGCAGGCTTCCCGACTTTACACAGAAAACTGACAAATTTGGGCTGGGTTTTACTGCAGAGGGTCAGAAAGCTATGCGGAAGGCGAAGACCAGAAGACCTCCTGTGTTCATTACAAATCCAGGAGTGAATGCCGTTGGTGAAGACAATGAAGTGGATGAAGCAGAATTCAATAGCTGGATCTACCCGACAACTGAAGGCGGATTGACCAATTGGATTGCCAAAAACCATACTCCTGTTACTTTTGTTACGCAGTAATAAACTTCCTTGTTTCGTTATTTGTAATAAACAATAAATAAACTCTATGGCCCTGTGTCTTACCCGAGGCACCGTGGTTTCATTTGTGAGGGCATATAAATTGTCATTTCATATATCATAAATGAAAATCTTGGACGTTTTCTCGCATTTCAAATCTTGTGCTCCTTTTCTGTCTTTCTTTCCTTTACATATATTTCAAAACAGTTGTATTTACACACACACTCACTCATACAGGTTTCAATCCACTCTGGATCTCACTGGTAACGACTATGCTACTGCCAGTTATGACTTCGAAAATCCGATCAACTTAGCCGAAGACGAAGGCGAAGATGATTGCGAAGTGCCTGGCGAGCTTGCAAGACTGTTGCTTCAGGAAGAGAGGGCGATTCAACCACATGAAGAGCCAGTGGAAACAATAAACTTGGGTACTGAAGAAGACAGGAAAGAGGTAAAGATTGGTGCCAACCTAGAGCTCAGCGTGAAGCAACGGTTGACTCAGATGCTACATGATTATATGGAGATCTTTGCCTGTTCCTACGAAGACATGCCCGGGTTGGATACCGATATTGTGGTCCATCACTTGCCAACTAAGGAAGACTGCCCTCCAGTTAAGAAAAAGGTCCGTCGTATGCGTCCAGAGATGTCTGAGAAGATCAAGGCCGAGGTTATGAAACAGTTTGATGCGGGGTTCCTTGCAGTGACTTCTTACCCCCAGTGGGTTGCTAATGTGGTGCCGGTACCAAAGAAGGACGGTAAGGTCAGAATGTGTGTTGATTACAGGGATCTGAACAGGGCCAGCCCCAAAGATGACTTCCCTCTACCTCACATTGATGTCCTTGTGGATAATACAGCTCAACACAAGGTGTTCTCTTTCATGGATGGTTTTTCAAGTTATAATCAGATCAAGATGGCACCTGAAGACATGGAAAAGACTACCTTTGTTACTCAGTGGGGCACCTTCTGCTACAAGGTCATGCCTTTTGGACTAAAGAACGCTGGGGCAACCTACCAACGTGCCATGGTCGCTTTATTTCATGACATGATCCATCATGAGATAGAAGTGTATGTTGACGACACGATCGCAAGGTCCCAGACTGAGGAAGAGCACCTAGATCATCTGCAGAAATTGTTTGACCGGTTGAAACTATACAAGCTGAGGTTGAACCCGAACAAGTGCACCTTCGGGGTAAGATCTGGGAAGTTGCTAGGCTTCGTGGTAAGTGATAAAGGTATTCAAGTGGACCCTGCTAAGGTCAAAGCTATTCAAGAGATGCCAGTTCCCAAGACAAAGAAAGAGGTCAGAGGCTTTTTAGGACGCCTGAATTACATTGCTCGCTTCATCTCACACCTGACTGCTACCTGTGAGCCAATCTTCAAGTTGCTGAAGAAAGATCAGGTAGTACGTTGGAACGATGAATGTCAGGCTGCTTTTGACAGAATCAAAGAGTATCTCCAAGAACCACCCATCCTTATGCAACCGGTTGAAGGGAGACCTCTGATACTATATCTAACAGTGCTTGACAACTCAATGGGGTGTGTGCTGGGGCAGCATGACGAGTCTGGCCAAAAAGAGCATGCCATTTATTACCTTAGCAAAAAGTTTACCGACTGTGAGACCCGATACTCACTGCTCGAGAAAACTTGCTGCGCTTTGGTATGGGCTGCTCGCCGGCTGAGACAGTACATGCTGACTCACACTACCTTGTTGATCTCAAAGATGGATCCTATAAAGTATATATTCGAAAAGCCTGCTCTGTCTGGGAGAATTGCAAGATGGCAAATGATCTTGACGGAAAACGACATTCAGTATACAACCCAGAAAGCCATCAAGGGAAGTGTATTGGCAGACCACTTGGCACATCAAGCCGTAGATGACTATCAATCAATGAACTTCGAGTTTCCGGATGAAAGCATCATGATAGTAACTGATTGTGAAGTACCTGGACCGGATGAAGGACCTGAGGAAGGATCCCGATGGTCTATGCACTTTGATGGAGCCTCCAACGCTTTGGGTAATGGTATCGGCGCCATAATCATATCCCCTCAAGGCACTCATACTCCACTCACTGCCCGGCTATGTTTCAACTGTACCAATAACATGGCGGAGTATGAGGCGTGCATCATGGGTCTTCAAGCTGCGATCGACCTAAGGATCAAGTTTCTGAGTGTCTTCGGAGATTCCGCTCTTGTGATCAATCAGATCAAAGGAGAGTGGGATACGAAACATCCGAATCTTATTACTTACAAAGAATGTGTGTTGACCCTGATCCCCCACTTCACAGAGATAACCTTTGAACATTTCCCGAGAGAAGAGAATCAGCTGGCGGACGCGTTAGCTACAATGTCTTCTATGTTCAAAGTCAAATGGGACAATGAGGCGCCCCAGATCATCATTTGGAAACTGGATGAACCGGCATACTGTTGTGATCTCGAGACTGAGTTGGTGACTGAGAAGCCTTGGTACCATGAGGTGAAGAGATATCTGGAAGCGTAGGAATACCCTGAGGGTGCCTCTGTCAATGATAAGAAGTTCCTGAGAAGGTTCGCGGCAAAATTCTTCCTTAGCAACGACATCTTGTACAAGCGAAACCATGATTCAACCTTACTGCGTTGTGTGGATAAGACTGAAGCAGAAAGGATCGTGGAAGAGCTACATGAAGGGACCTTCGGCACACATTCCAACGGACATACAATGGCAAAGAAGATCCTTCGGGCAGGGTATTACTGGTCCACAATGGAAGCTGACTGCTACCAACATTCTAGGACATGCCATAAGTGCCAGATTTATGCAGACAAGGTGCATGTTCCTCCAGTTCCCCTGAATGTTCTGACTGCGCCTTGGTCGTTCGCAATGTGGGGCATAGACATGACCGGTGAGATTAAACCTACGGCATCTAATGGGCATCGCTTCATCCTAGTGGCGATTGATTATTTTACGAAGTGGGTCGAAGCAGCTTCCTACGCTACGGTAACCAAGACTGTTGTGGCACGGTTCATTCGGCATAATCTGATTTGTCGGTACGACGTCCCAGAAAGAATTATTACAGATAACGGTACCAATCTGAATAATAAGATGATCGCTGAGCTCTGCGAACAGTTCAAAATACAGCACCACAATTCTTCTCCTTACAGACCGAAGATGAATGGGGCTGTAGAAGCAGCAAATAAAAATATCAAGAAAATCGTGCAGAAAATGACAGTAACTTATAAAGATTGGCACGAGATGTTACCGTTCGCTCTACATGGGTACCGTACCTCAGCTAGAACGTCAACCGGGGCAACTCCTTTCTCCTTGGTTTACGGCATGGAGGCAGTCTTACCGATCAAAGTGCAGATACCCTCTCTCCGGATAATGAAGGACGCAAATCTGAATGAAGATGATTGGATCCAGACACGACTTGATCAGCTAAACTTAATTGATGAAAAGAGACTCGCTGCTATCTGCCATGGTCAGACGTATCAGAAACGGATGATCAGGGCATTTAACAAAAAGGTCAGACCACAGGAATATCAAGTTGGGGATCTGGTAATCAAGCGAATCATCCTTCCTCAGAGTGATCCAAGGGGCAAATGGACCCCTACGTACGAAGGGCCATTTGTGGTTAAACATGTGTTCTCAGGAGGAGCCATGATTCTAACCAACATGGATGGTGACGACCTTCCTCACCCCGCCAATGCAGACATAGTAAAAAGATACTACGCATGAAAAAAGACCCGCTAGGCTGACATGCCTAGGCAAAAATTAGGGCTTCCCGTCGAACCAAAAGGGTTCGGGCAAAATGAAGGGATGAAATGAAAAAATCTGTACACCCGGCAAGTCGAAAACCTGAAAAGGCGGCTTGGGCAAAAATGGGTATCCCGGTGGACTGAAAACCCGAAAGGGCGGTCCAGGCAAAAATTAGGGATAAAAGCGTAATACTATGTCTCATTGGATCACTTTGCATCCAGAATCCGGTATCTACATCAAGTTCAGACGGCATCGATCAGTCAGCTTCACCTTCGTTTAGGTCATCAAGTGATGAGACGCTCGGGGATATAAAGGCGATAGCAGAGTTGAAACCCAGTGGGATCATTCATTTCACACAGCTGTTTTATTTTCTTTTGTACAAAATTTGTATAAACTCTTTTGTTTGGCGGTGTTCTCTTACTAGGACGTCAGCCTCTTGTACACAATACGCCTATTTTCAGGCCATTCAAAATCAATACAAATATATTTTTCAGTTAAAAGTGCCAATTGTAATTCTTTTTCTGTTTTGTTTTGCGAAGAACGTCCAAGGTTCAATTTGTGATATATGCATTGACAATAATTTGCTAACTCATGAATATTTGCATACGAAACAAAGGATTAATTACAGGTAACATTAGAAACAGGGGCAATAAAGAGTTGTCTGAGCAATCTAATTGTCCTGTCCTCCAAGGTACCAAGGTAGGTTCAGCTAAAAAAAACATAACCAGTACATCTTAATTCCCCAGAGAGTAAGTCAGCAAGACAGTACACTCTCCTCAAGCAAAGTTATCAAATCTTAAGGAAGTTGGGTGTCCTCCAGTAGATATCAACATTCCCCAGCAGCATATATTCTTAACAAGCATCCCCAGCAGTCTTGGTCTAAAGATTGTTCCCCGGCGACATACCAACATTCAAAGGAATCACGCCCCCCGCAGTTCAAAACTTCCCCAGGAGAGTCCAATCTAGTTCCCCAGGAAAATGGGAATTCATCTCCCCAAGCAGTAAGCTTATCCCCAGTAGATTCTGGAAGCTTATCCTCGCAGAGCGCGAACGCGTCGCCCGACTTTATTCAAAGAGTTATTTCCTTACCAGGATATAACTGGGTTATCCTCAGCCAAGAGCCACGGAGAGATCGTCGTCGACACAGTCTTCTTATCCCCAGCGAAGTCTATTAACACTTCCAATATAACGATGGTATCCCCAACAATTTATTATCAACCACTCAGCAAAGTATCTCTCTCCCCACAGAGTATTGCTCCCCAGCAAGATTACTAGAGTACTTTTCTCCCCGCAGAGTAATCCATTCGCCAAGTTCATTCCCCGACGGAGTCATCTTCTCCTACCGGTATTCTTGCAACTAGCATCCCCAGCGGAAGCAAAATCTATTCTCCAACATCAGCCCAGGAGTGACTTCCCGGCACCCGTCAAGGATTTACTTTCCTAGACAAGAAAATATATTCATAAATATCGCACTTCCATACATCATTATAACATGCATAGACACATCATATCTTACAAATCTCATTTATGTTGAGAACATCATTGCTTGGTCCATATCATGCATTGCATATGACTGACCTTTACCTTTCAGGAAAGATTCAGCTAAATTCTCAATCATATATCAAGACTCTAAGACCTTATCTGGTTCAGTTAAATCGACTCCAAAGATTTCTCTGGTTCTTATCCAGTCCAAGGCCTTCTCTGGTCCAGTTAAATCGACCCCAAAAATATTTTTCTGATAAAGACCCAGCTGAAGACACTCCCAGACCTAGACCAGTTCAGTTAATCGACCCTAAGATTCTCTGTTTCTTATCCAGTCCAAGGCCTTCTCTAGTCCAGTTAAATCGACCCCAAACAGATTTTTCTGATGAAGACTCAGTAGAAGTTATCCAAGGTTTTTCTCAATGATTGCTATTGAGATTGTAATTGCCTATGGTTCTCTCCCCAATGCTGCGGAGATGATAATTCCATTCCAGGTTTTTCTCAATGATTGCTATTGAGATTGTAATCGCCTATGGTTCTCTCCCCAATGCTGCGGAGATGATAATTCCATTCCAGGTTTTTCTCAATGATTGCTATTGAGATTGTAATCGCCTATGGTTCTCTCCCCAATGCTGCGAAGATGATAATTCCATTCCATGTTTTTCTCAATGATTGCTATTGAGATTGTAATCGCCTATGGTTCTCTCCCCAATGCTGCGGAGATGATAATTCCATTCCAGGTTTTTCTCAATGATTGCTATTGAGATTGTAATCGCCTATAGTTCTCTCCCCAATGCTGCGGAGATGATAATTCCATTCCAGGTTTTTCTCAATGATTGCTATTGAGATTGTAATCGCCTATGGTTCTCTCCCCAATGCTGCGGAGATGATAATTCCATTCCAGGTTTTTCTCAATGATTGCTATTGAGATTGTAATCGCCTATGGTTCTCTCCCCAATGCTGCGGAGATGATAATTCCATTCCAGGTTTTTCTCAATGATTGCTATTGAGATTGTAATCGCCTATGGTTCTCTCCCCAATACTGCGGAGATGATAATTCCATTCCAGGTTTTTCTCAATGATTGCTATTGAGATTGTAATTGCCTATGGTTCTCTCCCCAATACTGCGGAGATGATAATTCCCACCAAGATTTTCTCAACGATTGCTGTTGAAGTTAAAATCATCCAAGGTTCTCTCACCGTTCATGTTGAGGTAGTAACCACCCCTGGTTCATTCATCACCGTTTGAAGCTCCAGATTCAGCTCCTGTAACCAGTCAGGACACATCTATACCAAGCATCTGAAGACCAGCTCCTGCAACATGTCAGGTACTCATTTTTTTTGCAGGTACGCAAGTTCTCGCTAAGGAATCTCTTATGAGATCAACATCCAGATGGCATCTATAAGCCCATCCACCTTCCAGCATCTCTCAGCATGGCATCTGTAAGCCCATTCCACTACTACATCATTGCTACTATGTGAGCGCAAATTTCTGGGCACTCTAGTGTTCAATCATCTTCCACCTTCGGATTACGAAAGGCACGTCAGCCAATCTGCATCCTCAGGTCTAAGAAGATTGAACAGGGGAAACTGTTGTACCCCAAAATTTTCCCTCCCATATTCTTCAAGAAATTGCCAAGTCAAGCTTCAAAATCTCCCCAAGGGTTGCACAGTTCAAGGGCCTCCTAACAGTCAAAATTAGGGTTTTGATTCTGGTCAAGTAAATGAAGTTTCCAAGGGTCCAATCAAGTCCCAAATGCCTACAAATATGTTCAAGCATCCTCATATCAAGTTGCAAGACTTTCAGCACAAAATTGCACAGTCAAAAACCCTAATTGCACTACAGTCAACTGTAGGGGCAAAATGGTCATTTGACAGTCAAAAGTCCAAATTTTTGGTCAACATCTCATTTTGAAGCCACAAACATCATTTGATCAATGCTTGATCATGATTCTCAAAGCTTGGCTCAAAAATCATCAAGATGACAAAGTTTCCTTATTTGGACAGTTGAAAAAGTCAACTGTAAATTGACCAGGGCATAACTTTCACATGGATTATCAGAAAAATTCCATCCAAAGCTCATTTTGAAGAGAAAGACATTTCCTACAACTCCTCTTCACACTCCAAGTCCAAGAAATGCTCTCACAAAAAGTTATCAATTTCAACATTATAGGTCATTTTAAAAAGTCAACAAAAAGGGACTTTAAGTCAAAGGCCATAACTTGAGATTGGTAAATCAAAATGACATGGGACCAAAGACATTGGTTAGAGGACTCAAAGACCTTTCCAAAATGTCCAAGAACATGAGCAAAGCTTAAAAATTGAGCAAGGTATGCCTTGTGGAAGTTGGGAAATTTTTGGATATTTTGAAAAGTCAACATTGATTCAAATGACCTAAAATTGCTAATGGGCCTCTTTTTCTTCCACAATTCATCATCCAAGACATGCACACAACCATTTGGCCCAAAGGGAAGTTTTTTATTATTTTTATTTATTTATTTGAATTTTTTATTACAATTAATTCATTTAAACTAAATAAAATATGAAAAAATACTAAACTAATGAAATCAAATCTTTTTGTGCAGAAAATACTCTCATTGGACACTCAAGATTCGTGCATAATCATTTTTGGAAGGTTTTGTCATGATTTGATATCAATTTGCATGAAAAGATTAGAAAAGATCATGGCTTAAAAATCAAATATCATATTCATCAATTCATGGATTTTGGACCAATTTTCTTTGACCTAATCATTCCATACATAAGCTTGATCAAAACCCTCGTGCTCACAGACTCTAAGCTGCGCAGAAAAAGCATATGCAAACTTGGAATTTTTCAAGAAAACTCCAAATCTGAAAACCAATTTCCAGGACGATCCAAGGCCAAAGATCAATTCCATTAGCTTGCTGAGGCTTCAAAGAAGGGGTTTGGATCAAAAACTACAAGCTTTCGTGCCCAGAAACGTGAGAACCATCTCACCCTGTACAGAAAAAATTCCATGTTCTTGCATCATGAATCATGCGCTTTTAGTATTTTTTAACAGTTGATTTATATTCATTGCTTAATTCTACAACTAACTGTGTGGTTTAATTGTGTTTTTATGCATCACATGCGATTTAACCATGAGTGTGTGCTAGGGTTTCCAGGACCTTGAATTAGGGTTTTTTAATTAAGGAACAATTGGCATATGGGACCTAGACCATTCAACTCAGTGCTCTTAGACGAAAACAATGGCACCCTCGCGCCTAATTTATGAGGCCCCAGAGGCTATTCGTTATTTTTCAGAAAGGTGCCTATGGGAACGTTTAGAAAACCGTTGCTAATTGTTTTTATGTTTCAGAAAATAAATCAACAAGGAGGACGATGACTCGGTGGCAGGCAATGAGTGGTTGATTCGAATTTTCGCGCCAGACCACCACTAACTCCAATTTTCTATTATATAATTTGTTTTCCATTTATATTAATGAATAAGCATGTAGCTCAGTTGGTTGAGAAGGACATTCATAAACCCCTGGGACCTGGGTTCGAGTCCCAGGTCCCCACCCCCTTTCATATTATTTTGCACTTAATGTTTCCATGCAGTTTCACCCTTAAGGAGCATCGTACGTCGACAAAATCTATCCATCCACGTGCCCAATGGAGACGATCAGAAGGCCACGATCTGAGGAACATGGTGAACCATGGTCAACGCTTGGGCACGCTACTGGAAAGTCAATCAGGCCAGGCTTATTTGGGCTCAAAATTGATGGGCTTCACCCTCCAAATTAGGGGCAGACCCCCTTAGGTTTGCAAATTTTTACATTCTTTATCTTTTCATTATTTTTTTTACTTTCTTTTAATTATTGTTTTTTATTAATTTAATATTTTCACAAATAATATAAAAAACACAAAAAAAATCATAAAAGGACAAAAATTAATACTTTTATTCAATGTCATATTTTTGTAAATAAATTGCATTAATTAATTTTAGTTATTAAATTAGGTTTAATGGTAATATTTTCTTAATTAATTTAAAATTGGTAGAACTAGGGTTTAATTAATTTTTTATCCCTTTTTCTTTTCTTCCATAATAATTAAATATTAAATATTTATTTTTGTAATTAAATTGCATGTAAATTAATTAGGGTTAATTTTAGGTTAAACTTTAACATGTTTTCATAATAAAATAAAAATTGTAGAATTAGGTTTAATTGCATTTAATTCTTTTTCCCATTTAAATCTTAAAATACCAAAAAGCAAATTTCTTTTCCTTTTAATTTTATTAATTTAATAATCGTTTAATTTAATTTAGTTAAAAAGGGTCCAACGCCCTCGTTTCAACTTTAATTCCAATTCGCATATTTATTTTTTATTCTTTATAATATTTATGTATCTCTCCCAAGGCCATGTAACATCTTTTATTTGTCGCACTTTTAATTCTTTATTTTTTTGTCAAATCGGGTTATGGAAATTTTGGCGATGTGGACCCGCGCCTTTTGTAATAGCTTTAGAACTTTACTTTTCTCGCACTTTTAACTGTTAATCAAGGCATGCAAGAATGAATGGACAAAAATAAAAACAAACGCTAGATCACCAATAACATGACAAAAGACAAAAATATCTGAAAACGACACACAAATCACACACCACCCCTAGGGTACGCCTCACTGTTGCCTTGCCTCGAAAGGTGATCGTCGAGTAGAGGATGTCTTAGTAAGTCCTCATGATCCGGGAACCTGGCATGAGGGTAGCTTCTAAGGTATCTTCCCATTGCTCTGGTGATCACCATGTCCCGAACCTCGAATTGACCCGAACACCTCCAAAGGTGGTGCTACCTACCTCTCAATGGTGGGATAGCACTACTTTAAAGGACATTTACACAGACGAATTCCTTAGGGTAGGTAAACAACTCTAGATACTTGCTCTAATTTCAAAACAAATTCAAAAAATACTTTTCACACCAACACATTTTCAAAAAGCTTTCGAAAGCAATTTTTCAAACACTTTTGAGGACTGATACAAGAGTCGAACTGGAATTTTCAAAGAAACTTTTTAAAACCCACAGTTGAAAAGCAAACAAACCATTTTTGAAAACACAATGAGCAAGTATCTAAGAGCCCATGGATAACCATGGATAGAAAGGGTGCTAACACCTTCCCTTTCTATAATCTACCTCCCGAACCGAGAGCAATCTCTATAAGGAATTTTTCTGTGCTTTTGTCCTTTCCATTAGGAGAAAATAAAAGACGGTGGCGACTCTTGCTTACCGCGACATTTCGCGAACCAGCGTTAAACAGTCAGTTCCAGATCCACCGATCACACTATGTCCCGTTGGATCACCTCACAGACAACCTGCAAACTCAAAGGTTCTGATCAATTCAATCTGCTTTGGACAAGGCAACAAATAGACAAGATGCTCAGAGACACGAAGGCTATAGCAGAATGGGAACCCCATGGGATTATTTCACATAACTATCTTTTCTTTGTATCAAAATTTTTATTTTTTACGACGGCATTCTCCTACTAGAATGTTTGTCTCATTGTACAAAAATACTTACTCAAAGTCAATACAAAGTTATCCCTTTGAAAGTGCAAAACTATCTGTTTTTCTTTACTCCTGCGTTTTGTTTACAAAAACGTCCAATGATTTATTTTTGAACATATGCATTTGAACATAATTACCATTTACAAATAAACAAAGTAAAAATACAATCACTGATGGCTTTAAGAGATAGGGCAATATCTTTGAGCTATTCCATAAAATCTCCCGCAGTGTGCAGTTTAATCCCCAGCAGAACAAAGCTTCTAGTTATCAATCCCCAGTAGAAGTCGTCCAATTTCTCAGGTTTTCACAACATGAAGACTTGCACTCTATCCTCAGCAGCAGTCAGGGATTTTATTTCCCCCTATCCAACAGCAGTGCAGCAGATTAGCTCACATACACATACATCGCATCCATATATCATGAACATTGATAACACGAATGCATATATCACAATCTCACTGTACAATGCATTTCATACGTCATGACATTGCATTCAACTAATATTTTTACCCTTTTCAGGATAAGATTAATCAAATGACTATCATCAACAAATTACAAAGGTAAAAAATTGTTACCTAAGACAAGCCAGGACAATTATCTACACGACCAATTGAAGCAATCCAGCACGGGTTCTTCAGATTCAACTCAGATACAGTTCAGATACGCTCCAGACATGGATGCCACTCTAACACTCATTCAGATTCAACTTTCAGATTCAGTTCAGATATGCTCCAAACACGGATTCCATTCTGATACTCATTCAGATTCAACTTTCAGATACAGTTCAGATATGCTCCATATACGGATGCCATTCTTACACTCATTCAGATTCAACTTTTAGATATAGTTCAGATACGCTCTAGACACGGATGCCATTTTGATACTCATTCAGATTCAACTTTCAGATACAGTTCAGATACACTCCAAACACGGATGCCATTCTGGTACTCATTCAGATTCAACTTTTAGATACAGTTCAGATACACTCCAAACATGGACGCCATCCTGATACTCATTCAGACTCAGCTCAGATACGCTTCAGACGCAGACGCCATTCTGACACTCATTCGATTTTAGCTTACAAATGCAGTTCAACAATCATTTCTGGATGGCATCTACAAGCCCATCTCCGAAAACTTTCCATCATATCTCTAAATGGAATCTTTAAGCCCATTCCCTATACCATCAATCATCATATCACCGTGTGCAAATTTCTAGGCACTCTAGTGTCCAATCATCTTCCACCTTCGAGTCACGAATGCCAAAACTAGCCAATCTAACTCTTCAGGCTTAAGAAGATTGAATAGGGGAAGCTGTTGTATTCCAAAATTTTCCCTTTCACTTATCAATAAATTTTCTCACAAAATCTCCTTTGGCTCAAGACTGCACTAGGACTGGTCAGCTCATGACACCTCCTTAAACACTGATGACCAAAATTAGGGTTTGAGATTGCACAAGGATTTTTGAACTTCCAATGCCCCATATGACCTTCATGGATCATTATGGACCCCCAAGATTACTCATGTCAAGTTTCAAGCCTTGGATCACACTTTTGCTCAGTCAATTGAGTAGGTGACCTAAAAATCAGATGTATTGGGGAAAAGTAAACTATGGCCAATTTACAGTAAAACTTCATAATGTTTGATCCACATAAACATTTTAAACTCATATGTATCATTTGATCAAGTTTGGACCATAATTCCTCAAGAAATTTGATCAAATATTCAAAAGGGCAAAATGGTCAAAATTAGGGTTTTGACTGAGAAAGGACAATTTCTAATTTTTGACCTAGCAATGATCAATTGGTTTAAGGCATGATCTCAAGAGTCCAATTGCATCATTTTTACCTAATGAAATGGCTCAAAACATTGCAAGTCCAATGGATTGACAAATGAATTTTGCAGTCAACTAATCAAAAGTCAACTGTATACTGAAAAGTCAAACTTTGACTTTTTGGTCAAATTCAAATGCAAAAGATAAAAATTCAGCAAAACATGTCAAAATATGAAACTTATTCATCAAGAAATCCAAAATCCAAAATTTAATTTTGAAAAGTAAAAATTTCTAAACTTAGAAATTTTTCTAAGTGTTGGAAATTTCTTATTTTTTAACAACTTTGAGCAAACTTTTCACCATGATACAAGATGATTCAGGAGAAACATCCAACACGAAAGTTGTAGATCTCTATGAAATCTACAACTTTGCTTCACACAACTCCTTCCAAAAGTGCTTGGATCTCGAGTTATAATTTTAAGAATACATGGTCATGAAACAAAACACTTAATGAAATTTTGCCCTAATTTGGTCAGGATTTTGACCCTACTTCATGGAACTTTTTCATATAGTTACAAGGGTAATATTAAAAATAAATTCAAATATGGATTTTAGAGCACATTGCAAGCTTTCCAAAATGTCCAAGAACTCCTTGATATCATTCTTGAATAGGGAGAATCAAAGAGATGAAGTTAGGGTTTTATCACTTGAATTACAAGACATTTTGTGATGAACAAAATTCAAATTCAAAGTTATGCTGCATAAACTCTACTTTGAAGGCCTCAAACTTGTTAGGCACTCCATAATTAATTACTTGCACAGCTGTTAGAAGTCTCATTTCAAGCATTCAATGCAAGGCCATGCTTTATATCCATTTTGGGAAGAAAGTGCACATTGCCATTTTGATAAAGTGACTTTTTGCACAAAACTTGTTCTTGAGCCTTGCACTTATTCTCTTCTGATCATACATGTCTCATAACATAAGGTAAATGGTTTAGACACTTACAATCACCCAACCCATGCTTGCACTTCACATTGAAACTTGGTTTCACACTTTTCTTCAAAATCAAGTAACCTAGCAATTAGCTGAAAACTTGTACTTCTTATTGTCTAAAGCTCTCAAACTATTTTTCTTATACATACACAAACTATTTGCCCCAAATACACAAATTCTTAAGCCCTCAAACACTTTGAAATCAGAACTTGCACCAAAAACCTCCATTACTTGTCATTTATGACCTTGAACTTCAAATACACAATCCACTCGTGTGTTTTCACTTTTAATCAATCACAAAGCTTCTATAACTCATATAGAGGCTATCCAAACCCTTACTACACAACTGTAACACCATTTACCATAACCTCCATAATAAAAAACAGAGTCTGTATCTTGACTTCTCCAGGCCATTTCAGCCACTCTCCAACCAAGCTAATCATTGCATTAGCTTCCTGGGACCTCAGTGGAGCTATTCTGATCATCACAACATCTTGAGAAGTGCTCATTTACAGAACACGATTTCCAGTTTAGAGGTAAGTTAGCTCAACTTTGAACTTTTTATACAAGCATTATTAATGTTTAATTTGTGAATGAAAAATGTAGACATCATTGTTCTGAAGCTAACCATGACTTTAGATTTCATTTATATTGCTTGAGTAGTTAGAATTTTGAATCTGAACATCCTGGAAAAATTAGGTCAGAATTTGGTACCATTCAAAATTCATGCTCATTCTTGAGAATTAGTTTAAGTTGTTTATATTTTTGGAATCGTGGTAAAATTGTACACAAGTTTCATGTTTACTTTGTTGCAAATGGTTGGTAAATGGACAAGTTACAGTTGGTCTGGATGGAAGTTGAAGATGAAGTGTAAATCAGGGCGCGTTTTGTATCATATATTTATTGTTTTGCTTATGTTAACTGATGTATAGCCACCCCAGTGGTAGAAGCGCACGCCTGTAACCTTTGGGACCTGGGTTCGAGCCCCAGTGGTACCCTTTTGGATTTTTCACATTTTTGCATTCTGACTTTCTTTTTTTGGCAGGGCGCTGGGCCTCCTTAGGCCTTGTTTGTTTTTGTTTTTATTTGCCAACCCCCCCCCCCCCCCCCCCCCCCCCCCCCTATTTCATTTACACACCCCTGACCCAGTTTTATTTTATTTTCTTGTTTTCATTTTATTTATTTTCTTAATATATTTTCTAATTAAAAAAATCATAAAAAATACAAAAATATTAGATTTTTATCTTGACATAGTTTATCTATTTTTCTCAATAAAAATTATTTTATTTTATCAATACTTTATTTATTTTACTAATTATCTTTGCAAACTTAATTAAAAAAATAGGTTTTAGTTATTTTCTTTTACACCAATTAAAATATATTATTTTAATATTAAAAAAGGCCAAAAATATTTTATAACACTATAATTATTTTCAAGACCAAAAAACCAAAAATACTTCTCTTAAACTTAATTTCTCTTTAATCAATTAATAGAATTAGGGTTTTATTTAAAATATTTTCTTAGTAAATTTAGGTTTAATTAATTACTTTCTTCTAGTTAATTAGGTTAAAATCAAAATCCATTTTCTCTAAAAAATCCAAACAAATATCCATTTTCTTTACATTTGCATTCTTGTACATTTTTTCATTTTTTACATTATATTCATTTAATTTCTTGTACATTTGTACCAATTCAATATGGTTGTAATAGACTGATTAGGTTTATTTTCTAGCAATCCCCATTTATAATTTGTACACGCCCTCCCACAAGTATTGTAATAGCGTAGTAACTTTAAATTCCACAATTTATCGCTTTATATATAACATGTTAGTAATTAGGGTTTGCATGGAAAGACTAAAACCAATACTTAGAAAATCCAAATTCAAGACAAAGTCAAGCATGAAAACAATACATTTGCACACAAGCACCCCTTAGGGTAAATCCACTTGATTGCCTTTACAAAATGGCCATATTACGCATGTGAGGTATCTTAGCAAAAACAAGCAAAGTATAAGATCATAGTCTCTAGATGACACTATCTAAGTTGCCTTTCAAATGATCTTAGTCCCTAAAAGAGAATGCTAAGATACCTTGCAATATTGCTAATCACGGTTATACGATGACCCACGCCCGTCCCGTTTACATCCAAAGATAGGGTTACTTACCAAATCAATGGTAATATAACAATGTCAAAGGAAAAGAGAATGAACAAGAAAGACTTTTGAGTAGGTAGAATGATCCTAATTACTTGCTCAATTTCAAAACATCCTTGCTATTTTTCAAAACAAACACCTACACTTTTAAAACCTCTTACAAACTTGAAAACATTTTCAAAAGATCAAGCATCTTTATATACATTCTTACAAACGATAATCATTACAAAGATTGCCTAAATGATGACCTCTTTACAAAATACTTTTAAAACCACACAAAGCATAATTTCAAATCAAAGCAAGTGATCTAGCAAGTAACTAAGAGCCCATGGAAAACCATGGATGAAAAAGGTGTTAATACCTTCCCTTTTCATAATCTACCCCCCGAACTCAAGAAATAATCTCAAATTCTTTCCTGTGCTTTTTCACCTTTCCTTTTGGATAAAAGAAAAGTCGGTGGCGACTCTTGCTAATCGCAACATTTGCAATCAAACGCAAAACCATCAAGTCAGTTCTCCCACCGTATCATAGAACTGGCGACTCTGTTGGGGAAAATTCTAAAAGTGGGTACCTTATGATTAGATCAAATTTACTTGCTTTCATTGTTTGATTTGTATGCTTTACATTATGGTTCTCTATTTGGGTTTGAATCCTCTACCCGGATTTGTGGATACCTTATAGGTAAGTAGCAATACATTGTGGAAACTGTGCGGGGTGTACCGACATGGTCTAAGCAATAACTACGTTAGTGCGACATATTTATGGGTACCGGTAGCCCTTGAGTTAATCAAGGAGAATACAGGGTCGCTGAGTGATGTCATGAAGCACTAATGAACTTTTAGAACCTTTACTTGACCAACTTAGCCTTTAGGACGTAGTGAGATGACCAGCTTTGGTGCAGTCCGAAGTTGGTAGATACTCGATACTACACTCATTGAGGTTTGATTTTTTGAGATATTTCGGTCGCCATTAAAGAGGCTTGTGCTGAGACAATGCTCAAGGAAACAAACCAGTGCTATTGAGCTCTTTAGAACCCGGTTACTATTGCTAGGACAGGTTGAGCCAACTAAACTTCAAGAGGATACTTACTTATGAGACTCCATGCAAGCCTAAACCTAAGGACTTGTTTGCTTTGTTTGTGTATATTTACTTGTACATAACATCATGAACATCATAACCATTTCAAGGATCTTGGGATTTATCTTTGTTCTATTTTGTAGGACATGGATTCTATTCGTAGGAAAACTATTCAAGTCAATCTTGTAAGGATCCCTCTACAACTTAAGGATCTAGCTTCAAGGATTCCTTAAAATTCTCCATTTACCGAGAGACATGGTCGCCTACTCAACTTGGTCACTTCCAACACTGATGAAGACATAATGAAGGTGCTCTTTCAGTTCTTTGATCCTTTACACCATTGCTTCACATTTCCCGATTATCAACTTGTGCCAACTTTAGAAGAATTCTCCCAACTCTTGAGGATTCCCATTCTCAATCAACTACCTTTCAACGGTATGGAAAGAGACCCAAAGCCATAATAGATTGCACAAGCTCTACACTTGCAGTCATCTGATGTCACAACTAATTTGGAAACAAGGAGTGGTGTCAAAGGCTTCCTAGCAAAGTTCTTGTTTGAGAAAGCCCAAAACTGTTGGAACTCTTTGGATTTGCAAGCCTTTGAGGAAATTGTGGCTCTCCTCATCTATGAGATGGTTTTGTTTCCAAATCCTGACCAACTCATAGATGTGAACACCGTAAAAATCTTCATATCCCGCAACCCGGTGCCGTTAAAACCTCTTACAAACTTGAAAACATTTTCAAAATATCAAGCATCTTTGTATACATTCTTACGAACAAGAATCATTACAAAGATTGCCTAAATGATAGCCTCTTTACAAAATACTTTTAAAACCACACAAAGCACAATTTCAAACAAAAGCAAGTGATCTAGCAAGTAACTAAGAGCCCATGGAAAACCATGGATGAAAAGGGTGTTAATACCTTCCCTTTTCATAATCTACCCCCCGAACTCAAGAAATAATCTCAAAGGTCTTTCCTATGATTTTTCACCTTTCCTTTTGGATAAAAGAAAACTCGGTGGCGACTCTTGCTAACCGCAACATTTGCAATCAAATGCAAAACCTTCAAGTCAGTTCTCCCACCGTATCACACCTGGAATTATGAGGCTGACGTCTATTACCATGGCGTCAAGCAAGACCTATTGGCTGTTGAAGACAAAGCTACTGAAGGTACTGATCCTGACATTGACAATATCGTTGGGACCAGTAAAATGACGAGAAGCGGAAGAGTTTTCTCTTCTGAGATCTCTCCAAAAATTGTTGCTAATCCTGTGATTATTCCTGCTGTTGCTCCTGCTAGTACTCCCATTGCCACTCCTATGATTTTCCTGCTGCTGCTCCTTTCAGTATTCACATTTCTACTCCTACTGTTAGTCCTATTGTTATCCCTGCTACCGAGTCGGCCGAGACTCGGGGCAAAGAAGTATTGGTTGAGCCTGTCTGGACGAAGGTGCACCCAGAAGTCATTCCCGAGGTTTCTAAAAAGGAAATGGAAGAGATTTTAAAGATAATCAAGAAGAGTGATTATAATGTCGTGGAGAAATTGGGGAAGACCCCTTCAAAAATCTCAACGATGACCTTACTGCTATGCTCTGAAGCCCACGCTAAGGCTTTAGTAAAATTCCTGAAGTCTGCTCACGTGCCTCAAGAGACCTCCGCTGATCAACTCGAGAATTGTGTGGCTAGTTTGACAGTTGATAATGGCCTGGGATTCTCTGGTGCAGATTTAACTCCCAAGGGAAGGAAACACAATGATGCCCTGTATGTCATTAAATGTCTTACCCAAGAACACTCTTGACCAGTTAAATTGCAAAGGACTTATGCTAAAGCCCAGTAACATTGTGGTGAGGGCCTTCGACGGTTCTAAAATAATGGTGCACGGGGAGGTGGACATCCCTATCAAAGTGGGTACTAATACTTTTAATTACACTTTCTATGTGATGGACATCCGCCCGTCTTACTCCTATTTATTTGGTCGACCCTGGATCCATGGAGCCGGTGTTGTTACTTCCACCCTGCATCAGATGCTGAAGTACCCAATCAATGGGAAAATTATCACAGTCCATGGGGAGGAGGAGTACATGGTGAGCCACCTGAACCCTTTCAGATATGTTGAAATGGACGGCGAGTTCATTGAGAACCCCTGTCAGAACTTTGAGGAGGTTCCACAGACCGTTACTGTGGCCAAGACCACTGCCAGTGTTCTAAATACTACTAAACCTCCATTGAAGATGGCTTCTCTGAAGGATGCCAAGGCAGAAGTCAAAAAAGGTGGGTGTACAATTTGGGGCCAACTTCTGGATATTCCCTACAAATCTGACAAATTTAGTTTGGGTTTTACTTCAGGAGCCCAAAGAGTTGTTCGTCGTGCTCGCGTTGGGGGACTGCCTTTACGGATCAGAAACCATGGAATTAATGCTCTGGAAGACAACGATAATGATTATGACCTGGACAAGTGGATCTTCCCAACCATCAGTGGTGGAATCAACAATTGGGAGGCTAAAGACTTTTTGCCCATTACTTTTATTCAAGAGTAATTTTTCTTTTTGTTTTTGAGGAAATGTAATATTTGAATAATTGAATAATTGAAACATTAAAGCCTTGTGTCTTAACCGAGGCATAATGGTCTATTTGTGAGGGTCATTAATTCATTTTAATATGTCATCAATAAAACATCATATGTTTCGCATACAAATTTTACGCTCTTTGTTTTTCTTTTCTGCCTCTTTACTTTATCAAAAATATACACCTATGTTATTGCTCATTATGACTTTGAAAATCCGATCTACCAAGCCGAGGACGAAGGTGAGGAAGATTGTGAGATACCAGGAGAACTTGCCAGACTGTTACAACAGGAAGAAAGGGCAATACAGCCTCACGAAGAGCCAGTTGAGACAGTTAACTTGGGTACTGAAGAGGACAAGAAAGAAGTCAAGATAGGTGCCGATCTGGAGCATAGTGTCAAGGAGCGGTTAATTCAGATGCTACATGACTATGTTGAGGTTTTTACCTGGTCATACGAAGACATTCCGTGACTTGACACCGATATTGTGGTTTATCGCCTACCTACAAAAGAGGACTGCCCTCCAGAGAAACAAAATGTTCGTCGCATGCGGCCAGAGATGTCAGAAAAGATCAAGGCTGAAGTCATGAAACAGTTCAACGCTGGTTTCTTAGCTGTCACCTCTTATCCATAATGGGTTGCTAACATGGTTCCAATATTGAAGAAGGACGGTAAGGTACGTATGTGTGTGGATTACAAAGACCTGAATAGGGCAAGCCCCAAGGATGACTGTTGTACCCCAAAATTTGCCCTCCCATATTCATCAAGAATTGTCAAAGTCAAGGTCACAAAATTCCCCCAGGGTTGTGCAGCTCAACTGTCTCCTATACAGTCAAAACTAGGGTTTGAGTTATGGTCAAGCAAATGAACTTTTCAAAGGCCCAATCAAGTCCCATATGCCTACAAAGAGGGTCAAGCATCCTCATGTCAAGTTTCAAGGCATTCAGCTCAAAATTGCACAGTCAAAACCCTAAATTGCACTACAGTCAACTGTAGGGGCAAAATGGTCATTTGACAGTCAAAAGTTCAAATTTTTGGTCAATATATCATTTTGAAGCCACAAACATCATTTGATCAATGCTTGATCATGATTCTCAAAATTTGGCTCAGAAATCATCAAAGATGCAAAAGTTGCTATATTTGGACAGCTGGAAAAGTCAACTGAAATTGACCAGGGCATAACTTTCACATGGATTATCAGAAAAATTCCATCCAAAGCTCATTTTGAAGAGAAAGACATTTCCTACAATTCATCTTCATGTTCCAAGTCCAAGAAATGCTCTCACAAAAAGTTATCAATTTCAACATTATAGGTCATTTTGAAAAGTCAACAAAAAGTGACTTTAAGTCAAAGGCCATAACTTGAGATTGGTAAATCAAAATGACATGGGACCAAAGGCATTGGTTAAAGGACTCAAAGACCTTTCCAAAATGTCCAAGAACATGTGGAAAGCTTAAAAATTGACCAAGTTATGCCTTGTGGAAGTTGGGAAATTTTTGGAAATTTTTGAAAGACAACATTGATGCAAAAGGCCTAAAATGCAAATGGGCCCATTTTTCTTCCAAGTTTCTTCATGCCAAGCCTATGCACGACCACTAGGCCCAAGGGGAAGTATTCTCATATTTTTTAATTATTTATTTGAATTAATATTAATTTATATTCATTTAAATGATTTTAATTCATGAAAAATATAAACCTAACATGAAAAAATCTTTTCATGCATGATTTGGCCTCTATAATTCGTGCATATCTCAAATAGGCAAGCTTTAGTGCTAATTGATCAGATTTGGTACAAGATACATGAGAAAAAGATATGAAAAAGATTTTCCAAAATCAAATATTGAAATCCATGAATGCTTGAGATTTTGTGCAAAGTTTTTGACCTAAATCATTCCTTACATATACTAGAACATAACCCTAATGATCCAAGACTGCAAGCTGCGCCCCACAACTCCATTGCATATTGGAATTTTTCATAAAAAATTCAAAACTGAAATCTAGTTTCAAGGTCGATTCAAGATCCAATTTTGATTCCAATAGCTTCCTTGGGTGATTCTGAACGCGTGCCAATCATTAACATCAACAAAAAACACCTTGAACTGGTATCCATGGATGAAACTGTACCAAGAAAATTCTGAAATCGCATAGCATAAACCAAGCATTCTTTTGCATTTTTCTTCATGGATTCTTGTTTATAATCATGTTTCTATGCTAACCAATAGGTTCAATTGTGTTTTTCTGTACCATAGGCGATTATGCCATGTATGTTTTCTAGGGTTTGCAGGTTTCAAATTTGGGGGTTTTTGCCCAAGGAAAAATTGATGCTTCAAACCAGGACCACTGAGTTCAGTACATGGAGACGAAGAAGAACATGTCCTCGCGCCTAATTTATGATGAGAAACGAGCTATTCGCTATTTTTTCGTTGCTTGCCTAAGACCACGCCTGAAAACCGTGGCCATACGTGTGTGTTTCAGACAAAAGGAAGAAGACAACCTCGTTGTCACCACGTGATAGGCCCTTTTTGAATTCACGCGCGTTTTGCCCATTATGCATTGATTTTGCTTTTTGATATTTAATTGATATTATATGTTAAATATGAACGTGATGGCTCAGTGGTAATGCGTTGTGTATATGGCCTCAAAGACCTGGGTTCAAATCCCAGGTCTTGCAATGCTCAATATTATTTTTCAATATTTGATTCTATGCAGCACTAACGTCCAGATGTACCATATGCTTACCCTCTCAAGCCCCACACGTGTCCATCTCACTCAGATCCATGGCCAAGATTTAAGATGCACCATGTACCAGGTCAAAGCGCTGACATGTGATCCAGGAAAGTCAGCACGTTGCAAGCTTATTGGGCCAGGCCTCTCAAGTTTATACCTCCTTACTTGGGGCTACACCCCACCCTGGTTTGATTTTCTTTTCTTTTTGTTGTTTTAATTATTGTATTATATTATTTTTATTGCTTTAATTAATTAATTTATTTTTTCTATGAAATATAAAAACATTATAAAAATCAGAAAAAGACCAAAAAATAATATCTATTTTATTATAATTATTTTATTAGCATGTAAATAAATTAATTTCAAATTAGGTTTAATTTATATTTTTCCATAATAAAAAAATCCAACAAAATAGAATTAGGTTAATTAATATCTTTTTTATTCCTTTTAATATTTTTCCCTTTTTTAGAATAATAATATTATTTATTTATTTTCCTATTTAAATTGTACATAAATGAATTAGGTTTAATTTAGGTCATATTTTAATTCTTTCACAATAAATAAAAAATATTAGAATTAGGGTTTGCTTCTTAATTTAATTTTAATTAACTTCTTTTTCTTATTAAATTAAAAAAAACATAAAAATATCATTCTCATTTAATTTCAATTTTTAATTCCTTATTAATTTTAATTACTTGCAAGAGGGTCCAACGCCCGTCATTAATCATTTAATTGCGCACTTATTTTTTTTTTTATCGTTTATATAATTATGTAAATCTCCCAAAGCTATGTAATTTACTTTTCGCACTTTATTTCCTTGCATTATTTATTTTTTTCGCTAAATCGGGTCCGGTTTAATTTTGGCGATGTGGACCCGCGCCTTTGTAATAATCTTAGATTTATTTCCTCGCAAAATATTTAACTGTTAACCAAGCATGAAAGAATGAATGTCTTAATAAAATCAAGCGTAGAACATGACAAACATGACAAGACAAATAACTGAAACATGACACACAATTTGCACACACCACCCCTAGGGTACGCCTCACTGTTGCCTTTCGAAAGGTGATCGTCGAGTAGAGGATGTCTTAGTAAGTCCTCATGATCCGGGAACCTGGCATGAGGGTAGCTTCTAAGGTGTCTTCCCATTGCTCTGGTGATCACCATGTCCCTAAAAATCGAATTGACCCGAACACCTCCAACGGTGGTGCTACCTACCTCTCAATGGTGGGATGGCACTACTTTAAAGGACATTTACACAGACGAATTCCTTAGGGTAGGTAGGTTCTCAAGGATACTTGCTCTAATCTCAAAACAAACTCAAAAAGACTTTTCACACTGACACATTTTCAAAAGCTTTCAAAGCAAATTTTTCAAACACTCTGACGTATGAGTCGATCTGAAATTTTTCAAAGAAACTTTTTAAACCCACATTGAAAAGCAAACAAAAAATTTTGAAAACACATTGAGCAAGTATCTAAGAGCCCATGGATAACCATGGATAGAAAGGGTGCTAACACCTTCCCTTTCTATAACCTACCTCCCGAACCGAGAGCAATCTCTTTAAGGAATTTTTCTGTGCTTTTGTCCTTTCCATTTGGAGAAAATAAAAGACGGTGGCGACTCTTGCTTCCGCGACATTTCGCGAACCAGCGTTAAACAGTCAGTTCCAGATCCACCAATCACAGAACTGGCGACTCTGCTGGGGATATAACTTATAAAGTGAGGTGTACCTTAGGGCTAGCTCATAACCATGTTTTCAATTGTTTCCTTGTGTGCTTTAAATTGTGGGTTGCTTGGGAGTTCTATAGATCCTACACCCGGATCTGGGGGATACCTTTCTTAGAAAGTAGCAACAAGGCTGTGAGGGAACTGTGCGGGGTATACCGACATGGTTGAAACAGTCTGCTACGTTGATGTGGCACTTTGGTGTGTACCGGTAACCCTTGAGTTCAGTCAAGGAGAGTACGGGGCCTCCGCGTGGTGTCGTGAAGCATCAACAGACCTTAGGAACCTTAATTGAACTATCTTGGCCTCTTTAGGGTAGTGAGATAACTGACTTTGGTGCAGTCCGAGGTTGGTTGATACTCGATACTACACTCAATTGAGGGTTGCTTTCCTGGAATATTTCGGTCGCCAGTTCAGTGGCTAAATCGAAACGATGAACAATGAAAGCAATCCCGTGATATTGGGAACCTTAGAACCCGGTTACGTTGATTAGGACAGGTTGAACCCACCAATTTCAAGAGGGTAATACCCAGACCCCATGCTGGCCTAAACTCTAAGGGTTTCTCTTGTGTGACTTGTGTGCCTTCGTACTTGACTACTTGCATGCTTGTTATCTGACACATGAACTACTTGCAGGTTTTGTTTATAGTCCTTAATAGGGACTCATAACAGGGTATCTAAGTTGCTTACAGGTTTTGGTTTGCAGTCCTTAATTAGGACTCCTAACAGGGTTTACCGAGTTTCTTGCAGGATTTGTTCTAGTCCTTAATTGGGACTCATGACTAGTATACTGAATCTCTTGCAGGTTTTGGTGTGCAGTCCTTAATTGGGACTCATAACAGGGTTACCTACATTACCCCATGCATCATGACATCATACAATTGCATACATCCTAACCCATTTCAAGGATCTCAAGGGCTTGTGATGCAGGTCAGGGTGAATCAACTATCCCAGCAAGGGGCAAAGAGGATTTATTTTCCTCTAGCCAAGGTTGTCAGGGGCTATGACCCACTGGATATGGTGAGCCTTTGACCCTTGAAGAAGGACTCTCAACAACAGGAAGTTCTGTCAATCAAGTTACTGGTTCTCAACTCTAACAAGTTTCTCTGTTTACCCTGCGAGGTCCTTGAAAACATTGCATGCATATCATACACATCATCGCATTACAGGTATCCCTTTTGCAGGTCACTTACCTTTCTCGCTGTTTATTTCAGCAATGGCCTCACAACAAGATAACCAGGACCTTCACGCTCAAGAGTCTCAGTTCAGAGAAATCTTCTTAGGTCTATCCAAGGGGCAGGAAGAGTTGAGGGCACTCCTCATGGGGAATCTGATCAGAAAAAGTCCTGAAGAGGACAAGGACGAACAGCTGAAACGTCTACAAGCTGAGGTAGACACATTAAAAACTCAGACGCTGGGGCAAAGGGCCCTCATTCAAGGTTTAGCTCAGGAGCAAGGAGAGTTGAGAGCCATGATCAGTCAGCTTCATCAAGACATGAAGCAACCAGCCCAAGTCAGGGACCAAGTCGTTGATCAGCCACCAAGAGGACCAAAGTCTGGTATGGTGAAGAATGAACCTCTCCAAATTGCTACTACTTCACAAGCCCAGTATCAACGGGGTAATCGACGCAAGCGATACACGCCTGGAAGACATTTCACTGAGACTGGCATACCACCATCTCTAATGCTGGAACACTTGTTGGAGGTCAATCTGATTACTTTAAAGGGTCCTCCCCAGAATCCTGACATCTCTGCTCCTACTTATAACCCTGATAAAAGATGTGCCTACCATTCTGACAGTCCTGGACATGGCACCAATGACTGTTGGAGCTTGAAGAACAAGATCCAAGACTTGATCGACGGAAGGGTGCTGGAGTTCATGCCGGGTGGCCAAATGAAATGCTTCTGCTGAGAATCTTCCACTTGAGATGACTAGTTCAAATTAGGAAATTTTTGTTCATTCGAATGTTCAAGTTGCAATTTTCTTCTGTTCAAACATTTATTCATGTTAAACATTGTTATTTCATTAATGCATCGCTTATGTCTATTTTGAATCAATATATTCGTATTCACTATACGTAAATTATTTTCATATTTTTTCTGATGTCAACTCCCAATCAATAATTCTAAGCCTCTTGAGGGAGGATGACGAAAACGATACCATAATCTATAGTATGCTTTTGAACAGACCCCGCTGATGAGGTACAGGCATTGTTTCAACCCCTAAACACTGGAGTAATAAGGAAGATAATCCCTCGTCAACCCCTTTGAGCCAAAGAAGTAGGAGTTTTTCTTTTCGAAATTTAAAACCCTTAATCATAACCTGGGGCAGGGTAGTCTCTCAGTTGATCCAAGTGCATAACGAATGGCACCAAAGAGGTCCTTACAAAAACAAAGACAGTGATGGTTCAGAACAATCAAAAGGACAGGCAGTCATTATCAAAAAAAAAAAATTTCATAAATGAAAAGCCCGAAAAGTCTAAACCTACAAAGGGGACTTATGAAACTGGGGCATCCCGCTGACTGTAATTCCAAAAAAGGAAACAGTTCAGGCAAAAAAAAAAAAGGGAAAGGGATAACAAGAATCAGACAAGAAAGAAGTCTTACAAACCCTCAACAAAAAAGGAATGACTGCCTATTCAAAATAAATTGTCAAACATCCGAACCATCACTGGAAAACCAGAGCAAAGACTCAAACAAGGTCTAACGTATGATCAGCTGAGTTTAGGTTTGGAGAACATCACGAAGAGCGGGTGGGTACAAATAAAATTTGAGCCTTTATCCTTTGTTTCTTAAACCGTGAACCAGGCCACGTTATAACCCTAAAAAGTCCTAGCTGAAGCATGGGTTAGTTCAAAAGCATATTGTGACAAAAGGTATCCTGACTCCTGAAGGCCTACGGTAAAGTACAGAGTTGACATCACATTTTATAAACAATCACCTGCTTTATGAAAGAGAATGCATTTTCAAAACCTTCAAGACAGACATAAGCTTTGCATTTTTGACATAACCTTGTTTGCATATGACTTTTTGTTTGAACAGCATAGAAATTCGCACGACGAATGCCTAATGAACAAGAGCACTTCCAATCAAAGGGCATGACATGATCATGGTCCATTATCTGGGGTAGTCCAATCAAGATTCAAGGAATCTCTCAAAAGGCCAAATAGCCTGGGGCAAATCTCCGCCTGAGTCATTTGGGGCATTTCAATAACGAATCCGGCCTGATCAAACACCTTCTGGTGGCATGACAAAACACTTCTAACAGGGGCAACTCCCTACATTCGGAGAGCATGGACATAGTCAAAAAAATACCACGCAAAATCAAAGACCCGCTAGGTTGACACACCTAGGAAAAAACAAGGGCTTCCCGGCGAACCAAAAGGGTTCGGGCAAAAATAAGGGATGAAATGAAAAAATCTGTACACCCGGCAAGTCGAAAACCTGAAAAGGCGGCTTGGGCAAAAATGGGTATCCCGGTGGACTGAAAACCCGAAAGGGCGGTCCAGGCAAAAGTTAGGGATCAAAACGTACGACTATGTCCTGTCATCTTATCACCTGCCTACCAGAAGTAGGTCTGTCCATCAACTAACTATCAGCACCTCACAGATCTTCCTCTCCCACCTCAGAAACAGGGGCAATAAAGATTTGTCTGAGCAGTCCAATTGTTCTATCCTCCAAAGTACCAAGATGGGTTCAGCTAAAGAACATGACCAGTACTTCTTAAATTCCCCAGAGAGTCAGCAGTCAGTACGTTCTGCTCTAAGCTATCATCAAATATCAAGGAAATTGAGTATCCTCCTGTAGATCTCAATACCTCCCCAGCAGCACGCATTCTTAACAAGCATCCCCGGTAGTCTTGGTCTAAAGATTGTTCCCCGGCGGCATCTCAACATTCAAAGGAATCACTTCCCTGCAATTCAAACCTCCCCCAGAAGAGTCCAATCCAGTTTCCCCAGGAAAGTTGGAATTCATATCCCCCCAAGCAGCAAGCTTATCCCCAGTAGATTCTGGAAGCTTATCCCTCGCAAAGCACGAACGCGTCGTCCCAGCTTGATTTTAAAGAGTTATTTCCGTAACAGGATATAACTGGGTTATCCTCAGCCAAAAGCCACGGAAAGAGCGTCCTCGGCAAAATATCTTCATATCCCCAGCGGAATTCATCAAATCTCCCAGCATAACTCATCAACGGTATCCCCAGCGGAGTTATCTTCATCAACTCAGCAAAACATCGCTACCCCCACAGAGTAGCACTCCCCAGCATGATCGCTAGAGTATCTTTTCTCCCGCAGAATTATTTCATTTGCCGAGTTTATTCCTCAACGGAGTTATCTTCTCCTACCGGTATTCTTGCAACAATCATCCACAGCGGAAGCAAAATCTCTTCCTCAACATCAGCCCAGGATATGACTTCCCGGCACCCGTCAAGGATTTATTTTCCTACGACGAAAACATACATTCATAAAACGTCACATACATCATTATAGCATGCATATGCATCATATTACACGAATCTCATTGATCTTGAAAACATACAGTTCATGCATCATGATTTTGCATACAATTATGTTCTACCTTTTCAGGAAAAAGATCAATACAAAAATGGTTACTATCAACTAACGCAATTCTTTCTAGATATAGTTTCAGATATGATCCAGACATGGTGACGTTCTGATACTGCTTCCAGAATTCCTTCTCGATATAGTTTCAGATGTAAACCCAGCGATGGTGACGTTCTGATACTGCTTCCAGAATTCCTTCTCGATATAGTTTCAGATGTAAACCCAGCGATGGTGACGTTCTGATACTGCTTCCAGATTTCCTTCTCGATATAGTTTCGGATATGATCCAGATGTTCCCCTCTCCGGCATGAGCGTGAGGTGATATTCTCTTATGGTCCCCTCTCCAACGGCGTGTGAGGTGGTAATTCCTTCTTCAGATGTTCCCCTCTCCGGCATGAGCGTGAGGTGATATTCTCTTATGGTCCCCTCTCCAACGGCGTGTGAGGTGGTAATTCCTTCTTCAGATGTTCCCCTCTCCGGCATGAGCGTGAGGTGATATTCTCTTATGGTCCCCTCTCCAACGGCGTGTGAGGTGGTAATTCCTTCTTCAGATGTTCCCCTCTCCGGCATGAGCGTGAGGTGATATTCTCTTATGGTCCCCTCTCCAACGGCGTGTGAGGTGGTAATTCCTTCTTCAGATGTTTTCCTCTCCGGCATGAGCGTGAGGTGATATTCTTTTATGGTCCCCTCTCCAACGGCGTGTGAGGTGGTAATTCCTTCTTCAGATGTTTTCCTCTCCGGCATGAGCGTGAGGTGATATTCTTTTATGGTCCCCTCTCCAACGGCGTGTGAGGTGGTAATTCCTTCTTCAGATGTTTTCCTCTCCGGCATGAGCGTGAGGTGATATTCTTTTATGGTCCCCTCTCCAACGGCGTGTGAGGTGGTAATTCCTTCTTCAGATGTTTTCCTCTCCGGCATGAGCGTGAGGTGATATTCTTTTATGGTCCCCTCTCCAACGGCGTGTGAGGTGGTAATTCCTTCTTCAGATGTTTTCCTCTCCGGCATGAGCGTGAGGTGATATTCTTTTATGGTCCCCTCTCCAACGGCGTGTGAGGTGGTAATTCCTTCTTCAGATGTTTTCCTCTCCGGCATGAGCGTGAGGTGATATTCTTTTATGGTCCCCTCTCCAACGGCGTGTGAGGTGGTAATTCCTTCTTCAGATGTTTTCCTCTCCGGCATGAGCGTGAGGTGATATTCTTTTATGGTCCCCTCTCCAACGGCGTGTGAGGTGGTAATTCCTTCTTCAGATGTTTTCCTCTCCAACAGCGTGTGAGGTGGTAATTCCTTTTACAGATGTTTCCCTTTCCGGCATGAGCGTGAGGTAACATTTCCTTCCAGATTATAATTTCCTATAGTTCCCTCTCCAACGGCGAGTGAGGTGACTCCCTTTGAGATTATAATGTCCTTTGGTTCTCTTCCTGACGCTACGAAGATGGTAATTCTCACCAAGATTTTCTCAACGAGCGTTGTTGAGGTTGAAATCATTCAGGATTCTCTTACCATCCATGCTAAGGCAGTAACCATCCCTGGTTCATTCATCAGCGTTTGAAGCTCCAGACGCAGCTCCTGTAACCAGTCAGGACATATCTATATCAAGCATCTAAAATCAGCTCCTGCGACGTGTCAGGTACTCATTTTTCTGTTTTGCAGGTATACAGGTTCTCGCTAAGGAATCTCCTACGCGATCAACATCCAGATGGCATCTATAAGCCCATCATCCTATCCAAGCAACATCCAAATGGCATCTATAAGCCCATTCCCTCATCATCATTGCTACTATGTGAGCGCAAATTTCTGGGCACTTTAGTGTTCAATCATCTTCTACCCTCGGATTACGAAAGGCACGTCAGCCAATCTGCATCCTCAGGTCTAAGAAGATTGAACAGGGGCAACTGTTGTACCCCAAAATTTGCCCTCCCATATTCATCAAGAATTGTCAAAGTCAAGGTCACAAAATTCCCCCAGGGTTGTGCAGCTCAACTGTCTCCTATACAGTCAAAACTAGGGTTTGAGTTATGGTCAAGCAAATGAACTTTTCAAAGGCCCAATCAAGTCCCATATGCCTACAAAGAGGGTCAAGCATCCTCATGTCAAGTTTCAAGGCATTCAGCTCAAAATTGCACAGTCAAAACCCTAAATTGCACTACAGTCAACTGTAGGGGCAAAATGGTCATTTGACAGTCAAAAGTTCAAATTTTTGGTCAATATATCATTTTGAAGCCACAAACATCATTTGATCAATGCTTGATCATGATTCTCAAAATTTGGCTCAGAAATCATCAAAGATGCAAAAGTTGCTATATTTGGACAGCTGGAAAAGTCAACTGAAATTGACCAGGGCATAACTTTCACATGGATTATCAGAAAAATTCCATCCAAAGCTCATTTTGAAGAGAAAGACATTTCCTACAATTCATCTTCATGTTCCAAGTCCAAGAAATGCTCTCACAAAAAGTTATCAATTTCAACATTATAGGTCATTTTGAAAAGTCAACAAAAAGTGACTTTAAGTCAAAGGCCATAACTTGAGATTGGTAAATCAAAATGACATGGGACCAAAGGCATTGGTTAAAGGACTCAAAGACCTTTCCAAAATGTCCAAGAACATGTGGAAAGCTTAAAAATTGACCAAGTTATGCCTTGTGGAAGTTGGGAAATTTTTGGAAATTTTTGAAAGACAACATTGATGCAAAAGGCCTAAAATGCAAATGGGCCCATTTTTCTTCCAAGTTTCTTCATGCCAAGCCTATGCACGACCACTAGGCCCAAGGGGAAGTATTCTCATATTTTTTAATTATTTATTTGAATTAATATTAATTTATATTCATTTAAATGATTTTAATTCATGAAAAATATAAACCTAACATGAAAAAATCTTTTCATGCATGATTTGGCCTCTATAATTCGTGCATATCTCAAATAGGCAAGCTTTAGTGCTAATTGATCAGATTTGGTACAAGATACATGAGAAAAAGATATGAAAAAGATTTTCCAAAATCAAATATTGAAATCCATGAATGCTTGAGATTTTGTGCAAAGTTTTTGACCTAAATCATTCCTTACATATACTAGAACATAACCCTAATGATCCAAGACTGCAAGCTGCGCCCCACAACTCCATTGCATATTGGAATTTTTCATAAAAAATTCAAAACTGAAATCTAGTTTCAAGGTCGATTCAAGATCCAATTTTGATTCCAATAGCTTCCTTGGGTGATTCTGAACGCGTGCCAATCATTAACATCAACAAAAAACACCTTGAACTGGTATCCATGGATGAAACTGTACCAAGAAAATTCTGAAATCGCATAGCATAAACCAAGCATTCTTTTGCATTTTTCTTCATGGATTCTTGTTTATAATCATGTTTCTATGCTAACCAATAGGTTCAATTGTGTTTTTCTGTACCATAGGCGATTATGCCATGTATGTTTTCTAGGGTTTGCAGGTTTCAAATTTGGGGGTTTTTGCCCAAGGAAAAATTGATGCTTCAAACCAGGACCACTGAGTTCAGTACATGGAGACGAAGAAGAACATGTCCTCGCGCCTAATTTATGATGAGAAACGAGCTATTCGCTATTTTTTCGTTGCTTGCCTAAGACCACGCCTGAAAACCGTGGCCATACGTGTGTGTTTCAGACAAAAGGAAGAAGACAACCTCGTTGTCACCACGTGATAGGCCCTTTTTGAATTCACGCGCGTTTTGCCCATTATGCATTGATTTTGCTTTTTGATATTTAATTGATATTATATGTTAAATATGAACGTGATGGCTCAGTGGTAATGCGTTGTGTATATGGCCTCAAAGACCTGGGTTCAAATCCCAGGTCTTGCAATGCTCAATATTATTTTTCAATATTTGATTCTATGCAGCACTAACGTCCAGATGTACCATATGCTTACCCTCTCAAGCCCCACACGTGTCCATCTCACTCAGATCCATGGCCAAGATTTAAGATGCACCATGTACCAGGTCAAAGCGCTGACATGTGATCCAGGAAAGTCAGCACGTTGCAAGCTTATTGGGCCAGGCCTCTCAAGTTTATACCTCCTTACTTGGGGCTACACCCCACCCTGGTTTGATTTTCTTTTCTTTTTGTTGTTTTAATTATTGTATTATATTATTTTTATTGCTTTAATTAATTAATTTATTTTTTCTATGAAATATAAAAACATTATAAAAATCAGAAAAAGACCAAAAAATAATATCTATTTTATTATAATTATTTTATTAGCATGTAAATAAATTAATTTCAAATTAGGTTTAATTTATATTTTTCCATAATAAAAAAATCCAACAAAATAGAATTAGGTTAATTAATATCTTTTTTATTCCTTTTAATATTTTTCCCTTTTTTAGAATAATAATATTATTTATTTATTTTCCTATTTAAATTGTACATAAATGAATTAGGTTTAATTTAGGTCATATTTTAATTCTTTCACAATAAATAAAAAATATTAGAATTAGGGTTTGCTTCTTAATTTAATTTTAATTAACTTCTTTTTCTTATTAAATTAAAAAAAACATAAAAATATCATTCTCATTTAATTTCAATTTTTAATTCCTTATTAATTTTAATTACTTGCAAGAGGGTCCAACGCCCGTCATTAATCATTTAATTGCGCACTTATTTTTTTTTTTTTATCGTTTATATAATTATGTAAATCTCCCAAAGCTATGTAATTTACTTTTCGCACTTTATTTCCTTGCATTATTTATTTTTTTCGCTAAATCGGGTCCGGTTTAATTTTGGCGATGTGGACCCGCGCCTTTGTAATAATCTTAGATTTATTTCCTCGCAAAATATTTAACTGTTAACCAAGCATGAAAGAATGAATGTCTTAATAAAATCAAGCGTAGAACATGACAAACATGACAAGACAAATAACTGAAACATGACACACAATTTGCACACACCACCCCTAGGGTACGCCTCACTGTTGCCTTTCGAAAGGTGATCGTCGAGTAGAGGATGTCTTAGTAAGTCCTCATGATCCGGGAACCTGGCATGAGGGTAGCTTCTAAGGTGTCTTCCCATTGCTCTGGTGATCACCATGTCCCTAAAAATCGAATTGACCCGAACACCTCCAACGGTGGTGCTACCTACCTCTCAATGGTGGGATGGCACTACTTTAAAGGACATTTACACAGACGAATTCCTTAGGGTAGGTAGGTTCTCAAGGATACTTGCTCTAATCTCAAAACAAACTCAAAAAGACTTTTCACACTGACACATTTTCAAAAGCTTTCAAAGCAAATTTTTCAAACACTCTGACGTATGAGTCGATCTGAAATTTTTCAAAGAAACTTTTTAAACCCACATTGAAAAGCAAACAAAACAATTTTGAAAACACATTGAGCAAGTATCTAAGAGCCCATGGATAACCATGGATAGAAAGGGTGCTAACACCTTCCCTTTCTATAACCTACCTCCCGAACCGAGAGCAATCTCTTTAAGGAATTTTTCTGTGCTTTTGTCCTTTCCATTTGGAGAAAATAAAAGACGGTGGCGACTCTTGCTTCCGCGACATTTCGCGAACCAGCGTTAAACAGTCAGTTCCAGATCCACCGATCACAATGACTTTCCGCTTCCCCATATTGATGTTCTAGTTGACAACACCGCACAACATAAGGTATTCTCCTTCATGGATGGTTTCTCCGGGTATAATTAGATCAAAATGGCACCCGAGGACATGGAGAAAACAACCTTTGTCACATAGTAGGGCACTTTATGTTACAAAGTTATGCCATTTGGGCTAAAGAACGCCATCGAAACCTATCAGCGTGCCATGGTAGCTTTGTTTCATGATATGATCCATCACGAGATAGAGGTATACGTTGATGATATGATAACTAGGTCTCATACTGAAGAGGAGCACCTTGATCACCTACATAAGCTTTTTGAAAGGTTGAAGAAGTACAAACTGGGGCTGAATCCGAATAGATGCACCTTTGGAGTAAGATCTAGTGAGCTTTTATGCTTCATTGTCAGCAACAAAGGCATTGAAGTTGACCCTACAAAGGTCAAAGCTATACAAGAAATTCCAATTCCTCGCACTGATAAGGAATTTAGGGGATTCTTGGGACGCCTAAACTACATTGCCAGGTTCATTTCCCATATGACCGCTACTTGTGATCCAATCTTAAAGTTACTAAAGAAAGATCAAGAAGTTAAGTGGAATAATGATTTCCAGAATGCCTTTGACAAAATCAAGGAGTATCTTCAAGAGCCTCCAATCTTGATGCCACCAGTTGAAGGAAGACCTCAAATCATGTACTTGACAGTGTTAGAGAACTCAATGGGGTGTGTGCTGGGGTAGCATGACGAGTCTGGTCGAAAAGAGCATGCAATATACTACCTTAGCAAAAAGTTTACCAACTGTGAAACAAGATACTCATTGCTTGAGAAAAATTGTTTCACTTTGGCATGGGCTTCTCTCCGACTAAGACAGTATATGTTGACCCACACTACCTTGTTGATATCTAAAATGGACCCTATCATGTACATCTTTGAGAAGCCTGCTCTCTCTGGAAGAATAGAAAGATGGAAGATGATCCTGACCGAATACGAAATTTAGTATACAACCCAGAAAGCAATTAAGGGAAGTGTACTAGCTGATCATTTGGCTCATCAGGCTATGGATGACTACCAATCCATGAATTTTGAGTTCACGGATGAGAACATCATGTTAGTAACTGATTGTGAAGAACCTGAACCGGATGAAGGACCTGAAAAAGGATCCCAATGGACTATGGTTTTTGATGGAGCTTCTAACGCACTTGGCAATGGAATCGGCGCCATGATCATATCTTTCGAAGGTTGTCATACTCCTTTCACCGCCAGGCTATGTTTCAATTGTACCAACAATATGGCTGAATATGAAGCATTTATTATGGGTCTCAAAGCTGTTGTCGACTTGAGAATCACATTCTTTAGTGTATTTGGAGACTCAGCCTTAGTAATCAGCCAAATCAAAGGAGAATGGGACACGAAGCATCCTAATCTCATCCCGTACAAAGAGCATATGTTGACATTCATCCCATACTTTGAAGAAGTTACCTTTGAATATTTTGCACGAGAGGAAAATCAACTAGTGGACACGCTAGCTATGATGTCATCCATGTTTAAGGTCAGGTGGGATAATGAGGCTCCTCAAATCACCATTGAAAGGATGGACGAACCAACATACTCTCATGAGATTGATGCTGAAGAAGTAGTGGACAAACCTTGGTTCCATGAAGTCAAAAGATATCTTGAGGCCCAAGAGTATCCTAAGGGAGCTTCAGTCAATGATAAGAAGTTCCTAAGAAGGTTCTCTGCCAAGTTCTTCCTTAGTAATGAGATCCTCTACAAGCGCAACCACGACTCTACTTTGCTTCAGTGTGTAGACAAGAGTGAAGCAAAAAAGATTATGTCTGATTTACATGAAGGTACCTTTAGCACCCATTCTAGTGGGCACACAATGGCTAAAAAGATCCTATGGGTAGGATACTACTGGTCCACTATGGAAGCAGCCTGTTATCAGCATTCGCGGACTTGTCACAAATGCCAAATCTATGCTGATAAGGTGCCCGTGCCTCTGGTTCCTCTAAATGTCTTACCTGCTCCTTGGCCATTCATAATGTGGGGCATCGATATGATTGGAGAGATCAGACCTACAACTTCTAATGGGCACCGCTTCATCCTGGTTGCCATTAATTACTTCACGAAGTGGGTCGAGGCAGCTTTATTTGCTTCTGTTACCAAAAACGTTATGTCCTGATTCATCAAACATAACCTTATCTGTTGGTATGGTATTCCAGAAAGAATCATCATGGATAATGGTACCAATCTCAATAACACTATGATCATCGAGCTTTGCACGCAATTCCAGATCCACCATCATAACTCTTTTCCTTACTGGCTAAAGATGAATGGCACCGTTGAAGCTGCTAATAAAAACATCAAGAAAATCATACAGAAGATGACCGTGACATACAAAGACTGGCATGAGATGTTACCATTTTATCTTCATGGTTATCGTACCACAATCCGTACCTCAACTGGGGCAACTCCTTTCTCTCTAGTGTACGGTATGGAAGATGTCCTGCCCATAGAAGTCCAGATCCCTTCCTTGAGGATCATGAAGGATGCATAGCTGAATGAAGACAAGTGGGTTCAAACTCGACTTGACCAATTAAACCTGATTGACGAGAAAAGGCTCGCGGTTCTCTGTCATGGTCAGATGTACCAAAAACGTATGATCAAAGCTTTTAACAAGAAGGTCAGATGCCAGGTATATCAAACTGGTGACCTAGTAATCAAGCGCATCATACTGCCACAAGGTGATCCCAGCGGCAAATGGACTCCTACATATGAAGGACCATTTGTAATCAAGAACATATTTTCTGGTGACAACCTTCCACACCCGGTAAACGCGGACATAGTTAAAAGGTACTACACATGAACAAAGACCCGCTAGGTCGACTAGCCTGGGCAAAAATTAGGGCATCCCGGCGAACCAAAAGGGTTCGGGCAAAAATTAGGGGTATCCATAAAAAAATTGTACACCTGGAAAGTCAAAAACCTAAAAAGGCAGATTGGGCAAAAAAGGATATCCCGGTGGACTGAAAACCCGAAAGGGAGGTCCAGGAAAAAGTTAGGGATTTAAAGCGTATAACTATGTCCTATTGGATCACCTTACAACTAATCTTTGATGTCAACTATCAAGCTCAAATAGTACTAATTAATCCAGTCAGCTTTAGACAAGCAACAAAGAGATGAGCGCTCAAAGACATAAGGGCAATAGCAGAATGAGAACCCAATGGGATTATTTTACATAGTTGTTTTCTTTGTATGCTATTTTGTATAGTTTCGATTCTTACGAAGGCATTCTCTTACTAGGATATCTGTCTCCTTGTACAAAAAACACTTCTTCAAGTTAATACAAAGTTATCTCTTCAAAAGTGAAAAACTATTTGTTTTTATTTTTCTATTTTGTTTGCGAAAACGTCCAATGATTATTTTTAAACATATGCATTTGAATATTATTACTGTTTACAAATATAGACGTAAAAACAGAAAGACAGTTACTAATGACTTTAAGAAACAGGACAATATCTAAGGGCCGTCCACAAAATCCTCGCAGATGTTTTCTCCAGCAGGTACAGAGGCAGAGACATATTACTACAAGGTCACTTCCATATTCTGAGTATGCAACCTAATGGTGTCAGGTTCTCATATCCCATGCGGAGCAAGAATCTCCAAATTACCGCTCCAACAAAAGACCCCCCCCCCATGAAGTCGCCAAGCTTCTCAGGATTTCCCAGCAAGATTTCACAAAATCCCCAAGCAGTTCACAGAGTTTTTCTTCCCCCAACAGAGTTTATTTCTATAACAACGGAAGTTCATCTCACAGCGTTTTAACTTCAACAAATATGAAGACCTACATTATTCATCCCCAACAACAATCAGGGATTCATTCTCCCTAGTTTAACAAAACAACAGTGGAATGACTGACACATTCATACATTACTTTCATACATCATTCTACAAACATCATAGAATATGCAACACAAATGCCTATATCACAATCTCATTTATTTTGATAGCATCATGCAATTCATACATTATGACATCGTATGAAACTAGTTTTACCTTTTCAGGTAAAATTGGCAGACAGATAAACACTATCAACTTATATAGCAGGTCAAAGATTAATGCCCGAAACCAGATGGGGAAACTATCTATACGACCAAGTGGTATGAACTCCCGAAGCAAGACGGGTTTACCAACAAATATAGCTGGCCACAGATTAATGCCCGGAACCAGACGGGGAATTATATATGTGATCGACAAAACCAAATTCCAGATTAACACCTGTAACAAGCTAGGAAAACTATATGTGGATGACTGATTGTAGATTAATACCTGTAACAAGCCAGGAAAACTATCTACATGAGGAGATTGAAGATTAATACCTGTAACAAGCCAGGAAAACTATCTTTCTTTCTCGGGTCAGAGATTAATACCTGTAACAAGCCAAGACAACTATCTTAGCGACCGACAATTTTCAAGTTCCAGATTAATACCTGTAACAAGCCAGGACAACTATCTGTGGACGACCAATTGTAGGTTAATACCTGTAACAGGCCAGGATAGCTATATACATGAGGAGATTGAAGATTAATACCTGTAACAAGCCAGGAAAACTATCTTTCTTTCTCAGGTCAACGATTAATACTTGAAACCATCCAGGACAACTATCTCAAACGACCGGTAAAAAGAAAGTTCTAGATTAATACCTGAAACCAGACAGGATAACTATTGGTGAATAGATGATTGTAGATTAACACCTGAAACTAGACAGGAAAACTATCTACATGACCAGACGAAGCAATCTTGCACGGGTTCCTTCTCATCATCCGGATGCAGTCTAACACAGACTCATCCTAAAGTAATCTTACACGGATTCCTTCTCAACTTTCCAAATGCAGTCTAACACGGACTCATCCTGAAGCAGCCCCACGCAGGCTCCTTCTCATATATCTCCGGACGCAGTCTAACACGGACTCATCCTAGAACAGCCCTACACAGGCTCTTTCTAATACATTTTCAGGTAATGGTTAATTCCATTATCCCTAGCAAGTTACTGTGAAGCCTGGATTTCAACCAGAAAGTAGCAAACTCCCATCTCTCCAGTATAGAGATAAATCCTCAGTAGAGCCTTGGACAACTGAAGTTCCTAGATTCTATTCCCCACAGAGTTTTCTTCAAACAGGAGAACAACAAAAACCCATATTCCCCAGTGGAGTCCTCCTCGGACAGCAAGAATAGGAATCCCCATAAAGGAATCATTTATGAAATCAACATCTACTTTGGATGGTATACTTAAACCCATCTCTGACGACTCTCTGTCATCTTATCCAAATGGCATCTGTAAGCCCATTCCCGACACCATCAACCATCAATGTCACTTCATGCGAGTGCAAATTTCTAGGCACTCTAGTGTTCAATCATCTTCCGCCTTTAGATTATGAAAGGCAGACAAGCTAATCTAAATCTTTAGGTTTAAGAAGATTGAACAGGGGAAGCTGTTTTACCCCAAAATTTTCCCTCCCATTTTACTCAAGACATGCTCATTGAGGTCCTCAATTACTCAAGGTTGACCAATAATTGATCAGACAAATTCTCCTCTTAAGCAATGAACCTCCAGCTAGGGTTTCACTTTCCACCAAGATGTTTGGGTTACAAAGGCTCCAAACGATTTCCATGGTCCTTAATATGTCTTCAAGAATGTCCATGCCAATTTGATGCCTTACACTAAAAATTTGCTCAGTTAACTGCTCAAGTGTTTGAATATCAACTATACTAGGTCAAAAGTCATTTTCCCTAACCAAAGCTCATTTCGAAGAGAACCCAGTTCCCTATATCTTCTCTTTTATCCTCAAGTTCAAGCAATGCATCATTTCGAATATACAAGCTCATACATTACAACTTCCAATATAGAGGGAGGACTGGAACAATATGCTGGAGGTTCACTGAGGCTACCACAACATCTTGAAAGAGGTTCAAATTCAAAACAAATGATTAAGGCAAAAAAATTGCAGCATGAGTCGACACGTACCCATATGAGTCAACTCATTCTAGTGATAAAATAGGGTATGAGTCGATACATGGCCTTATGCATCGACTCATACTGTTATCCAGCCCCAAAACAGAAGAATGAAAGGTGCATGAGTCGACACAAACGCGTATGTGTCGACACAAACATGGTATGAGTCGACACAAAGCCTCATGTATTGATACATACTATTATTCAGGATCCAAAATAGAGGGAGGAAAGGTGCATGAGTCGACACATCCCATTATGCATCGAATCATACTAAGCCGATTTTGTTTTTACAGGAGCGAGAAGAGTTATGTGTCGATGCATAGTAGCATTGTATCGACACATAACAGTTCAAAATGCATTTTTTCCTGTCTTTTTAAACTGTCTTTACAGTTTTATCATTACTGCCCAACTATTCAATATGGGTTGATGTTTGGATTTGTTTCAAGACCCAAATTTCATGCAAGATACATTATAAAAGGCCAGGTGTTTCCAGTGATTTCTGGTAAACAACCGCTAGTCTTCCAAACTATCGAACAATCTTTATTAACGCTATTCAATCTCTCTGGTAACTCACAGGATCGACTAGATTGATCCTAGGACTCCTTGGATATTAAGGTTACTCTCACAATCGAACAATTATTCATGGTTGCTATTGTACAAGTGTTTGGTTTATTTCGATCCCTCTCTCTAAGAGTTTAAAAATGTGATCAAAATGTATATGAAAACTAAGTTATACGAATAAATGCTAATTGTAATGCTGATTGAAGAGACATATAAAACTGTATGAAAAATGAAGTAAATGGTTTCGATTTGCAAAACATTTAACATAAAAGGTTTCTGGAATGTAGAAGTTTAAAATGTGAAGAAAGCGTTTAATGCAAGAAATCTATAAATGATTTTAAGTAAAAATATGCGCTTGAAAAACAATACTTGAAAGTAAAGGTATTGAAAGTGTAACAGTTCTCTGAAATATAAAGTGCTCGAAATATAAAGAAAGCAGTAAAACGTAAAACTTTGAGGAAAAGACTTTGAAATGAAAAGACAGTAAATAAAGAAACTTGCGAATGTTATTCGACAAAAAGAAAAGAAGAAAGTACTGGAAATGGTAAAAAGGCTTTCATTAAGTTAGAAATACATGGTGCTATCATACATACATTTCTCTTGCATTCGTTTCCCTTGCCATGTGGTAGTTTGAATGTTATTGAGTATTTTGTATAACAAATATGACACACCCGAAATCCTAATACTAAGACTTCTATTTATACTAATTCGACCCTAACGGTCTCGCTATAGGATCATGCCACGTTTCGAACATGCAAGAAAATGCTTCTTTCATCTTTCCACGTGTCCCCAAATGCTCCAACACATAACTTTCAAACTTTGAAAGTCCCGCTCCCATTTGAATTCTAAATGCTTTGGTGTTTCTCCGTTTCGAACGCTCTTCCCAAACCTAGCCTCGCTGTTGTTTCGAGACCCCTTTGGATATGTTCCCATAATCACCGTTCGAAGCTTCAAGCTTTGACACACTTATTCGAAACACTACTTCTGCAACTTCGAAATATGGCGTTTAATTCCATTTCGATCAGAACTTTTAACTCTTTTGAATTCTAAATAACATTATCAAAATCTTCAGCCAACAAATTGCCCCTTTAAAATATGTATTTCGATCTCTTTGAGAAATACCTATTTTAAACATTTATACAAGATTTTGATAGGATTTTTGAATCATCATAACATTTAATGCATTTGACTCCAGTCACATCAATCATAGCACCTTTTGGGTTCCTTAACCGCCCAGAGTCACTTCACAGCGTGGTGCAGTTATAAGTAATGATTATTTTTAAATCACGCCTAATACCTATATCAACTTCTCGCCACCTCTTCATCACACCAACCCATGATCTCCACGTATCACACTTTTACTCGGTGGATGCTTAATCTTCTCATTATAAAACATCAATTTAATCTTCCTTTTTCTTTTTTACACTCTAAATCTTTCATACTCTGGATTTTTACTCTTCTTCTCTCATAAAACAATCTAAGCTCTCAAACAACAAAAATGTCTTCCTCCACCTCATCCCAACTCAAGAAAGTCTCCAAGAAGAAAGGAAAAACTACAGGAGCAACCATGGAGAGTAAAATCGTTACCATTCAAGGCCAATCTGCTCTTGCTCCTCAAATGATTTCCAAAGAAAAAGAAATGCTGTACGCATCACAGGTACTCATCCCTACCCATGTTGCCGGTAAGAGGTTAGCCTTAAATGGCCCTCTTACAGTTTTTGAAATACTAAAGGACACCAGGACAATTTTTCCCGTATGTTATAGCTTCAAACCTTTATTCAACAAAATGGATGCCCCTAGGGCAGTAGAATCTCTTAGTTCGAATACCGTAGAAACCCCAACTGTTCCTCCCAAGGACCCATTTGTTTTGGACTATGTAAAAAGCAATTTTAAGCCATTTCGATCTTGCCCTACTTCTGATATTGCTTATCAAAATTGGTTCACGAAAGTAGAAGCCAAAAAATCCCAGCAATGGGAAGAATTAGGCATTTATAACCTCATTAAGCTATCGAAACCTGGATTCACCTATAGCCATCCTCTGCTGTTTGCGTCCCTTTATTTCTGGGATAGTACCTACAACACTTTCCACCTCCCAGGTGGAATGATTACCCCAACCTTCTTCGATATAGCGGCCATTATTGGGCTGTCGCCAGTGGGAGAAACTTATGTTCCTGACAATGAAGAGCACTCAAGCATAATTGACTTCGAAGTCAAGTTAGCCAGCTTTTCCAAATTTATCAGCCATTATCATGCTGAAGGGGACAATGTGTCTGACATAGAGCACATTGCTTTCTTAACCCTGTGGCTGTCTAGGTATGTTTTCTGCAGTAGATCCCTGCAGGTAGCTAGTAGGTTCATTCCTTTAGCTAGGGATTTACACGAAAATCGCAAAGTGTGCCTAAGTGAATTACTCTTAGTTGACCTCTATGAGAGCCTGAGGTCAGCTGTTTCGAGCCTCAAATCCCACACCTCCAAAAACATTCTATTAGCTGGCCCATTTTGGTTACTTCAACTATGGCTAAATGCCATGTTCGAACCTTCTTTATCAACCGCCAACACCATAGATGAGCAAGATTCGGAAATAAGTGATAGGATAGTCGAAGGCACTAGGCTTCGAAGACTAACTCCTAATGATGACAAGGATGACTTCAAGGTTCAATTCTCGAAGTACATCATGATACTCTCAAAAAGGCATAAGTTCGAAGAGAGCATGGCGCCTTTTGCTTCGAGGGCTCATGGACCTTCTTGGTTCACCATGGCTCTCTCAGAAGCCATCAAGAGCAAGGAGATCCAAGATGTATGGAGAGCTTTCTTGCTTCCTAGACTCATCTCTTCAAGAATAACCCCAGCTAAGAACCAAATTCTTCTCTTTGCCTACCAACCAAACTTCGTTTCGAGGCAGTTTGGCTTATGCCAACTGATTCCTGAACCTTTGTTCCAAACTGAGAGCGCCATTACATCTGGTCGAACTTTCAAGGCAAGGGAAGCCAAGATCCAGCAAGAACAATATCAAGGCTTTGCCCAATTTGAGCTGATAGCCTTCGAACCTACCCATCTCGCGGCTAAAGGATTTCTGGAGTGGTGGATTAAGTTTTATCAAACTTGTATGTTCGATACACTTACGATTCGACAGAAACTAATTGATGCCTTCGATGTGCAGGTACCAGCAAAGAAAGGTATGTTTACTCATGCCAAAGAGATAAAAGCTTTTCAAAATTATTTTGAAACTACTTACGACCCCACGCGCTTGGACTCCACTGTGCATCAAGCAGCTGAGACCTTGAAGGAAAAATTTAAACAAAAAGTTTCTAAGCTAAAACTTCCTTCAGGGCTGTCACCTGAGGATAGGTATAGGTTGGCATTCGAAATGCATCCACCTAAATTTCCCAGATTACCTACCTCAGAACTGGCTCTGGCTTGGTTTCCCCCATATCCATGGTGGTTTACTTGCAAAGAGATGTTCAAATATCTTCAAAGGAAACCAAAGCCATCTGAGACTGTGACATGGGCTCGATACTGGCTTCATGATTTCCCAGGACACCTTCGATACGACCTTTCTGCCATGTCAATTAAATCTGATCAAGGCACAGGTGCGAATGCTTGGGAAAAATCCCAAATGTCTTTTATTCTCCATATCTTTAACCTTTGCTTTAATTGTTTTGATTTTCAGCTATCAGGATAAAGACCGCTGCCTCGAAATCGAAGGAAGGGAGTGCCTCTCAAGCCTCCATCGAAACTACCGAAAAGGCTAATCCACCCGACACAACTACTACTGCTGCAACTACAACAACAACAATAACGCCAACAACCACAAGTGCCCCAATTCCAACGGTAATCACTTAGTTTTTGGTGCTTCGAATTCACTCAAGCTTTTTATATCTAACTTCGTTAAAATTCGTTCAGACCAACAAGCTTCCTCCCACTACTCCCAAGAAGCGGAAACCAAGCACTACTGGGGAAGATCCCACTGCTGGAGGAAACTCAAATACTGCTTCGAAGAAGAAGCTAAAGAAAGCTACACCTAAAGGCACTGTTCCGACTAGTGTCTCTGGACTCGACTCCAGGGATGCTGCTCCCTTACCTAAATCCAAAAATCCACCTTCGACCTCCAACCCACCGTTGGAACGCATAGCTAGTAACCTCTCCTCTGAGGGTCCACAGGTAAATCGAATTTCTTCTAAAAATGTTTAACTTCTTATTGCCTTGGTGAATGTTTTTCTTTAACATTCTGCTGCTCCTTGCAGAACATCTTGAATCCCACTTCTACCATTTCGACCTCACCACCCAGAGCTGCTGCTCCGCTTAACTCCTCTCCTCAAGGGGATTCCAGCAATTTGGTCCAAAACAAAGGTTCTTCCAATGTGGCGGTTTTGGCTGGAACTTCTGAACAGCCAGATGACCAAGGTACCTCCATTCCTCTGAAAGAGGTGAACGAAACGATACTTCAAACATCTGCAGAGGATTCACAAAGGGTTCTTCAAAAGTCCCCTCTTGAAACTCTTCAAGAGGACCCAAAGGATACTCAGACTGAAGAAGAAAAAGCTGATTCTGGGCGAGGCTTCGAAGAATCTGCAGACGAAGAATCTGAGGAGGAAAACGCCAATGACGAGGAAGACGTCAATGACGAGGAAAACGTCAATGATGGTTCGACTGCCGGGACGGAGTCTAACGCACATAGCGGCGAAAGGGATGGTATCGAAGTGGTAGATTTGGACGAAGATGAAGAACACCAAGAGCACGAAGCAAATGAAGGGGATGGTGATGCAATCAACAAAACCCTAGAGGTTGAAACAAACGTGGTTCCCCTACGCGTGGAATTCCCCCAATCCTCTCCGTCTCGAATGACTGACGAGGAACTGGCACTTCTGAGGCGAAATGACCCCATTGGGTATATGAAGGCAAAGTTGGCTCAGAGGGACGTTCCACTCGCTAGGGCTGGCACAAGTTCAACCAGCTATCCTCTTCCCACAGATGAAAGAGTTGTTCTTCTCAACAAAATTAGGAGAACTATTCTCAATGTGGATATATTCGAAGTGCTTAAGCAAGATAGTACTGCTTGCTATACTATGAAGGAGCTGCTCACAAAGGTTAATCTTTCCAACTGCTCTTTGCCAGTTAGTAATCTCTTGTTTGATCTTCAGAATTTGCTGGACAACGTAACTGGCTACCTTCTCCAAGACGAATCTGCTGCCAAGAAGGTTCACGAGAAACGCATTGCCATGGATGCCGCTTATGAACAAGCTTCGAAGCTTTCTCAAGAAGCTGAGGATCAGGCTATGCATCTGAAGCAGGCGAAAACTGAATATGAGGCTCGAGCTGAGTCCATTCTTATTTGGGAAAGGCAGATTCTGGAACTTCAGCAGAAAGTTAAGGAGGCTAAGGAACAACAACTAGCCTTCGAAACTAATCCTGCAGGTAACCAATTCGAAGAGCTTCTCAACCAGGGGCTTGCAGAAATGGAGACTGCAGAACAACTTAAAGGAGAAGTGGCAACCTTGGAAGGTGCCAGGCGGTTTGCTCAGCAGAAACTTGAAACATTTTGAAGCACCTTTAATCGATTGAAAAATAATGTTTATTTCTAGATTTTTATGTCTATCTGACCATAACTTTGGTTTTTTACATGTAATATTCGAACAATGCCATTTTGGCATTCTATCTTGCCATCTTGGCTTCTTATAATATTTTGTTTACGTTGTTACTATTCGAATCTCCCGCAGGGTTGGCTTATATTTCTTTAAATATTTCCCATTAACCTTTAGGACACGTTTATCATCCAAGAGTTCTTCGACTTCGTATGCATTATTTGAGAATACTTTTAATATTCGAAAAGGTCCTTCCCAATGAGGTGACCATTTACCTAATGCTTTGTTCTTCTTATCCATAGGCAATATGACTCTCCAAACCAAGTCATTAATAACGAATACTTTTTTCTTCACCCTTTTATTGTATGTTCTGGCCACTCTTTCTTTTTGCCTCATCAAAATTTCCAACGCATGTAATCTAATTTCGTCCAACTCAACTAATTCATTCATCATCATTTCCCAATATAATGCAGCTGGAATTTCGTTTTGTTTCTGGATTCGAACTGATTGCAGATGAATTTCTACTGGTAACACTGCATCATGGCCGAATGTAAGTTGGAAAGGCGTAGTGTTAGTGGCTTCCTTAGGAGATGTTCTACAAGCCCATAACACTTGGTCCAGAGTTTTGTGCCAATTTCTTGGCTTCTTGACAATATGCTTCTTGATTAATCCTATTATTACTTTATTTGCTGCTTCGACTTGTCCGTTTGCTTGAGCATAATATGGTGTTGATGTTAGCAATCTAAACCCCATTTCTTGGGCAAATCCTTGCATCTTTCTACCAGTAAATACAGAGCCTTGGTCTGTAGTTATACTTTCTGGCAATCCAAACCTATAGATAATGTGCTTTTGTATAAATTCGATAATTGCCTCTTGATCAGCAACTACCAAAGGTATAGCTTCGATCCATTTGGTAAAATAATCTACTCCTACCAGGATATATTTCTGACCTTTGGACGAAGCAGGATTTATCTCCCCTATCAGATCCAATGCCCATCCTCTGAATGGCCAAGGTTTGATGATCGAATGCAACTCACTTGCAGGGGCGTGTTGAATTCCTGCATGTTTCTGACATTCCTCACATCCTTTAGCAAAGTCTATGCAATCTTTGAGCATGCTAGGCCAATACAAACCATATCGAAATAGCAACCATTTCATTTTATGGCCTGCTTGGTGTGCCCCACATGCCCCATTATGGACTTCAGACAATGCTAAATATGCCTCACTTTCTCCTAGGCATTTCAATAATACACCCTCTTGGGTCTTTTTGAACAATTCGTTCCCCATGAGGAGATATGACAATGCTCTATATTTTGTTTTTCTGTCCACCTTTAGAGTTGGGTCTGCTAAATAACTCTTTAATGGACTTCGCCAATCTGTATCTGACAAAGTATTTATGGCTAAAATTTCGAATCCCTGTTTCTCAGCATATCCCAATCTCATACTTTCCAGATCCGATGGTGTAAATCTAGTAGCCATAACTCTTCCCCTTATTTCGACCAAATCCTTAAGATTCTTGGTAGATACTCTATAACCTGAAGCCAACTGCGCTAAGTCATTTGCTTCTTGGTTTTCTAATCTTGGTATGTGTTGAATATCCATGTATTCAAACTTTCTTAATAGCCTATTGACTATGACGAAGTATACCATTAAATTTTCCTTTATGCACTTGTATTCTTTTGTGATTTGTTTGACCACCAATTCAGAGTCTCCTTTAATTTCGACTCTGGTTGCCCCCAATTCCAACAAAGCTTCAAGTCCAACAATGAGCGCTTCATACTCAGCTTCGTTGTTCGAACAACGAGGACCATCCAATTTATACTTGAATTTTGTTGGAATTCCTTCAGGAGAAATTAGAAGGACTCCAACACCACTTCCATTTCTGTGGGTTGAACCATCAAAGTACAATTTCCATGGTTGCATTTCGACGTAACTCATGCTTGTCGGCTCAACCAACGAATGATCCACAATGAAATCAGAAATCACTTGACCTTTCATAGCTTTTAAGGGCATGAACGTCAATGAATATTCTGTTAAGGCCAGAGCCCACTTTCCAACTCTACTATGCATTATTGGCTTTGAAAGCATATGTTTAATGACATCGAAGTGAGACGAAACATAAACATCAACAGGTTTTATATAATACTTGAGTTTCATACAAGAGAAATATAAACAGAGACATAGCTTTTCTAAATTTCTATATCTGGTCTCTGCATCATTTAGCACTCTACTTAAATAGTATATGGCCCTTTCGACGCCATTGTTATCCTCTTGTGCTAACATACTACCTATGCTAACTTCAGAGGCAGATATGTACAATCTCATGGGCTTCCCCATGATGGTGGAGACAAAATAGGAGGCTGGGAAAGATATTCTTTTATTTTGTCAAACGCCTCCTGGTGAGCTTCGTTCCATTCGAAGGCCTGACCTTGCTTCAGACGAAGTAACGGAGAGAAAGCTTGGGTCCTTCCACTCAGGTTCGAAATGAATCTTCTGAGGAAGTTAACTTTCCCTAGTAGAGATTGCAACTCCCTTTTTGACGCAGGTGCTTTCGTCTCCATTATGGCTTTGGTTTTGTTCTGGTTGATTTCAATTCCTTTTTTGTGGACCACAAAACCAAGAAAATCTCCAGCCTGCACAAAAAATGCACATTTAAGGGGATTCATTTTTAAGCCATGTTTTCGCATTCGTTCGAATGATTGGCTTAAATGATGAAAATGTGCTTCTGCAGATATAGATTTGATGACTATATCATCAATATACACCTGCATGAAGGTTTCGATGAAGTCATGAAAGATTGAATTCATCGCCCTTTGATAAGTTGCCCCAGCATTTTTTAAACCAAAAGGCATCACCACCCATTCGTAGGTGCCTAAGGCTCCTGGGCAACGAAATGCTGTTTTTGCAACATCTTCTTCAGCAATGAAAATCTGGTTATATCCAGAGTATCCATCTAACATGCTCAAGTATTCGAATCCTGCAGCAGAATCTACTAGCATTTCTGCCACGGGCATGGAATACTCATCCTTAGGGGTTGCAATATTTAAATCCCTAAAATCTATGCAAATTCTTAAAGAACCATTTTTCTTAATAACAGGTACTATGTTTGCTAACCATTCAACGTACCTTGTTGTTCTGATGAATTTGCAGCGCAACAACCTTTCGATCTCAGCTTTAATTTTTGTGAGAACCGCTGGTGCGAATCTTCTGGGAGTTTGTTTGATGGGCCTCTTGCCATCTTTGATTGGCAGTCTATGTTCGACCAACTCCCTCTTTAAACCAGGCATCTCATCATAATCCCATGCGAAACAATCTTTGTTTTCCTTAAGGACTTCGATCACTTTTTCCTTGAGGCCTGGGCTAAGTTTAGCACTTACGTAAGTTACTCTTTTCGTTTTTTCATCCCCTAAGTTGACTTCTTCGAGCGGGTCCTGTGCCAACATTTTGACACCTGAGTTTATGGGGTCCCTTTCGAAGCCTAAGGGTTCTTTGTCATAGATGGCATCCAACCTTTGATCCATCTCCAACTCTTTGATGGGTGAGCATTTCGAACCCCCCCCCCCCCCCCCCACTAACTTCATTCGTCTTTACAGTTGATTCATTTATTTCAGCCTCTAAGGCCGCTTTCGATTCATTCTCGGCCATATAGGCCGAAATCCTTTCGAAGAAGGTAGACTCAGTCATGGTTAAGGTTGTCGAAGTCCCAGCCTGCTGGCCGTTTTTGTATAGCACCTTCAACTTCCTCTTCTTCACTGATTATTGTTCTATCCCAGTAAAGACCATCATGACGAAGTGTCATGTAGTAGTGGGCGTTTCTAGTTTCATTCATCTCATCGTTTGGAACACATGGAGCAATCTTTGCCAGATTTTTATCATAATCCCTTTTGTCAACTAAATTGACAGTTGACATAAAGTAACTCTGGTCTGCTTCGATGTTTTCCACGATTCCGTCATCTCTCCACAGAACTAGTCGTTGATGCATTGACGAAGGAACTGCCCCCACGCCATGGATCCACTCTCTTCCTAGCAGTAGGTTATAGTTGGCCTTGGCTTCGATAACCATAAACATGGTGGGCCTGCAACTTGAGCCTATTGTCAATTCCAACTGGACCACCCCCAGTGTTTTGCCCACTTTTCCCTCATAATTGGATAGAACCATATTATGGGGCTTGATATCTCCTTCGCGGATCTCTAACCTTTTTAGCATGAAATGGGGAATCAGGTTGACTGCCGCACCCCCATCCACTAGAACTTTGTTCACACCATGGACACCTACTTTCGCCCGAATGAAAAGTGGCTTGAGATGATTCTTCATTGCAGGCTCTGGACGTTCGAAGAATGCATTTTGTTCCTCAACAGCCCCATTGTCCATCACGTAGTAGCACACGGGCCTATGTTTCATTAAGTCTGTGGTGTCTTCCTCCTCATATTCATTGATTTCGGTTTCCTGCCCAAATTCGCAGGGAAGCACAGACACCACGTTACAGTTCAGGTTGAATGAAGACTCCCCCTCCGATTCGAAGTTATATGTTATCATATCTTCGTCCTCTTCCGGGCCTGGAGTGTATTCCTTTGGTTCGTCTCGTTGGTCTTCAGAAAAAAGCCTCCTATTGACTGGAGGTTTCTCTTCAGTCTGATTTTTTGGTTTGTTGGTGCTCAATTCACCTTGTATCTTCGTTGAAGTATCCCCTTTATTTGCCACAGCTTCTCTCTCAGCCTTTCGAATCCTTTGCTGTCTGCGCCACTGGGATCTTGACATGGGGTTCCTTCCTTTGTAATTCTCTAATCTCACTTCCTCCCTTTTTTGTGTGTTGAATTGCCTCCTGTATGTCACAGCATGGCGTGCATTTCGCCCAGCACTCCTCCATTTGTCTTTGCCTTTGTCATTTCTGACTTGTAGCCATCTATCGGTTGGTACTTCAGCAGGGAGTTTGAAAGTCACTCTTCGAGCAACTTTGGGGTGAGGGCTATCAGGTCTTTGCTGTTTGTATCTGTTGTCGAAACGCGGGCCCCTCTGGGCAGTTTCTTGATGGTTCCAGCAAGGGGCGAAGGGGATCGTTTCGAAGGCCCTGGCCATGCTTTGGTCATACACAGCAGAACACCTTGGGCAAACCAAGCACTTAGTTGCCCCTTTGTAGCAGCGAAAAACAAACTCCAACAAACTCTCTCCAGCCTTGGGATAGCACCTAAAAAGTTGGTTATCCTGGCGCCAATTGTTGCCAGTTCGAGCCCTCTGTACCCTTTCGAAATTTGCAGCAATTCTTTGGTTGCAGAGGATGCTGCACCTAGGGCACAATATCATGCCTGGATCTCCTTTGTGGCATGTCATGAGATAGTCTTTGAGAGTAGCATCTCCAGTGTGATTATCCCCCATTCTGTGCTTTTCTTTTTCTAAGTATTTTTCCACTTCCTCCATCTCAGAACGGGGTCTTTCCATATCCACCATATTTATTTCCACATCCCCCTCTTTAGTTTCGTCATCGCCCCATCCTGTGGGCTTTATATCTTTGATCTGGACCTTCGAACTTTCTGGGGCAGAATATTTGATCAGATAGTCAAATTTTCCACTGGGTTCCCCTAGAGTGTCCCATATTTCCTTCTGAAGGGGAACTGGCTGCGTAATTTGGACTTTCTCCAATTCCAGCCTCAAGCCCTCAGTGACTTGTGTCAATCCTTCGTTTTGATTCCCTTGGCCTTCAGTAGCCTGGGTTTCTCCTGCAACAGCCACAGGTGCAGCAATCGAAGTGTCTGGCGTATTCTGGATGTCTTCAGTGACTTCCTCGCTGACTTCGACCATCACCCAGTTTTCGACTCCAGTGTCCTTCTCTCCTGTTAGGGCGTCGCTTCGATCAGTTTCCACCATGTTGACCTCTCCAATGCATGCAGGCTCGGAGTAGTTGGTGTCTGCGACGTCCAAAGGATCTTCGTCCACTTTCATCTTCACCTTGTCAGCAAACTTTAGTCTGCCATCTTTGATCGCGTTTTGAATCAAGTCCCTGAAAAGAAAACATTGTGAGGTCTTGTGGCCTAGGAAACTATGATATTTGCAAAATCCCCTTTTCTTCCTCTGATCCAAGGGAGGTATTTTGACATTTGATGGCACAATTAGTTGGCCATCCTTGACAAGCAAGTCAAAAATTTCGTCACACTTAGTGACGTCGAAGGTATAAACCTTCTTTGGAAAGTTGTCACTTTTCTCATTTTCAACAATATCTTTCCCTTTCGTGGGAACTAACATTTTGCAGGAGTAAGGTGGGGCCTGCTTTAATTCAGCGAGGTCGATTTCGACCTCTTCGAATTCAAATTCAGGATATTCTTCTACTTCCTCAGTTCCAACATAGGAAATCCTTTCTTTCTTACTATTCTTAAAGACTCTGGCTTTTTCAGCTTTTAGTCTTTCGACCTGTCGAACCCTATCGGCTAATTGAGCCATATCCCTCAAATACTGAGTATCTAATTTCTTTCGAATAGAATAATCCAAACCCCCAGCGGCCATTTCGACTAACTCATGTTCAGGCACTATTGTGTAACATCTGGATTTTAACAGCCTAAATCTATTCAAATAATCATCTATGGGTTCAGTGAACTTTCTCTTAACACTGGCCAATTCCTTCAAACTTATTTTCGATTGTCCCATGTAAAATTGTTCATGGAATAATCTCTCTAAAAGGGTCCAAGTGTCAATAGACCCAGGAGGCAACGTGGTAAACCAAGTGAAGGCGTTTTTTGTCAAGGAACTTGGGAAGTATTTGATCCTGAGATCTTCATTATTGGCTATATCTCCCGCTTCGGTTAGATATCTCGCTATGTGTTCGACTGTTGACTCGTTGGTATCCCCAACGAACTTTGTAAATTTAGGGACTTTGTATCCCCTTGGTAAATCAGTATGCATTATACAATCCAATATAGGAGAAGCGTAATTTGGCCTCCTCATTCCCGTATTGAGGCCATTCTGGGCCATGATCCTCTCTATCATGGTGGTTAGGTTATTTTCTGCCAAGATGTTATCGTTTCGAATCCTATGAACGACGGCATCGGCATCTTGATTTCGACCAACCAAAACAACTCCCCTAGGTTGTTCTTCTCGAAATTCTGGGGCTTCTGGCCTTTCGATCCTTGCCCCTGGTTCCATAACTTCCCTTTGTGGGCCCGGAATTATTGGGGCTTCTAACCTTGGTGCTCTGGCCCCTAAGTTAGCTTCTTCTCTGGGTGGTCTATGAATTGGGTCGTTAGCGATTTGTTCTATAACAGGCATGTTTGTTCGAAATCCCGCCTGGTTCTGCCTACGCCTTTCTGTGGGAGCAAAGAAATCTGCTATTCGACTCATATTGTCAGCGTTTTCCCTGTTCGTCACAGTCACATTCTGAACTATTGGGGCAAATATTTCCTGCATGGTTTGCGCTAACACCCCTATCATATTGTGGTTGCTGTCATCCATCAATTGCCTAAAAGCCAACTGGTTATCTGTGGTTAGGATAGGCAACGTGCTATAACCCACTGACCCTTGGTTATTTGTCATAAATTGGTTCGCCCCAGACCCAGATCCTAGTTGTGGGGATGAATTCGATGTGGAATTGTGTAAACATGCCATAAAAGATGTTGGCATTCCGTAAGAAGAACTTCTAATTCTATTCCCATCGAAGCCGGGTGGTCTAGTTAATGGTGTGGCGAAATGGGATTGTGTTCCTGGTGGTGGAACGAATCCCCCAGGGTAGCCCATAGTTCCAGTATTTCCTAAGATCGAACTGTTAGTTGATATGCCACTTACTCCATTGGTGGCTGTGTTACTGGTTGAAGATGCAACAGACTGTGCATTCGAAGGGATTACATTAGATGTTCCGCTCGAAATGGACACGTTAGTGCCTGTTGCATGTGGGCCACCTTGGTCTCCTTGTTGATTATCTGAATTAGACATTTTGTCCAAATGTTTTCTTCTGGATAAAGGTTGGTTGCTGTTGGTTATCTTACCACTTCTCAGGTTCATAAAACAGCAAACTTCTTAGGTTCCTACGTTTTTGGGATGGCTACGTCTCGACAATCCTTAATTCTGATATCCAACTATTGGTCCCACCAGGTGTGCCAATTTGTTTCCAGTGATTTCTGGTAAACAACCGCTAGTCTTCCAAACTATCGAACAATCTTTATTAACGCTATTCAATCTCTCTGGTAACTCACAGGATCGACTAGATTGATCCTAGGACTCCTTGGATATTAAGGTTACTCTCACAATCGAACAATTATTCATGGTTGCTATTGTACAAGTGTTTGGTTTATTTCGATCCCTCTCTCTAAGAGTTTAAAAATGTGATCAAAATGTATATGAAAACTAAGTTATACGAATAAATGCTAATTGTAATGCTGATTGAAGAGACATATAAAACTGTATGAAAAATGAAGTAAATGGTTTCGATTTGCAAAACATTTAACATAAAAGGTTTCTGGAATGTAGAAGTTTAAAATGTGAAGAAAGCGTTTAATGCAAGAAATCTATAAATGATTTTAAGTAAAAATATGCGCTTGAAAAACAATACTTGAAAGTAAAGGTATTGAAAGTGTAACAGTTCTCTGAAATATAAAGTGCTCGAAATATAAAGAAAGCAGTAAAACGTAAAACTTTGAGGAAAAGACTTTGAAATGAAAAGACAGTAAATAAAGAAACTTGCGAATGTTATTCGACAAAAAGAAAAGAAGAAAGTACTGGAAATGGTAAAAAAGCTTTCATTAAGTTAGAAATACATGGTGCTATCATACATACATTTCTCTTGCATTCGTTTCCCTTGCCATGTGGTAGTTTGAATGTTATTGAGTATTTTGTATAACAGATATGACACACCCGAAATCCTAATACTAAGACTTCTATTTATACTAATTCGACCCTAACGGTCTCGCTATAGGATCATGCCACGTTTCGAACATGCAAGACAATGCTTCTTTCATCTTTCCACGTGTCCCCAAATGCTCCAACACATAACTTTCAAACTTTGAAAGTCCCGCTCCCATTTGAATTCTAAATGCTTTGGTGTTTCTCCGTTTCGAACGCTCTTCCCAAACCTAGCCTCGCTGTTGTTTCAAGACCCCTTTGGATATGTTCCCATAATCACCGTTCGAAGCTTCAAGCTTTGACACACTTATTCGAAACACTGCTTCTGCAACTTCGAAATATGGCATTTAATTCCATTTCGATCAGAACTTTTAACTCTTTTGAATTCTAAATAACATTATCAAAATCTTCAGCCAACACCAGGTTCATGCAAAGACCAAAATGGAAAAGAGAATCACCCAAAATGGCATGTTTTCTTCACAAATATGGCAAAAATTCAAATTTTTATCATGGCTTCTATTCATGAGTTAAAGGCCAGATTCTTTCCTTGTTTCTTTCTTAACTCCATCTCCTCTATATATACTATCTCTCTACAAGCCAAACTCACACATACACACTGCCTAGAAGAGCCACGAAAATTACAAAAAATACAACCAACTTGTGAAACTCAAACAACCAATTCCGGCCCTCCCCAGTCCAAACTAAGGATTCAAACATATCCTTAAGGCTTCCAGGAGCTCAATCTGACCCTCTAGCACACGGTTCCACGCCCAGATCAAGCAGATCATCACCATCCAGTTTTTGTATTTTTGATAATCTCAAACTCTCTCTACATGTAATATAAATTGATTCTCTTCACATATTCATGTTATTATAGTTGTTTGTTGATGTTTAACGTATTTCATGAGAGCTATAGTGCCAGGATCGTAGATCACCATTGTTAGGGCTTAAGAGTGTTTAAGCTTCGGATTCGTTGATACAAGAACTTTCGAGACAAAAGGCCACCACCATTGAATTCGTAGCATGCAAAATAGGAGGGAAGCCTTAATCTTGAACCTTGATTTTGCTTTTTTGTAGGTTTAAGGTTTTGATGTAGTCGAAGAAGCTGACCGGAGTTTGACTCTGGCACCCCTGCAATTGGTTGACTCCGTGGAGTCCGCGTGGCACAATGATACAATTTTATTGATCCAATGAAGCCAGCGCGCGTTGTTTTTAAATATATTTGACTTTCTTTTGTATGTAATGTTATGCATTGGTTATGATACACAAATTGTAAGGCAGCCCAGATGGCAAGGCGTATGCGTGCAAAAGTAAATGACTTGGGATCGAGTCCTAGGTCCAACAATTTTATTTTTCCTAACATATACTGTGCAGATCCCATACTTCTCGTTACCATGCGCACACCCTGTGTTCTCAAATCACCATCATCAAAGCATCACATCATCAGATCTAATGTTCCAGAATCAGGCGCTCGTGATATACCTTCAAAAGGGCAACACCATTCACTCATAAGCAGCCTCTAGGCTCCCTCACTTATGGGCCTAGCAAATTTCAACATACACCATCCTGTTTAGTTTAGACATCAAGCCCAGTTTATTTTCTATTTTTCTTTTCAACTTTTCATTTGTTTTATGTTTTATTTTTTTAAAAATCTTTTTCGATAATCATAAAATCAACAAAAAACATCAAAATAATAGACTTAGGATTTTCTAATTAATATTAATTTTGTAAATTAATTAATTTAATTATTTTGTCATTATTTTATAATTTAAAAACAATTAGAACTAGGTTCTTATAATTCAAATATTTTCTTAGCAAAAAATACAAAAATATTAGAATTAGGTCTAATTTCATTTAATATTTATTTTCTTTTAAGTTAGTTTAATCATTTTCTTAAAATAAATAAAACCAAAAAAAAAGATTTTTTTTTACGTTTACTTAGCATTTTCCTAGGGTTTTTAGACGTTCGTCTCTATTTCGCGCGTATTATCTTATTCTCGCATTTTTTATAATACTGTACCTGCTGACAGTATGTAATAGATTAAACTAGGACTTTATCGCTTTCTTTATTTTCATCCCAACTTTTAGACATGTGAATAACCCCTCCCGGAAGCATTGTAATAGCGTAGGATTTACAATTCCCGCATTTTTATTGCTTTCATATTAACTGCTAGATGTATGATTAATAGGATTATATGGAAAAGATTAAAATCAAAACGCTAGCAAACCTAAACAAAAAAGACTAAATGAATTGAATATAACACACATTGCACATATACACCTCTAGGGTCCCCTACTTTGGTTGCCTTCGGAAAATAGTCACAACTCTCGAAACGTGAGAGGTTTTAGTGGCTACCCTCCAGTTCAAAAGATCATAAGTCGCTCGATGACCCGCACGATGTTGCGTCCCTAAAAATATGATCTTAGAACCTTAGGGTAGTTACTAAAGCTTCTTGCCCAGTTGCCTTTATGACTATAAAATGTCTCTTCGGTTGTCCCTCATACATCTAACGATAGGGCTACCTACTCACTAATAATAGGATAGCGTTGTCTAAAGGATATGAGGAAAAGAACAAACCTTTTCGAGTATAAGTAGATAGTTTTTAGATGTTGTGCTCAAAATGAACTTTTTACACTTACACATTTTAAAAAAACAACTTTAAAAAACATTTGCTTTGTCAACACTCTTGAGGACTGATACAAGAGTTATCATAAAGTGAATCGCCGCACTAAGGAATATTTCAAATACTTTTCAAAAACACAAAGCACAAGGTATTTAAAAAATGAGCTAGCATCTAAGAGCTCGTATAAAACTACGGATGGAAAGGGTGCTAACACCTTCCCTTTCCATAATCTACCCCCTTACTCAAAAAACTCTCGAAAAGGTCTTTTTCTGTTCTTTTTCACCCTTTACTTAATTTGGATGAAAGAAAAGTCGGTGGCGACTCTTGCTTACCGCAACATTTGTGAATATAAATGCAAAACCAGTATAACAATCGGTTCTGCCACCGTATCACACCATGCGAAGTAAAAGGGAGCATCTCATGCCAATATTTATAAGTAACAACCATTTTCTGGATGATCTTCTTGATATTCTTATTAGCAGCTTCAATAACCCCATTCATCTTTGGCCTGTAAGGAGATAAATTGTGATGGACAATCTTGAATTCTTCACAGAGTTCTGCCATTATCTTGTTTTTCAGATTCAAGCTGTTGTCAGTAATAATCATGATTGGCACACCATGCCGACATATAAGATTGTTCTTGATAAAACAGACTACCACCTTTTTAGTAACATTAGCATATGAAGCTTCTTCCACCCATTTGGTGAAGTAGTCTATTGCCACCAAGATAAAACTATGTCCATTTGACGCCTTGGGTTCAATTATTCCAATCATGTCAATACCCCACATAGAGAAAGGCCAAAGGGAAGAAATAACATTGAGAAGTGTCAGAGGCACATGAATTTTGTCAGCATGAACTTGGAACTTATGGAACTTCTTTGCAAATTTGTAACAGTCAGGTTCCATTGTCAGCCAATAGTAACATGCCCTAAGCATCTTTTTTGTCATTGAATGTCCATTGGCATGAGTCCCAAAGTATTCTTCATGGATCTCATGCATCAACATGTATGCTTCATGTCTATCCATGCACCTGAGCAAGACCATGTCATAATTTCTTTTGTATAGCACATCTTCATTGAGGAAAAAGCTACCTTCTAGCCTTCTCAATGTCTTTCTATCTTTATTTGACGCACCAACCAGGTATTCCTGAGTCTGGAGAAAATGTTTGATATCATAATACCAAGGTTTTTTGTCTGACGTTTCCTATGCTGCAAACACATGATCCGATCTATCCAAGTGTCGCACTGGGATATGAGACACATCATTCCAAGTATTTACTTGATACATAGAACCCAGAGTTGCCAAAGCATCCTCCATCTGATTTTCATCTCTGGGAATATGATTGAATTCAACTTTATTAAAGAAAGGTAATAATCTTCTAGCATAGTCTTTATAGGGAATTAAGCCATGGTGACGAGTATCCCATTCTCCTTTAATCTGATTTATTATCAAAGAAGAATCGCCATACACATCTAGAACTTTGATTTTGAGATCAATAGCCTCCTTGAGACCCATGATACAAGCTTCATACTCTGCCATATTATTGGTACAATCAAAGGTCAACCTTGCAGTAAAAGGAATATGCGATCCATGAGGAGTGATAATCACAACACCAATTCCTTTCCTATTAGCAGTCACGGCTCCATCAAATACTATACCCCATCGAGATTCAAGATCAGGACCTTCCTCAGGTAACGGTTCATCACAATCTTTCACTTTCAGAAACATAACATCCTCATCAGGGAAATTAAATTTAATAGACTGATAATCATCAACCGGTTGGTGAGCAAGATAATCTGCCAACACACTGCTTTTTATAGCCTTCTAAGTACCGTATTCAATATCATATTCAGACAACAACATCTGCCAATGGCCAATTCTCCTAGTGAGAGCAGGCTTCTCAAAAATATACTTAATTGGATCCATTTTAGAAATCAACCAAGTAATATGATTCAACATATATTGCCGCAACCGCTTTGCCGCCCAGGCTAGAGCACAACATGTCTTTTCCAGCATAGAATACCACGACTCACAGTAAATAAACTTCTTACTGAGATAATAAATGGCATATTCCTTCTTCCTTGTTTCAACTTGTTGTCCCAAAATACAACCCATAGAATTATTTAACATTGTCAGATACATAACCAATGGTCTTCCTTCAACAGGTGGAAGCAAGATAGGAGGTTCAAGAAGATACTATTTAATACTTTCAAATGCCCTTTGGCAATCACCTGTCCACGCACAACCTTGATCTTTCCTTAACAACTTAAAGACCGGTTCACACGTTGCAGTCATATGGGAGATAAATCTGGAAATCTAATTCAACCGCCCTAGGAAGCCTCTAACCTGCTTCTCGGTCCTTGGCGCAGAAATTTCTTAAATTCCTTTGATTTTTTCAGGATCGATTTCGATTCATTTTTGGCTTACAATGAAACCTAACAATTTTCCTGATCCAACACCGAAGTTGCATTTATTTGGATTCAAGCGGAGATGATATTTCCTCAAACACCGAAACAATTTCAACAAGTCTTCTATACGCCCTTCTTCGGTCTGGGACTTGGCAATCATATCATCAACATATATCTCAATTTCCTTGTGCATCAGATCATGGAATAGGGTTTTCATAGACCTCTGGTACGTTGCACCAACATTCTTCAACCCGAAGAGCATTACTCTGTAACAGAATGTTCCCCGGGGTGTGATAAACGTTGTTTTTTCCAAGTCCTCAGGAGCCATTCTAATTTTATTATATTCGGAAAATCCGTCAATGGTACCCTCACGAAAAATTTATATAAGGTGTAGCTCAGGCGTTTTGAAAGGAACAATTTAAAAAGGGAGTTGAAAGTTCATGGCCAAAACTCTCTTCCAGTTGAAAACAAATGTTGCAACTAGAATCAGAATGACGAGAGCTTCATTACAGTACCAAAGTTTGAGAGAATTGGTGAAGGAATCTACCTATTGAAGTTCAAATTCAAATATTTGAAACTTGACTTGTTAGCATGATTTATGAAGTCTTGGAGCTTGGTTCTTCTTCTGTTAGCTTCAGTGGAGTTCAAGGATGAAGAACTGATAAAGAAAATGGATTGAGGAAAGCTGTAAAACCAAATTTGAAGTTGCAAAAAAGTGAGTTCAAGAGAAAGTTTGGAAGGATGATTCTGGCTATCTAAGCTTGCGAAAATGAGTGGGATAGAGCCTGTATTTATAGGAGAAGTGAATGGAATCAAGAAAAGGGGAGAATGATGCAATTTGGAGGGAAATCATGCACACCTGTTTTCATGAAATAAGTGTGATCGCATGTGCATCAAAATTAATCCAAATGATGCGTTTTGACACTCTAAATCATCCACACACTTATGCTAATCATGTTTAAGTAGAAAACACGCACAAATTTGATGATTAGAAGTCAAATTATGGAAATTACATTCTGACTGTTTGAGAAACTTCAGTTCTAAGGTACCAACTTTGAAATCTTGGTGTGCATAATTTAGGGAACCTTAGGACTTGATTCTTGATGCATTGAAAAGATAAGATCACAAACTTTACAATGTGCAAAGAATGGAATCAAATGGATGCTTGAGCTGAAAGTTGTGATGAGTCAAATTTGAGACAAAGATACTGAATTTTTGTACTTAGAAATATTCTAAGTTTTTCTTCAAAAATGACCTATAATGTCTTGCATCTAAATATGACCTTCCATTTAAAATTTGATCTTGGCCAAAAAAATGGCATGAAGTAGATCCCTTGAATGACATTTTGAGACTTGAACCATTTAAAATCTCCAAAAAATAAGAAAGTTATGACTTGGTGAAGTTGGTGAAAATTCATGAGATGACCTATAATCTTTTCAGTCCTTAAGACATCTTCCATCCATCTTCAAGCTTTGCACATAAAAGAAGGGTTGAAGTTTATATCTTTAAGATCATTGTGGAAAATGAATGGACTCAAGGAGATTAAAAATTGACTAAGTTATGATCTTTTGAAGTCACATAAAGGAATTTGATGGTCTGTCTAAAGGACTTGTGATCTTTCTCAATCATTAGGCATCTTCCACATAAAATTTCCTTGAAACTTTTGGATTGATATGTTGATAACCCTTTAAAGAGGAGCATGTCTTTGGATTCACTCAAAATTACCAAAAGATAAGCAAGATATAGCCTTTAGAAGTTCAAAACCCTAGCTCCTAGAGCAACAAAATGCCTTAGAAACCCTTTTCAAATTTGACAAACTTTCTTGCACAAACACTTTTGTCTTGTAAATATAAGTTATTAAGGATGATAATGAGAAACCATGGCAACCATAACCACTTCCAAATATTGAGAATTGAGGGAATTATGCACTTGTGATCAAGAACTCAAGGACTTGTCCAATTAGGTCAAACCTCTTCAATCAATTTTTGCATCCTTTAACTTTCTTTGACAAATTGAGGCATGATGAATCATATTAGACCTTGTCATGATGTAAATTCAAATAATCTTCAATAATGAAGCTTGAACCTCAATGAAATCTTGTTGAAGAAGGCATGGAAATAAACTCATGAACTTGTAGATCAACCTGATGAAATGTGTTATGCTTTCACCTATAGCATCACCAACTAAAGCAAACATTTATAGTACTAATTAGTTAAAAGTTAATAAAAAAAACATAGATGATCACAATATACAAGTCAAGGTGCTTGGTGATTCCTCATGAGAAAACTTAATGATAGGGAGAAGAACCAAACCCTAGTGTGATCTTGTTGTAATTGAGTTAACATGAGATGATAGAGGGACCTTAGGGGAAAAATTGGGGTACAACATCTTCCCTTATTTAAGTGTTTTCTATCCGGAGATACAAAAGTTAAAATTTTCGTGTCGACGAGATTGAAGATACTAAAATATAAAACAAGCCCTATTTTTTGCCCTAAGATACCATGCAATGTTCATGATTATGCATGCGAATAAACAGATCCAAGGGTGATGCAATACACCACTGGGGATACAAAAAATAAAAGATCTAAATAAGATTAGACCAGGAAAATAAATCACTAGTAAACAGAACACTCAACTCTATTGGGGTAAAGCCCAAGGAGAATACATAGTATCATTAACTCAGACATCGAGGAGAGAAAAATAAAGGATAAAAGTGATCAACAGATAAACACAAACTATCCACTCTCAGAAGATAGAAAAAAAGGTAATGTCGACCCACTGGGGTGAAATTAGGTGGTAGGATCCAGCAAACATCAATATTAGGGGTGGTAACAAGTAATTGGAATCAGTACCTATGACATGAAACAACCAAATTTCTTCAGAGTAGTGCGAATCTCAACGATGAACTATCTCCCATAATGAAGAGACTATTATCCATCGGAAAAAGATCTCAACAAGGAACTATCTCCCATAATGACGAGACTACCATTCATTGGAGTAACAAATCTCAACAATGAACTATCTCCCATAATGACGAGACTACCATCCATTGGAGTAAAAAATCTCAATAACAAACTATCTCCAATAATGACGAGACTACCATCCATTGGAGTAACATATCTCAACAACGAACTATCTCCTATTATGACGAGACTACCATCCATTGGAGTAATAAATCTCAACAAAGAACTATCTCCCATAATGACGAGACTACCATTCATTGGAGTAACAAATCTCAACAGTGAACTATCTCCCATAATAATGAGACTACCATCCATTGGAGTAACAAATCTCAATAAAGAACTATCTCCCATAATGACGAGACTACCATTCATTGGCGTAACAAAAGAATATTCTCAAGGAACTAACAAACTTACTGGGGAAGTACATATTGCTCAAATAAAGAGACCTGCCACTTGCTGTTATGAGAAGGAGTTGTAATAATGACCTCCTTGGGAAAGAAATATAGTTTCCTGGGGGAAGAAATATATTCCTGTTGAGGAGCTAGAGTCTTCACGTGAAAAATAAATGCGCATTCTCAAACCAGGGATCAAAGCTTGCGGAAATCAAAATAATAATGTTGCTGGGGACCACAAATTCAAACAAGAACTAAATTGGAGTGAAACAGTCAACCGAGAAAACTCCTGATGAGAAATAAACTCAAAAGGGGATCACATTCCATCCAGATAAAGAACTGAATAGGAAGGATAAAGCAAAGTTCTTCCACGAAGGGTAACTCGGTGGGGAGATTGAAATAAAATACACTTTCTGCTTAAAGTTGATACTCTATTTGAGAGAGGGTAACATAACTCGGTGAATAGGGTGAAATGCCAATAAAAATATCAATGAATGCAAATGAGTAATGAATTTAAATTCAACTATGCATGATGTATGTATGAATGCTATCATGTATATGCTGACAAAACACATATGCAGCACTTGGGATGACAAAAAAAACCAAATTGGGTAAAGTCAACACTCGGCTAAATCACATCCAGAAGGAAAATTCCATAAGAGAGTAAACACCATATGAGGAGAAAAATTCCTATTCCACGGCTTAACTCCACTGAGAAGAAACACCACTGAAAGTAATCGAATCAAAACAATAGAATCAGTGTAGGTATAGGGACCTAACATCCTCCTTCAGGCTTCACCGGGGAACATTACACAGACTTCAAAGGGGGAAAAAATGTTTCAACATCTAGATTTTCACTGGAGATTATAATATTGACTTCATTAGGGAAGATGAAACCCACATCGTCGAGATATCACCCGGGGATCTCGTGCTGACTTCATAGGGGAGTATAATATCAAATCATCGAGGGAGCCCAAAATACATTCTTCAATGCCAAGAGTGATGATTACACAAACTTCCCTGGGTAGAAATTATGAAACAACCCGGGGATACAACTTTCAGAGAGAACAAAGTCTCAGCTTCACTTGGGGATTAAGGAGTCAAACAATACAGCAAGAAAAATAAAAATTATGGGGATTTTAAATTAGTCCCAACACTCGGAGGGAGAAAACCCAAAAAATTGACAACTGCTTCAACACTTCTTAGAAAAGATACTAGCCTTGCCCAGTTGTCTGGGAAAAGAAAAATAATGCCATTATCGCAAAAGGGAGACATTTTACAAATGATTCCAACTCAGCATGCAACGGGAGAAGGGACTTTCGTCATATGGGTGAAGACCTTACTGGTGAATTTGGGATAGAGGCTTCAAACCATGCAAACTCGAAATCAAAATGGACCAAGATTTGACTGGGGAAAACGGGATCACAAGCCCAATACCGCACCTTACGCTAATTAGTATCATCTTCATTACCCGAGGGAGCCTTTATGGGGGAACACAAACTTCTAAAAAATTTGAGTTCGTCCATCCTTGGGATTACCACTTTTTCTTTTCTTGAGTCACAAAATCTAAAGTAAAAAGTAATTTATAAATTCTTTTCAAAAACAATTTTGTTATTTAATCTTTTTTCTTTGAAAATTACTATCAATAATAAATGGAGTCTTTGTAAGAAGAATAAAATAAGAATTGAAAATAATTGAATAAAAGCTCAAACTTTATTAATAGAATGGTGGTCTGCGAATGGCAAGACTACATAGATGATTACAAAGTTTGGAAAATGGTAATATACATTAGAAAAGATACATTAAAATATAATGACCACTATTCTCCCTAACAACTTTGAATTCCTGAGCAGCGACTTCTATTGAAGTATGGTGAGGATCCAAGAAGATTGTTGCTTCAATGATCAAGTCTTGTCTAATGCAGTTACTTGCCAAGAAATCCCTAAATTTTGCCAAAGTTGCCCTTGCGGGTTTTCAACCTAGCGAGAAAATTCATTCTGCTTATGTCTCTAATTTTTACCTAGGCCGCCCTTTTGGATTTTCAGCCTACCGAGACGCTTCTTTTTTTGCCTAAGCCGCCCATTCGAGTTTTCGACTTAGCGAGTTGTTCTTTATTTCTTTAGGCGAAGTATTTCTTGAATGCATCAACATTCAAAGGACGTGGGAACTCCTCGCCATCCATAGTTTCAAAAATCAATACACCACCAGAGAAGGATTTCTTGACAACATATGGGCCTTTAAAATTGGGAGTCCAGTTGTTCCTAGAATCAGCGTTGAAAGACATGATCTTCCTGAGCACGAGGTCTTCTTCTCTGAATTCGCGAGGCTTGACCTTCTTATCAAAAGCTTTCTTCATTCTCTTCTGGTACAACTGACCATGACACAAGACCGTCATTCTCTTTTCTTCAATCAAATTCAATTGGTCAAACCTATTTTAGACCCATTCAGCCTATGACAACTGAGTTTCCATTATCACACGTAAAGAGGGAATCTCAACCTCGTTCGGGAGAACTTCTTCCATACCATACACAAGGGAGAACAGAGTTTCCCCTGTTGAAGTGCAGACGAATGTACGATACCTATGCAAAGTAAAAGGGAGCATCTCATGCCAATATTTAAAAGTAACAACAATCTTCTAGATGATCTTCTTGATATTCTTATTAGCAGCTTCAACAACCGCATTCATCTTTGGCCTGTAAGGAGATGAATTGTGATGGACAATCTTGAATTCTGCTCAAAGTTCTGCCATTATCTTGTTGTTCAGATTCAAGCCGTTGTGAGTAATAATCCTGCTTGGCATATCATACCGACATATAAGATTGTTCTTGATAAAGCGCACTACCACCTGCTTAGTAACATTAGCATATGAAGTTGCTTCCACCCATTTGGCAAAGTAGTTTATTGCCACCAAGATAAAACAATGTCCATTAGACGCCTTGGGTTCAACCATTCTAATCATGTCAATACCCCACATAGAAAAGGCCATGGGGAAGAAATAACATTGAGAAGCGTCAGAGGCACATGAATTTTGTCAGCATAAACCTGGAACTTATGGCACTTCCTTGCAAATTTGTAACAGTCAGATTCCATTGTCAGCCAATAGTAACCTACGTTAAGCATCTTTTTTGCCATCGAATGTCCATTGACATGAGTGCCAAAGGAGCCTTCATGGATCTCATGCATCAACATGTCTGATTCATGTCTACCCACGCATCTGAGAAAGATCATGTCATAATTTATTTTGTATAACACATCTTCATTGAAAAAAAGCTACCTGCAAACCTTCTCAATGTCTTTCTATCTTTATTTGATGCATCAGTCGGGTATTCCTGAGTCTGGAGAAAATGTTTGATATCATAATACCAAGGTTTTTCGTTTGACGTTTCCTCTGCCACAAACACATGAGCTGGTCTATCCAAGCGTCGCACTGTGATACGAGGCATATCATTCCAAGTATTTACTTGATACATAGAAGCCAGAGTTGCCAAAGCATCCGCCATATGACTTTCATCTCTCGAAATATGATGGAATTCAACTTTATTAAAGAAAGGTAATTATCTTCTAGCATAGTCTTTATAGGGAATCAAACCAGGGTGACACAAGTATCCCATTCTCCTTTAATCTGATTTACTACCAAAGCTGAATCTCCATACATATCTAGAACTTTGATTCTGAGATCAATAGCCTCCTCGAGACCCATGATACAAGCTTCATACTCTGCCATATTATTGGTACACAAAGGTCAACCTTATAGTAAAAGGAATATGTGATCCATGAGGAGTGATAATCACAACACCAATTCCTTTCCCATAAGAATTCATGACTCCATCAAATACCATACCCCACCAGGATTCAGGATCAGGACCTTCCTTAGGTAATGGTTTATCACAATCTTTCACTTTCAGAAACATAACATCCTCATCATGGAAATCAAATTTAATAGACTGATAATCACCAACCAATTGGTGAGCAAGATAATCTACCAACACACTGCTTTTTATAGCCTTCTGAGTATGGTATTCTGTTAGATCATAGTTGGGCTCTACATCCCTGTAAGAGTTTTGATGATTACAAACACATGATATATATATATATATATATATATATATATATATATATATATATATATATATATATATATATATATATATATATATATATATATATATATATATATATATATATATATATATATATATATATATATATATATATATATATATATATATATATATATATATAAAGAACAAATATGCTTGCTAATAAAGTATCTTAATATGCAGGAAAGTTCTGATGAGAGAAGATCTGTTAGAACACAATATGGCTCTACATCCCTAGAAGTTCTGATTATGCAAGCATAGAAGATAAGATTATTATGATATAATCAGTCACGTCCTTCTTAGAAGCAAATCTGCATGACAAGCTTATATGAAGAAGTTCTATTACAACTTCTGAATGCACCAACGCTTTGAAATAGGATCTCTGATACTCTGATCTGTAAAGTTCTGAAACAAGAAGTAAGGGACTCCCAACGGTAACTTTTGTCTTCTAATATAATCATGTTCTGAGGCGTTACATTTTAATCAATGCATATCAAATGTAACGGTTAAAAGAGGACAAGAATCTCCTTGTTTGGAAAGTTCATTAATTTCTATTTATCTCCTTCCAAAAGCATCTTATTATGTCACTCTTGCATGGCCTATATAAAGAAGACGTATAGAAGAAATCAAGTGACAAACTACTGCGCACGAAAAAGAAAAGCACATTTACCCAGTTCTACCTAGAAATCTTAAATTGTGTAATACATCACAGTTGTGATATTGTTTTATTTAGAAAACATATTTGTACACACTCTCAATTATATTATTTTGTATTTGTGTAATCAAGTTTGATTAGTGGATTAAGACTTCGTTGGAGAAAGGCGAAATCACCATGGCAGATGGGCTGGAGTAGTTTGAGTTCAAATGAACCAGGATAAAAACCAACGTGTTCTGATGAGAGAAGATCAAGTCAGAACATCAGCAATGATTATCATGATGAGAAAGATAAAATCAGCTGCAGACCCCCAATGTTTGACGGTGAAAAGTTTGATTACTAGAAAGACATAATCAGAAGTTTCTTTCTAGCTCATGATGCTGATCTATGGGATATGGTGACTGACGATTATATTCATCTGAGTGATGAAAACGGTCAGAAGATGGATAGAAAAAGAGTGATAGATGATTAGAAGAGAGAATTTAAAAATCATCACAAGGCCAGAACAATTATCTTGAGTGTTATCTCATACATAGAGTATGAGAAGATCACAAACAGAGAATCAGAAAAACACATGTTTGACTCCTTGAGAATGACATATGAAGGTAACACTCAAGTCAAAGAAACCAAAGCTCCTGCACTCATCCAGAAGTACGGAGCTTTCAAAATGGAAGAAGAAGAAACTATTGAGACAATGTTCTCAAGATTTCAAATTCTGGTTACAGGATAGAAAGTTCTGGATAAATGGTACTCCATAGTAGATCATGTAAAGAAGATCATAAGAAGTTTACCCAAGCAATGGAGATCCATGGTCACAACATTAAAACTAGCCAAAGATCTGGATAAAATTTCTCTTGAAGAACTTATCAGCTCACTGAGAAGTCATGAGATAGAACTAGAAGAAGATGAACCCCAGAAGCAAGGTAAGTCTCTCGCTCTTAAATCTAATAAAACTAAAGCTTTTCAGGCAGAAGACGAAAGTTCTGGAGGATCTGCATCAGAAGAAGATGAATTGTCTCTCCTCTCCAGAAGTGTACAACAATTATGGAAACACATACAAAAATTCAGAAATCCCAGAAGATCCAACAATCATTCTGAATCAAACTCTGGGTACAAAAAGTACAGAAGCAAAGACATTATTTGCTACAAATGCAATGAAGAAGGCCATTACAAAAGCGACTATCCAAATCTACAGAAAGAAATTCCTAATAAGAAGTTCTCCAAAGATAAGAAGAAAAGTCTTATGGCAATGTGGGATGACTCAGAATCTTCTGAAGCTGAAACAGAATTAGAAGATGAACGAGCCAATATTGCCCAAATGGCCAATGTATCAGAAGACACTGGATCATCTGGATCAGAATCAGACTCAGGCAGAACAAGTATTCTCTACTTTTCTAGATCTTAATTATAAGGGAGTCTGTCAGAAATTCTTGAAAGATATCATAAACTTTGCGTCATAAACAAGAACTTGAAATAGGATCTAGTTTCTGACTCTGAAGAAACTAAGAAACTGAGATCAGAAAACTATGAGCTGAAAGAAACAATTTCTAAACTAGAAAATAATTTACAAAATGCTCAGAAAGAAACTGTTTTTGAAGTTCTTAGTAACTCTGATAAGACCATAAAGGAATATGATCATAGCTTTCAAAAAATTTCTTGCTAAAAACATAGATAGAAGCAAGATGGCTTCGATGATCTATTGAGTTAACAAAAATGGCAGAAAAGGAATAAGATACAAGGGTAAAATATCCCAACCTACAAAGGTCAAGGATATGGTTATAAGATGCACACCCCTTATTCTCACTTACTTCTGGGCAAAAACATGATATAAAATTTACTAGTAAGGCATTTTCTACTAAACCAAAATTCTGTTTGAATTTTGGAAACTTTAACAATCATGGACCCAAAAAGATATGGGTACCAAAGGATAAAATCATCTATGTTGCAGATATTTTTAACAGAAAGGTTGAAACACCAGTTTTAACACTTGGATTCTGGATGCTCTCTACACATGACGGGAAAAAAGCATACGTTTCAAAGCTTGGAACTTAAATCTGGAGGATTCCCTGGTTTTTAGAGGCAGTTAGAAAGAAAAAGTTATTGGCTTTGGAACTATTGGAAACGGTAATGAGAAGACAGTATCAGAAGCTCTCTAAAGAATCTCAGATGAATCCAGAAGAGGATGTCACACCTTTTCAAGCAACTTCTGTTAAAACAAGTCAAATAGAGTCTTTACTACTTTTTGATTCTTGACAAAAAGGGGGGGAATGAAAGATATTTTGACTCCTATCAGAAACTAGATCAGAAGATCTTTAGGGAAGTACTTTATTTTCTCGTTATCTGAGTATTCTACTCAAGGGGTGTTTTTCAATTTTTGTTCTTTATATTCCATCAAAATATACAAGTTTTTGTCATTATCAAAAAGGGGGGGATTATTAGAACATAGTTCGGTTCTACATACCTGTAAGAGTTTTGATGAAAACAAACACATGATATATATATATATATAAAGAAAATATATGCTCACTAATAAAGTATCTTAATATGCAGGAAAGTTCTGATGAGAGAAGATCTGTTAGAACACAATATGGCTCTACATCCATAGAAGTTTTGATTATGCAAGCATAGAAGATAAGAGTATTATGATATAATCAGAAACATCCTTCTTAGAAGCAAATCTGTGTGACACACTTATATGAAGAAGTTCTGTTACAACTTCTGAATGCACCAATGCTGTGAAACAGGATCTCTGATACTCTAATCTGTAAAGTTCTGAAACAAGAAGTAAGGGACTCCCAACAATAACTTTCATCTTCTGATATAAGCATGTTCTAAGGCGTTACATTTTAATCAATGCATATCAAATGTAACGGCTGAAAGAGGAAAAGACTCTCCTTGTTTTGAAAGTTCATTAATTCCTATTTATCTCCTTCCAAAATCCTCTTCTTATGTCACTCTTACATGGCCAATATAAAGAAGATGTATAGAATAAATCAAGTGGCAAACTACTGCACACAAAAAAGAAAAACATATTTACCCAGTTCTACCTAGCAATTTTAAATTATGTAATACATCACGGTTGTGATATTATTTTATTTAGAAAAAATATTTGTACACACTCTCAATTATATTATTTTGTAATTCCTTGAGGAAACTGGGTTGTGGTTTAGACTCAAAAAGACTTTGACAGTTGTCATTGTATTTGTGTAATCAAGTTTGATTAGTGGATTAAGACCTCATTGGAGAGAGGCGAAATCACCTTGGCGGGTGGACTGGAGTAGTTTGAGTTCAAACAAACCAGGATAAAAACCAACGTGTTATTTTCTTTAAGTTTTAAAAAACCCCAATTCAAACCCCCCTTTCTTGTGTTTTTACATCGTTCATATTCAATATCATATTCAGACAACAACATCTGCCAACGGGCAGTTCTCCCTGTAAAAGCAAGGTTCTCAAAAATATACTTAATAGGATCCATTTTGGAAATCAACCAAGTAGTATGACTCAGGATATATTTCCGCAACCGCTTTGCCACCCAAGCTAGAGTACAACATGTCTTTTCCAGCATAGAATACCGCGACTCATAGTTAGTAAAATTCTTACTGAGATAATAAATGGCATATTCGTTCTTCCATGTTTCATCTTGTTGTCCCAAAATACAGCCCATAAAATTATCTAACACTGTCAGATATATAATTAATGGTCTTCCTTCAACGGGTGGCAGCAAGATAGAGGTTAAAGCAGATACTCTTTAATACTTTCAAATTCCCTTTGGCAATCATCTGTCCACACACAACCTTGATCTTTCTTTAACAACTTAAAGATCGATTCACACATTGCAGTCATATGGGAGATAAATCTGGAAATCTAATTCAACCGCCCAAGGAAGCCTCTAACCTGCTTCTCAGTCCTTGGCGCAGGCATTTCTTGAATTGCTTTGAATTTATCAGGATCAACTTCAATTCCTTTTTGGATGACAATGAAACCTAACAATTTTCCTGATCGAACATCGAAGGTGCATTTATTTGGATTCAAGCGGAGACAATATTTCTTCAAACACCGAAACAGTTTCAACAAGTCTTCTATATTCCCCTCTTCGGTATGGGACTTTTCAGTCATATCATCAACATATACCTCAATTTCCTTGTGCGTCAGATCATGGAATAGGGTTGTCATAGCCCTCTAGTACGTTGCACCAGCGTTATTCAACCCGAAGAGCATCACTCTGTAACAGAATGTTCCCCAGGGTGTGATAAACGTTGTTTTTCCCATGTCCTAAACGAGAATACTTTGAATTTTGCTGTACTACCAACCAACATATCAATATGTGGCAATGGAAAATCATCTTTTGGAGTAGCCTTGTTTAAATCTCTATATTCTACGCACATGCGAACTTTTCCATCATTCTTTGATATTTGGACAATATTGGCAATTCACTGAGGGTACATTGATGTCACAAGAAAACCGACATTAATCTTCTTTAGAACTTCTTCTTTAATTTTCACTACCATATCAGGGGGGTTCTTCTTAATTTCTGCTTGATTGGCGGGCACTCTGGCTTTAGTGGCAAACGATGTTACACAATATTTGTATCCAAACTAGGCATGTCTTGGTAAGACCACACAAATATATCCACATACCGTTTCAACAATTTAATTAACCTGCTCTTCACGTCGGGATGAAGCAATGCTCCAATCTTGACTTCTTTTAGATCTTCCTATGTGAAGTAGTGAAAAACACAAGAAGGGGGGGGGGGTTGAATTGTAAAACTGAAAATCAATGCAATGAACAAGATATTTTTATCCTGGTTCGTTTGATCTCAAACTACTCCAGTCCACCCGTCAAGGTGATTTCGCCTCTCTCCAACGAGGTCTTAATCCACTATATTCAACTGAATATTACAGACTGCTTTAACAACTGCTAAAGCCTTCTTGATGCAAACCACAACCCGGTTTGTCAAGGAAACACTTTCTTACAATGAAGGTAAATCTAAGTGTGTGAATGTTTTCTACAAAACCGTATCACAACTGTGATGTATACACAACTTAAAGCTTAGAAACTAGATTGCTAAACAATGATTGAATAAGAGAATGTGTAGTGTTTAGCAAAACTGAGAGAAGGAAGATTTTGATCAGCTTTTATGCGTGTAAAGATTTGGAGAGCATTAGCCAATTCAATCTTCAAAGTCTTGTTTATATAGCATTGAGATGTTGAACGTTGGAGCAATATTCTTGATTCAATGCTAATAACAAACTTTCCTTATCGAGCAGATCTTGTCTGAAATGAGGCCGTTGGTATTAATTTGCTTTCAATGCACAGTACCGTTGCTTACTTAATGCAAGTTCTGGCTTGGCTCATTCTGACTCTGCTTAGCTGCTGATGAACTGTTGTGTTTCTTTATCAGAGTGTTGAGCGCAGTTCTGTTCATCAGACTTCAGCATATACGTGAGTTAATCTTCTGATTCTGACATTCTGATATGGCAACTTCTGATGCTGATGTCAGGAACCAAAATTCTGATGCTGATTAGGTGTGTTCTTGCTTATATCAATCAGAGTATCTGCAAATCAGAACGTAATAATTTAGGCAGCAGATAGTTCATACATGAATCATATAAATAATATATCTTTTCACTTTGTTATCATCAAAACTTAAACATAGGGTAGTAGATTCAAACTTTGTTCTAACAATCTCCCCCTTTTTGATGATGACAAAAACTAGATATTTTTAGATGAAAATAACGTGAAAAGGTATCAGAGAGATGCATCAGAGTAAGAGGTTATCAAAGATAAGGGATAAAAAGATATCAGAGTTGAGAGATACTCCCCCTGAGTTTATTACTTCCCTTTTTGATTACAAGTGTTCTTCAGGATCAGATCTTTTTGCCTTTCTTTGAACATCAGAGTATCAGAGTCTTTGACTATCGGAAGCTTTAGTTCAGCATATCAGAGCAGAGCTTCAGATCAGCGTGTCAGAGCTTTTCTTGTCAGAGCTTTGCTTTGGATCAGAGTATCAGAGCGGATCAGAGCTTCATAGCTTTTAGTCTTCAGAGTGTCCAGGAGCTTCCTTGTACCTGTAGACTTTAAGTAAAACAAAAAAAATATTTTCAAGTAATAGAGTTAGAATGTTTGAGAATTTCTGTCTTAGTTATTGTTTAAAATATCATTCTTGTTCTCCCCCTTTTTGTCAGTAATCAAAAAGTGTAGGTGAGTGCTAAAACAATTAAGATCAGAAAAACTTGTCATATTAAAAGGTTCAGAGTTAAACAGAACATATTCAAATAGTACATCAAAAAATTAAAGAAAACATGAAAAGACATGAATGAAAAAAAAACTAAGGTTGGGGAGGAAAGCGTGTGAACAGGTTCTCCAGCATGGCTTTGATCTGATCAGCAGTCTCATTCTGCTTGTGCACCATGCTGACAACAGTGTCAATCTTGCTATCCTACACATCCATTCTTTCTTTCATCTTCTGGTTGTTTTCATCCATCCTCTGCTGCAGACGCATGTCATTCAGCTTCAGTTCTTCCAGAGTCTTCCTGTCCAAGGCAGCTTGAGAAGCATCAGAAGCATGAAGCTTCTGAGAGCTTTCTGCAATATCTTCTGCTTGACTTGCTTCAGCTTGAATGGTCTTGTCTTCTTCTGGTTGCACCTTTGAAGCTAGCTGTTTCTCAGACCAAGGTTCACTATCCAGAGGGAGCACAGCTTCCTGAGGCAGCAGACTGTCAACTTCCTTCAGCAGTTGCTGAAGTTCTGTTGTGCCTGCTCATAATTGATATCCTGCAACTTGAGGGCTTCAGCACGTACCCAAAGTCTGAATTGTGACCAGAGCTGGTCAGAGGCAGCTGGGTCAATCATTCCAGGACAGACTTGCTTCAAAGAAGCAATCCATTGCTGCACAACTGTTTCAAAATTCATAATACCAGAGCCAACATCTGGTTGTTTTGGTTTAGGGATGTCTATTTTATGTTTCATATCAGCAAGACGGTCAAGACTGGTTAAGTCTATGAATGTCCTGCTGGGGTTTTCGGTGGTTTTCTTGGCAGCTGTTTGTTTTGGAGATGGAGTGGGAGAATCAGAAATTATGATTGGACTGTGTGGTGTTTTGGGAGTATTTGGTGGTGTAGATTCTGGTGAGGATGGCAACTGTGCCAAGGTGATTGTTGTTCCACCTGGAAGCTGGATTTCCAGAGGTGATGGTTGTGGTGAATGGGGTTCAGATGGTTGAGGAGAAGGAGTTTCAGAGTGATGAAACTCAGGTTGAGGTGATGGTGGATGAATTTCTGGTTGAGGAGAGGTTGACGGAATTTCTGGTTGTTCAGGGATAAGGGGTTCTTCTGGAATTGATGAGATAGGTTGTTGTTGTTCTGGTTCTTCAGCAGATTGCTGTTGTTCTGGTTGTGGAGGAGGGACAATTTGTGGTTCAGAGTTTGGATTGGCGGAGTGATCAGAAGTGTGTTGATCAATGTCAGACAGCACTTTGTCAATTGCTGATGTTGTTGAGATTGGTTTGGGATGTTTGGTTCTGGGTCTTCTGAGTTTTAATGCCTCAGAAAGGTCATCTTCTGGTTCAGTTTCATTTATTGTTGGGATGGGGATTGAGATTCTATGAGAGGTTGAAGGAGGAATAGATGCTGGAATAGTAGAAGAATTTAAAACAGAAGCAGCAGATAAATTACCTCTTTTCTTGGGTGTCTGCTAGGATGATCCTTCTGAAGGTGCCGTCCTCTTCTTCGTCTTCTCCAGAGTCACTTCTTGTTGAGGTTGATGCAGAGCTTTGATAATCAGATTTGGATCTGTACCATCTGCCTTGCACGCATCTAAGTATCTGAGAACCACCTCTGGTTTAGATTCTATCTCAGAAAATAAAGGAAAGTCACTCAGAGGAACTCTTCTGCTGGTGATATCAGTAATAGGAGTAGCTCTGGGTTCCTTTTTGATATTCTCTATCAACTTCATTTTCTTCAAGTTCTTCGCGTTCAGAGGCTTCCCAACTGTTGGTTCAATGGTGCTTAGCTCTTGAGCTTCTATCAGATGCTCTATCAGCCTATTCTCTATCAGAATATCTGATATCAACCTTCCAAAAGGTATCCAATCCCTCTTGGTTCTTTCTTCTTCCCTGGTTTCCTTCACACTTGTTCTGAGGTGGTTGAACAGAAGATGAGCCAAGTTGATTTTTACCTTCTGATCAATAAAGTAGATCAGAAACTGCTGATCCACATTTATGTAATCTGGTGAACTAGTTGGCTTCCTATGGTTGAAGCACCCCAGAATTATCTTAGCCCAAACTCTGTGATGATCCTTCAGATCTTTGATCTTGCTGCTGGGCACCCCATGGGTGAAAATCCTTGCAACTATCACGCCCACGTCAGCACATCTCTCAGCCAACACAGCGGACGCCACCGCCACTGTAACCGATTAACCTTGCTATGTGATCCTCAGTGATCACAATCTTCTTCCCCATAACGAAGGAGGTGACTAGATGCGTTAAAGCCTTGGCATGAATCCAGAATTCCTTGACTAACATAGGGAATGTTGGTCCAACCAATCTGTTAAAATACCTTTCCCATTTCTGTGCCCTAACTTCTTCTGTTAGGTCAAAACCGTTCTCCTTCAAGCTTCCAAAATCAATGATCAATTCAGATAACACTTCAAGATTCTTCACAGGAGTGAGGAGTGTTCTGAATGGCACTTGATACTGCTCAGATGATGCTTTCTTCTGAGGACCTGCAGAAGCACTGCTGGAGGTTGCCATGTTCACACTAAAAGATTTTGAGAAGAAACTAAGAAAAAGAGGTTTTGCAAGAGATGAACACAGAAAAATGCAGAGAATGCTTGAGTATTAGTGAGAAACTGTAAAGAATTAGAATGAGAGGTTAATGTGTTTAAATAGAATTTCAGAATATTTTGAAAAAATAAACGTTTTTAAGAAAGAGAAAAATCATGATTGCATTTTAAAAGCATGATTACTTTTATTAAATGCTTGCTGATTCTGGGGGATTTGAGAAAGATACTTAAAAACGGTTACCAGACATGTGTCTCAATGCACCCAATCAGCGCTTTGCCTTCTCAGAAGCGTGCACGCGTTCTGCTTCAGAGATTTGCTGATGATTGGATGACACTTGTTTGATGTAGTGATCAGCACGTCTGTCTTTGAGCTTATACTCTCAGATCTTTAGACTTGCATCTGATACAATCTGCATGTTCTATCTTTCTGAAAGAAGATTGATCAGAAGTTCACAGTAAAACAATTACATTCTGAAGGTAAATATATGGAATTAAAACATTTTCACTCTGGACAGACTTTCATGCTGAGATGTTTCAGAATGAAATTAAACCTATCTTCTGAAAGGGGTTTAGTAAAGATATCAGCCCATTGATGGTCTGTATCTATAAATTTTAAGTTCAAAATTCCTTTCTGAATATAGTCCCTAATGAAGTGATGTTTTATTTCTATATGCTTAGCTCTAGAATGTAAAATGGGATTCTTACTTAAGCAAATAGCAGAAGTATTATCACAGAGTATAGGAATGTTACTCTCAAAAATCTGGAAGTCTTCAAGCTGACTTTTCATCCAGAGCATTTGTGTGCTACATCCTGCTGCTGCTATGTACTCAGCTTCTGCTGTTGATAGCGCAATTGTTGATTGCCTTTTGCTGGACCAAGAGATCATATTTTCTCCCAGAAACTGGCAGCTTCCAGAAGTACTTTTACGTTCGACTCTGTCTCCAGCAAAATCAGCATCGCAGTAGCCTACTAAGCTGTAATCACTAGATTTTCTATAAAACAACCCCAGATTAGTAGTACCTTTCAGATACTTGAAAATTCGCTTAACAACTGTTAAGTGAGATTCTCTAGGATCTGATTGGAATCTAGCACATATACAAACACTGAATAATATGTCAGGTCTTGAAGCAGTCAGATAGAGGAGAGAACCAATCATACCTCTGTAGACTTTCTGTTCTACATTTTTGCTTACCTCTTCTCTTTCCAGAATGCACGTGGGATGCATTGGAATCTTTGATGGCTTACATTCTGAGAGGTCAAATTTCTTCAGAAGATCTCTGATGTATTTGCTCTGATGAATGTAAGTTCCCTCTGGAGTTTGATTGATCTGAATTCCTAGAAAGAATTTCAGTTCCCCCATGAGGCTCATCTCAAATTCTGCTTGCATACACTTAGCAAATTTTCTTCCAAGAGAAGGATTAGTAGAACCAAAAATAATATCATCAACATAAATTTGACAAACTAAGATGTCATTCTTAACTGATTTACAGAATAGAGTAGTGTCCACTTTCCCTCTGGTGAATTCATTTTCTAATAGAAAGTTACTTAGCCTTTCATACCAAGCTCTGGGAGCTTGTTTCAGACCATATAGTGACTTCTTTAGTTTGAAAACATGTTCTGGATGTTTTGTATTTTCAAAACCAGGGGGTTGGTGTACATAGACTTCTTCTTCTATATAACCATTTAAGAATGCACTTTTTACATCCATCTGATACAGAGTGATGCCTTTATTAACAGCAAATGAAATTAAAAGTATGATAGATTCTAACCTGGAGACTGGGGCAAAGGTTTCTGTATAGTCTATCCCCTCTTGCTGACTATAACCTTGTGCAACCAGTCGTGCCTTGTTTCTGATGACTTCACCTTGTTCATTTAGCTTGTTTCTGAACACCCATCTTGTTCCAATGACGTTGAATCCTTTTGGTCTGGGAACGAGATCCCATACGTTGTTTCTGGTGAATTGATTCAACTCTTCTTGCATTGCCAGAATCCAGTCATTATCCAGAAGTGCTTCATCAATAGAAGAAGGTTCAATCAGAGACACAAGTCCCATGAGAGTTTCTTCAGAGTTTCTGAAGCTTGCTCTTGTTCTGATTGGATCTTCCTTTCTTCCTAAGATAGTCTCTTCTGGGTGATCCAAGCTGCTTCTGGGTAATCTCTTCTGAGGTTGATCAGCAGCTGTTGTAGGATTGCTAGCAGTGCTCCTTTCAGACGTTGAAGGAGTGTCTATGTTGAGAGCTTCTGATGACTTGTCTTCAGAACCTGTAAATTCAATTTCCATACCTGCAAAAACTTCATTCTGCTTTGACTTTTCAGAGTCAAGCTTATCATCAAAACGAACACTGATTGATTCTTCCACAATCTGTGTTTCTGTATTGTATACTCTGTACCCTCTTGAGCGTTCAGAGTATCCTAACATGATACACTTCTGTGCTTTAGAGTCAAACTTGTTCAAATAATTCTTTGTATTTAATATAAAGCAAGTACATCCAAATGGATGAAAATATGAAATGTTGGGCTTTCTGTTCTTCCACAATTCATATGGAGTCTTTTCCAGAATAGGTCTTATTGAGATTCTATTCTGAATGTAGCACGCTGTGTTTATTGCCTCTGCCCAGAAGGTCTTAGCAACGTTTGTCTCATTGATCATGGTTCTGGCCATTTCTTGCAATGTTCTGTTCTTTCGTTCTACAACTCCATTTTGTTGGGGAGTTCTAGGACAAGAGAAATCATGCAGAATGCCTCTGTCATTAAAGAATGACTCAAAATCTTTGTTTTCAAATTCTCCACCGTAATCACTTCTGACTTTAACGATTCTAAGATCCTTTTCATTCTGAACTTGGTTACAGAAGGTAACAAACACAGAGTGTGACTCGTCCTTGTGTCTTAAGAACTTTACCCATGTCCATCTGCTATAGTCATCTACGATTACTAACCCATACTTCTTACCACTGACTGAAGCAGTTTTAACTGGTCCAAATAAGTCAATGTGCAGAAGTTCTAATGGCTTAGAGGTAGAAACAACATTTTTGGATTTAAAAGAAGGTTTTGCAAACTTGCCTTTCTGACATGCTTCACACAGAGCATCTGAAATGAACTTCAAATTAGGAAGTCCTCTGACCAGATTGAGTTTGTTAATCTGATATATTCTTCTCATACTAACATGCCCCAATCTTCTGTGCCAGATCCACTGCTCGTTGTTAACAGACAGAAGGCATTTTACATTCTGACTCTTTAGTTCAGAAAGTTTGATTTTGTAGATGTTGTTTTTCCTCTTACCATTAAACAGGATAGTCCCATCTTTCTGACTAACAGCTTTACATGATTGTTGATTAAAGATTATATCATAACCGTTATCACTTAATTGACTTATGGATAACAGATTATGCATCAATCCATCTACTAGCAGAACATTATTAATAGAGGGAAGATTTCCATTACCTACAGTTCCATAGCCAATTATCTTTCCCCTCTGATTGCCTCCAAAGCCAACGTGGCCTCCAGGCTTAAGTTCCAGGCTTTGGAACATATGCCTTCTTCCCGTCATGTGTCGCGAGCAGCCAGAGTCCAGGTACCATGACTGGTGTTTCTGACTTGCTGCTAAAGATATCTGCACATGTATTATTTTATCCTTAGGTACCCAGATTTTCTTGGGTCCTGATTTGTTAGTTTTACCAAAACTCTGGTTGAATTTTGGTTTCACAGAGTGCTTACTGCTAGTGTATTTAATATCATGTGTGTGACCATACACAAAATGTGAATTCAGAGGAGTGTGTTTAATGGTTAAGTCCATGACATTCTTTGGTGTAAGAACCTTACCTTGGTATCCTATTCCTTTCCTGCCGTTTCTGCTAACTCCATAGATCATTGAAGCCATTTTGCTTCTATCTATGCTTTTAGCGAGGAACTTCTGGAAACTGTGATCATACTCCTTGATGATCTCATCAGCATTGCTGGGAGTTTCAGAAATTGGTTCCTTCTGAGAGTTTTGTAAAGTGTTTTCTAATTTTGAAATCTTATTTCTCAGCTCAGAATTCTCCAATTTGAGACTCTCAGTCTTATTAGAGTCAGATTCAAGATTCCTTTTCAGGTCTCTGAATTTAACTCTAATTTGCTGATACCGTTCCAGAATTTCATTAAGGTTTTCAGCAAGTTCAGCCTTTGTAAAGTTAACAACAAAGTTAGGAAATACCTCTTCAGTATCTGATTCTGAGTCTGATTCAGAAGCTTCACTATCTTCTGAGATGTTAGCCATGAGAGCTATGTTTGCCCTCTCATCATCTGATTCTGAGTCAGCTTCAGACGAGTTAGAGTCATCCCATGTAGCCATGAGACTTTTATTCTTCTCTCTTCCAAACTTCTTTTTGGGTTTTTCCCTCTGAAGCTTTGGGCAGTCACTCTTATAGTGTCCTTGCTCATTGCACTCATAGCAGATGATGTCCTTGGTGTTTGGCTTTTTGCTGCTAGAGGAGCCTTCAGATCTTCTGTATCCAGAGGAAGAATCTGTCCTTCTGTATCTGGAAGAAGACTCGTTCTGATCAGATCTTCTGGGATTCCTGAACTTCCTTTGTCTCTGCTTCCACAGTTGATTTACGCTTCTGGAAAGGAGGGAGAGTTCGTCTTCTTCTGATGAGGATCCATCAGATGTTTCTTCAACTGCCTGCAAAACTTTAGACTCAAATTTTTTGTTAGATTTTAATGCTAAAGGCTTACCTTGCTTCTGAGGCTCTTCAGCTTCTAGCTTTATCTCATGACTTCTGAGGGAGCTGATAAGTTCCTCCAGAGTGATTTTGTTGAGATCTTTAGCTAGCTTCAGAGCTGTAACCATTGGTCTCCACTGCTTGGGTAAACTTCTGATGATTTTCTTGACATGGTCAGCAGTAGAGTATCCTTTGTCCAGAACCTTGAGACCAGCTACCAGAATCTGGAATCTTGAGAACATTGTTTCAATGGATTCAGATTCTTCCATTTTGAACGCCTCATACTTCTGAATGAGCGCCAGAGCTTTAGTTTCTTTGACCTGAACGTTGCCCTCATGCGTCATTCTGAGTGAGTCAAAAATATTCTTTGTTGTGTCTCTGTTGGAGATCTTTTCATATTCAGTATAGGAGATAGCGCTGAGGAGGATGGTTCTGGCCTTGTGGTGATTCTTGAAGTCACGCTTTTGTTGGTCAGACATTGTTTTTCTATCAATCTTCTGACCGCTTGCATTCACAGGGTGCGTGTATCCATCTGTCACCATATCCCACAGATCAGCATCATGTGCCAGAAAGAAGCTTTCAATTCTGTCTTTCCAGTAATCAAAGTTTTCTCCATCAAAGACTGGAGGTTTGCCGCTGAATCTGTCTCTGTCCTCATTGTTGTCATTGCTGGTGTGAGAAACGTTTCCTGCCATTGTGTTTTTCTGACGCTGGATCTTGTACTGATACGGTTAAGTGTTTTAGCTCAGAACCAGGCGCTCTGATGCCAATTGAAGTGGTGAAAAACACAAGAAGGGGGGGGGGTTGAATTGTAAAACTGAAAATCAATGCAATGAACAAGATATTTTTATCCTGGTTCGTTTGATCTCAAACTACTCCAGTCCACCCGTCAAGGTGATTTCGCCTCTCTCCAACGAGGTCTTAATCCACTATATTCAACTGAATATTACAGTCTGCTTTAACAACTGCTAAAGCCTTCTTGATGCAAACCACAACCCGGTTTGTCAAGGAAACACTTTCTTACAATGAAGATAAATCTAAGTGTGTGAATGTTTTCTACAAAACTGTATCACAACTGTGATGTATACACAACTTAAAGCTTAGAAACTAGATTGCTAAACAATGATTGAATAAGAGAATGTGTAGTGTTTAGCAAAACTGAGAGAAGGAAGATTTTGATCAGCTTTTTTGCGTGTAAAGATTTGGAGAGCATTAGCCAATTCAATCTTTAAAGTCTTGTTTATATAGCACTGAGATGTTGAACGTTGGAGCAATATTCTTGATTCAATGCTAATAACAAACTTTCCTTATCGATCAGATCTTGTCTGGAATGAGGCCGTTGGTATTAATTTGCTTTCAATGCACAGTACCGTTGCTTACTTAATGCAAGTTCTGGCTTGGCTAATTCTGACTCTGCTTAGCTGCTGATGAACTGTTGTGTTTCTTTATCAGAGTGTTGAGCGCAGTTTTGTTCATCAGACTTCAGCATATACGTGAGTTAATCTTCTGATTCTGACATTCTGATATGGAAACTTCTGATGTTGATGTCAGGAACCAAAATTCTAATGCTGATTAGGTGTGTTCTTGCTTATATCAATCAGAGTATCTGCAAATCAGAACGTAATAATTTAGGCAGCAGATAGTTCATACATGAATCATATAAATAATATATCTTTTCACTTTGTTATCATCAAAACTTAAACATAGGGTAGTAGATTCAAACTTTGTTCTAACACTATGAACCTAAATTAATCACTTCCAATGGCTCTTTATATAGCTGAATGGCAATTTCCTTGCGCTCAAGCAACCATGAAACCTTTTCTGGAATTTCATCATATTCATCATCTTCATCCCCATATACAGGATATTCGAAGTTGGGAGAGGGTGCAGGGTCATTGTATTCAACGGGTTTATTAATTAATCTGCACATATGATTTATGATTGCATTTAGAAACTGACACATATAACAAGTGATTATGCAGATTACAGTTATTTATTTATTTTGAAAGGTTTATTTTTATTACCATTTTCCAAAATAAAGTAGAAAATAAAGACACAATTTTAGAATCAAAGACAACTTTTATTATTGATTTTAAAGATCAAAGAAAACAGTTAAGCCCATACAAGATCAACTTTCACCTTGGGAAGAGTGAGAGATTTTGAAAAGATTAACAAAAACGAATTACTTAGAGACATGAATGCAAGAGGTAACATTGATTGTGATCAAATTTTGGACTCTAACTCCATGCGTCACATAGTTCGACATCTACTACTCCGCTTCTTCCTCCATAATGGCATTGATCCCAGGAACAGTTGGATGAAGATAACCTCTGCTACGAAAGATATCTTGATATTTGCCCAAAGCAGAATTCAGCTTCATGTTCTTACCTTTATCATTTTTCAGAGAATCCCAAACCAACTATATTCTTATTCACAAGCAGATCAACAATCTGCCCCCATAGTTTACTTGGGACGTTACGCACTACCTGTTGAGCATCTTTAAACGAAGCTATAGAATTCTCATTTCCCATTATATTATCAATGGATAAAGCTTGGAACTGAGTTCCAACAACAACTTCATCCGCTTCCAAAACACTGAAAGAGGATAAATGAGATATTAACAATTCCTGTTCTCCATTTATGATGACCACCTTTACCTCATGCACAAACTTCAACTTCTGGTCTAAAGTTGAAGTGACAGCCACTGCCTCGTGTATCCACAGTCTTCCCAGTAAATAGCTGTAAGCGGGCACAATATCCATAACTTGGAAAGTAATCTGAAATAAATGCGGGCCTATGTGAATAGCAAAATCTACTTCCCCTATGACTGGCTTCCTCGATCCATCAAAAGCTTTTACAATTATGCCACTCGAGCGTATGAGAGTCCTTGATACTTCAGCTTCATAAGTGTACTCCTCGGTATGACGTTTAAAGCGGATCCATTGTCAATCAGCACATTTGACAATGAATCATTCTTACAGTTCATGGAGATATGGAGAGCCAAATTATGATTCCTTCCTTCATCAGGCAGCTCATCATCACAGAAACTCAGGTTATTACAGGAAGTAATATTCACTACCACACTGCTAAATCGGTCCAAAGGAATATCACTTTCGATAAAACTTGATCCAATGTTCTCATCAAAGATTCCCTGTGGGCAGAAGAATTCATTAGCAAGGATAAAATAGATATCTTTGATGGAGTCTGCAACAATTGACTTACGATCCTGTAGTCGCTCATCTTGATAATCTTTAATATATCATCCACATATTTTTCCAGAGTAGTACCACTAGATTCCCCCACTTCATTCTTGGGTTTAACACTTTCAACAACCTTTTTATCGGCATTAACACTCCCTCGAATGACAGGTGCGAAAACACGACCATTGCGGGTCACCCGGCTAGCTTCAGCAATATTCTTGACATCAGACAATGGCTGGATGGGAACTTCCACACCATCTTCTAGAATTGTAGCATTGTTTTTATATGGCACGGCCTTGTCTGATTCGTAAGGAACTGACTCTGGTAAGAAAATCACCAACATAGAAACACTGAAACAAGGAACAATAACATGCACCCCTCTTCAGAATACTTCGACTTCACATAATCATTGTTGGGAAACACTTCTTCATCTGAGGAAAAGAATTCATCTGCAGAAGCATACTCATCATCTGATGCAGTCTCATCCAAGCAATCTTCAATCACATTAATCTCATTGTAATCATCTCTATTGCCTGAAATCTTGATAGTACTGTTGTCCAACAACAACTGAATACCCCTTCTCACAATGGAACAACCACGAGAATCTCTGCAGCAGATTCGACAAGACCCATAATGGTGTTCTACTTGACAATTCATGTGACAGAAACTTGCATGCAACTGCACCAAATCATCATTCATATGGTTCACTTTAAAAATATGAAAATCTCCAGGACATCCAAAGACCATATTCACATCTTCCTCGTACTCTGCCCTAGGCCTGATTATATGAATGAGGCCTCCGTCCATCATTTCCTGAAGACCAACTTTTATCTTATCACACCTTTATATATCTGTATTGCAAATACCACAACCAGCATGGTCATGCGTATAGTAACTAAACTCGCAGATGTCATCATGCATTTTTACCAAATCCTCTATAACCAGGTTGATATAAAAAATCCAGAAGTCCCATGGACAACCAACAATCATGTTTACCGCATTTTCTCCTCCATGCTTTGGTAAAAGATTATCTTTCACGTTACGGCCAACATCTTTAAAGGATAAAAGGCCATATCTCACCATCTTTTGTACTTCAGATTTCAAAGGATAACAATTCTCAACATTGTGCCCTGGTGCTCCCTGATGGAAAGTGCACGTCTGGTCTGTCTTATAATACCAAGGCAAAGGTGATGGTATAGCAGGGGTTGGCCTGGTCTGAACCAACTTCTTCTGAATTAACGATGGGAGTAATTTTGCATAACTCATAGGGATAAAGTCAAAAGGCTATCTCTTCTGATTCTGCCCCTGATTTCCTTGAGGGGATGGTCTCTGATAAGCAATTGTGGTTGGAGCCACATTGACAACTCGAGTTACCGAAGCAACCTGTTGGTAGAGTTGATGATTTATTCTAGGAGGATTAATCCTTCTTTCTTGAATGACAACATTTATATCTCCTTCTTTATTCTTAGCAAACTCGTATGATGGTTTCTTTGTACTACCGAAGTTTTCACCTCTTGTCAAATGGACCTCTCTCACAGATTCTTCCAAACGAACACCCATGCTCTCCATTTCGGTAAAATCACTTGGCGCACTTGCCACCATTCTTTTATAGTAGAAGGAACCTAGAGTCTTCAGGAAAATCTTCGTCATCTCTTTCTCTTCCATTGGAGGAATCACTTCGGTGACTACCTGACACCATCTCTGTGCGTATTCCTTAAACGACTCCTTGTCTTTCTGGACCATTTCCCTGAGTTAATAATGGTCAGGTGCCATGTCCATATTATACTTGTACTGTCTAATAAATGCTTCACCCAAGTCATTAAGAGTATGATTGTTGGCATTATCCAAGCTCATATACCACTTCAATGCGGCACTGGTCAAACTATCTTGAAAAAAGTGAATTAACAGGCATTGATCATCGGTGTGAGTAGACATCCTTCTCACATACATCACAAGTTGAGCTCGCGGGCAAGTATTTCCCTTGTATTTCTCGAATTACAATAATTTGAATTTTGCAGGCATTTTCACGTTTGGAACCAAACACAGATCATTCACATTCTCTAATAATTCTTTTCCTTTGAGGGCTTTCATCTCTTTCTTTATCTTATCAAACTGATCCTGTAAATCATCCATCCGATCATAGAAACCTAAGCTTTCACTTAGTGGAGGAACAGGACAATAAACTTCATCATTAACAAAAGGCATATCATTCACTGAAGGAGGTGCAACATAGTGAATCTCATTTCTAGCAGCAGGAGTAACATGCACCACGGGAGGTGTAAGAGTAGCAATAGCTTGAACAACTAGAGCAGTTGGAGTATCAAGATTAAAACCTTCTGGTATGAAGTTTTCTGGCATTCCCCATGGATAACCCTGAGGCATACGATTCTGAGAAGCAGTAACTGGGGGAACAAAAACAGGGACTGATGGACCTTCAGAAGAAAATGTTGTTTGTTGAAGTCGAGCAAGTGGTGGCTGATTCTGAGCAGCCACCAACGATTCCTTCAAATCATTCAAGTTACCTCACCGTGCAACTCGCGATTCTCCTATTCAAGATTCTCCATTTTCTTCTTGGAATTAGCTCGAGTATTATACCAGTGAGACAACTTACGGAACGAAGTAGAGAAATTGAGTAAGACACCTGAGCATGAATAGAAATTAAAGAAATATATGCAAGATGATGCATGATATGCAATTCACATGATTTATTTTATTATTATTAATTCAAGGAACTCACGCTATAAAATCAACTTTGCTTTTATAGAACTCAAAGTTGATGAAGATCACTCCTCACGCTAACTTTTTCCTGTAAGTGTTGCAATCTGAGCCTTCAGCTGCCTATTCTCTTCTGCATACCTGTCAGCGACCACTTTCCAATCACCTGAGTCGGGAAGTGAATGACCAAGCCCTGACTGAGCGCTAGAGGAAAATAAATCCTCTTGCTTCTCCATCATCTCTATAGCACGACTCTTAGCAATCTCAATTAGGTCATCCTTCTCCTTCAAGTCTGCCTGGTAGGATATCTCTAAAGTCTGACACTTATTCTTCCATGCCTCCTTCTCATGCTGCATCCTGACTAGGACAAGCTGAAATTCTTCCACATCATCTAAAAGAGGAGGAGTGGTCTTCACAAACATATAAGGCATAGGTACTTCACGGGAATACGACATCTTCAATTGAATTGCCCTTGCTTGTACCCACCGAATATAAGGCTCCAAAGAAACAACCCCTCTAGGTCCCAAGTCCTTTCTACTCTTCCTGTGAATATGACGCCAAGCCTTTGCAATCTGCTCCTTAGCTTATTTATGATTCTCTACCTCTCTAAGAGAGAAACCACTTAAATGAATACTATTTTGCTTGTCTCTCATCGGATATCCAAGTTATTATCATGCAATAACATGATTGTAGTTGATTCCTCCCTTTGTACCAAGAAGAGGTACATTGGGGAAACTACCACAACTATCAATAATATCTACATCATGGTAAGCCTGATGGTACCAAACAATATCTGAATGAGTGAGGGCCATAATCTTTGGAGCCCAACGAGGTTCCTTTCTAACATCCTAGAAAGCATCAGACCGAGGCAAGTGATAAATAAACCATTAATACAACAAAGGCGTGCAACATATGATCATCCCTCCATGATAAGAATCCCGAAGATGAATAGAGTAATAAGTATCACTTAATAATGTAGGAATTGGAGTCCCTATCAAAAAGATCCTGATGGCATTGACGTCCACGAAGTTGTCGACATTCGGAAATAAGAACAACCCATAAGCAACTAGAACAAAGATGGCCTCAAAAGCAACCGTACTCTTCATCCTAGCAAAGTAGTGAGCTTTCTCCAATAAAAACTGAGCGGGTAAGCCTCTAATTCCTCCTTTGGTAGTTATGTGGGCTTCAACCTCAGACTTTCCCAAATGAATCAAAGCAGCAATTTCATGAGATTTTGGCTCCCCCTCTAAACCGGTGAAAGGAACACGATCGGTAACGGGTAAACCCAATAAATAAGAATACTCCTCTAATGTAGGCATCAACTGATAGTCATGGAAAGTGAAATACCGATACATCAGATCATAGAACTGGACCAAAGTCGAGAGAATACCCTCATTCATCCTGAGCTTTATGCGAGACACGATGGATCCATACTTTTTCCGAAAATCTATGAAACTCTCGATCTCGGGAATTAGACTCATTAAATCCTATCTTGGGATTCTTGAAATTGTACTTGCAAGCTTTTCTTTTTCTAGAATCCATGGTCAGAGTACCCTAGATATTCACAAAGAGTCAACTTTAAGTCCCTTGAACCACAATCTTTTTAAAAGATATTCATAGGTGCATGAATGCATGATGCAACAATCACACACAAGATCACAAACATAGGGGGTTCATAGGTTCGATGTCATGAGCATGGAGTCAAAGGTACTACCCACAAGGTATGGTCTAATAGTTTATCGCCTTCCGAACAAGGTTCTAAAAGGTTCCCGGAGTCTACATCCTTCCTTTGAATATTACCAACATCCCAATTGACTCGGTAATTAGTAATATTCTTAAGAAAAACTCGTCCGAGTGTAGTATCGTGTGACAACCATTTTCAGATTACTCTTTCATAGCTTCCGCACTACACCTAAAAGGCCAAGATGGGTTAAAAGTTCTATGGTCCTTAGTTTCAGCAGGTTCCTAGATCAAAAACAACACATCTTCCCGGTTACTCGGTAAATGAGACTATAGTCAAAGGGGCCTCCACTGAGTGGGGGATCTTATGTCTCCTTTTTTTGGATTACTCCCTCAAAGTTAATATGACTATACCGACTTTACGATCTTAAGTTTTCCCAAGTCCGGGTAGAGGACTTATGAGAAATCACCAAGCACCTTAAAAACCAGGAAAATTCAGACAAACATATATACAACAAATAATATACAACAAATAATAGCACATACATAAATAAACAAAGATAGGCTCAACCCACTTAGGGATGTACCAGTAATTGGTCAATCTTTCCCCAGCAGAGTCTCCATTTTTTCTGTAGCGGTAGAAATGTTGAGACTAAGCCATTGGATTGACTTGACTCGCACAGATCAAATAAAATCACCACCGCGCTTTTTTGTTTCCAAAGGAATGGGAAAAGAGCGAATAACCCAAAAAGAGGGGGAGAGAATATAAGTTCGGGGGTTGGTTATGCAAAGGGAAGGTATTAACACCCTAAACATCTACGGTACTCTGCAGGAACCTCTTTGAAAATCTGTGTATTTTGGCTATAAGTGTTGTATAAAAATAGATTGTGGAGATGGGAAAAAGAAATATTTTTTATAATTTTTGCACCCGCCGCGGTTGCGAACCCTTAGGGCCTACGTACCACCTTCCGTGAAATAGGGGATTAGGGTACTCGTAGTTCACATTTAAAAATTTTAAAACACAAGTATGTTGGTTAATTTTAAGAGGCAAAAAATCATCATCTTATCTGAGTGGAAAACATACTTAATACCCACGATTATGAGAAAGGAGAATATCCTTCATCTCAAAGTGGAGGATATGGCCTGGATTTTAAAATCAACAAAGCCTCATTCAACACATAAGTGGATAATATCTCACTTCACTACCTATCGTAGAAGTATAGTGGTTCACATCACTACAAGAATTGACAAGAGTCTAATCTTTTAAGAAACTGTTAAAGATGAAAATACAAAGTGGAAAAATATTTTGAATGAGATTGATTGATATTTAGCCTTCTCACAAAAATGTCCACGTATGATTAAGTTGGTTAAAATTTGATTAGGAAAACATTTTTGAAAATGCATGGACATAAGCCCAAGTTTATTGTGAAAGCGGTTCAAGTTTAGAAAATAAGAATAGTTTTCAAAAGGAGGGAGAAGATTTTTGAAATTAAAGAGAATGGGAGGAGATGAAGGGACTATCCTAAAGCATAAAGTAAAAGCTAGGGAAAATAATGGTCTAACCAACAAGAAGCCAACACTTGACACAATGAGTTAATGTATAATTCCTATCCCTTGGATTGAAACCAAACATGTAAAGATAATAAACCTCTTAAGAAAACCAAGCTTCAATTGCATTAGGTCTTTCACAAAAATTGGGTAGAGTAACAGCTGTATACAGATGAATTCTCGATCATAGACAAAGCACATAATCAGAATAACCTGCACACAAAGAAAACAAACAACCCAATGTCTTGGGGTAAAAATCCAAGAACTCCAGACAAACTAACAATAGAAGTCATAAGGTCCCAAGGTAGGTCAAGGTCTCTAATCCTATGTCCAAGAAGTCCACAATCTCCATAATGCCAAAGAAAGTAACCAAGTAGTCCAAGTAGCTTTAAAGTTTTATATGGTTCAAGTTTATTATTAGGTATCTTCAAAAAGAAATGAAAAGATCAAGGGAGCAGAATAAAAATGACATAAAAGTAAATGCTCAAGTGAGCAAAGATGAAAATAACATGAAATATAAATGATAAAATAAATGTGCTTTAAAGTAAAAAGCATAAAGTAAATGCATAAAATAAAGTTAATTGTTAGAAATTAGAGGTTGGTTGAATGACCATCTCGAAACTTGAATTTCAAACTCATTAGAGGATTGATAAAACCAAAGCCTCTCAATAACAAGTTTTATTTGATTTTTGTCAAGTATATAATTCATATCAAAACCTCAAGGCAATAATAGATGATCAATGATGTTTAAGTGATTCACTTCGACCATGAAGATTCATTAGAAGATTGCTAAGACCAAATCCTCCTAATAATGAATCACAAGATTATTGGATCAAAGGTTTCAAATTAACATACTTGGGCTTACAAACATATGTTTGGGCCATGAATGATCATTTCTCGAATCGGGACAAAATTTAGTGCTATGTTAAGCAATCGTAACTGGACTTATATAGAAGTCCCACCTATTTTGAGGCCGGTCAATAGCAATATATGTAGCATATGTTTAGAGAAATGAAATGTAAATCATTCTCCGACAACATGTAGTGCAAGTAAGAAGGGGATAAGATGAAGAGGGAAGAGATAAGAATCAAACTACATTTGAACCAAAAATTTAATCAAACTATCATTAAAATCAATCATCCATTTTGGCGGAGTTGAAATCAACACCCAAGATCCAACGATGTTAATGAAGCTCATTATCAAAATCTCATAGTTCAAGATCAGCCAAAATATATACAAAAATAAAATTGTAATAAAAAATAAGGAAAAGATTTTTATTCAAATGGTTTTAAATGAAAATAAAAGGGAAAAATAGCAACTATATTCAATACATCCAAGAAAAAGTCAATGAGACCATAGAAAAATAAAAAAATGAGCTCAAATATTTTTAGAAGAATTTTGGTAATTTTTTAAAGTCATAAACTATTTTTAAAATTAAAAGAAATAGGAAAAATAAACCAAAAATTGTGAAAAACAGTAAAGTCAGAAATAAAAATAAAATGAGGTCACCAATATTTGTCAAGAGGTCATTGGGTTCTTCCATATTTTTTTGGGAATTTAAAAATTAAGAAAAGTATTTTTAAACCTTTAAAACAACTCAAATAAAGTGAAAAAAATATAAAAATATCAAAACACAAAATAAAATTGTGAAAAAATAATAATCAGAAAGAGAAAAATCAATAATATTTTTAAGAATTTCTTTAGATTTTTTGAAGTTAAAATGAATTTTTTATGAATTTTTGACGTTTAAAACAAATAAAATATAAAATCAAAAAATAAAATGAAAACCAAAAAGATGTAGACCATTGAATGGGAGTCAAAACGCGTTAGTAAGCTAATCCAATGGATCATGCGCACTGTGAATATCATGGTCCTTAGTGAATAAAACACTGAATCATTTATTAAAATCAGAATTTAAAAGAAAAACAAATGGCACGATATAATTGGTTGAGAGATGACACGTTGGTCATCTTCAACCTCCAAACACGCGAATTGCAGATCTCTGAAATGGAAAATTAGAGTTCGAGATTGGTACCATTCGCTTCGCCTCTTCAAGATGATTTCAATGGTACCCTCACGAAAAATTTATATAAGGTGTAGCTCAGGCGTTTTGGAAGGAAAGATTTGAAAAGGGATTTGAAAATTCATGGCCAAAACTCACTTCCAGTTGAAAACAAATGTTGCAACTAGAATCAGAATGATGAGAGCTTCATTACAGTACCAAAGTTTGAGATAATTGGTGAAGGAATCTACCTATTAAAGTTCAAATTCACAGCTCTGAAACTTGACTTTGTTAGCATAATTTAGGAAGGCTTACAGGTTGGTTCTTCTTCTGTTAGCTTCAGTGAAGTTCATGGATGAAGAATTTACAAATAAAATGGATTGAGGAAAGCTGTAAAACCAAATTTGAAGTTGCTGAAAAGTGAGTTCAAGAAAAAGATTGACAGGATGATTTTGGCTATCTAAGCTTGCGAGAATGAGTGGCATAGAGACTGTATTTATAGGAGAAGTGAATGGAATCAAGAGGAGGGGTGAATGATGCAATTTGGAGGGAAATCGTGCACACCTGTTTTCATGAAATAAGTGTGATCACATATGCTTCAAAACTCATCCAAATGATGCATTTTGACACTCTAAATCATCCACACGCTTATGCTAATCATGTTTAAGTAGAAAACACGCACAAATTTGGTGATTAGAAGTCAAATTATGGAAATTGCATTCTGACTGTTTGAGAAACTTCAGTTCTAAGGTACCAAATTTGAAATCTTGGTGTGCATAATTTAGGGAACCTTAGGACTTGATTCTTGATGCATTGGAAAGATAAGATCACAAAATTTACAATATGCAAATAATGGAATCAAATGGATGCTTGAGCTGAAAGTTGTAATGAGTCAAAGTTGAGAAAAAGATGCTGACTTTTTGCACTTAGAAAAATTCTAAATTTTTCTTCAAAAATGACCTATAATGTGTTGCACCCAAACATGGTCTTCCCTTTAAAATTTGCTCTTGACCATAAAATATAGAATGAAGTAGATCCATTGAATGACATTTTGAGACTTGAACCATTTAAAATCTCCAAAAAATGAGAAATTTATGACTTGGTGAAGTTGGTGAAAATTCATGAGATGACCTATAATCTTTTGAGTCCTTAAGACATCTTCCATCCATCTTCAAGCTTTGCACATAAAAGAAGGGTTGAATTTTATATCTTTAAGATCATTATGGAAAAAGAATAGACTCAAGGAGATAAAAAATTGACCAAGTTATGATCTTTTGAAGTCACATAAAGGAATTTGTTGGCCTATCTAGAGGACTTGTGATCTTTCTCAATCATTAGGCATCTTACACATAAAATTTCCTTGAAACTTTTGAAGTGATTTATTGATAACCCTTTAAAGAGGAGAATGTCTTTGGAATAACTCAAAAGTAACAATATATGAGCAATATATAGCCTTTAGAAGTTCAAAACCCTAGCTCCTAGAGCAACAAAATGACTTAGAAACCCTTTTCGAATTTGACAAACTTTATTGCACAAATACTTTTCTATTGTAAATAGAAGTTGTTGAGGATGATAATGAGAAACCATTTCAACCATAACCACTTCCAAATATTGAGAATTGAGGGAATTGTGCACTTATGATCAAGAACTCAAGGACTTGTCCAATTAGGTCAAACCTCTTCAATCAACTTTTGCATCCTTTAACTTTCTTTGAAAAATTGAGGCATGATGAATCATAGTAGACCTTATCATGATGTCACTTAAAAGCATATTCAATGATGAAGCTTGAACCTCAATGAAATCTTGTTGAAGAAGTCATGGAAATAAACTCATGAACCTGTAGATCAACCTGATGAAATGTGTTTTGCTTTCAACTATAGCATCATCAACTAAAGTAAACATCCATAGTATTCATTAGTTAAAAGTTAATCAAAACAAAACATAGATGATCACAATATACAAGTCAAGGTGCTTGGTGATTCCTCATGAGCAAACTTAATGATAGGGAGAAGAACCAAACCCTAGTGTGATCTTGTTGTAATTGAGTTGATATGAGATGATAGAGGGACCTTAGGGGGAAAAATGGGTTATAACACGCCCGGAAATACTTTCTTGACAATAAATGGCCCATCGTAGGTGGGAGTCCATTTGCCCCTGGGATCACCTTATTGTAGAATGATGCGCTTTATTACCAAGTCACCAGCCTGATATACCTGATGCTTGATTATTCTTATTGAATGCCTTGATCATACGTTTCAGATACATCTGACCATGACAGACAACCGCAAGTCTCTTCTCGCTAATTAGATTCAACTGGTCTAGCCTGGTCGGAATCTAGTCGTCTTCATTTGAGTATGTATCTTTCATAACCCTTAGAGAAGGAATCTGAACTTCGACAGGTAGGACAACTTCCATACTATAGACTACAGAGAATAAGGTTGCCCTAGTTGATGTTTACGCTGAAGTGCGATAGCCATGAAAAGAAAATGGTAACATCTCGTGCCAGTCTTCGTAAGTCATGACCATCTTCTATATGATCTTCCTAATATTTTTGTTGGTGGCTTCCACTGCGCCATTCATCTTTGGCTGATATGGAGAAGAGTTGTGGTGCTTGATCTTGAACTGCGTGCAGATTTCAGTGATCATAGTTTTGTTGAGGTTGGTACCATTGTCCGTGATGATTCTCTCGGGGATGTCATACCGATAGATAAGATTATATTTTATGAACAGGGTGACCACATTCTTGGTAACATAGGCAAACAAGGCTGCTTAAACCCATTTTGTGAAGTAGTCAATGGCGACGAGAATGAAGCGATGTTCGTTAGAGGCAGTGGGCTTGATTTATCTGATCATATCAATGCCCCACATTGCGAATGGCCAAGGAGCAGTCATAACATTCAGAGGAACTGGAGGCATGTGAACTTTATCAACATAGATCTGACACTTATGACAAGTTTTCGAGTGGTGGTGACAGTCGGTTTCCATAGTCGACCAATAATAACCTGCTCTCAAAATATTTTTAGCCATAGTATGCCCGCTGGAGTACCAAAGATGCCTTCATGCATATCCTCCATAATTTTCTCTGTTTGCTTCTTGTCTACACAGCGAAGAAGACTTGAATCATGATTACGCTTTTATAAAATTCCATTGCTTAAGAAGAACTTAGCCAAGAACCTCCGTAGGAATTTCTTGTCATTGATCGATTCCCCTTTAGGGTATTCTTGAGCCTCAAGATACTTTTTCACTTCATAAAACCAATGTTTTTCTTCTACTCCATCAGTATCAATTTCATAGCAATGTGCCGGTTCATTGAATCTTTCAATGGTAATTATGGGAGCCTCATTGTCCCATCTGACCTTGAACATGGATGACATGGTAGCTAATGCGTCTGCCAACTGATTCTCTTCTCGTGAGATATGCTCAAAAGTGATCTCCTCGAAGTACATAATCAAGGTTAGCACATGTTCTCGGTAAGGGATAAGATTTGGATGCTTCATATCCCATTCTCCCTTGACCTGACTGATTACCAAGTTTGAATCCCCATATACGCTCAGAAATTTGATTCTCAGGTCAATAGCAGCTTTAATACCCATGATGCACGCTTCATATTTAGCCATATTGTTGGTGTAGTCAAAGCAAAGTCTGGCGGTGAAGGGTGTATGGAAACCTTTAGGAGAGATGATTTAAGCACCAATATCGTTTCTAAGTGTGTTAGAAGCTTCATCTAAAACCATAGTCCATCGGGATCCTAGCTCAGGTCCTTCATACGGTCGAGGTTCTTCATAATCTGTAACTAGCATAATGTTATCATTCGGGAATTTGAAGTTTATAGATTAGTAGTTGTCTACAACTTGATGTGCCAAATGATCTGCCAGTACACTTCCTTTGATTTCTTTTTGAGTGGTGTACTGAATTTCGCATTTTGTTAAGACCATTTTCCATCGGCCTATTCTTCCAGATAGAGCTAGCTTCTCGAATATGTACTTGATGGGATCCAATTTAGAAATCAATAGAGTAGTATGAGTCAACATATATTGTCTTAGTCGGCAAGCAGCCCATGCCAAAGTGCAACAAGTTTTCTTGAACAGTGAATATCTTGTTTCATAGTCGGTAAACTTTTTGCTAAGATAGGATATTGCATGCTCTTTTCGAACAGACTCGTCATGCTTCCCCAGTAAATACCCCCATTGAATTATCTAGCATTGTTAGGTACATGATTAGAGGTCTTCCTTTAACTGGTGACATCATAATCGGAGGTTCTTGTAAGTACTCCTTGATTTCATCAAAGGCTATTTGACAGTCACAATTCCACTTTACTACTTGGTCTTTCTTCAACAGCTTGAAGATTGGTTCACAAGTAGCAGTCAAATGAGAAATGAGTCGGGAAATATAGTTTAATCGTCCTAATAAACCTCTGACCTCCTTCTCAGTATGGAGATCCAACATTTCTTTAATAACTTTAACTTTTGCGGGATCAACTTCAATACCTTTACCACTGACGACGAAACCTAGGAGTTTTCCATACCTCACCCCAAAACTGCATTTGTTCGGATTTAGCCTTAGTTTATACTTCTTCAGGATTTCAAATAACTTATGCAAATGACCAAGATGTTCTTCTTCAGTTTGTGACCTCGCTATCATGTCATTGACGTAGACTTCTATCTCACGATGAATCATATCATGGAATAAGGCTACCATGGCACGTTTATAAGTTGCCTCGGAGTTCTTCAACCCAAAAGGCATGACCTTGTAACAGAAAGTGCCCCACTGTGTTACGAAAGTAGTTTTCTCCATGTCTTCAGGTGCCATCTTGATCTGATTATAACCCGAGAAACCATCCATGAAGGAGAATACCTTGTGCTGAGCGGTGTTGTCAACCAAAACATTAATATGTGGAAGTGGGAAGTCATCTTTAGGGCTCGCCCTGTTCAGATCCCTGTAGTCTACACACATACGTACCTTGCCATCTTTCTTTGGTGCCAAAACAACATTAGCAACCCATTGAGGATATGACGTTACTGCTAAGAACCCTGCATTGAATTGTTTCATAACCTAGGCTTTGATCTATTTTGACATTTCAGGACGCATGCGACGAACTTTCTTCTTAATTGAAGAACAACCCTCTTTCATTAGCAGACAGTGAACCACAATATCAGTATCGAGCCCTGGCATGTTCTCGTATGACCAAGAAAATATCTCAACATAGTCGTGCAATATCTGAATCAATTTGTTCTTGACACTGCCCTCTAAGTTGGCGCCAATCTTGACTTCTTTTCCATCTTTCTTAGTACCCAAATTTACAACTTCGACCGACTCTTCATGTGGTTGGATAGCCTTTTCTTCTTGTATTAAGAGTCTGGAAAGTTCTCCAGGTATTTCACAATCTTCCTCACCCTCGTCCTCGGCTTGGTAGATCGTATTTTCAAAGTCATAAGAGGCAATAGCAAGATCGTTATCAACGAGATCCGGAGTGGATATGGATCTGCAATGTAGTGTGTGGGTGTGTGTAAGAACACATAACTATTTGAAAATGCAATAAAGTAAAAGAAAGACAGAGAGCATAAAATTTGAATGCAAAACATACAATGTTTTCATTAAATGAAAATATGACATATGAAATGACAACCCTTAACAAATGAACCATTGTGCCCGGGGCAAGACACAAGGTTTAAAGTAATTATTTTAAAATAAATTAGATAACCAAACTTCTTAAAGAAATAAAATATAAATAGCTATTACTCCTGACTAAAGGAGATTGAGATAACATCTTCCGCCTTCCAGTTGATAAGCCCGTTGCCAATGGTAGGAAATATCCAGTTGTAAAACTCAATATCATTGTCAGCATCCTCTATAGAATTGATTATGTTTTTATTGATACAGAATGGAGGTCTTCCAGCTCAAGCATGACAAATAGCCCTTTGACCTTCTGCAGTAAAGCCCAAACCAAACTTATCAGATTTATAGGGGATATCAGGAAGCTGACCCCAAATTGTGCAACCACCTTCTTCTATAGTAGATTTGGAATATTTCAAAGAAGCTATCTTGTACAGAACCCTTGTAGTCTTTGGATGGCAGAAACATCTTTAACAGCAGTAGGGGAAATCACTTTAAAGGTCTGACATGGAGTTTCGATAAATTCTCCGTCCATCTCCATGTACCAGAATGAGTTCAGGTGGTTGACCATGTACTCCTCTTCTCCGCAGACAGTAACAATCTTCCCTTTCACATGATACTTTAATTTCTGGTGTAAGGTGGAGGTAGCAGCACCTGCCCCATGGATCCAGGGGAATCCTAGTAGACAAGAATAAGCTGGTCGGATGTCCATCACATAGAAAGTGGACTCAAATATATGTGAACCCACCTTGATAGGAAGATCCACTTCTTCATGTACCATTCTTTTGGATCCGTCAAAGGCTCAAACTATAATGTCACTGGGTTTTAGCACAACCCATTCACAATTAGTCTGTCAAGAGCGCCCTTTGGGAGAACATTCAGAGAAGAGCCAGTATCAACTAACACATGAGCCAATGTAGTGCCCCTACATTCAATGGAGACATACATGTCCCTATTATGATTTCTCCCCTCTGGAGTCAGGTCAGCATCGGAGAAGCCTAATCCATTATCAGTTGTTAAGCTAGCCATATAACTTCCAAATTGATCAGTCGAAATCTCTTGAGGTACATAAGCATTCTTCAAGAATTTTACTAAAGCCTGTGCATGGGCTTCAGAACATAACAAAAAGATAGCATGGAGATTTTGGATGGGGCCTGCCCCAGTTGTTCAACAATTTTATAGTCGCTCTTGTGGATGATTTTCAAAACCTCTTCCAACTCTTGTCCAGAGGTGTCCTTGATTGTAGCTTCTTACGGTGCCTCTATCTGGACAGGCTCTATCATTGGCTCTTTACCCCAAGCTTCAATAATTTTCTTGGTAACTGTGACTTGAACAGGTGGAAATATTTTTGGGGAGAAAACCATCCCGCTTCTAGTAATTTTGTTGGTCCCTGCAATATTGTCAATATTGAGATCAACCTCTTCACCATCTTCGCCATACAACTCTTGTTTAATGTCGTGGTAATAGACATTGGACCCATAATTCCATGGAACAGCCTACTCCGAGGAAAATGGGATGGGCCCAGGTATTGTAATGAATAGAGGAGCAGCTTTTGGATTGGTAGTATTCCTTACAGGACCCTTAGAAGTGATCTTGAAAGGAGTACCAGATATGACAGACAAATCCCGACATAAATTCTCAGCATACAAAACTTAATCAAAATTACATGTTCATCCATCAGGCGTTGAATTCCTTCTTTCAGTAACCCGTAACCATTGGGTTGAACTGCACATTAATAACATTTTTTAACACAACCCAGAAATAAACCGGCTCGTAGAAATTTCTCCTTGACTAATGAGAGAGGAGTAACCACATCACTTACGGAAGTAACATACAAAACATCTTCAACAACACTTATGCCTTTGTCATGCTTTGGCATAGGTGCAGTAATCGTGTTTGGAGTCTCTGGAGGGTCAAACTCAATTTCCTTGTTTTCAATCATGTCTTGAATTTTTTTCAGGAGTAGTTGCTGGTGTTGTGCCTAGGACTGTTAGAATGATAGGTACACCTCGCATTTGGATTGTACTTTGGAGAGAATGTATTGAGATTCTGAGGAGGATCCCGTAGTGAAATGAGTTCAACTTTTAACAAATGTTGCAATGTTTGGGCCAATGGCATATTAATCCTGGTGAACTGCATCCTTGGAGCGTCTGGCATATGTTGGTTTCCCTGTTGTTATTGTTGAACATGCGCCAAATTAGAGATCAACATTGCCCCCACTGTCTGATGGCGGTCATTTTTGTAACGCCCGTAATTTAATTAATTATTTTATTAAATTATTTTTGGAATAATTGTGAAGAAGTATTATTAAATTGGATTTATTTTATTAAATGGAGAAATAATAATATATTTTGAGGTATTATATTATTATGAGAAATAATGCTAGAAGCTAATATTATTTAATGTGAGCCTTGATTGTGTGAGTATAAGTAATAAGGGGGTGTAAGTTGGAGCCCATTAAGGAATAATCTAATAATATTAGGTTATTTTATTATGTGTTGTTAGAATAGAAAGAAGAAACAGTAGAAGGAAAATAAGGATTGTGGAAACGTGAAGCTGCTGGTTTTGAAGGAAACGGCAAGAACGAAGAATTCAACCCAGAAATTGTAGAGCAACCTTCGATCCAAGGTAAGGGTGGGGTTCTAGCTTTATAATTGGGTTAATGATATTTGATATGTGGGATTAGAGGATTGTTTTTTTTGTTATTGAATTGAATGATGTATGATGATGATTGATGATTTCTCGATGGATAAATAATGATATGATGTTGTGTAAACGATGTAGTATTAAAGGTTAATGATTAGGTGATGAATTATCATGGTTAGGATGAGGTTTGTAGGACTGTGATTATATTCCAGTAGTGAAAATACAGTAGAAACACAGAAAAGTATGCAGAAAATCGTAGGATGCGTCGACCTCAAACTGGATGAGTCAATGCATGGAGGATGTTTGACTCAGGATGAGTCGATGCATGCATGCTTGCGTCGATGCGTGTTAAGTGTAAGGCTCAGGATGAGTGGACGTGAAGGGAGGATGCGTTGATACATGAGTGTGTGAGACTCAGGATGAGTCGACCGGTGTGATGCATGTGTCGATACATGCTGTATTGAAAGCCAGAATGAGTTGATCCATAGAGGGATGCGTCGACTCATAGCGTGAAGAAGAAGCAGGATGTGTCGACCCATGGCATTTTATGTCGATGCATACTGAATAATTTTGACAAAATCAGTTTTAAGTTGTTGTAACTTGAGTTTTAGGATGGTGTTTGAGATGTCGTTCGAAGCGTTGATTAGCTAATGCGATGAACTTTATTTTAGATGATTAAAATGATGATTAAGAGGTGTAATTCCAGTAACTAATTTAGGATTTAGAATTAATTCCCATAGATGATTGTTGTGCTGTTTTAGGACAGATTGATGAATTTTGAGATGTTAGAGGCTGCTGTTAGAATTATGACAGTAGGATTAATGACAGAAATGAAGTAGAACTGCAGAATAATAGTAGGGATTACTGTAGTATTGATATACAACTGAGTTATCAGTAAGATGTGATTAATCAAATGATGTTGATAAATAAGTGTTGTACCCCAAAATTTGCCCTCCCATTTCATCAATATTTTCTCACCACAAGACCCTTGGAGCTCAAGATCAAGTTAGGGTTTACTCTGCTCAAGACTCCTCCTTGCACTGTTGACCCAAATTAGGGTTTGAGTTTGCACAAAGATGTTTTGACCTAAAAGGACCAAAATGACTTTCATGCTTCATATTGAAGTCACAAGTTTATCCATACCAAGTTTCAAGTCTTGATTCCAATCTTTGCCCAGTCAATTGGACAGTTGACCTAGAAATCAGCTGTATTGGGGAAAAAGTCAACTGTGGTCAATTGATAGTCAAAACTCATGAAATTTGACCCACATCAACATTATGAACTCATATGGACCATTTGATCAAGTTTGGATCACAATTCCACAAGAAATTTTATCAGATCACCAAAAGGGCAAAATGGTCATTTTTAGGGTTTTGACTGCACAAAGGCAATTTTTTTGACTGTTTGACCTAGCCAATGGCAAACCAAGCTCACATATGGACTTAAGGACTCAATGACATGGTCTTGACACATTCAACAAGTTCAAAAGATCCCAAATGCACAAGATTGACAGATGAATTTTCCAGTCAACTGAGCAAAATTTGATTGTATACTGAAAAGTCAAACTTTGACTTTTTGGTCAAAATCAAGTGCCAAGATTCATTTTTCATAAAGACATTTCAAATTATGAAACTTGTTCATCAAGAAATCAAAAATCACAAATTAGGGTTTGAAATGAAGAAATTTCATAACTTAGAAATTTTCTAAGTTATGAAATTTCCTAATTTTTTCCTAACTTTGTCCCATCTTTTCATCAAGATACATTTTGATTCAAACAAAACTCAAAACATGAAAGTTATAGTCTATTGAAAAATCTAAAACTTTGATTCACAAAGTTTCCTCAAAATAAGCTTGTAGCTCAAGTTATGATTTTTGGAATAGGGGTGCAAAACATTCTTAACTTAGAAATTTTTTGACCTATTTTAGGCAGGATTTTTGCCCAACTTCATGGCCATTTTTCACATGCTTCCACTTGGAATCTCAACTTGCATTACAAAGATTGATTGTAGTACACATTCCAAGCTTTCCAAATTGTCCAAGAACTTCTCAAACACCCTTGTGGTTAGGGAGAATCGAATTTGTCAATATGGACAAAAGTCACTTTGATTCATGGCCAAATGCATGTTCATAACTTAGGTTTTTTTTGAAATCAGCTTGTGCAAGCTAGATTACAGGCCTCTAATCCTTCTTACACTCAATAATTAAATGCCAATCCATTGTGTTCTATTATTATTTTGCTCATTTGGTCATTACATGGAAGTTTAATCCATAATTAGAAAAAGTAACTTATATATTCTTGTAAAGATCAACTTTATGTCAAACACAAATCTAAGAAGTACCAAAGCAGATCTTTTGGGCACAAGTTCAGGAACCAATTCCACTGATCAAGAGTGATTTGTGCAGCATGCTTGAGGGGCCTGTATGAGCCTATAACCCAACTTGACAAACTTTGCTTATCATAGAAGAAACTTTGCATATTGGAACACATCTCTCATTCCTGCAAGCAAGAACCAAAGCAAACTTTGTCCACACATTCCATACTCCCTGACTAACCTGAAACACGACCAAACCATCCCCAATACCTCCTCATCCATCAAAGCCCATTTTTTCTGCAAAACAGAGTCCCTTTTGCAGATTGACTTGGCCAGTTCATTTCCATCGTGCATTTTCATCCAAGCCACCTCAAACACCTTCCATAACATCCATACAAACTATCCCAAGCCTTGGAAACAGACTGTAACACCTCTAACCAAGTTTTCCATTTTCATTTTTCTCTCTTGCAGGTTGACTTCTGTAGCTTGATACAGCAAGATTCAAAGCACACCAAGCATTGGAGAAGCATCCCTGAACCTCAAGCAAGCTGTACAAGTCCTCACATTGCATTGAAAGTACCTCCATTGTTGCACACGATTCAAGCTGAACAGGTAAAAGTTTTAACTTCTATCTCTCTATCCAAGCATATCTAGGCTTAGGTTTGTGAAGAAAGCATGTTCTATTCATGGCCCTGAAGCTACCTGTATCCTCACTTTTCATTTATATTGTGTGTGTTAAGAGAATTTGGAACCTGAACATTAGGAAAAAGTTAGGTCAGGAATTGGGGGAGAAGAAATTCTCTCTCATTTCTGAGAGTTAGATCAACTTCTTTATATGTTTAGAATCGTGACATGATGCTCTATAACTTTGATGTTGTAAGTTTTTGTTGAAAATCAAGGAATCAGAAGTTAGCAGGGAAGGAAGAAAACACGCGTTTTTTTTGTTTCAAAGTTGCTGGAGGTTGAAGACAACTCCTTTTGGGCTGGGCTTGGTGCATTTTTCTGTTTGCACCTTCATTTCACACATACACCCCCTTGGCCCATTGTGTGATTTTTTAATCATTTTTGACTTTTTCTCTTTTATTCTGGCTTGTTATTTTTTTGTTAAAATATAAAAAACATAAAAAATATTTTTTCACCTTTTTTGTATTTATTAGGCATTTATTTGTTTTATTTGATATATATATATATATATATATATATATATATATATATATATATATATATATATATATATATATATATATATATATATATATATATATATATATATATATATATATATATATATATATATATATATATATATATATATATATATATATATATATATATATATATATATATATATATATATATATATATATATATATATATATATATATAATACTAAAAATAATACAAATACATTTTTATTTTCTGATTTTTATTTTATTTTATCTTTTGAAAACATTTTCTAAAAAATATACTTTTTTTATATAAATAATAAATATTTTTATTTTTTGTACATATTTAATATATTTAGTAAATAATATAAATACTTGTATATTTATTAGAATATTTAGGATAAAAATACAAAAATAATACTTTTTTTCTTTTATTAATATTTAACCTCAAAAATCACTTTTTTACAATATACTTCCTTTTTATTTATTTTTTGTATATAATTAATAAATATTGTATATAATATATAATAAATACTTTTATTTAGCAAATTAGGGTTTTCCCCTAAACCAATGAAAAAACCCAAAAAAAAAAATAACTTTTTATTTTTTTATTTGTCACATGAAAATTACTTTTTACATACATATAAAAATCATTTTTTGCATCTTGCATATTTATTGTATTTTATTTAATTATTGTACAATTAAAATAACTTGTATATTCAATTTGGATGTAATAGCTTAGATTTTAATTTCTTGCTAAATATCCCCATTTGAACATTTGTACCCCCCATCCCATAATTGTGTTGTAATAATTTAGGATTTTATTTTTCGCATTTAAAAGCTTTCTAAATATACCATGATAGACTTAGGGTTTTGTATGCAAATCAAAAATAACAAATAGCTTGACCTAATTCAAAGACAAAAAAGCATGAAAATGGACAACACCAATCACACTTGCACCCCTAGGGTTACTCCACTTGTTGCCTTCAATAATGGGCCATGTTGCATGTTGAGTTTCTTTGGCAAAACAAAACCATTCAAATGATCATAGTCCCTCGATGACGCTTTCGAAAGTTGCCTAAAATTGATCAAGTCCCTTAAAGGAAAAATTGCCAAAGACACTTGGCACCATTGCATTCATGGTCTAAACGATGACCCGCGCCCGTCCTGTTAACATCCTAACACAAGATTGTCCACCAAATACAATGGTAGAACAAAATTGTTAAAAGGGTTAAAACATAGGAAAAAACCTTTGAGTAAATTTATGGGTAGACAACTCTTAGTTACTTGATAAACTTGCAAAACACACTTGCCATTTTTCAAAACCACACTCCACAACACACTTTCAAAACAACTTTCAAAAAACATTGAAAACTTTTTCAAAAGATAAGTACACCTTTGTATACATTCAAACATGGATCATTACAAAGGTTGCCACAACAAATGGCCTCTTTTCAAAACATTTCCAAACCCACACACAAAGCACCATTTCAAACAATTGAAAACACAAGGCAATTGATCTAAGCAAGAAACTAAGAGCCCATGGATAACCATGGATATAAAGGGTGCTAATACCTTCCCTTTCTATAATATACTCCCCGAACCCAAGAAAACATCTCAAAGGTTTTTGCTGTGCTTTTTAACCTTTCCTTAGGATAAAATAAAAAGTCAGTGGCGACTCTTGCTCAACAGAAACATTTGCGAAAACAAACGCAAAACCCAAGTCAGTTCTCCCACCGTATCACAATAAGTAATGTTTAACAAATTACTTTGAGATTTTTATGAGATGCTGTGATTGAGATGTTGTCGCTTGAGATGACAGAAATGTTGTTGTTTTGATGATTGAGATGTTGTTGTTTAAGATGATTGAAATGTTGTCATTTTGATGATTGAGATGTTGTTGTTTTGAGATGTGTTTTGAGATGTTGATAACTGAGTATGTTATTACATTCATGTTGAGTCGCATACATTGCATTTTTTAAGATGGCCTGGATTGGCAAATTTTGAGATGAAGGCTATGCCTTATTTGATGCCTCTATTAATTAGTAGATTAGATTTTTGAGATGGGAGTTCTGGTCCAATGGTACCACATGCATTTGCATAGTTTTAGGTCGCATTTTTGTGATTGAATAATGAGATGTCTTTGATGTTGCTGAATGAATAAATATGTTGTATTTATTGTTGATTATGAGATGAGAAGTGGTGATCTAATTTAATATATTAATTATCATGCGCTTTATTATATTGTTAGATATCTCACCCCTTCTGTTTTAATGTTGCCCTTATGTAGGTAACGTGCAGGTAATCGAGAGTGAAGGTCGTATACCTTCAATAGATAGAGTCGGTGTCATTGCTCTGATATGTAACACTCGGGGGGATGAATGCTTGCTGATTTTTTATTTCTGAATTTTAGTTGTTGAACCTTAAATTGTTTATTTATTAAACACGAGATGTTTCGAAGTTGTTATATTATTTAAAGATGTTATTGAAGAATTCCGCTGCGTAGTTGTTGAATATTTAATGAAAGATGTTATGTTGTTAGTTCATCCGACGTTTCGGATAAGTGTTATATATCCATGATGTATACAATGAATATTTTAGAAGAATTTGGGACGTCCCGATTCATTTGTATGATTGAAATTTTATAACTCTGATTTATCTTGCATATTTGCTTGGGGTAGAATTGGGGTGTTACAAAGTTGGTATCAGAGCAAAAGGTTGGTCCGACCTTGTCGTCGAGTCGTAGTTGTCTAACAATCGAGTATTGTTATTTTGAGTTCTAACAGTTGTTTGTGTTATAGTGAGAAGTTAAGATGGCTGGAAGGAATGATGCTGCTCTTGCTGCTGCTCTGCAAGCTATGGCTCATGCGATGGAAAATCAGCTGAATGCTGACGGGAATGCTGGATCTCGTAGCTTGGTGACTTTCCAGAGAGAGAATCCACCTACGTTCAATGGAAAATATGATCCTGACGGAGCATTGGAATGGTTGAAAGAGATTGAGAGGATCTTTCGCGTGATGGACTGTACTCTAGCGCAGAAGGTTCATTATGGGACTCATATGCTAGCAGTCGAGGCTGATGACTGGTGGCTAGAGACTTGCCAGAAGTTGAAAGTTGCAGGTGAGGATGTCACTTGGGCTGTGTTCCGTAGGGAATTTTTGAGAAAGTATTTTCCTGAAGATGTCCGTGGAAAGAAGGAAATTGAGTTCCTTGAGCTGAAGCAAGGGAATTTTGTTGTTGTTGAGTATGCTTCCAAGTTTGCTGAGTTGGCCAAGTTTTATCCGCATTACGCTGAGGAAAATGCTGAGTTTTCAAAGTGTATTAAGTTTGAGAATGGGTTGCACCCGGAAATTAAGAAGGCAGTTGGATACCAGAAGATCCGTGTCTTTGCTGAATTGGTTGATAGCTGTAGAATTTTTGAGGAAGATAACAATGCTCATTATAATATTATTAATGAGAAGAGAAGTAAGCACCCGCAGAATCATGGTAAACCTTATGATGCCCCAGCTGGTAAGGGTAAGCAGAGAGTTGCTCATGGTCAGAGAACTAGTGGGGGAGATGCTCCTGCTGGTGTGATTTGTTTTAAGTGTGGGAAGCCTGGGCACAAGAGTAATGTGTGCACTATTGAAGTGAAGAGATGTCAATGTTGTGGTAAGAATGGACATATTGTATCTGAGTGCGAGCACAAGAATATGGTTTGTTTCAACTGTAAGGAAGAAGGGCACATTGGTAGCCAGTGTCCGAAACCGAAGAAGGCTCAGTCTAGCGGTAAAGTGTTTGCTTTGGTGGAGGATCAGACAGCTTCCGAAGACAGACTTATTAGAGGTACATGTTTCATTAATAGTACTCCTTTAATTACTATTATTGATACTGGTGCTACGCATTGTTTTATTGCTGCTGATTGTGTTGAAAGATTGGGTCTTGTGTTGTCTTCTTTGAATGGAGAAATGGTCAACGATACTCCAGCCAAGGGATCAGTGACTACTTCTTTTGTGTGTGCTAAGTGTCCCTTGTCGATCTTCGATAGAGACTTTGTTGTTGATTTGGTTTGTTTGTCGTTAAGAGGTTTGGATGTGATTTTGGGTATGAACTGGTTAGAGCATAATTGTGTTCATATTAATTGTTATGACAAGTCAGTGAAGTTTTCTACTCCTGAAGAAGAGGAAGATGGTTTGTTGTCTACTAGACAGTTGAGAAAGTTTATGCAAGAGGAAGCACTGATGTTTTCGTTGATGGTGTCGCTATCTGTAGAGGCTCAAGCTATAATTGAGGAATTGCCGGTGGTATGTGAATTTCCTGAAGTTTTCCCTGATGAGATTCCTGATGTACCGCCAGAGAGGGAAGTTTAATTTGCAATTGATCTTGTACTTGGTACCAGACCTGTGTCTATGGCACCATACAGGATGTTTGCATCTGAGCTGTCAGAGTTGAAGAAGCAATTGTAAGAGTTACTTGAGAAGAGGTTTGTAAGACCAAGTGTATCATCGTGGGGAGCTCCAGTGTTGTTAGTAAAGAAGAAAGATGGAAGCATGAGGCTTGTGTTGATTATAGACAGTTGAACAAGGTGAAAATTAAGAATAAATATCCGCTTCCGAGAATAGATGACTTGATGGACCAATTGGTGGATGCTCGTGTGTTTAGTAAGATTGATTTGAGGTCGGGTTACCATCAGATTAAAGTGAAGGATGAAGATATTCAGAAGACGTCTTTCAGAATGCGTTATGGACATTACGAGTATTCGGTGATGCCCTTCGGTGTTACTAATGCGCCAGGAGTATTCATGGAATATATGAATCGTATCTTTCATACATATTTGGATCAGTTTGTAGTGGTGTTCATCGATGATATTTTGATTTACTCTAAGTCAGAAGAAGAGCATGCTGAACATTTAAGAGTATTATTGCAGATTCTGAAAGAGAAGAAGTTGTATGCAAAGCTGTCCAAGTGTGACTTTTGGCTGAAAGAGGTTAGTTTTCTTGGTCATGTGATTTCAGGTAGTGGCATTGCTGTAGATCCACCGAAGGTTGATGCTGTGTTGGAATGGGAAACTCCAAAGTCAGCTACTGAGATTAGAAGCTTCTTGGGATTAGTTGGTTATTATAGAAGGTTTATTGAAGGGTTTTCTAAGTTGTCACTTCCGTTGACTAAGTTGACTTGTAAAGGTAGAGCTTTTGTTTGGGATGTTCAGTGCGAAGAAAGTTTTACAGAATTGAAGAAGAGGTTAACGTCGGCTCCGATTTTGACGTTGCCTAATCCAGAAGAGCCTTTTGTGATGCTTCCAAGATGGGTTTAGGAGGTGTTCTTATGCAGAATGGTAAGGTAGTTGCTTATGCGCCAAGGCAGTGGAGGACTCATGAGAAGAACTATCCTACGCATGATTTAGAGCTTGTTGTTGTTGTCTTTGTATTGAAGATTTGGAGGTATTACCTTTATGGTTCTAGATTTGAAGTGTTTAGTGACCATAGAAGCTTGAAGTATTTGTTTGATCAGAAATAGTTGAATATGAGGCAACGAAGATGGTTAGAATTGCTAAAGGATTATGATTTCAGTTTGAATTATCATCCAGGAAAGGCGAATGTGGTAGCTGATGCATTGAGTCGAAAGACTTTACATATGTCAGCAACGATGATTAAAGAGTTGGAATTGATCGATCAGTTCAGAGATATGAGCTTAGTTTGCGAGGTTACTCCGTAGAGTGTTATGTTGGGTATGTTGAAGATTAATAATGAATTTTTAAACAGTATCAGAGAAGCTCAGAAGTTGGATGTGAAACTGGTAGATTGGCTGGTTGGGAATGATCAATATGAGAATAGTGATTTCAAGTTAGATGAGCAAGGTGTGTTGAGATTTCATAATCGGATTTGTATTCCTGATGATGCTGAGATGAAGAAAGTGATACTTGAAGAGAGTCATAGAAGTATGTTGAGTATTCATCCAGGAGCTACAAAGATGTATCCAGATTTGAAAGGTTTGTTTTGGTGGTCTGGGATGAAGAGTGATGTGGCTCGATTTGTGTATGCATGTTTGACTTGTCAGAAGTCGAAAGTTGAACATCAGAACCCTGCAGGATTGATGCAACCGTTGGAAGTTCCTGAATGGAAATGTGATAGCATTTCAATGGACTTTGTGACGGGGTTGCCTAGTACTTCGAGAGGACATGATTCGATTTGGGTGATTATTGATAGGCTTATGAAGTCAGCTCATTTTATTCCTATTAACATAAGTTTTCCAGTGTCGAAGTTGGATGAGATTTATGTTAGTGGGATTGTGAAGCTGCATGGTGTTCCTTTGTGCATTGTGTCAGATAGAGATCCAAGATTTACTTCTGATTTTTGGAAGAGTTTGCAAGAAGCGTTGGGTTCTAAGTTGAGGTTGAGTTCAACGTATCATCCTCATACAGATGGTCAGACTGAACAGACGATTCAATCGTTGGAAGACTTGTTAAGGGCATGTGTTATTGAGTAGGGAGGTTCGTGGGATACTTATCTTCCGTTTATAGAGTTCACGTATAATAACAGTTACCATTCTAGTATTGGGATGGCACCTTTTGAAGCGTTGTATGGCCGGAGATGTAGAACTCCGTTATGTTGGCATGAATCTGGTGAAAGTGTAGTACTTGGACCTGAACTTGTTTGTGAGACTACTGAGAAGGTGAAGTTGATTCGAGAAAAGATGAAAGCTTCACAAAGTAGACAGAAGAGTTACCATGACAAGCGAAGGAAGGATTTAGAATTTCAAGCTGGTGATCATGTGTTTTTGAGAGTTACACCTGTGACTGGTTTTGGGCGAGCGTTGAAGTCTAAGAAGCTCACTTCTCATTTTCTTGGACCGTATCAGATTTCAGAGAGAGTGGGGAATGTTACTTATAGAGTGGCTTTACCGCCTAATCTTTCGAATTTGCATGATGTGTTTCATGTGTCGCAAATTCGAAACTATATTTCAGATCCATCTCATGTGATTCATATGGACGATGTGCAAGTACGGGATAATCTTACGGTGGAGACGATGCCTGTGCGGATTTCAGATCGTGAAATGAAGACTCTGAGGGGCAAGGAGATTGCCTTGGTTAAAGTGGTTTGGCTAGGAGCTGCTGGTGAAAGCATGACTTGGGAATTGGAGAGCAAGATGCGAGACGCCTATCTAGAATTGTTTGATTGAGGTAAATTTTCGAGGACGAAAATATTCTAAGTGGGGGAGAGTTGTAATGCCCGTAATTTAATTAATTATTTAATTAAATTATTTTTTGAATAATTGTGAAGAAGTATTATTAAATTGGATTTATTTTATTAAATGAAGAAATAATAATATATTTTGAGGTATTATATTATTATGAGAAATAATATTAGAAGCTAATATTATTTAATGTGGGCCTTGATTGTGTGAGTATAAGTAATAAGGGGGTGTAAGTTGGAGCCCATTAAGGAATAATCTAATAATATTAGATTATTTTATTATGTGTTGTTAGAATAGAAAGAAGAAACAGTAGAAGGAAAATAAGGATTGTGGAAACGTGAAGCTGCTGGTTTTGAAGGAAACGGCAAGAATGAAGAATTCAACCCAAAAATTGTAGAGCAACCTTCGATCCAAGGTAAGGATGGGGTTCTGGCTTTATAATTAGGTTAATGATATTTGATATGTGGGATTAGAGGATTGCTGTTTTTGTTATTGAATTGAATGATGTATGATGATGATTGATGATTTCTCGATGGATAAATAATGATATGATGCTGTGTAAACGATGTAGTATTAAAGGTTAATGATTAGGTGATGAATTATCATGGTTAAGATTAGGTTTGTAGGTCTGTGATTATATTCCAGTAGTGAAAATACAGTAGAAATGCAGAAAATTATGCAGAAAATCGTAGGATGCGTCGACCTCAAACTGGATGAGTCGATGCTTGGAGGATGTTTGACTCAGGATGAGTCGATGCATGCATGCTTGCGTCGATGCATGTTAAGTGTAAGGCTCAGGATGAGTGGACGCGAAGGGAGGATGCGTCGATACATGAGTGTGTGAGACTCAGGATGAGTCGACCGGTGTGATGCATGTGTCGATACATGCTGTATTGAAAGCCAGAAGGAGTTGATCCATAGAGGGATGCGTCGACTCATAACATGAAGAAGAAGCAGGATGTGTCGAACCATGGCGCTTTATGTCGATGCATACTGAATAATTTTGAAAGAATCAGTTTTAAGTTGCTGTAACTTGAGTTTTAGGATGGTGTTTGAGATGTCGTTCGAAGCGTTGATTAGCTAACGCGATGAACTTCATTTTAGATGATTAAAATGATGATTAAGAGGTGTAATTCCAGTAACTAATTTAGGATTTAGAATTAATTCCCGTAGATGATTGTTGTGCTGTTTTAGGACAGATTGATGAATTTTGAGATGTTAGAGGCTGCTGTTAGAATTATGACAGTAGGATTAATGACAAAAATGAAGTAGAACTGTAGAATAACAGTAGGGATTACTGTAGTATTGATATACAATTGAGTTATTAGTAAGATGTGATTAATCAAATGATGTTGATAAATAAGTAATGTTTAACAAATTACTTTGAGATGTTTATGAGATGCTGTGATTGAGATGTTGTCGCTTGAGATGACTGAAATGTTGTCGTTTTGATGATTGAGATGTTGTTGTTTGAGATGACTGAAATGTTGTCATTTTGATGATTGAGATGTTGTTGTTTTGAGATGTGTTTTGAGATGTTGATAACTGAGTATGTTATTACATTCATGTTGAGTCGCATACATTGCATTTTTTAAGATGGCCTGGATTGGCAAATTTTGAGATGAAGGCTATGCCTTATTTGATGCCTCTATTAATTGGCAGATTAGATTTTTGAGATGGGAGTTCTGGTCCAATGATACCACGTGCATTTGCATAGTTTTGAGTCGCATTTTTGTGATTGAATAATGAGATATCTTTGATGTTGCTAAATGAATAAATATGTTGTATTTATTGTTGATTATGAGATGAGAAGTGGTGATCTAATTTAATATATCAATTATCATGCGCTTTATTATATTATTAGATATCTCACCCCTTCTGTTTGAATGTTTCCCTTATGTTGGTAACGTGCAGGTAATCGAGAGTGAAGGCTGTATACCTTCGTTAGATAGAGTCGGTGTCATTGCTCTGATATGTAACACTCGGGGGGATGAACGCTTGCTGATTTTTGATTTCTGAATTTTAGTTGTTGAACCTTAAATTGTTTATTTATTAAACATGAGATGTTTCTAAGTTTCTATATTATTTAAAGATGTCATTGAAGAATTCCGCTGCGTAGTTGTTGAATATTTAATGAAAGATGTTATGTTGTTAGTTCATCCGATGTTTCGAATAAGTGTTATACATCCATGATGTATACAATGAATTTGTTAGAAGAATTTGTGACGTCCCGATTCATTTGTATGATTGAAATTTTATAACTCTGATTTATCTTGCATATTTGCTTGGGGTAGAATTGGGGTGTTACAAAGTTGGTATCAGAGCAAAAGGTTGGTCTGACCTTGTCGTTTAGTCGTAGTTGTCTAACAATCGAGTATTGTTATTTTGAGTTCTAACAGTTGTTTGTGTTGTAGTGAGAAGTTAAGATGGCTGGAAGGAATGATGCTGCTCTTGTTGCTGCTCTGTAAGCTATGGCTCATGCGATGGAAAATCAGCCGAATGCTGACGGGAATGCTGGATCTTGTAGCTTGGCGACTTTCCAGCGAAAGAATCCACCTACGTTCAAGGGAAAATATGACCCTGACGGAGCATTGGAATGGTTGAAAGAGATTGAGAGGATCTTTCGCGTGATGGACTGCACTCTAGCGCAGAAGGTTCGTTATGGGACTCATATGCTAGTAGTCGAGGCTGATGACTGGTGGCTAGAGACTTTCCAGAAGTTGAAAGTTGCAGGTGAGGATGTCACTTGGGCTGTGTTCCGTAGGGAATTTTTGAGAAAGTATTTTCCTGAAGATGTCTGTGGAAAGAAGGAAATTGAGTTCCTTGAGCTGAAGCAAGGGAATTTGTATGTTGTTGAGTATGCTGCCAAGTTTGCTGAGTTGGCCAAGTTTTATCCGCATTACGCTGAGGAAAATGCTGAGTTTTCAAAGTGTATTAAGTTTGAGAATGGGTTGCACCCGGAAATTAAGAAGGCAGTTGGATACTTGAAGATCCGTGTCTTTGCTGAATTTGTTGATAGCTGTAGAATTTTTGAGGAAGATAACAATGCTCATTACAATATTATTAATGAGAAGAGGGGTAAGCACCCGCAGAATCATGGTAAACCTTATGATGCCCCAGCTGGTAAGGGTAAGCAGAGAGCTGCTCATGGTCAGAGAACTAGTGGGGGATATGCTCCTGCTGGTGTGATTTGTTTTAAGTGTGGGAAGCCTGGGCACAAGAGTAATGTGTGCACTGCAGAAGTGAAGAGATGTCAACATTGTGGTAAGAACGGACATATTGTATCTGAGTGCGAGCACAATAATATGGTTTGTTTCAACTGTAAGGAAGAAGGGCACATTGGTAGCCAGTGTCCGAAACCGAAGAAGGCTCAGTCTAGCGGTAAAGTGTTTGCTTTGGTGGAGGATCAGACAGCTTCCGAAGACAGACTTATTAGAGGTACATGTTTCATTAATAGTACTCCTTTAATTACTATTATTAATATTGGTGCTACGCATTATTTTATTGCTGCTGATTATGTTGAAAGATTGGGTCTTGTGTTGTCTTCTTTGAATGGAGAAATGGTCAACGATACTCCAGCCAAGGGATCAGTGACTAATTCTTTTGTGTGTGTTAAGTGTCCCTTGTCGATCTTCGATAGAGACTTTATTGTTGATTTAGTTTGTTTGCCGTTAAGAGGTTTGGATGTGATTTTGGGTATGAACTGGTTAGAGCATAGCTGTGTTCATATTAATTGTTATGACAAGTCAGTGAAGTTTTCTACTCCTGAAGAAGAGGAAGATGGTTTATTGTCTGCTAGACAGTTGAGAAAGTTGATGCAAGAGGAAGCAATGATGTTTTCGTTGATGGCGTCGCTATCTGTAGAGGCTCAAGCTATAATTGAGGAATTGCCGGTGTTATGTGAATTTCCTGAAGTTTTCCCTGATGAGATTCTTGATGTACCGCCAAAGAGGGAAATTGAATTTGCAATTGATCTTGTACCTGGTACCAGACCTGTGTCTATGGCACCATACAGGATGTCTGCATCTGAGCTGTCAGAGTTGAAGAAGCAATTGTAAGAGTTACTTGAGAAGAGGTTTGTAAGACCAAGTGTATCGCGTGGGGAGCTCCAGTGTTGTTAGTAAAGAAGAAAGATGGAAGCATGAGGCTTTGTGTTGATTATAGACAATTGAACAAGTTGACAATTAAGAATAAGTATCCGCTTTCGAGAATAGATGACTTGATGGACCAACTAGTGGATTCTCGTGTGTTTAAGATTGATTTGAGGTCGGGTTACCATCAGATTAAAGTGAAGGATGAAGATATTCAGAAGACGCCTTTCAGAATGCTTTATGGACATTACGAGTATCGGTGATGCCCTTCGGTGTTACTAATGCACCGGGAGTATTCATGGAATATATGAATCGTATCTTTCATACTTATTTGGATCGGTTTGTAGTGGTTTTATCGATGATATTTTGATTTACTCTAAGTCAGAAGAAGAGCATGCTGAACATTTAAGAGTAGTATTGAAGATTATGAAAGATAAGAAGTTGTATGCAAAGCTGTCCAAGTGTGAATTTTGGCTGAAAGAGGTTAGTTTTCTTGGTCATGTGATTTCAAGTAATGGCATTGCTGTAGATCCATCGAAGGTTGATGATGTGTTGCAATGGGAAACTCCAAAGTCAGCTACTGAGATTAGAAGCTTCTTGGGATTAGCTGGTTATTATAGAAGGTTTATTGAAGGGTTTTCTAAGTTGTCACTTCCGTTGAATAAGTTGACTTGTAAAGGTAGAGCTTTTTGTTTGGGATGTTCAGTGCAAAGAAAGTTTTACAGAATTGAAGAAGAGGTTGACGTTGGCTCCGATTTTGACGTTGCCTAATCCAGAAGAGCCTTTTGTGGTGTATTGTGATGCTTCTAAGATGGGTTTAGGAGGTGTGCTTATGCAGAATGGTAAGGTAGTTGCTTATGCGTCAAGGCAGTTGAGGACTCGTGAGAAGAACTATCCTACGCATGATTTAGAGCTTGCTGCTGTTGTCTTTGCATTGAAGATTTGGAGGCATTACCTTTATGGTTATAGATTTGAAGTGTTTAGTGACCATAAGAGCTTGAAGTATTTGTTTGATCAGAAAGAGTTGAATATGAGGCAACGAAGATGGTTAAAAATGTGATTATTTCTATCTTCACCCCTGACATATCTACCATTCTCCTCTTGGTTTTCGTCTTCCTCGGAGGAAACATCATTCACTCGAACTGGTTGAGCAGGACCTTTGCAACTTCTCCCCATGTTAAGGATAACAGCCCGCTTCTTAGTCTTCTTTTTCGTGGTGAGGAGCGCCATCATCTCTTGTTGCCCTTTGGCCAGATTCAAAAGAGTCTCTTGAAATTGTGCATGCTGAATTTGGAGATCCTTGACAATTTGTCCGAGGGCCATCTTATACTGAAATAAATAGTAAATAGATGAGGAAACCTGTATTGGAAAACCTGTTTATGAAATGATGCATGATATATGGATGCAATGTTTTCAAGGACCTCAAGAGATTTAAATTTGCTAACCGAGAGGAAACAAAAAAAAAGATTTTTTTAATAAGTTCAAGATTACAATTTCCTCTTAGAGTTACAATGAAAAGCAAAATGGTCTCAAAGAGACAACAATAAAACCTAAAACTCTAAACTCCCATGGACGCTTCCTCTTCGTGTCGATGTATGCATTAAGGCTTTGCTCCTCATGAAGTTGCTTTATGAGCTCCAGCACTTTCTTTTAACTTGTACATAATTGAGCTTCAAAGGTGTCCCTTTATTCCTTGAGTTGAATCCAGGACTTCTACAATTATTTGAGGTTAGTGGCCATGTCTGGATGGAGGATGATGCGAGAAACATCTCCTTCAACAACAGGCTCTAAGATCACCGGTAGAATAGCTGGATATGGCATTATGAGGTTTTGAGCGCGAGCTCGTACCCATTTGAGGAAGGGTTCCAAAGGGATAGAATTATTTTGTCCTAAAGTCTTGCTATTAATCTTGTTTCCCATGCCCCAAGAACATATAAACCTTTGACGATAACCTTGGAAATTGTTCTCGTAGTCGAACACGATATCCTGGATAAGTGCATCATGAGGACTATCTCTTCGAGCATAACCAAATTGTCGTAGAGCCAGAGAAGGGTTGTAGTTAATACCTCCCCTAATGCCAACGAGTGGAACATTAGGGAATTCCTCGCAGTGGTCAGTGATAGTAACATCTTCCAGAGATCGGGAACACCAATAGATATCTAAATGAGAGAGTGACATCATCCTTTGATACCACCTCAAACCTTGTTCATTCTTCATTACTGATCAGGGAAGGTGAGAAATAAACCACCTAGATAGCAGAGGTGTGCAACATATAATAGTACCTCGCTTCCTTATAGTACGAGTATGAAGGGAACGCAGAATGTCTCTGAGCAAAGTAGGCACATGGTTACGAGAAAGAAATATTTTGATAGCGTTCACATCTATGAGTTTGTCTGGATTAGGTAATAGTACCAAACCGTAGATCAACAAATCCAAGATTTCTTCGAAATCTTGAAAACTCATAGCATCCCGAAACAGCTGAGCCTTCTCTAACAGAAATTTAGCAAGAAAACCCTTGACTCCACTTCTTGTTTCCCAATTAGATACAATGTTAGACGGCTTTAGATGTAAGGTTGCTACAATTTCTTCAGGTTGTGGTTCTTTCGCTAAACCGGTGAAAGGTATCTGATCAAGAACATGTATTCCCAATAACTTAGATAATTCTTCCATTGTGGGTACCAACTGATAATCTGGAAAGGTGAAACAGTGATGTGTGGGATCAAATAACTGGAATAAAACACTCATCATGTCTTCTTCAAAACCTGAGGTCACCAAACTGAGTACTTGGTAAATTGAGAGCTTTCAGGAGCTTTTGAGACTAACTCCTTAAGTTGAGAGAAGGTATCCTCATAAAACTGATCCGGATAGTGTTTCTGCAAGGGGAGGCCATAACCTACAAAATAGGATAAAGATAAATCCCTAGGTCCTTGAAATTGTTAGTGAAAATGACATGTGTCATGATGTCATGTTGTCATGTTCGAATAATTAATCATACATAAGGCCTTAAGTTTAAGCTTGCATGGAGTTTGTAGGTAAGTACCCTCTTGAAGTTTTAGTTGGCTCAACCTGTCCTAAAAGAAGTAACTGGGTTCTAGGAATCTCATATCACTGATTTTTCTCTCAGACTTTGTTTCGGAACAAGCATCTAATTTGCGACCGAAATATCCCGAGAGTCCAATCTCAATGAGTGTAGCATCGAGTATCAACCAACTCCAAGCTGCACCAAATCCGACTATCTCACTACTTTCTAATGGCTAAGTTGGGTCAACTAAGGTTCTATGGTCAGTTAGTGCTTATTACACCACGTGACAACCCAGCATTCTCCTTGACGGACTCAAGGGACACCAACACAAACCAATGTGCCGTACTAACGTAGCCATTTTTTCAACCATATCGGTCTACGCCATATAGTTTTCACGATATATTGCTACTTACCTAAAACGCCCTCATATCTGGGTATATGATCTATACAAGAAATAAACCCAAGCATATTATGATAATGTAAAGCATACAAATCAAGCAAGTAAAGCATTTTAAATGTAATCTAACTCTAAGGTAATCCCACTATTATACCCCA